>OY730486.1:9143950-10343950 GCA_963422695.1 Xylophagus ater | reverse complement strand
TCGGGTTGTTTAAATCACTTAGTCGATTGTAATGAAATTTAACACATTAATTTATTAAATAATTTTGTTGAAGCAGATTGAATTTAGCTAATATCGTGTAAAGAGCACTGTAAAAAAAAAGGATTCAAAAGTGTACCCATTAATTTAACTGAAATTAATTCTCTGTCTTAAGATGAAGATTAAGTTTTTAGAGTGTGACCTTTCTTTAGTGCAGTAGTTAGATTAACTTCCCATTCTAGAGCACCTCCACCAGGCGTATTCCCCCCAGATGTTTCTTCCTCCTGCGGAGTAGTGCTTCACAGTCGGAGAGAGTATGTTTGGGTCTCTTCGTCTTCTTCGCAAAATCTGCAGGTACTAGTTCAAGTCGTAGTTTTTTTAAGGTATGCTTTGAGTCTGCAGTGTTCCGTTAATATTCCTGCCAGTACTCTTATATTCTTCTTATTAGTGCTGACAAAGGCGTTGGATCTCTTGTAATTGTATTCCCCGAGGAGATCTTTGGCCTGCCTGGTTGTATTTCCAAGTGTTTGGTTCTTTCTGCCGCCTCTTTCTTCGTTAAAATGTCTCAGATTATGTGTGCTCCGATTCTACAGAAGGGTTCTGGTCCTATCTGTCTTTATCTTATAAATTTTATTACAAAATTTTATCCAAAAAGTATATATAAAGAGCCTTTGGAATTTTTTTGATCCGTCATAATCTTTTAGTATAATTTAAATGAAAGAAATCATTGTCTTTCAATTTATTCATTGGCAGTGTATTTTTGAATTCCAGAAAATTTTGTAATAAATGACAAAAAAAATTATCGCCAAGATTTTATGGTTTTCTTATTATGATAATTAATTATTATCAAAGAAGTTACCAAAATAGATTTGTTTTTTAACTGAAAAACAATAAAATCTTAAAAATTCTTTAATGTTTTTTTTTTTTTTTTTGATACTATTCTTATTTTGAAAACATTCTTTTAATTCGGGAATAAAATGTGCTACCAAACGAAATATACATTTTCAATTTAAAATATACGAATTCAACAATTTTTATTAAAAAAAAAAAAATAAAAAATTTAATTAATATTAATTAATTATTTTTATATTAATTTGTCATGATTATGTTTGTTTTTTTTTTCTTTAGGTGCTTCCAAAGAAATTGGGACAGCTTTAACAAGAGTTTGTTTACGACATAAAGCTGTTGAAACACGAATGAAAACATTCACATCTGCAATAATGGATTGTTTAATAACTCCATTACAGGTAATTAATGGCTAACTAAAAAAAAAAAAGGAAAAGAATATAGACATAAATTATATACAGGATAGGATAGGATAGGATATACAGGATTCTTGTGCCACCCAGTTATATATTATTCTCTCTCGTTTTTTTTTCTTGTTATTCTTGCTAAATACATTTATCTTATTTAATATCTATTTCAAAATATATTATTTATATGTACCACATATAGGATAAACTTGAAGACTGGAAACGTCAAGTTGCTATAATCGATAAAGAACATGCCAAAGAATATAAAAGATGTCGTACTGAATTAAAAAAACGCTCAAGTGATACATTAAGATTACAAAAGAAAGCACGTAAAGGTCAATCAGATACTATACAATCATTAGTTGATTCTCATATGCAAGATGTAACAATGAGACGTGCCGAATTAGAAGATGTCGAAAAGAAATCATTACGTTCCGCTATGATTGAGGAACGTATGAGATATTGTAGTTTTGTGAATATGTTACAGCCAGTTGTTAAAGAAGAATGTGAAGTTATGTTTGAATTGGGCCATTTACAAGTATATTGATAATTTTTGAATAATTATAATAATAATAATAATAATAATAATTACAGGAAGCAATGCAATCAATTGCAATTGTTACAAAAGAGCCAAATGTCCTGCCGCAATCCTCTGAGGAACTAATATTAGAATCAAAGTCATCAATTAATTTATATCCAGAATCACCGGGTGGAAATTCTGGTTCACAAGGCTGTTCAAATTCGTTAGGTTCTAGAAAAAGTTCAGTTTGTTCAATTAGTTCAATGAACAGTAGTGGTTCAAGTGGTTCACCTGGACATCATCATTATCAAAGATCATTATCACAGGTAAATTTTTAATTTAGTATTTTTAAATCATTTTTCCTATTTTATTTATTACTATTATTATTATTATTATTAATTTTTTAATGGGTTTATATATTTTTAGTATTTTTATATGTTTTCTTGTGTTTTTTATTTTTAATTTTTTTTGGGGTTTTTATTTAGTTAATTTCACCAGCAATTCGTTTAAAACCTGGTGAATCCAGTGATAGTGGTTTCTGTTCATCCCCAGCACTTACATCACAGGTTTTTATTTAATTATTTTTTTTTCTTTAATTTTAAATTCTTTATGTTTTATTATTTTTTATTTATTTTTTGGTTTTATTCTTTCATTATTACCTTTTTTTATGTACTATAATAATATATTTTATACTAGAAGATGTTCTTACTTATATTTAATTTATATTATTAAAGGCATCTGCAAACACAAGCCAATCACATGCTGTTTCTACATGGCCACCACATTCCCAAGATGTTGTACAAACAACTGATCGACCACATACAATATCATCGGGTATTTTTTAATTATAAATTATTTTTATAAATCCTTGGTATTATTATTATGATTATTATAATTAGCATATGAAAAAGGTCATCAACGTCCAGCCCTTACAGTTTATACCTTCCAAAATCCAGAAACAATTATCGAGGCACAAAAATCTCCAGCTACAATGGCGGCATGTAGACCACCATTACCAGTGGTATAAATATATATTTTTTTTTATAAAAATGCGAACAAATAAATTATATACTTATATGTTTTAAATAGCGATGTTCTTCACTGGAAAGACCTCTATCAGCAACAGGAGGACGAACAAATAATGTCAATTTAATGCAAAGACAATGTCCATCACCGATACCAGTTCATATAACAAAAGGTTATGATTTTTTTTTGGTTTTTTAATAAATAAAATCTAATTTAAAATTAATTTCCACGATTTTAGAACTTCCACAACTTCAACCAACATATGTTAACATGTCTGAATTGGCTTCAATGGCCGCCTCAAAAATAACTAATCAACAAATACAACAGCAAATTCTTAATCAAGCAGTATCATCACAACAACACCAACAACAAAAATCACAACAATTAAGTTCACCAAATCAATCGACAACATCATCACAGAATTCATCAACAGATTCTTCATTAACAATTAATAATCAATATCATTATTATGGTCAACAACAATATCAACAGAGAAATAGTTTATCAGATAGTTGTTCATCTACTTCAATATCACATAATAATTCACCACAATTAACAAATAATCCGAATTCACCGTCAACACCTCCAATAGCAAGTGGTAACGTTTGTAATTCAACTATTCTAACAACAACTAGTTCTACTACTATAATTACATCATCGTTACCATTATCTAATCAAATATCTAATATAACATCATCTAATACTATAAATATTCTTGATACAACAACATTGATTGATACTGCTGATAATGAACTTAAAATAACTGAGACTGATAGTAGTTTAATTACAAAAACAACAACAACAACCACGACAACAACTAATAATACTAACAATTCAACAATAAATTGTAGTAATAATAGTAAAATTTTAAATTTATCATCAGATAAAAATGATGATATATCACGAGGATCAGTTCTTGAGAAAACTTCAATGTTTGAGAAGCTTGAAAAGCAAACTATTAACAATAATTTACCAATATTGACACCATGTGGAAGGACTTCGTCACAAACAACAATACCAACATCAACAACAACAACTGATAGTAGTAGTAGTAGTAACTATATTGGAAATCGAAAAGAGGAAATTTATAAAACATCCGGTAGTGGTGGTGGAGGAAATGATAAGGATCCAGGTAATTGGTTTGTTTTTGTATTTTCACATTTTGTGTTGCTTTAGTATTAAAGTGTTTTCTTTTTGTGGTAAAAATAGCTAACTTAAGAATCAAGTTGATAGATTCAAGTAGCGTTTTTATGTTCATTACTAGAAAAGAAACGAATTGCTATTTATTCTATTTTCGGATTAATATATTATACTTATTTTGAAAATTAATTGAGCTGTAACAGTGATGGACTTTAAGGATTATTATATTGGTTAGGCATTTTAATCAATCACAATTTAATCGTCCGTATTTTTATAGTCCTTATTGAATACAATATTATTGAGTTGTTTTAGGCTTTTAAGTTTTTTTTTCTTTCAATGAATTATAAATGTGATCGGTAGTAATTCCTGAAATGAAGTTTAACGTATATATATTCACATTTCTGGTTTCTGATAATTAACTACTCTCTATAAATCCTTTAGAATGAAAGCATTTTTACAGTCAATATAACTTTTTTTTATTTCGAAAGGAAGAACATAAATTTACGGGAATAAACACGAACATTATATTCGAGGATTTACTGCTGGTTAGAATTAATTGTTGAAAAGATAAGAAGTAAATATAGATCACATACGATGGTTACTACCATGAGACGTTTGATGTCTCGTATTTTGGATTTGTTTGATACGATTTTATTTGTAAGATTTTTTAAAATTGAATTATAAATACTCGGTTGTACGTTTGGCATTAGTTTATAATGAAATTTGTTGAAAGTAGGTCGTCCCTGAATGGATTTTGAACTTTTATTATGCCCTATGATAGGTACTACCAGAGCGTATATTAGTTTTGTCAGTAATTGTGTAACACATCGAAATAATTATTATCGAAAAGTTTCAATGGTATGGCTGTGTGGGGAATCAAAAATTATATCCATTTATGCATGTCCGTTCGTCTGTTTGTGTACAAGATAACTCAGAAACGTGTCATCCGATTTGGTTGGAATTTAGAATGTGAGCTGGTTATTCCTTAACTGGATTTGGCATTGCATTTGAGCAAAATTGACTAAGAGGGAGCGAAGTTATTAAGCAATAATCAGGGTGACCAGAAAGTTTGTCGTTTTTTTTATATGGCTTTTCGGATTTAATTGGAAAATTTGTGAATCAATTTTGTTTAAATTAATTATGTTGGTTAAATACGTAAATAGACGGTACCATGTTAAATTCCAGCAAAATCGATCTAAGAATAGTGGAGAAAGAAATATTCCTAGGAGAAAATAAGCCTGTTCATAGAGTTTTTTTTGATGTACCTAAAAAACTAATACACCGATTTGAATAAAATTTGCAGATTTAATTTATGCTGTTAGGGTCTAGGTTACATGCAAATTAGAGGAAATTTTGAAAGGAGGAAACAAAGTTACGAAAAAAACACCTTGAGATATTGTTAGTTTTGACAGTTTTTCTGTCCCATTTCTGCCATAGGGCATCAAAAAGTCAGCTAGAGGACGATTTTATGTTACTATATGTTATTTGTAAAATTTCAAAATTGAAATATAAATACTTGATTGTACGTTTGAAATTAATTTACAATGCAATTTATTGAAATAGGTCGTCCCTGAATGGATTTGAACTTAAGTTTCTTTTATTTTGTAGTAGTTAAGATTGTAAATATTGCGAAGCTATTCGATACGAGATCAGAACTAAATTTAAATCGTAGTTTCATTGAATAAGTGGGAAAAAGAAGACTATGTTGATCTGCAGCACTGAAAATCAAGGCAATATTTGTTATTTCTTACGACTCATTCCATAACTTTTCGATTGGGTAGTTTCCTGTAATCTCTTTAAGTAAATGCTTTTAAATTTAATATTTATAATAAAATTCTTATTATTTTTATTATGAAAAATTTTAAAGAAACAAAAACAATATTAAAAATTTTTATATACCAAAAAAATAAACCAAAGTTTTACAAATATTAAAAGGAAAATACAAAATCTGTAAGTATTATTATTTTTGTTAAAAAAATTTTTAAATTATCAAATTTTAATTTGCATTTGCTTTGCAAATAAATAGATTTCATGAAAATATTATTCTTCTCTCTCATTTATTATCAACTATCAACTTGAAAACCATTTTCGATTTTTATATCATTTCATTAAATATTCGAAAATCATCGTTTAAGTTATAGAAAAAGCCCACAACTGCTACAGCTTTTAAGTAAAAGAAAAAAAAGTATATTGTATTTAAAATTTCTTCCTGAATTAATGTTGTCGGATCTGTTTTTATGCGAATCTTTTTTGCAAATTCGGAGTTTTATCATTGTACAAATGTATCTATTAGATGCAAAATGAGTCTAGTCCATTTTAGATGATATGATTTAGAGATAATACAAAAAAAAACATTGGCAAAACTGCATCTCATCACTGTTTTTTTTTTAAATCTATGTGCTTATATTTGGTAGAACACGTAGCCAACTACACTCTTGTCAAAGATTCTATAGTAGAAAATGTACATGAATGAAAGAATACAAAATTACGCCAACCCATATTTGAAATTGGGTTTTTCTGCGCAATTACGTCATTCATGACCCGAAATACATTGTTTGTGTGAAAAATCATTATTATATATGAATGAAATGGGGTCGCGTATGATGTCATAAAAGTATGAAAATAAATATTCAAAATGGCCGACATGCGGACGGCGTAATCTTGTATCCTTTTATTCATGGTATATGTATATGATTCGATTCTAGGACAGTTCAAAGAAAAACAATTCACAGAAAACAATTCACAGAAAAACAATTCACAGAAAACAATTCACAGAAAAACAATTCACAGAAAAACAATTCACAGAAAAGCAATTCACAGAAAAGTAATTTACGGAAAAAAATGTCTTGAAAGTCGCCGCGACTTTCCCCAACATTATGTGCATTAGCAGCATGGTTATGATCACCAGTAGTTTCTATAATTTCTCCAGTTCTTTTATTGATATGAATTTTAACTTTGCATTTCTCCATCCTATAATAATTATTGTACAACCAATAACATTTTTCTTTATATTCCTTATCGCGAATAAATTCAAATCCGTCAACACAGTTTATTTTTTTCGGTTTTTTCTGTGAATTTTTTCCGGGAATTGTTTTTCTATGAATTGTTTTTCTGTGAATTGTTTTTCTGTGAATTGTTTTCTGTGAATTGTTTTTCTGTGAATTGTTTTCTGTGAATTGTTTTTCTGTGAATTGTTTTTCTGTGAATTGACCGGTTACCATATGATTCGTAGTTTTTTCACTGTACTTATATGAAGAAAATAGTACAAAAAAACATACAATATAATATTTTGCGTTAGTCATACTCGATCCTGTGTGGCGACATTTGACAGAGCTTAGAGTTGTTTTCATACTATGAGAACTTTGCAAGTTATGGAAAACAGAAGTGGGAATCAAAATCAAGCTTGTTATTTTCCAAAAGTGGATTAGACTCCTTTATATAGCACGTTGTTTACTACAATCGCATAAAAACAGATTCAAATAGTAATTTCTTTAAATTCACGTTTTTAGAAATTCGTTTTTTCTTTAAAAAACAATAAGAAACGCTAAAAATCTATCGCATGTAAAAGTTTATTGGGTTTTTCAGCATGCACTTTTTTTTAGTTTTTAGTTTTTCATATATTTATTTTTATTTGTATTATTTTATGTTTTAGTTTTTTTTTTGTTTCCAATTCAAATCAATTTATTTTTTTTTCTTCTTCCATATCCTAAAAAACACATACAAATCCAAAATTTTGTTATTTCCATTTCATAACAAAAAAAAAAAAAACTGTTTTCCATCAACCATCAAAAACCAAAAAATTAGATCAAATCTATGAGGATTCAATACAGGAATTGAACAATTTAATTGGTGAACTAGATTCATTTCAACGTGAACATGAATTGATGAAAGAACAGAAAACCACAAAAATAGTTCCAATAGATCCACAACAAAAATCCGCGATACAACAAATTAATCATAATGAAGATATTCCAAATTCAAATCATGATACTGATAGTGATAAAATATCAATTGGAAGTTTAAATTATTCAATACAAAGTACAAATACAAGTGATGCAAAATTTAATTATAGCGATTCAGAAATAAGTCGTTATATGAGTGAAAATAGTTCATTAGGCTTTGAGAATCCAACATTTGCACATTTCAATAATAATAATACTAATAGTAATAGTAATAATTTACAACATGATGATGATGATGAAATTGATTCGACGAATAGTAAAGAAAATTTAAATGAAAATGATACAACAAATCTATTAATATATGATCATAATTATATTGTAACACCAGATATTGAATATTTACGAAAAAATTCTGAAATTGTTGTATTACGTTATAAAGAGACAACAGCAACATCGTCAACACAAGGACAAGATACAATCTTAAATGAAACAACAACAACAATAGTTAATAATGAACAACCAAAACAAAGATTAAGTTCTTTTCGTTCGGATCTTCAACAACAACAACAGCCAACATCAATATTAAAATCTCAATTTCGTGATAATCAATCGGATCAACAGCAACAACAAGAACAACAAAAGCACCACCAGCAACAACAGCATAAGGAATTTCCAGTTCCAGATACAGATCAACAAGGTACGGATAGTAGAAATGATGAATTGAGCCTGAATCTTTTGAAGAAAGGCAACAACAAAAAACGTATTGAGATAAATAAAAATAATTCATTAAATTCATTTGAACAAACAAAAATTATTGTAGTACCACCACCTTTATGTCCTCCCAATAATAATATTAGTAATATAAATCATAATCATGTTCATAATAATATTAAGATGAATCCAACGGATGAGAGGTTACGTTTAAAGCCAACCATTTCACCAAGACCGGCTTCATTGTCGGGTTTGTTTTTATTTTTTATTTTTATTTTTTATTTTTATTTTCTTTATTATTAATTTTTTATATTCAAAAATTTTGTGTTTTTTAATTATTTTGTAATTTATTTAATTTTAATTTTTTAATTAGTAAACATTTTAAATAATTAATTTTTGAATATTTCTAATTAAAAAAGAAAAGAAAAAAAAAAAGAAAGAAATATTTGTATTTTTTCTTTTGAATGAATATAATTTTTATTTTTGAACAGGTTGTGTATCTCGAATAACACGTCGTTCCTCAATAAACAGTATTAAACCACCGCCTCCAGTTCGTCGTAGTTCATCTGTAACACCAAGTCCGAATATTGTTGCACCGGTAAGTAAGATTTATTAATGATTTACCATCCCAAAAATTCACAAGTAACATTGAAATGTATTATAGAAGAATTATTGCTAAATAATTTCTAAATCATAGCATTTTTTTCGAAAAATTCATAAGCTTTATATAAATAGCCTTTTTTGAATGGTTAATATCTCGGAAAACTTTACCTTTTTTGTGTAGTATAAAATCTGTAAAAAAACAATTTTCATTCTGGCCTATTCCAGACTCTGACGGAATTTTAGCAGCTATTCTAAACTACGACGGAATATGTGCAAACGTTGTCATGTAAAGAAAAATTTCAAAACGAATTCCGAACTACGAAACTATTTTCTTAAAACTCTTTTTGGTTTTATAATTGATGGTTAATTAAGTCAACAACTTCATCTTTTTGGAAGGTGTAGGACACTTTAGAGAGCTGGGTCCTATTTCTATTGCACCATCAATTGATAACATTAAAGTATCTAAATCTGATATTTCTATGTAATCATTGATAGTTCCAAGTTGAGGTTCATTAACTTCAATATCACTGTACATTGGACATCTCGTCTAACGCCAAAACATTGGCTGCATTCAGCACTACTAAGCGCTTTTTCAAAATTCCTAATCTAAGCAGTTAGAATTTTTGGAACTCCTGGATGCATTTTTTTGCTTGAATTAAGCGAAAAATAATTCACCACTAGAATTATCTGTGCTAAACGTCAAATTAGTTTTAATTGAATAAATTCTAAAAATATATTTTTTTTTACGAAATAAGTGTCGAAAGTAAATAAAAATTGAGAATAAAGTGGAAAAAAAATGTTATAGGAAAGTGGAAAAATCTTAACAAACTCATTGCAATTAAAATTCAATAATCCAGAAACAATTTTTCAAAAATTCCTCTCAATTTATCCATTGCACATACCATTTCTTAACGTGAACAACAACCTTAAATGCGCTGTTTCGATTAGCAAAAAAATTTTATGCTAGAAGTTCACTAAGCGCTTAAAGTTATAATTGCATCCAGTCCTCTTGCTAGATTTAAGCGCTTAGAACTGCTGGATGCGCCCATTGTATTTGTGAAGTACCTGAAACGCATTGTTCCATGGCTGTTTAACGTATTCCAGTTTCCTCAAAATCTGAAAAACTGTTGCTGCATTTTCTCTTTTATTATGGCTTAGTTCTTTCTTTACATCGGAGAAAAAAACGTCAATTTTTCGATTCCTAAGGAGTTTGGAATAACAAAATTCTGACGGAATAAATTTCGAAATTCCGTAGAAGTCTCGAATAGAAATTTCAATTCCGTAGGAAAATTCCTTTTCCGACGAAGTCTGGAATAGGCACTATTATGTATTCACATTTGTTGTGGAATATTTTTTCATAAATAATCATCTATCATTCGTTAGAATTAATTTTTTAACACAACAAGACAAGTTTTTTTTTAAATTAATTACTGACTATACTTGGTTTTGATTGAAAATAGAATTCACCAAATTTAATACAACAAAATACAATGAATACATCAGCCGAAAGTTTACCACCACCACCGGCATTTATGTTAGATCGAACTGGTAATGCATCACCAATAAATGTTGCTGAAACAATAAAAGCATTAACTGTAATTCGGCATATGCCAGCTAGTCCAAGCGCTTTAAGACGAGCCCAAAATCAATTGAATCAAACACCAATAATACAAGTGAGTATTGAAGTTTAGTTTAGTTTAGTTTTAAATTCATACGAACTTCTTCTTCTCAAAGACGACCTAGTTTTATAACTTTAATATCCTCGTGTTTAGTCATAGTTTTTTTGTTTTTTTTTAATGTTTAGAACACAAAATCTATAACAAATAATATTACAACAACACCTAAGAATGATGTTAATTCAATTTACACAACACAACAATCACCAATATTATCTACACCAGCCACAACAAACACTGATACACTAAATCATAATTCTGTAAGTAATTTTATGTATTTCATAAATTTTTCTTTTTTTCTATTATTTAAGAAAAATCGTCTACACTTTGGGTTCTCTTAAAATGCTTTCCCTTCTAATAGTTTTTAAATGTTTCAATTTTATTTCAGGGAAAACGAATTTTCTCATTTCTCTATAAATCTATTAAAATCTATTTTACTACTTTAATTATTTTCTTAAAAATCGATTTCATTTTTTTTGCTGTTTTTCTTGTTTAAGATTATATATAATTATTGAGTTCCTTTTTTTTTTTTTTATGGGAATTCGGAAATGCACTTTGCGCACGAAGTGTGGGGCTCGTCACATTGACCATACCCACTAAAACCTATCTCCCTCCAGGCTTTTCGACCACCTCGGAACCGCGTTAGCATTACTTCGAGGTGGAGCCTATACTAGGCATTATCTGCCGTAAGTTATTCACCTATCATTTTGAGACGTACTCTTTCCCTCTTCCTATCTCAATTTATCTACGATTTCAGTTACAGCTCTGCGAATGTCATCCCAGTTCGCTAATGAGCCACACATTGTGCTAATGATGTTGCTAGTATTCAACGTATCACCAACTCTCTCACTAATTGCTCTCCTTTCTTCAATAAAGCGCGGGCATTCGAAAAGGATGTGTTCGGGGGTTTCGTCTGCCCTATTACACTGCCGACAGGATGGTGATGGGTCTTTGTTAATCCTATGCAGGTAATTGCGAAATACTCCATGTCCAGTGAGAACTTACGTCAACTGGAAGTTTACTTCGCCATGTCTTCTGCTGATCCAATCGTTGATGTTCGGGATTAGCTTGTGGGTCCATCGCCCGTTTGGGCTATCATTCCACTCAGCCAGCCATGTCTCGATTGAGCTCCTCCTCTCTCTTTCTTTAATTTCTTTGCGAGATATATTTGGATTCTAAGTTATTGAGTTCCTTGTTATTACTATACAGGTGTATAGCTAAAGTATGGAGGTGAGCACACTAACAAATAATCTGTGTGACTAAACTTCATCAATTGGATAAGACACTTTTTATACCTGAATAGGGGTTTTTATTTTGTTCTAAAATGTTTTTTTTTGTGTTTAAATACCTCATATATTGGGTTAAAAAGAAAATGTGGCTTCTGTTCAGTAAATTACGCATTTGATGTAATAAAATTGTCATACAATATTTGACGACAAATTATTTAGAATAAACGAGGACGGCTCGGTAATAGTCTCATGCTTGATTCGCATTTCAATTTTTCAAGTCCATGAATATATACATTCCCTTCAGAAAGTATCCATTTGTCAATAAAACACATATCTTCAATTAATCATTAAAATTTATTTGGTCTCCTTGAAAATAGTCCCAGTTGATGTGATACACATATGCCAACAATTAATCCAGTCGTCGAAACACTTCTTATAGACATTTTCTGGAATAGCCTCCAACACCTTCGGTGAATTTTGTTTTATGGCTTCAATAGACTCAAAACGTGTTCCACGAAGTGCGAATTTTAACAGGAAAAATTACGAAACCGTGCTTGATCGATGATATTTGTTAAGTTTTGGATCAAAAATTTGCATACAACCATCGATGTGGGACGACGGCGCATTATCGGTGCAAAATCCAAGAATAGTTGTTCCACGAATCTGGCTTTTTCTGGCAAACATTCTCTTTCAAAGGCTTCATACGCACGTACCAACTTAAATATTTATATCATATGGAAATGTCGTATTTTCTTCATTGTTTTTAAATAGATAAATATCGTCCGAAATGTTTAAATGTCGGAAAAGTATACTAAGGTTTCTTAATTAAAAAATTTCATTCGAATAACTTATAAAAGTAACAAAAATTCTACCTCACTAAAGGTAAATTTCCAGTTATACTGTCTTCTTGGGCTTTCTGGAATAATAAATAAAACTTTACCGAAAACTGATGAACACCAGCGAACAACATCTCGGTGGGATGTGAACCCCTGAATTTTTTAGTGTGTATATGACCTTATGAACATATTGATTTCCTCTTGATTATTCCATTACGGCTACTAACAGAAATGTATTATTTTTTATATATCTCATTTCAAACTAACTAAGTATTTGTAAAATAAAACCATTAATAAAAAATAAAGGAGAAATCTTAAATTTAATGATTTTCGTCCATAAGAATTATATTTCGAAAATTTCTTATAAAGATTTAATTCACCACTTGATATAAAATAACATACAAAATTCGTTTTTAATGAGCAAAATACTACCATAGAAACCATTTTAATGATACTTCATGTTTTATAATAAGAAAAATCTCAATCTCTTAATTTTATTTCTTTCTAAAAATTTTATTGTTATTTGAATAATACTTGTTGAAGACATCAAAAAAAAAAACAGAAAAAAACAAAATTTAATTATAAAAAATCTCTTTTTTTTTTAGTCTTTTAGAACACCAAATACGACACCTCCTGGAATTTATGCTCAACCAAAACAAGTAACAAAAATGTCCAGTTTTCGTACACCAAGTCCAGGTATATAGAAAGAGTGTGGCTACTTTTTGGTTCGTTTTAAAAATGCAACGTTGATCAAACGTATATGGACTCATTCCGTTCACTGGGAATATAATACTGAATTCTGTCACTTAACATTAGAGTTATGAGCGTCGAAGAAAACCACTAGTTTAAAAACGAACCAAAATATGCCGCACAGTTTATTTTTAAATTGATTTAAATTTTATAAATTTTAATAAATCCATTTTTAGGACCACAAAAAACAAATCCGAGCCTGTTAGCACAATTAAATGCTCGTTTAACACCAAATAAACAGAATCAACAACAACAACAACATCAACAACAATCTCAACCAATAACAACCAATGATTATAGTATTTATCAACAGCAACAATATCAAGATAATCGAAATCAAGGTTATAGTTCTGGACCAAATTCTCCACATCATCATCATCATCATCAACAACAACACCAATCATCAGAACAAATTTATTCACGTGCTGGTGAAAGATATTATTATGGTACTGGACAACAACAGCAGCAGCAGCAGCAACAGCAACAACAACAGCAAGGTCATCAACAACAAAATGATGGTAAAAATAATCAATACTATATAAATAATAATTGTAGTATTAGAAAAATATATGAACATCATCATAAAACCGATTTATTATATCGTAATAATCAATCAAAAATCAATTATAATAATTCTAAAGTATCACAACAACAACAACAACAACAATATCATCATCATTATCATCATCATAATCATACTCATCAACCAAATCATGCTCATAATTTAGCTTATTCACAACAACAACATAATCAAAAAGAAGCTGTTGAAATTCCATCAACAAAATCATATATAATACAAAATCAACAACAAACTCATTCTCAAGCTCATTCTCAAACACAACAACAGCAGCAGCAACAACAACAACATAATCGTAGTAATAATTCTCATCAACAATATTCATCATCAACATTGCCATCACAAAAATCATTACAACAATCATTACAATACCAACAACAGCAATTGTTACAAAAACAACAACAATTGCAACAATCTCGTTTTCATCAAAAAATTTTAGTTTCAACAAATCCCTTTATAACAACAACAACAATTAATTATTCCTCTTCTAGTTTTGGAAATAGCCCTTCAGGATCGTATCCGACGAATACCACAAGTAATAATTCTTTTTTAAAATCTTTAAACACACACACACACTATCAAAAGAAAAACAATTAAATTCACATAAAATTTTGGGAGTGTTACTTTAATTATGGCGTTTACATGATCCACTTGAAGTCGACTTCAATCCAAAAATCATCCATATAAACCTGGATCGACTTCGACTTCAATCCGACTTGAGTCGATCCGATCACAAAAAATTTTTCTAATCGACCTGATATTTGCGTGTAAACCCAGATCGACTTGAAAATTTAAAATGGAATATGAAAAGAGGTGAAACATAACCTATAAAATTCAAATTTGTTTGCGCAGCGTCTATGAAATTGAAGTTGATTTGAAGTCGATTTCAAGTCAATCTTTTAATCTGATAAAGCTAAAATATCCGGGTTGAGTTTTAAGTCGATCTCAACTCAATTTTGAAGTCGCCATGTAAACCCCATAAATGTCCACAAATCTGCAGCAAGAAAATTTCAAGAAATTTTCCGTTTTTCTTTTTTTTTTTTGGTTTTTAATGATCCGCAGAATGTGTTTGATTGCCTTTTGCCTATTTGTTGCAGTGGAATTCTGTAAAACGACAGACAGCAATTGATTATATCGTTTTCATACATTTTATAAGGCGATTTGTCGCTTGAAAGTGACAATCAATTTGGGTCGTCACGCTTTTAAACATGACCAAAGTGATAACCATTGTCACAATTACAGAATTCCAATGTTGCTGTTTTTTTTTTTTTTGGTTGTCGCTTTGATACATGCGAATAATAAGATTTGTGCTGTTTTTATTTTTTTTGTTGGTTTGTTTTATCCACAGAGTATACTAAACAGAGTTCTCAATGGGCAATAATTTTTGGTTACAGCTCCAGTCTGCAAAGCTTCGTTAATAGTATTTGTAAAAAAGACTCTAAATATATGGATTTTTATATGAGTGTCCCATCAACATTCTCGTCCTTCGGCAGTCCGGCTTAATCAGTATCAGCTTGCCTACACTGATCTGCCAGCTTACCAAGTACTATTAATGAGGTGGCATGTTTTGAAGATTGCAAATTTGACCAAATCAGAATCCAAGTTTTGAGAACTCTATTTATTGTATGCTTTTTGATTCGATCCAAATGATATGAATTTTCACTTTGATTTCTGAATTTGAACAGCTTTTTAAACAATTTTGCATCGAGAACTTTTAGTTTTTGGAAAATGTTTTGCCTTTTTGTTTTTTGGGTATTAAAAAAAAAAATATATTGAATGCGAGTATAATTTTATATAAAAAACAAAATATATATATATATATATTCTTATTTTAGCGCTTTTACAGAAAATTTAATAAAAGTGGGCCTTATTCTAGTATTATTAAAATTATATTAAGAACAGATAAAAAAATAAGATATCAATTAAATTGGTTAAAGTTGAGGATCTGAGACCGTGTTTCAAAAGCTTTAAGAAATATATATTAATTCTTTATCAAGAAAATTATAAATAGCCTTTTTTTAGGCGAACATGAAAATAAATCAAGGTAAAATATTTGATATGATTTCCCACTTTTCCGTGAAATTTATAAATACTTTCCAATGTTTTTTTTTTTACTTTACCGACAAAACGAATGTTTTGTGTAAAGTATTACATTCGTGCGAAAATCTAACTTTTTCTAGAAGATGTAGAAAGATGAAAGTAAGTGCAAAATACGTTTCATCTAAAATAATTAACTTTATGTCCGTCCGTTCGCTTCTTTAATAAAATCTACAAAGTCTGATCCAATTTTCATGAAACTTTCACAGTTTATGTGTTGTGCCGAATGCTAGATGATATTAGTTTTTAGCTGAAATTTATATGTGGCAACATTATTTTGTATCCCCTTTTTTGTCCAAAAACGACAAAATTTTGTAAGTGCTTGCGATGCAGAACCAACCGTTGGGCGGATTTCGACAAAATTCATCCAGTTTATGTTTTTGATCCTAACTTAGAAATGATTAGTGTTTGCGCTACATTTGAGTATGGGAACACTGTCTAAGAACAATTTTTGCCTAAAAATGGCCTATTTTTTCACTCGCTGTACAACCGAAACTCCGAGTCCAATTTTTATGAAATTTTTACAGTTTGTGTATTAAGGTTGATGTAAATTTACAGCGAAATTCACTTATGGCAACACTAATTCATAAAACTGTTTTTAAAAGCATTTGTGTATTCCACACATTTGTGGTTCGAATTCGACAAAATTCACACACTTGAAATAATCAGACTTAATGTAGGTCTGGGAAATTTGGTACTGAATTCTGATGGAGACGGGATGAATGCGAGATGAGGGGAGTAAATGGGGTAGTGGCGAAGTGAAGCAGCATTGCCGGACGAGCGGATCGTCACGAGAGCTGAGCTGGTTTTGAAACGAGAGCGCAGTGAAGCATTCAATGAAATTGTCGTAAAGCTCTATAGCGGTCAGGCCAGAATAGAGACATTGTAAACTCACTGCTATGGTTAGCTTTGCTCAATTATTTATCTTGTTTTATTTGGTCTTTTCTTTGGGAAAATAAGCTAGACAAATGTATTAAGTAAGTTGCCCTGGAAACTTGATGCCAATTTTTAAAGCGAATTCAAAAGCAAATTTTTGTATTCACTTCACCGTTTGGTTCCAAAAATCTTTTTTCATCTTCCACGTAACGTATCTTTCCATCAGAATTTTTCAGGTTTGTTAGCAAAGGTGGTTTTTAATGACGTCCCAAAAGTTGAAGTTCTTGTTGCTAAAAGAACTTTGGAAAGATCTAAATAAGTGCTAATCTGAAGGTGTACAATGTCCCGCCCTATGAAGCAACACATATCTTTTTTATTGCCTTTCTAGTTATAGTATCTAAAATGCACTGACATCTTCAAACGAATATAAAAATGAAAGGAATCAATTCATCTTTTTATTTCTTAAAGATGCGTTGAAATGTCTTCTTTCTAAATATGTATTCAACAAAGTTAATTAAAAATAATTAGTGTAAGTTGAGATATATTTCAATGTCATTTTTTTGGAAATTTGCACGAAGTTTCTGGGTAACCCAATAATATCAATAACGAAAGAAAAATGGAAGTCTTTTGATGAGACATTCCCGATATACTTGATTTTGTATTCATCAGCATGATGTCTTCAAATAAATTATTAAAAATTACAAAGGCTCTTTAATAAACTGAAATATGGAAAGAATTCTGCAGACAGCAATTAACAGGAGTCATGTATTCGAAAATATTATGAAGAAAAGGGCAACGAATGAAAAGGAGAGTTATATGGAGTGGACTAAGGATAGTTTACAGGACATGATAATAAGGAAAATCGGATTTTTCCGAATTTTATCTACGAAGGCGGATGAGTAAGCTGCCATTTGAATAGAATAAGGTCCAACAATTTTGGTTTTTATTTTTATTTGATCAGTAAACAATTTTTAATTGCATTTTGATTGAATCTTCATTTTGAATTAATATGTTTACAGTTTTTTTTTTTCTTGTTTTTTGCTATTAACAAAAAATATAATTTTCTTTTTTAATTTAATAAATTTTATAGGAATTCATTTGCTTTACTTTATTTTTATTACAAAAGCGATTTGTACAGCAAATTCTTTTTTAATTTATTATCAAAAAAAAGAAACCATTTTCTAAAATTTTCAGTTATTTAACATTTTCTTTTTTTATTATTATTTAATTCTAGATTATACGTCCTCCAATGAGAAAACTGGAAGCATTCGATCAAAAACCAAAGCCGAATTTTTAGAGAATCTCAATGCTAAGTTAGCTAAACAAGGATTATCGGGACGAGCATTCGCAGTTCGAAGTTTAATAAATAGTAAAGCATTGGTAAGAAGATTTAATTGACTTCATTTCATATTTTTTAATGTTCAATGTTTAAAATCATTCGTCGTTTTAATTCAATTTCATATTTTCTAAAATAAAGGGTGATCCAATTTCAGTTTCCGAACTTTAAAAACGAAATAAAACACACAAATTTAACGAAATTAACTTATTTTATTTTGTTAATCACAAATGTTCATTAATTATGGAAAATAATATCAATTAAATGACTATCTCTGGCACTTGTACAGCAGCCGATCCTTTCGAGGTGATTTTCGATGACTTTTTCGTAAATTTCGGGCGGTATCTCGGCAATAACTTGGTGGATGTTGTTTTGTAGGTGCTCCAACGTTTCGGATTTGTTGGCGTAGATACGACTTTTAACGTAATCCCACAAAAAGAAAGTCAACGGCATTAAGTCGCATGATCTTGGCGATCAGTTGACGCCACCAAAACGTGAATTAATGCGACCAACGATCTAACGTAGCACCCGCTGTTCGTCAAGTTACATCGTTTTGTTGGAACCACATATCTTCCACATCAATATCTTTGATTTTGTGCCAGAAATAATCGGTTATCATGCGCCTACATCGCTCACCATTGATTGTTACAGTCTGACCCTGATCGTTTTCCAAAAAGTAAGGTCCAATAACACCGCCGGACCACAATACGCGCCAAACAGTTACTGTTTGGACATGTAATGGTGTCTCGAGAATCTCTTGGGGATTTTCATCTCCACATATGCGGCAATTTTGCTTATTAACACACCTAGAGAGTTGGAAATGTGCCTCATCAGAGAAGAGGATTTTCTTTGAAAAATCAGAATTAATATTTCTGTAGAACAATTGAACAATTTTAACGCGTTGAGCAGTGGTTAAGCCATCCATTTCGTAAATGTGTTGCTACAAACTGACATTTGACACTTTAAAAACAAGTTCTTATCGATAGCTGTTTGATTTACAGTTTTGCCAACATAGGAAACTCAAATTGGATTACCCGATATCATAAATTTCGAAGTTTTGTTATTATTTTCTTTTTTTCTGCGTGTTGTGTGTGGAAACATCAGCACTATCAAAACATAAATAGATTTACAATTAAAGAGAAATTCGCAGAGGTAAGATTTTCGCATAAACAAGATTAGGTTTTGTTTTCTTAACATTTTATGCTGCGATAACATTTCTAACATTAAATAAATAATATGTAATTTTGGATGCAACGCTTTGAAATGGGATTAAATAATTTTCTTTTTGTTTTATATAATTTTAAGATTGCAAATTTCGCTTTACAAAATGAGTTCAAAATATGCTTTCTAATAATATTTGAAAAATAATTAAAATAAATGAATTTTAAAATTACAAATAGAACTTAATTTGGTTTGAAGAAACATTCTTGTGACTTCAATCAGTCCAGGTAAAGGTATTTGGAAAATGTCAAACCTAGAAGACGATACTGAAATAATCCCTAAATGATTAGAAGTATCAAAATTCTCCAACAAAAATATTTCTCGTATGAAACTTTAAAGTACAAATTACCTGTTTTGTTAACGGGGGGAGAGTTGAAATATCGAGTTTCCGCGTATATAAGGTGGATTGAAAATAAATCTTGAATTCAAATCCCCAGTCCAAATGTTGAAAAAAAAAAAATTCATATTTTATTCTGGCATTGTGACAAATTTTTAGTCATATCAATTTTTGTTACTACAAATATTATGATGAAAATTATGACTTCTAATCTCATTCGTATTCTGGCAGACAAGTTATGAATTTATAACAGTTTAAACTGTTATAATTCGAGCTAGTTGTCATGACTATTTTTTTTTAAGATTTCGTTATGATGCAAAATGTTTTTGGTCACAACTTGTGATATTTTTGTAGTGAAACACTTCTATGGAGGCGACTAGTAAAAATTATATCACGAAAAGTTACATTACAAAAAATCTCATTATATGGACGTCCTGGATGATTACAATGTTTGGCAATATTGTGGAGCTTATAATGAGGACTGTTTCCGTTTCGTCGAAGACCACCGTATTTGGCGCTACAAATACAAATTTTTGAATTTTGTACATAGAGGTCATACACGATTGAAATGTTGTAAAGGTTTTTATGGGGATTATAATAACTAATGTCTTCTCGATATTAAGAAGACACTGGTGTCTCTATAATAACGCCAGTTTTAAATTTCGCGCTATTTTCGTTTCATTAAGTTGACAGTTGTTGCTATTAATAGTCATGGAACTCTGCACGAAGGATCGACATTATTATATATGTCAAGTTTCGAGCACCTAACCATGGTCAAAAAGACAATTCCACAAAATTCAAATCGTGAGTTTCTTTCGAAGCATTCTTTATTTAATTAATTATTAAATTTCTTGTCGAATGAGGTATGGGTCATACCTGTGGAGCCCAGAATACCCGAGATATACGTATACATTCTTACTAGAGAATTTTTGTATTTCCTGTCCTAAAAAGGACGACATTTAATTTGTTATTAAATTGATCATCGAATGAGGTATGGGTGGTATCTATAGGATAATATCCGAGATATACACAAACTTTAAATTACTCAAATTAAATCCCTCACTTTTATTGGGACACCCTATAGAAGGTAGTGAAATTTTAAATTGCAGAGCGTCTTATTGGGAACTAATTATTAAAGAGAAACACATTTATAATACAAAGTACATTAAAAACGTGTTTCTTTTAATTTTAATAGTTCTTTTTACTTTACTAACAACTCACGACTGGATTAAAAACGTTACTTACCTTGAACTCGTCGGCCTTCTTTAAGAATATTCAGTGTCGTCTTCTCATGCAATTAAAAATTTTCAAGAACATGGATTTGAAATTTGAAAAGGAAACAAAAAATAAGTATCCATTGATCATTAACTAACCATCAAAAATGTCTACGCCATCCCGTCAAGATGGCGTTTTCTAAAATAAACATTTTTATAATCACCTAATTTTCTGCTGCACCCTGTATAAAAATTAATTAGTTTTTTTTAAAACATATTTCCACAACTAATTAAATATTTACTTTTTTTATGAAATTTTCAAAAATGTAATTAATTATAATTTGTAATTTTCTAGCCGGATCCTCGAATATGTCATGAATCTTTAATGGATCAAATAAAGCGTGGCGCCACATTAAAACGTAATCGAACAATAAACGATAGAAGTGCCCCGAAAATCCATTAAAAAAAAAAAAAATTAACATTTTAGAAATTTAATGTAATAAAAACTAATTATTAATTTTAAACAAAAGTGAAATTTGTATAATTCTAAGAAAGAAAAAAAAAAGCATTAAATTTAATTTTGCATTTTTATTGTTTTGAAAAAACTAATTGAGATGTTTTCAATAATTCCATTTTTTTTTTTTAATTAATTAATTGTAATAATTTTAAAAATGACAAAAAACAATTTCTCATAGAATTATTTTTATTTTGAATTTTTCATAATTTTTAATTTTTGCAGTGAATTTCGTGATTTTTTTTTTAATTAATTCGAAAAGTAATGAAATAAGAGACTTTTTCTAAGTTTTCTTCTTGATTGAGAGGGTAAGTCTCCTCTTCCCTGAATCTGTTAATCCTTCTATTGAAGGTCAGTACCGTAGTTAGGTCTAAATTAGCTAATCGCTCCTTAGTCAGAGTATAACACGTATTGTTCTAGAAAAATCCGGGCATTCACACAAAAGTATTTGTCTAATTCATTTTCCTCAAGACAGGCTTCACATGTTGGTCTCTCAGCCACCTCTATTTTTCACATGTATTCGTTCAAGGAGGCAATCTCCTGACAATGCCCACATTGATCGTAAGGATTTTACTCTCTGAGTACCAGAAGTATTTTAGTCTTTCAGCAATCTGGAACAATCAGGGCTCGTATTTGGTTTCTTGACTCGATTGATTGGATCGACAAAAGTTGTTGTCTTCTTTCGTCAATCCGATTAATCGAGTCGAGAAACTAAATTTGAGCGCAGTGTCATTTTAGCTTGCCTATTCAAGTCTTGTTTCTCATTGTTCAGAATACTAGAGTGACCATGTATCCACTAGGGCATGGTTTGAATAATCGATTACTTGAGTAAACCGAATTATTCCAATATTTGGAATAATCAAACGAAAATTGAATAATTGTTTCATTTAAGAGAAACAAAACAGAATAAATTTGGGAAGAGAAATCCTATTATTATAAAAAAAAAACATTGCAAAAAGTATGGGCAGTTTTCAAAATGTATGTAATGCATGGCACTCTTATGAAATCTCTCGAGAATCATATATATTTTTAAGAGAATATTTTCTCTTTTGTTTTTATTACGCTTTTTCTTTTTCTTTCATATAATAATTTACTTCTCTTTGTAAGCAGTAATTTTTGCTTAACAATTTTGACTTCTGGCTATTGTAATAGGAACCGAATTAATTGGTAAATCAACCATCAATTATTCAATATTATTCACTAACCTAGAAAACCTATTAATCAACCTAGTACCCATGAAACTGCTACACTATTTTTTCTATCCAACTTGTATCCACAAGTATTCCACAAGTTTTTAAGACTTCCTCCTTCAAGCCTCTCAAAATGTTAAAATCGAAATATTAAACTTTCTTTCACTTGAAAATTAAAATTAGAAAATTCATTACTTTTTTTTGTTTTTTTTTTTTTTTTTTTCTTAATTATTACACAAAAGAAATTGAATTGAATATCTCGAGGATATATTTTTGTTTTCATAAGTAATCAAACATATCCAGAGGCTATTTATAATTTTTTTTTTTAATTAAAGAAAATCGAGTTTCTTTAAAAAATGTTATAAGCCTTTTTTTTTTTTGGATAAAAAACTGTTATTTTGTTAATTAACTACCAAAAAAAAAAAAAAAAAATTAATAAAAATTTGAATACCACTTATAATTAAATTAATTCATTAATTTTAATTTAAAAGAATATTTTCTTTGTTTTTTTTTAAGAATAATGTAAATATTATAATTTTCTTCTTTTTCTTCTTTTTTTTTTAGTAAATATACATTTTTTTAATAAAAATATATTTTTTTTAAATTAATTTCTTATTTAAAAAATTTAATTTAAAGTTTTTTTTTGTATATTTTTAATTAATTAATCATGAATAAATAGAAATAATAAAAACAATGTTTTTTTTTTTGAAAATAAAACGAATGAATGTGTAAATAATTATTTAATTAAAAGGTTTACTTTTTTTAAAAGGAAAAATATCCTTTTTTTCTTGATTTAAAAGTAAATTTTGATCTTAAAAGGACAAAAAAATATGAATTTTATTAATTTTTAATTTATGGAAAAAGTGCTGTAATTAAATTTATTGAAAACTCTTTTTTATTTGATGATTTATTTTTTATTCTTATTCGAATAGAAACTCTTTAAAGGGTCCCCGCTACACATGCATAGTTCTGAGTTAAGGATTACAGAGGTGGGTGGGCATAAGTATTTTTACACTTGAAATTTTTTGTAAAGCGTTTCTTTGCAATTACCGATTTTATTGGGTTATAATTATAATTTATAACATTTTTTTCTTGGAGATATAGCAATGATATGTTCAAAATGTAACACCAAGAAAATGGGGCCAAAAGGCGTGGAGGTTTTTTATACACGGCAGTAGAAACTTTTTTTGGGTGCGGTATAAGTATTTTGACACATAGCAAAAGAGTCGGAAGTCTTGGGTTTTGGTCAGTATGGTACTGTTTACTTGTCAGTGAAGATAAGTTTATTCAAGAAAAACGTTTATTAATATTTATTTCTTTGGTATTTAAAAAATAAAATTTATAAACATTTTCAAAACGGTGAAAACAAAAGAAGTTAGTCTGACCGTTCGGCCATTGTAACAAAGTTTGAGGGTGGAATTTCTTCTACTGAAATTGCAAAAACTTTTCAAATTTCACGGCAGACTATTTACCTACTAATAAAAAAAAAGAAGAAATTAGGAACGCTTGGAAATATCAAAAGAACTGTGCAGATATAAAGTAACAACTGAACATGAAGACAGGTGTCTTGCTCGTTTTATTAAAAAAAAACCGTCTTTTGCTCCATGTAAGTTAGCAGTAAATTCAAATGAGGTGGTTGGAAGAAAAATACGAATTATACGTCGAAAATGGCACCGAAGCCGAATTAAAGACCTATGTTGTCGGAAATGTGCCATACATTTCTGACGTAAACAAAGTAAATGGTCTTAACTTCGCCAAAGACTATAAGGACAAGCCTGTGAAGGAACCAGAAGATTTACCAGAGTATCTATGGAATATGAAAACACTATTATCAGTCAATAATACGTTTCTCAAAAACTCAAGTGTAAAACTATTTATGCCCACACCTCTGTATATTGTGCAAATCCGAAGAGAGGCAAAAAAAAGTCTCTGAATAGAAAAATTGTTTATACATTATTTAGCCTGAAGTTCCGTTCATTAAACATTTAAAATATAAGCTATTAATGTATATTTTAGAGCTATTTAATTAATAAGTCCTGAGTTTAGAAAGCTCATTGAATTTTATATGTAAGATAAAAATACTGTCTACTATGTGAATCACACAGACAGTTTGGAACTCCGTAAGGTAATTTTTGATAGTCCATCTTAGTTTAGGTCTACGAGTATAGTATATCTAATCAGAACTATGTTCTTGTGTGTAGCAAGATTTAAAGTTAAAAGCCAGTTTGTAAAATCGCATTTTAAGAAAAATTTTAAAATAAATATTTAATACAATAATTATTAATGAAAAGCAAAAACTGTAACAATAAATAATTTAATAAATAATAAATAAATGATAAAATTAATTAAATAAGAAAGAATTTTTTTAGCTAAACGCAAAATAGTCTATTTTTGTAATAAAATCATATTTTATGTGGCAAAAATCAATAAATTTTAAAAACAAAAAATTTTAATAAATAATTTAAAAGAAAATAATAATTTCAAGAAAAACTGTTTCGTGTCCTTAGTGTTTTTTTTTGTTTTTGTAAATAAAATAATGGAAATTTTTGGAAAAAGAAAATAATATCAAAACGAATTCATCATATTTGAGGAAAATTTTTGAAAGATTTTAATGAATATTGATTTTGATCTCGAAAAAAACAACACAAAAATCATTGAAATAATTGTAGTATTTCTTATTAGTTGTTTTAAATATTTTCTTCCAAAGTCTATATCAATAAAGAATTACAATTGTATAGTCCTACTTAATAAGGCTTTTGTAGTGGCACTAACATAAATATCGATACTGAAAACTCTGGAATTATGTTTTAAAGAAAATAATTCGGGTACAAGTGATAATCCAAAATTGTATGTCCTCATGCGGGAAAGAGAATGACGGATCCACGACGATTAAATCAATTATACTACACAGACGCATTATCTTTAATACAATCTGAAAACCAAAACTGTGGAATCCGTTTTGTTTATTTTTATTTATTTATTATTAAGAAACAGCCTACACAATTGTTATTAATAAAAAAAAAAAATAGGAAATTATAAGAACTACGAAATAAAGAATACATTAAAAAAAAGGAGAGATAAGAAGAAATAGAAAATTTCCTAAAATTAAATGACGTTTATATATCTGTCTGCATGCATGTTTTCCTATAACAACCCGTAACCGAAATCTTTCCGCCTCATTCGGAAGATTTGATAACAGAAAGGAAATGCTCCCCCGTAGAAGGCAAGCGCAATCAATAGCACCAAATAAAATCTTAACAGAGGGTCTACATTAGCTTTTATTTCTGGTATATCAGCAAAATTGGTTGCTAAAAAGCTAGTGTAGACCACCCTGGTATATCAATTTTTCTGGTATAACAATTGTGGTATAACATTTTCGTAGACAGCGCTGGTATACCAATTTTTGACATTTGCATTTAATAAAATGACGGAAACTAAATTTTTGCGGAGTGAAATTATCAAATTGATAAATATGTTCGAGAAAAAGAAGAAAAATATAGAAGGATTGATTTTAAAAAAAGGTCATATTGCCACAGAATTGAATTCGACGCTTTAAAGCCAATATTTTGGCTATTTTTATTTTCTGTTCTCGGTTCAACGGCATGTCAGATACTGAATTGGCATACCAGTATTGGGCTCACATAAAAAAACTGGTAGTATTTTATTTCTGGTAAGCCAATTGGTATACCAGAAATATTGGCCAATGTAGACCCTGTGTAAGACTCTGACGAAAAAAAAAAACGTGATAAGAAAAAAGAAAACAATATTCATTAAAATTACTTCATAAAATTTCTTCTTAAAAAAAAGGTAATATCAACAAAAAAAATCAAATTTGTTTCTTTATATATCATTGGACAGCTTCCTTAACCACACGACTCCATTGGATTTATTTCAAGACATAATTTCAGTCGAACTTTTTTGTTAGTCCGACTGAAATTATGTCCTGAAATAAGTCCAATAGAGTCGTGGGGTTAGAAAAGAAAAAAAAACATAAGAAGTTAGCTTTGCAAATGCATATCAATTATTTTATGTTTTTATTTGTTTTTAGAATAAAATAAAAAACGTAGAGCGTGTGTAAAAATCTTTCTTTTTTTTAAAACAACTTCACACTTAGATAATCATAAATTTAAAACTTTATACAAAACGAATGAAAACATATAAAAAAGGATTTAGTTTTTCCATCTTTTTGGACTAAAAACTTTCTTTTTTTAGACTGAATCACTTTTTAAGAAAAACTAAAGAAATAAATATCAAAAAAATAATCTTTTGCTTTTAATATAAAAGAAAACATGCTCTTTTTTTTACTACCAAAAAAAAAAAATTAGATAAACTAAATATAACTATTTTAAATCCAAAAAAATAAAGAAAATATATTTAAAATTTCCACAAAAAAAAGGATTAAAAAATCATAGAAAAAATATCTCCATTTTTATTAAAAGAAAAAAAAAATAATAAATAAACAAAAATCTCATCAATAAAGAAAAACTCTATTAAAATATGTTTTTAATTTAAATAATTAATAATTAAATGTGACTATTTATGAAAAAAAAAACCAAAAAAAAAAGAAAGTATTTAACAGATTCTTTTCTCTTTTAATTAATGAAAAAAAATAAAAATAAAACTTCGTTGACTGATTCCTTTCAAAATATTAAAAAGAAAACCAAAAAAAAAAGAAATAAATCAATAATTATTATAAATGTTAATAAATTAAGAAAATAAAAATTAATAACGACATAAAAAAAAAGAAAAACTTTGTAAAAGAAAAAGAAAACAAAAAACAGTAATTAAAACTATCGATTTTTAATTAATTATAATTTAATTATATACAAAAAAAAAAAAAAAAAATTAATAAGTATCTCGATGTAGAAAAACAAAAAAAAAAAAAATAACAAATTGAAATAAAAAAAAAGACTATTTAAAAACAAAATGATTTATTTGCCTTCCTTAAAAAACAAATTCATTGTGTTTTTATAGAAAATGTCTGCTAACTCTTCGATGGGCTCATTTTTAACGGTCGCAATTATTTCCAGAACTTGGCTAAAATGACGATTTATAAAAAAAATGATTGATTCAAATTTTAAAATATAAGGCAAAAAGTTAAGAGTTAAATGAGAAGAGCATCTTTGATCATCGATTTTTAAGAATTTTATAAAGCCCTTTCCTTTATAACTTTATGACTATACGTAACACACACATTTCACATTTCACATTTCAAATTTTATAAATTTCTCCACTGAACGTACCCGAAACTATAGTAGTGAGTTTACAATTTTCTCTATTCCCAGATAGTCTGACTGCTATGGAACTTAACCGACAATGTTAACTGAATGCGCCTTCGTTTCAAAACACATTCAGCTCTCTTGTTCATCTCAACTCGCATCCGTCCCGTCTCTATCAGTCATCATCTTTGCCAGACCTGCCTTAAGTCCAAATGTGTGAATTTCGTCGAATTCGAACCAGTAGTAATGGCTTCCATGAAGCATACAAAAAAAGTTTTTCCATAGTCAAATTCTGACGAAAAATCGAATCGACTTTAGATGAGCTGAAACGCCTAAACTGTCAGAATTTTATTGAATTCGGACCTCAAATTTTAAGTGAGTTTCGGTGAAAATATAATCAGGGGTCGGATCGTATAACTTGATTTCGATCAAATCGTATCGAAAAAGTAATGTATTTTCGATACGACTTACTATCAACGAATTACATGATTCCACTTCTGATCTAAGTTCGGCCTAATACATAAACTGTGGAAATTTCATAAAAATTGGAAACGAAATTTTGAATGTACAGCGAGTGCAAAAATAAGCTATATTTGGACAGACAGTGTTCTTAGACAGTATTTCCAATCAATTATCAATCAAATTTTATTGTTTCCACAAATTTGGTAAAAATTGCATATTTTCAGGTGTATTCAAATTATTTATATTCATATCAATCAATATAATAATTTCGTTTCACTCATTAGAACCCGGTTCCAAGGACGCGAATTGATAAATAAAATTGTTCGAAATTCTATTGGAAGATGGGAAATAATTCTTCGGCAGTTTGACTTACAAAACTATAGAAATGGCCGTGCTCCCTACATTTTAGGAACTGCAATTCAAACTGGAACTGATCTTCCAATGGAATTGGAAACAATAAAATTTATGGTTACTTCTATATAAATACTGTTCGAATCACTGAAAAACTTGTTGGGTCTACGCTATTGAAAGAATGTTATAACTTTACCAACTGTTGAATAATTATTTTTTCTATAGTTAGAAAAATGTCTAAAGATAGTCAAAGGTATCTCAGAGTTCTGATATTTATCCATAATCAGGAGAATCTATTTGAAACTATACCAAAATGATGTTTGGAAGAAGATAGCTGATATCAAACCAAAAGAAATTTACTTAGGCAAGTCGCTTATTACATCTCACAAAACTTACTTTATGAATTTAAATTTAGTTTCTTTGAATTATCGGAAAATCAAAACGATAAACTAGCAAAAAATGATCAGAAGAATTATCTTCTCATGAATTCCTTAAACTTAGACTTTTTCAAATTACCGAATTTGGCATGGTTCATTCCGTCCATCGATAAGATTCTCTTTTGTCCATTTCTCTTTTTTCTTAACACTTGGAAATTTTGTTTGAATCATTTTAAATCCAGCATGACTCGACCGTATTCCACACCATGGACTATCAGTTTCGATTAAAATTTTATCATTTGGAATTTCTCGTATAGTATTTAAATTCTGTTCAGTTTTCAATGAACATCCATTTAAACCAATCAAAAATCCTGCATCAATAATTTTCATAGCTTCTGTAATTGTTCCATCAAAACTATGAACAACACCACCAGCTAAACATTTATTACGATTACGAATTAAAATCTCCAGAAAATCTTCATGTGAATTACGACAATGTAAAAATAAAGGTATTTTATATTTTTCTGTTAATGATAATTGTTTTTCGAAATATTTTTTTTGAATATTTTTATCACAAAAATGTAAACGATCATAATCTAAACCACATTCACCAATAGCAATGATTTTATCAAGATTTTCTTCAATTTTTTTACATAAATTCGAATAATATTCATCTGGATTTGGTTCGAAATCATTACAACGTGTTGGATGACATCCCATTGTTATAAAAAGTCGGTCTAAATATGATAAATTCTTCTTTTTTTTTTAAATGTTAATGTAATGTTATTCTTGATTACCATCTTTTTTGGATAATTTTAATGCTTCATCTGATTCTTTTAATGTTCCAACAGTTATTATAATTTTTTGTAAACCATTTGTCCAAGCTCGATCGAGAACTATATCTAAATCTGGTTCATGTTTCTGGGATCCGTGATAGTTTCCTTGAAACATTGGATCCGTAAGATTTGCACCGATATCTGGGGATAGGAGTTTACATTATAAATTACTATATACTATATTTATATTTTCACAGTATTACCAATGAATTTCATGATTATCCTGCTAGTTTTTATTAACTTTATCATTCAATAACTACTGTCAAATGTATCAGAAAAATCAAAACAAATCACACGTGAATTCATTTTAACCCATTTCATGACAGATGGCAGGATGATAGATTAAAAGATGTTACAAGTTCTTTCATTTTTAAAAAATTTATTTCCAAAACAAAAAAATGTAATTTAAATCGAGTATTAAGTAAAATATTTATTTTGAAAGGTTCACACTATTTTTTTATAATTTCTACCTAATGATTAAATGTTATTTGTTTAATTAAAACTTTAAAAAATGCATACACGACGCTCATTCCGATCAACAAGAAAAATATAAGAAATGAAATATTTTTATTAAAATAAAATGCTACTAAAACATTTACAGGCAAAATTACTGGATTTCTTTTAAATTGATTTTTAATTATTTTCCCATGATTTGAATTCAGTACCATCCGGTGGTTTAACATCGACCTTTTTTTCGCCTACTTCTTTCCAATTTGTACTCAAAACAGTTCCACCAGATTCCGAGAAAGACTTGTTCATTGCACGACGAACCTCTTCACTGCTTTCACTGTAAATTTTTTTGAATAGATTTTGTAACGCTTCTTCACCTTCAACTTCTTCTTGTTCTTTTTTAGCAATTTCTTTGGCCAATTTATCCCAATCATGTCTAAACGGTGGCTTAACCGATGATGATCCTTCCGTAGAAGCAGAGGCAACTGGTGTTTCTTTTCTTTCCAAATACTCCCAACGATCTCCAGTTTCTTTGGCCAATGATATTTCTACTTTCGACGGTGACTCTTTATATGTGGAACGTGCCACATCGATCGGAAGATATAAATTCAAATTTAGTTGATAATTATCGGCAGTCACTTCAATTTTTTCACGTTCGATGTTAACTTTACAATTTTTTTCGTTGGCATTTTTCATCAAAACTGTTATTACAACTTTCGAATCAGATTGATACCAATCATGTCGTATAGACATTTTTATTTTTCACTATTTTTTTCTTTTGTTTTTAAACAAAGAAATAATTTTGTAATAAAATTTTGTAAGTTTTGCGCTAGTTTTCTTGCAATCACCTTTTTCCGCTTCAAATTGAAAATGACAATGACAGCTCGTTCTCTTATTGTTGTTTTCGTTTTATTTTTGTTCTCATTCTAGAAACAACCAAACTGCGTTCGTTAAATAAATTTTTAGTTTAATACTGTCAATCAGCGGTTCTCAATCTACAGAATGTAGAATATTCACAGTTGGTACTCGATATTATATGGTGTTTAATTAATTATAATTAATCAAACTGAAATTACTATATGTTAATTAATAATTTAGGAAATAATTTTCAATGATGCTTTAATCTAAATCGGATCGCAAATTTCCTTGTTAAATTTCAATGTTGAAGATCTAAAGCGAACAAAAGCAAACCAAAGCACAAACTCTGTTTGCATAAAACATTTTCCATTAAAAACAAGCTACAGTGCACACATCACTATGGGAACTTCTATACGATTCTATACAATTCTATACAATTATTTCGTACAACAATTTATGATTTATTCTGTACAAAAATTTCGAAGTTTCGTCCGAACACCCAAAGTTATGCTCCAAATTTCATACAAAAAATCTGAATTTTGTTCGGCAACTACCCGAAGTTGTAATCGGATTCAATTGATTTTTGAACACAACTGTTCTTTCATTGAACAAGTGTCTCATGCCAAATTTCATTGAAATTGGTCCATAAATAATGTTACAATATCATGAAAAAGCACAAAAAACCGAACTTTTGTTCGGCGGCTACCCGAAGTTTTAGTTCGATCAAACCCAACTTCGGATAGGATGGTTCTCATGAGGAAGAAACCGCTCTTACCAATTTTCATGGAAATTGCTTCAAAAATGCGGCCGCAATCTTGTACACGACAGTCGGACCGACAAACAGACGACAGACGGACATTGGATAAAAATGATTGCAAACGATTTAGAATCTTATAAAACGTGGAGATCATGATTGCAGTAACTATATACTTCGTGTAGAAGTTAAAAATGAACTACGTACAAAATGACTTAACCGTATTGGTTAGCGTACGACGTAAACCGAAAAAAAAGTTGAGAGTCACTGTTTTTTTTTGCAAAATAATGCAATATTATTTTTACTATCAGCGAACTTCATTTCATAACAAAGAAATGTCAAAAATATTTTTATTTTTAAGAAAAAAAAAGTTGTCACAAAATCTAAGTTTACAAAAAAAAAAAAAATTAATTTTCTTATCTTAGTGAACTAATTCAAAAAACATTTCTATTTAAAATGCAATTTATGCAGCCTTTTTATGCCTCATTTTTGATATTAATATAAAATAATATTTTGTGTGTGAATTTTGCAAAAACAATTTAATTACGTATCGAAATTTTTTGTAATAAAAAGAAGAAGAAAATCAAACTGCCCACCAAAAATAAAAAACAGTCAATTCTTAGTATTATTTAATGTTTTTTAATCAATTTATGAAATTTGATCTAAAAAAGAAACCGTCATGAAGGCAATCGAGGCTAAAGTTGTCGTTTTGGGATCTGAAGGTAAGTAAAAAAATGAAAACGAAAGTCAAAACAAAAACAAACAAAAAAATGATCTAATACACAAAAATAGTATCAATAATATGAAAGACACACATATAGTATTCATACTGTGATATAAATACTATAGTATAGCTGATACTACTTCATTATCTTATTTATACTTCAGTTTTTGAAGTGGTATAAAGTGACACACATGTGGTATTGTCCATAGTATTCTTAAATCATGGTATCTATACCATATGTGTGTCTCTAGTATAAAGGATAAATAAAGAAATTGATTTCATATACATAATTCATTTGGAAAAATGCTTACGATAGCAAAAAATCAAATTGAATTCCGCACCAAATTGTGGTATTTTATATATTTCCTGTTTTTTATTTCTTTGATCAGAGAAACAATAAACCACAATCGAAAATATACAAAAAATCTTTATCTTGCTTTTTTCGTTTGTACACAAAATTAATTATCAACGTTTTTTTTTTTTTTTAGGTGTTGGTAAAACAAGCATTGTAACACGATATGTTAGAAATGTTCTATCAACAGAATTGGGACCAACAATTGGAGCATCATTTTTTACGTGTAAATTATATTTAGAAGATATTAAAGTCAAGTTACAAGTAAATTTTTGTTTTGCATAAATAAACCAGAAAACAACAAGAATCTAATAAACATATCTTTTTTAGTTATGGGATACAGCAGGACAGGAACGTTTTAAAGCGATGGCACCAATGTATTATCGTAATGCAAATGCAGCACTTTTAATATTTGATTTATCACGTTATGTAACATTTTTGGATATAAAAATGTGGGTTCAAGAGCTACAGCGTAATGTTCAGGATGCGATTGTTTTAACGCTAGTTGGTAATAAATCAGATTTAGAACGTTGTGTATCACGTGAAGAAGCATTTTTATATGCATCATCGATTGGAGCTTGTTATTATGAAACTTCTGCAAAACATGAACAAGGAATTGAACAGATTTTTCTAACAACAGCATTAAAATTAATACGTTTATCAAATGATCATAAATCGCATACAATTAAAAGTTATGAATCTTCAGATTCAGTATCAGCTTATACAAGTACTGCAATTGTTAATGGAAATGCTTTTCATTTGCCATCAGTTCATATGGGAATTGCAGTTGATGATGATGGTGTCAAGGCGAACGGTGTTGGACGTTTAGAACGTGCTTCCTGGAGTATTGATCATATCGCACATGGTGATGAAGAAACATCCAGTTGGTGTTGTTATTAATAAATGTAATAATAATTATGTTTTCTTAAATTCATGAAGAATTCTTTTTTTTTTTGTTTATATTTTTCTCAAATTTGTGATTGAATTTATCGAATTTTACTTGACTAATTATATAAGATGTAAATATGTATTTTTTTTGGCTCATTTTTTTTTATATTTAATGTCTATTTTTTTTCTCGTTAGCTTTAAAAAAGAAAAAAACGATCATACAAAAAAAGAAATTGAAATTGATGTAAGAAAAAAAAAAAATTAAAGTATATTTTGATGCGCATTAATTAATTGATTTAATATTTTATTTAATACTTATTTAAAAAACTTAAAATTAACGGAAATTTTGGTTAAAAGTTTTAAATTCATAAACCGCCATTTTTGAAAAAATAGTTTCATATTAAATCGTATTTGTCGCTTTCATCTGTAAAGTGAAAAACATCAGTTTTATACTGTCAAAATGTTTTGAAAATCATTTGTTACTAAAGTGACGGATTGTTGTTATTTATGTTATAAATTATTAATTAAAAATTATGAAATTTTAAAATAATTAATAAATCTAAAGTTATAAAATGAATAATGTACAAGTTAGTGACAACGGTTCTAATCATGAAATCGTTAAAAGTAGATTTAAATTTAAGCAACATACAAACGGGTAAAATAAATTTTGTTTTTTTTAAAAAATATATTATAAATCTTGTATTTGTTGTATTATTATATTTTTAAAAAACTTACTATGTATAGATAACGAATAAAATAATAATAATACAAAAAGTTCTAGTTTAAATCAGGCCTGGGTACCACAAACATTCGTGGAAGTCAATTTCAACTTGTTGAATTTGGAAATAACCGCAAAACTTTTTTGTTGGGTGCTTATACTTACATAGTTCACTAAAGACAACATTGAGCTCAGGTGCCGTTTATCAAAATGCAGTCTCTTTTATATAAGACATTTCTATGTTTTAGAAATGGTTCGCAAAGTAAGGTGTTCTGTAGGCAAGCAAAAATGATACTGATTGCGCCAGACTGCCGAAGGACGAGAATGTTGATGGGACTCGAGTGTAAAACCCTCAGAACCATTGTGGGTATTGTGACAGGACATTGCTCCTTAAACGAACGCATGCCTAAAAGAAAATGACTCAGCTGAACATTTTTTGTGTGAATGCCCGGCCTTTTCTAGAACCAGACTTGCTACACTGGATGGGTGCACCCTCAGTAAGGAGGGGCTAGCTAATTTTGACCTAACTATGGTGCTAACCTTCATTAGAAGAACAAACCAGTTCGGGGAAGAGACCTAGCTTCTCAACCAACCTTTTTAGGAGGAGGCACAAACGGCTTTAAAATTGAATTTCTAGGAGCTACAACCGAAGAGTAAATAGAAAACACTTAAAAGAAAACATTAGATGAGTTGCAAGTTGTCCAGGCCTGATTTAAATCAATAATTGGTCATATTTATTTTGTTATAGAAAACTGAATTTTTTAACGCTATAAGTTTATTATTTTTTCTTTTACAATAAAATTTACCTTTAAAATATATATTTCTAGAATAATATTAACAGTTCATCATACAAAAAATGAAAGAAATGCTGTAATTCGTGTTCGTTTTGTAAAATCATGTTTCAGTGAGAATAACATTTATTTCGTTGGAGTTGATCATAGGTTTTTTTTGTTTCTAAATTAATAAATATTACTAAGAAAAATCTAAATAATATTTCTATTATTTTCCAGAGGGAATATATTCAGTTTTGATTTAGTTTCAAACAAATTTTGGAAATCATTAGAAATAGTACCAAAATGCCATACAATACAAAGTTTTCCTAATCGACCATCAGAATTTGTAATTGGAACAAAAGATGGAAAACTTATTATTGTAGATATTTGTAAATGATTTATATTTATTTCGTTTTTTTAAAAATATTAATTGTATTATTTTAGTAACTGGTTATATTAAAAAATCGAAAATATTTTCACAACAACCGATCGAAGGGATATCATTTTCAAGTGTTTCATCAGTAAATTGTTTATTATTCACAAATCGTGAAGCAATTTTAATAAATCCAATAACCTTAGAACAAACTCATCGTTTAGAATATAATGAGAATAAAATATCAATAAAATTTGTATCATTTATTCCGAAAATTGATAAAATCTTTGCTTGTTTTAGTAATGATTCAGTTCATATTTGGTCGGGAAGTACACTTAATACAAATCGTATACTTCATCCAATAAGGATGCGTGAGAAATATTTAAAATCAAATAAATTGAATGAATTACAAATTTCAAATAATCAAAATGAAAATGAATTAGATTTGTTATGTAAAACAATAACAAAAGATTTTACAAGAGGATTATTGAGTTCAATATCATTGTCATTAGATGGAAATTATATGTGCCTTCCAACAATTGATGATTATATAATTATAATGACAACAATTTCTTATGATATCATAAATGTTATTAAATTAAATGATAATTCATGTAAAACAACATATTTTCTACCACAATCAGAGAAAATGATGTTATTCATCTTAACATCAACATTTGATACCATTTTAATTGATTGTAATGAATTAAATACAAAATATACAGTTCAACATGGAAAATCATATAAAATGAATATTTCAAATAATGGAAAAATGCTTGCGATTATTTTAAAAACTGGAGAAATTAATTTATATAAAACTTCAGTTCTAGTAAATTCAATAAGAGCAACACAAACTAATTTAAATATTGTAAAAGATGTTCAACAAAAGAAAAACATGAAAATTGATATTATTAGCGATGAAGTAAGTTCAATCAGTGGCGGATCTACCTGGATGTTAATGAAGCTTAAGTTTCAGGGCCCCGACCTTACTACTAATATGGAATAAACAAATATATATTATATAAGTTTTTTTCGGAAAACCTGCTCATTATAGGACATTAATATTGAAGAATATAGGGCAATTAATGAAATCGAGATTTATTGTACCCCCTCTTCTTCAGTGCAGTAGCTAGGTTAACTTCCCATTCTAAAATACCTCCAGGCCTATTTCTCTTAGGAATTTTAGTATCCGAAGTGAGTTAAGAGATTGTATCTCACTTGGAGAGAAGCTGTATGTCCCCAGATATTTAGTTTCAGGCTCCAAAGAGGCTAGATCCGCTACTGAGTTCAATTATTATAATAACTTTTTATGAATAACATTTCTTGTTTTTTTTTTCAGTTAAGAAATACACTTTCAAAAACTCGACTTATACCGATTTTAAAAGAATATGGTGAATATCCAGCAAAATATCGTCATTTAATTTGGTCATCACTTTTAGAGCTTCCATGTAATAAACAACAATTCATAGCGTTATTTAAAAGAGGAAATCATCCAAATGTTTCAAATTACGATCAAGAATATCCGCTTAAAGATATTTCAGCTTTGAGAAATTTGAAAAAAATTATGTCTTGTTTAATTCATTGGTGTAAATTATTTGGTCATTGTGATTATTTACCGGGTTTTGTATTTCCATTTCTTGAAGTCTTTCCAAATAATTCTTTAATAACTTTTGAAATAATTGTAACAATTTTATTAAATCATTGTCAATTATGGTTTGAATTTGCACCATTAGAACCACTTAATTATTTAGGTATAATTGAAAATGCACTTTCTGAATTCGATCCAGAATTAGCAAGTTTCTATAGAGCAAAACAAATAACCGCAAAAATCTATGCTTGGTCTATGTTATCAACATCATTCTCTGAAGTTCTAGATAAACGACAATGGTATCAATTATGGGATAATATAATATCGAATCCACCATATTTTCTAGTATTCTGTATAATCGCTTATAATATTCATCAAAGAAATGTTATAATGCGTTTAGAAAGTAAAGAAACAATTGAGACATTTTTTCATGATCAAAATATAATTGATATGAAAAAGTTCATAAATCGTGCAACAATTTTAATGGAGAAATGTCCGAAAATGCTTCATCCTAATCGATATATGAAAAAATTTGAGAAAATCCCAAAAAACTTTTATCCAAAATTCGAAAATTATCCACAAGAATGGATCGAACTGAAAGATAATGAAATGGAAACTTTACGAATTGAACGTGAAATTCTTGATAAGAAAATTCGTGAATTAGAAATTGCTGAAAAATCTTTAGCTGAACGTTTAGAAGAAGGTTTAAAACATGAAGAACATCAAAAACGAATGAAAGGTAAATTATAAAAATTTAACTTAATTAGGAAATAAAACGATAAGTATTTTGTCTTTGTAGAAGTTGAAAAATTATACGGTGAAGCTTTATCACGTGAAGAACAACGTATAGCATGCCAACGTAAAATGTTGCTCATATATCAAAAAGAAATTCGTGATCGTAAAGGTAAAGTTTTGAATATAGTACGAGATAGTGCTTTCCGGAAAAATATGAATTTACGTGAAAATGAACTTGACTCTTTAATGAGAAGTTTCGAAAGAAGTGTAAGTTGAAACGAAAATAACAAGGAAATGCTTTTTTTCATATTCTAATAAGATAATTTCACAGCGTATTCGTGAAGAAACTGACATGTTATTTGCTGATGAAAATATCAAAAATGAAGAAATAAATTTATTAGCAGAAAAATATCAACTAGAAACACAACTCTTCGATAGTGAACCATTTCAAACACGTTTTAAGACTGCCATCGGAAAACTTGAAGATGAAAAAGAGAAATTGGCTATCGAATTGAAAAATGTATGATTTTATATTAAATATTCATTCAGTTTTGTTTATCTTAAATTTATATCTAAATATAATCGCCTCTTTTTTGTTTCGTAAAGAAAACCAAAATAAAAAATTTATACCGTATAAGACTAAATGTTATTTTAATGTTTTTTTATTGTGATAGCTTGGAGAGAAGAAATCATATAAAAAAGACAATACCCAAAGAAATAAGGTTGCCAACAAAATAAGTACCATCGATGATATGCTTGATCAGATCCAAATGGATTTTATAAGGACCATTGAGTATAATTTTGATAACGACATCTCTAAAGGAGATAAACTTAAGGTAATAATTTTAAATTATCGATTTCTAAGAAAAACAGACTTATTGAAAACAAAAAAAGGACATGGAAATCTTTTTTCCATTTTCACCGAATAACTAATATTGTTTTTGTTTTATGTTAAAAGCAAAAATCTTTAATGGTTTCAGCCGACGCTGAAATCAATCAATTTTGTATATTATTCAAAATGAAAATTCAATTTTTTTACGCTTTTTATTTTACTTTTTAAATTTTTGGGAAAATTTCTTTATTTTCAGAAACTTGATAAAACGATTTCTTGTTTAGAAACTGAAGCGCAAATCCTTCTGAATCAATTGAAATAAATCAAAATATTTCGAATTAAAATTAAGTTTTTGGTATGTTTTTGAATTGTGTTTAATAATTATTGTTAAAAACTTTTAAATATAAATATTTATAGAAAAATTTAAAAATTGTTTTGAAACTGGTAGTATATGGCAGATAATAAATAATGGCTACTCCTTCTTTCTTTCTTTCTGTCCGTCCTCTATCGTTGAACAAAAAAAAAGAAAAGATTTTTGATATCTTGTAGAGAATTACTTGAAACGTGGAGAAATTTTATTCTGACCTGAGACAATCTTATTGAGATATTTATGGTGGAAATTCGGACATCCACAACAAAATTCCATCTGCCACAACTTTGGCGCTGGAGGCAATACAAATTCACGAACTTTTTATATAGAAGTCGCACGCGATTACAATGTTCAGCAAAGTTGTGGAGGTTTTTATGGGGATCATTTCTTTTGAAGAACAAATAGTTCATCTCACTCGCTTTGGTGGTGAAGTCAATACAAACTTTTGAACTTTTTATATAGAGGTCAATCGCGATTACAATGTTCACCAAAATTGTGGAGGTTTTTATGGTGATTATTTCTTTCAAAGACCATATAGTTCTATCTTTCAGAACTTTAGCGCTTTATAGTTCCGCCTGTCATCGCTTTGGCGCTGCAGTCGTTTCTAGGTTTTTTGTGCCTTTACCTAATATGTTTGACGAGAGCTATTTTACCAACCGGGGAAATTGGACCAATTTAACGTCTTCGCCCGGATTGTTGCGGGATAAATACTCTGCATTCTGAATAGCCCGACTTAAGATATGAAATATATCTTCAGTGGTGTTATGGGGTAAATATACTAAAACGACAAAAGGATGACTAAGAGAAGTGCTATTAAGGGTTGTTATTTCTAACATCCATAATATTGCGAATTAATATACTATAATATGCTCGAATTAATTTTGTTAATTTATAGTGACTTATAAACTGAAATTTCCAGGGGGCCCAATTAAATAATATTAATATTTTTAATTAGTATTATTATGCCTGTAAAATTATGTAGATTTTCCTCACATATAAGACAAGGTAAAAAATTTTAAAATTCTTTTCAAATATGGTATTGTGTATCACGTAACAATAATTTATATTGTTTCTATTTGCTGTTGTTAGTTCTGAGGAAGTTTGGAATACAAACAATATGTTGGTGAAGTTTTAAAGTGTAGTTTTACTACTATTTATCCATTACCCGCTACATCAAACTTATTCATTAAATAATAGTTTTTAACATTTTATCTTATTCGTACATCCATGAAAGCATTTAAATGCCCGCATATATTAGCTTTCGATTTAAAGAAAGAGAATAAAGTTTAGTTTCGGTCACTGAAACTCATTTTATTCTTTTGGTGGCCACAATTTCATAAGTTCTAGAATATAGAATTTCAAGTTTTTTCCCCAAAGTATTTTCAAATAACGTCTTTTCTTGCTTTATCCTCAATCTAGACAATTAAATTTGTAATCCCGTTGAGAAATTATCTTATTAAAATGATTCTTTTTTTTTTATATTGTCGATCTAGAGAGAAGATTTTCTTGCAAAATTTTAAAGAAAAATTATAAAAAATGTCGACATAATTTTAAAAAGTTTACAAAAAAATACTAGTAAAAATTTAAACTTGAAGATTTTCCAATGGAAATTCTATAGAAAAAAAAATATCACTTGGGATTGTTTATGAAGGATGAACATTTTTAAAGATATAAAAGTGCCTTGAAACCATTAAATTTTTTGGTCTTTTTTTTCGTTTGAGAGAAATAATATAAATCGAAAATTATTCCAGAAGAAAAATAAGAATTATGTTAACCCTAATTTCTATAATGAAGTAATCAAAAAACTATAAGAATTTACTTTTTGGAAATTCCAGGATTATCGAAATCAGTCGCATAGTTTAAGAAAGTAAATTAAAATTGAAAAACTATATATAATAAAGGTTTTTAATACAACATTTTTTTTTTTTTTATGTATTAAAAATGTGTTGTTTACGTGAAAGTACACATATTTTCTTATTTGGAAATGTTGTTTTGCAGAAGGAGGTATAGAAGAAAGTAATAGAATACATCACAGCCCTAAAGCAATAAACAAATATGAGAATCAAGCGAACGTTATAAGTTATTTATACAAAATTCTGTATTCATCCATGAAGGCCAAGGCCATATAATACCTTTCTCAGGTCCTGTTATATGTAATGATATTATATTTGTTATAGTCCTAAAGGTATTCCAGTTTAAGGTAAAAAATAGGCAAAAAATAAAGCATATATGGATATTGTACACTTTTTTTGTTATCCTTTTCATTTGTGTTTTTTATTTGTTTGTTGAAAACTCAAAACATATCATATCCCATAATACTTGATTTCCCTTTTGAGGCACCTGTCTCAGGAATTTAATAAGAACTCATCAAATTGCAAAGATAAAAAAAAATAAAAAAATGTTTTTTTCGTGTTGTCTTGTTTCGAAAAATATAATAAATATGGATGGATAGACCTGTAAAGATGGTTCGATTGTTTTATTATTCGAACACGAATATTTGAGAATTTGTTTGGTAATTTTTTGTACAAAAGAAATCTATCACACGCTCATCCGTTGAAGTTAATTCTTTTCCTTAATCAATATCAAACAGCTACGCGAAATTACAGGGCAAAATGAACGTTGTAGTATTCTGTAAAAGAGCTTTTGAGCCCCTTGCAGTATGCGCTGTGGCACCATCTTGTTGCAACCAATAATTCAAACCACAACGTTCATTTTACGCCACCCTGTATTAACGTTCTTATATAAGGTATTCAAATGGCATATTGTAATTCCGTTGTAATGTCAAATATATGAAAATATTACAATATTCGACTCAATAAATAAAGGGCGGACTGCTTTGCTGTTATAAATCGTGCTATATCGTTGTATTGCACTATATTTCTAGGAAAGAGTTCATGATTTTCTTAATAAAAGAAAATCAGGCACTTTCCTTAAAAAAATACAATCCACAAAAACACAAATTTAATTTAATTCAATGTCAAAAGAAACGAATTAAATTATTTCATGGTACTAGAAACAGCGAAATATTCTAAGAAAACACAACACAAATCATCGAATTTCGGTTTGACAGTTCGGGGAATATGTTTCCATGCGGGTGCCAGAAATATAAGACGTATGTTAACTTAAGAAAATGTAAATAAGTTCGAGAATGTTTCCATGATGGGTATATAAGGTGGAAACACCGCAGAAATAATTGTAAATAAAGATTACGCACCTAATTCACATAAATAAAAAGTGTTATTTTTATTTATAACATTCGAACCGGGGTAGCACGTTATAGTATATTTGTATAATTTAGCAATGCCTCAATCATATGTATTGTTAGATTTTATGTAAAACTGTAACATATTTCCTCTAAAGAAATTGAATAATAAAATCATTTGATTTGACATAAAGCTACAGTGTAGTAACTAAAGTTGCGAAAGAGTCTCTTAACTTTTTGATGTAAAGAGGTACAATTTTAGAACGATACAAGATCAGATATAAAGAATAGTGAATACTTCCTATATTGTATAAAATTAGCAAATTATACAACGATACACCATGTTTGAAATGAAATACCCTTAAAACTTAAAACTACTAACTACCTTTCTATGAAATTATCGATGATAGTTTAGAGAAGTATTGAAAATATGGTAGAAGTATAATGTTTGTCTTGTACTTTCTTTGGAAAGTAAAAGTTTTAAAAAATTTCATCTTTCATAGTTCAACGGAAACGGAAACGGAACTATGTATATCGATTTCAGTTAATGCATCTTACTTACGTATAGAGAAGGTTTTCTTTTTCAACAGATAATTCTTAAAAGAAATAAATACTAACTTTGAAAAAGTTCATATTTCTTTAATATAAATTTTAATCTATATTATTTTAAGAAAATTTTTTAAAAGGTTTTTACTCAATTATTAAGGTCTCCTGTTCGACTCTGAACATAATTTTTAATTCGATAACTTTATAACTTTATAATAGGAAAGTTTTGCAATAAATCATGTAATTTTTTTTATTCTTTCGTTTTCTTTCTTTTAAGTTAAAATTTAAATAAAATATTCAAAGCAAGAACTTGTACGGATCTTTATACGTTGAATGGCCAAATGACCCAAACATTTTTCTTTTTTTTTTCTAGATTTTAAAAATCATATAGTAAGAATTTGAAATAAGATACTTTTTAACAATTTCAAAGAAAAGTTGAATTTTACATACATATACCATATGAGTACCATATTACGTGCGTAATATTCTTAATGATATAACTTTAAGAGGAAACCCAATTCATATTCAAATATAGTTCTCTTTTATGTATGGTTCTTGAGTAGATATTATTTTTCTATCAATATATATGTCCATTTATTATATAGTACAACATAGTCCTACTAAAAAGAAACCTGAAGAAAGAAAAAATCCTTTCATTTCAATCTTAATATATTTTAGTTTTTTTTTTTTTTTGTCCTGAAAAGAAAATGTTGGCCCTTGAACTTAGAAAAATATATATATCAAAGGACTTTTATAAGAAAATCAGTGTCAAATTCTTAGAAGAAGAAAAAAAAATATCCTTTTCTTTAATGATGAAAAAGAAAATATCCTTTTTAGTTCTTTTGAAAAATATTTGTTGGACATCTTTTGCATCTTAAATATGAAATCGGAATTACATTGTATAGGACATGATTTTTTGTACAAAATATTAAACCTAGAAACTTTCCACCTGATATATAATTTTTCTTTTTACTTTATTATACATAGATATCAAAATCGAAAGATTCAAGATGCAATTTTCAATGGGAATATACATTTTGATATCATGGAAATTTGTAAGGATTATGGTACATATTTGCTATCAACTTTTTGTGGAGCCGTTAAGTCGAAAATCGGTAAACCAGTATAAAATGGGGTACATTTTTTTTTTTATAGGAGGTAGGTGCCAAGGCACCCCGTACTTCGGCCTTGTGGCCCATTTATAATGGGGTACATAGACTCAAAGCCGATTCGAAGAATAGGAGAGCACTGCTCGTGCCTGGACACAGTATCTCAAAATATCTCAAAGGATGTAGAAGTTACAATTTTGTTTTACAATTTTCTAAAAAAAGGCTTCATTTTTTTTTGTTGCTTAGGTTACAAGTTTGGCTAGTTCCGCTTCTGCATAGGTCCAATGTAATAATAGTAGGAATATCTGACTAGTTCTTGAGTTCTGAAGCTTAATCGAAAAATGGGGAATTTTTGCACACACATAATTTCTAGATTAAATTTTGCCGATAAGGCATGAAAAAATTAAACTTGAATAATTTTATATAAGAAAATCGGTCTGGTCTTATGATATTTCCTTTTATTACAATGTGGCAAAGTCAAATTCATTTTAAATTGTTATATTTTGTTTGGATAAAGACTTAAGTCGTCACCTTTAGATATGAGAATAACAAAATGGTAAGCCATTTTCATTGACTTTGGTTTCTTTCGGTTAAAAGAATTTGAAAAGAAGGTTCCTATCCATACTATATAGATTTACCTTTTTTTTTTCGTTCCTTTTTTGAATATAATAATAACAATTGTAGTACAACAGACACATAAAATAGGATACCTTAAGACCAATGACACAAGAAACCCTATATTCTTATCCTTTTGAATATGGTATCATTGGGGTATACGAATTTAATATTAAAAATTCTTTTTTTCCTTTTACTTCTTCAAAAGAAAAGGATTGAAGAAACGAATGACTAAGACACGTTTTATATTGAAAGAAAAAATAGTCCATAGAATTTTATGTGATAAACATTCAGTTAAAACGTGATTCTAGATGAAATGTGAATAGTGTACATACCTACTACCCCCTTTACTTTATATACCATCTCAAAAGGAAATCAGTTACTATGTTATTATTTTTTCTTTAAAGAAATCGATTGATATCAGGACCAACAGAAATGGGAAGTGTTTTTTTTTTTTGCTTTTTCTTGTAGAGATTGTAATGGATAAAATGGATAAATGGATAAGATTATCTTTAGATTCAATTTTTATCATACTGAAAAATTTTTTGGTGGCAGAAGTTGGATGTTAAAGAATTTTCGATTGAATTGAAACTTTTTTTTTTAGCCTCGAAACATTGCAAATTCGTCGATGATTGTATAATAATAATAAATCAAGAAAAAAAGAAGCATTTGATGATAGACAAATTGTTTTGAATTTCGTATAATGAAAAACAAACAAATAATTCGAATTTTCAATTTATTTAAGATGAGAAGAATTTTCTTGTTAAAACTGGAAATATTTTCTATAAATAATAAAAAAAAATAGAAATAATTGAATTTTAGGAGTTAAGGCGATTTTCTGTCCTTAATCGTAACTTTTAGAATAATGTGAGAAATGTTTCAAATATCACTATAAAAGGGTCAGGACACAATATTTTATGCATTAGCTATGTAAATAGTTTCAATCAATACCGGGCCCGGCAATTGAAATGTCCGTCTAATTCAAATCGCTGTTAAATGTAAACCACACATCTTGCAATACTAAAATTTGACATGAATGTTGCTTTACATATTATTTGTCAGTAGTAAAAATTTTTTGTTCTTAATTTTTTGTACAATGGACCTTAAACGAAATTCAATTGTTGCGTTTCATTTCCTTGAAAAGTCAAACATCGAAATTCGGAGAGAGTTAAATTACATGAATTTGAGTGAAAATTTTATGTATCGTACCATTAAACTATTCGACGTGACTGGGAATATAAAAAACCTTATGGCGGTGGCCGACGATGCACTGCAACTACTCGATAACACGTAAACAAAGTGCTTAATCGGTTGAATCGTAATCCAGAGCGGAGTTCAGCAATAATAGCAAATGAATTGAGCATAAGCGATAGAAGTGTTCGGCGAATCATCAAAAATAAGCTAAAGGTTTAAGCCAAGATATTGTGAGAGCATCGTGTGCATCGTTTAAAAAGAGAATGAAGATAATTCGAATAATTGTAGAATAAACTATGTATTATAAGCCATAAATTCCATAAATTTTAATAAAACCGACCAATAAACAAAAAAATTACAGCGATTTTAAAACCGGAGACTTCAATTGCTGGACCCGGTATATGCACATTAGATCCAAATTTGCTGGATGCACGTTGCACAATACGTACTGCAAGACACATCTTTCAAGATAGATCCTACAAAAATATGCAATACATGAGGAAAATATGTGAAAGATACAAAACAAAAGATGTAATACGACAACTATTTTTGATTCTATTATATTTGTTTTGCCGAAGTAAGCTGATGCAATACGTTTATTTTATTCGAGAGGATGATATTCTAAGATAAGTCTGCATATTAAATTATTTCCGTTGATTAAATTTTAATCCAATTCAAAATATGTTCTTTTAACTAAACTTCTTTCGTTCGATTGAAATTATTTTGGATTAAATTGGTGAACGAAATATTTGTGAAAAGTTCAAAAATACAAGTTGTTAATAAAATGTCTAGTCAGGGAGTAAATCTAAAACTTAACAAAGTTCAACATGAATTCTTATATGTTTTTGTATTTGCAATTTAATTGCAGACTTGTTGATTTACCGACACAAATATTTACTTTCATTCAATAATAATAACTAACAAGGATCATAACTGAGAATCTTTTAAATTCTTTTCTTATTTCTGAACAAAAATGTATTAAATTTTCATTTTTTTTTTCTTTTTAAATCAAATAAAATATTTTTTTCTTTTACAAAATTTTATATTTTTCGTAGAAACATGATGAGAAGATTTTCTCACAAATCTTTCAAATAATAATATTCCTGAAGTCTATTATGAAAAAATTCTTTATTTTTAAGGATTATTATTTTTCCCATTTTAGTCAGAATATGGAAAATGTAAAATATGAAAATTCAAACAAATTAATTTTGTTTCAAGAATTTTCTAGAAGGGAAAAAAGAAAAATTTTATGTTTAAGCAATTTGTTTTTTTTTTTTACTCTCTCTCTAGGAATTTCATATTGAAACAAACGAAAAGGTTTAGCGAAAGAACAAATTTCAGTTTTTAATAAAGGAAAGCAATTATGATGTTTCATCTTTAATAAGCTCGATTGCAGGAAAAAAAAAATTTTTATAATTGTTTTAATTAATAATGCAATATGCTATTTCTTTTGAAAAGCTTTTCTGATTGACTAGTCAGTATAATCCAATAATACAGACTGAATTAGAGCAGGAGAAACCATTTCAGTTGGGAGTACACAAACTCCTTTTGGATAATGTACAAAAGTCCTTTGTTTAAAAAATTTCGAAATGACAGAAATTTCAGACAGTACAAGTTTTGTTCTGTAAGATGAAGATCTGATCTTCATTTTCAGAAATACTATTTGAATCGACTAAATCTTCATTATTTGCAGTCTCCGTGAAGGGAAAGTTTATATATTTGATCTCTTCAAGTTTTTGATTACGTTCATTTTTAGATTACGATTTTCGAATTTCCAGACGTCAATTGATGTACCATAATTATTGGACTTCATCTCGACTATCTAAAAATGTATCTTTATGTTTCATTGTTTATAGGATAAATATAGTAAGTTACAGTCGGTATTCAAATTCTGACAACTCTAACAAAAAAAGAAGTCCTTCTAATAGTTATAATATCCTTAACATGCTCAAAATTCTAGGTGAGTACCAAAAATATTATCATAATCGCCCAAACTAAATCAATTTTGTTTTCAACTTGCCTTTTAACAAGGATTTTTTTTTAGATCGAATTTATCCGCATATTCTGGCATTGTGACAGGTTTGCGGTCATAAATATTTAAGACTGAGATTATTACAATGCGAAAATTCGTATTTTTGCGAATGGGTCATAATTATGTCCGAAATATGAATTTATAACAGTTTAAACTGTTATAATTCGCAGGAGTTGTCATGGTTATTTGAGAAATACTCTCGAAAATGTTTGTATAGGTGTAAAATTTTTATATAGGTATAAAATTATTTGTGTGTTTAAAAAAATGCTGGAAATTATTCCATATTTATCAATTGAATCACTTAGAGAACACGTAAACAAATGTCGTTATGATGTGAAATATTTTCGGTCAGAACTTATGATCTTTTTTTTATGACAGTTATTCGTTATGACCGGGGAAGAATACCAAATAGTCTTTAAAAAAAAGTTATGACAATGATGTCATGGCATGACATTCAAAACTTGTTATGACTGCGATCAGAAAGACGGGTTAGTATATTTACTCAACTTTCTTATACTTTAAGTTACCAAATATTCTGGTATCAAGTTAAAAGAAAGTACATAATTGAATGATTTCTTCTAAGCTAAGTTTTCGTATTATTACTGAAAGTTCCATAATTGAATATAAGTTCAGAAAATTAAATCGGAAAGTTCAATGGCTATACATAAGAAAAAAAAGGTAAAAATAATAACAGAGACACTTTTGGAAACAAGTTTTAAAATTTCTTCCTATTGGAAGGTTGATAAAAAACTGCACTCGAGTAAAACTTTTCTTTTACTTTTTAAATCTTTAAAGAAAAAGAAACATATTATATAATTTGTAAATAAGAAAAAAAAAAAAACAGAACTGTTTTGAAAGAGTGTAAAATTGGACATGCATTTTTTTTTTGTATTTAAAAACGTTTAAAATTTTCATCAAAAATAAGAAATGCACTTTTCCCTTTGATAATTTTTAGTTGAAAAATCATTTCACTTTCTTTTGGGAAAGTAAAAGAAAAACATGATTTCAGTTGTGATATAAATATTATTTATATTTTGGAATAAGAAGTTTCGTTTTATTATGCAATTCAAATAATTGTAATAATTACATTAATATAGGAATGCCTTCCAGTTGAGGATTTTATTGCATTATTTTCATGTTCGTGTTTAATTTTATTGCAATTTTGTTATATTTTCTTAGAGATATGAAACATAAAAATAATGGTTACAATATAATTGTAGGTTGAGTGCTTGTCTTCACGTTTAAAATGTAGTTTTTTTTGTTATTGCGTAGATTTCAAAATGTTTAAAATTAAGCATTTATTAACATTTGGTTTTTGCCAGAGATTTTTTTGCGGAATAAATGTAAGATAAAGTGAATGGAGTACAGAGTTTATGATTTGATATGTTGTAATAGAAATATTTGTTCCGAAAACAAAAAAAATAAAAAATTATTTAATATGAATTAACATTAAGTAATTATTATTATTAATTAATTTAATTTAATAGATATGAATTTCTTCAGAAAAAAAAGAACGAACCAAAACAAAGTCCTTTTAAATTTATTAATAATAATTACAAGATTAAAATAACTTTTTATATACCACGTTTTTAAAGTATCAAAAAGTATATACTTTTTTTCCGAACTAACTTTCCATACAAAACAAAATTTACTGAAAATGAATTCAATTTTGCTTAAAGATGGCTAAAAGTATTAAAAGAATGCATTGTCATCGTGTTCTGAGCTATTCTAAAAGTCTCAAATGTCTAGCTAGTCGGGAAGTTAGTTAAAAATCGATTGCAAAATTTGTACCGGACAAACAAACAAGAAAGCGATTTAATAAATACGTGGTAAAATGATTTCCTTTACCGAACTTTTTTGTATGAGAAATGTTTTTCTTGTTTGGTAAGCCATAGTTTTTCCTTTTATTCATTTAATATCTATGCTCCAACATAATTTCAACGTTATTATTGAATAAATATCATAACTACAATATTTCCTTTCAAATGTTGCATGGTTTGTAATTCATGGCGCAAATTGAATGAGAACGAAACAAGAGCGCCATCTAAAACAAAGAACTAGAAGTAGAAGATATACAATTATTTTGGGTTATTATAAATCTATTAACTTTTTATATTGGGTTAGGTGAAAAGTTCGCGAATTTTCAGAGTCGCATAACTTTAGTAGTTCTAACCCTATCAAGCTTTGTTATAGCGCGATTGAAAGGTGACATTTCATAGAATATTTTTTGAAAACAATTGTGAATTTCACTCAAAAGTAATTGCGGTAATTGGGTTTTGAAAATGAGTCAAAATTCCGAAAAATTCGCTGTATTTTACAATATCACAATATCGACCAAGGCGATGAAACTTCGCAGGCTTCTGAAAAAATTTGTAGTGTTTATGGTGAAGATGTTCTATCAAAATCAGTAGCAAGGAAATAGTTTGCTCGTTTCCCTTAATATTTCGTTAATATGACATTGAAATTTTCTAATCAAATTAAATTAATAAATAATTACTTAATTAAGAATTCAATTGATTTACAGAATATAATGTTAAAAAGGTGGTTCTTTTTATTCGTACAAAAAAAAAAAGAAAATCAATTTAATTAATTGGAAATAGTTATTTGAAATATTGAATAAATTTAAAAATTTTAAAAAGGCTTTATAAAATGTTACAAATAAGTTTCCCTTTCAATAAATTCAAATAAATTACAAATAAAACAAAAAATTATTTAAGTGCATTCGTGCATATAGAGCAGAAATTTAACACACCAAAAATATAAATTAAAATTATGCTAAATTTGTATTTAAAATACAATATTTATTCATTAAATAACAAAAATTTTATACTTTTTAAATTGCACGTAGTACATACATGGATATTTTTTGTTTTTCTTATTATTAATAAAATATTGGTGTTGTAGTGTTTCTACGAATGGAAATTGTGGTAATGGTACTATAAAACAAGAAAGCATAAACATACAGCATTCAATTTAGTCGAAATTGCCGGAACGATATATTATACTAATATTGAATAAAATATAAATCATTTATTAACGCATAATATTAGAAAAACATTAAACAATTGTTTATATATTTAGAATATTGTAGAAAATACAATCTAAACATTATAACCGCGAAGATCACTGATCGAGCATTGATCTTTATTTAATATGCGAAAGTGAACAGTTAAATACTGGTTTTTATTTTGCTAATACATATTTTATGCTCGCGCGCATATTGAAAACGAAGAAAAGAAAATATCATAAGTGTATGTTGTGAGAAAAGCAAGAATTTTTTTATAAAGTAGACATTTCTTTTTATTTATTTTGTAAATAATAAAAAGAAGAAATTCGAGAAAGTTGTCAATCAGTTTACTTTATCTCTGACTTTTTTTGTGTTGTTTTTATTTTGTTTTTGAAAAAAAAAGTGCGTTTTTATTTCGTGAAAATATTTTCTGAGGTACATACCGATCACCTCTGGATCAACAACAGTCTTATTTTTACAGTCCAAAGATCGTGGTGTATAAAATTTTTACTTAAAGAAGTTTTTTCGTGATTTTTTTTTGAAATGGCCAGAATGTTCGATAGAGTAAGTTTCTAAGTTTATTAATAAAAATTTATAACTTTTATAAGTGATCGTGTAAATCGGAGAAAAAAAATGAATATGAGTTTATAAAAAAACTGATCGTGTGATCTTGCAATGAAATTTTTAATTATTTCTTTAAAATCTCTCCGAGTCATTTTTAAATTGAAAAATATTAAATTAGAAGTTTTATTCAAATAAAAAATTCGATTCTAAAGTGATCGTGTAATCAGTTATAAAATGAAAGATCATTATTGTATCATTTTTTTTAAATTTCAAATTACATCCCTATTCCTACGTTCCTATTAAAAACGAGTATTTCTTTTTAAATATCTTGAGATCAGTTTCATTATGATCTTTCTGATTTTAACATTTTGAATAGTTCCTAATGCCTCTTCAACAGACCAAGTCAGATATTTATTATAGTAAAATTGTTTTTATGATAATAACATTTTATTCAAAATAATAGTCACAATCGGTTAACAAAATTAAAGATTATTATAGTAAAAAATTAGGTTTTCTGTCTTAAACTTCATATTTTTAAATCGATATTGAATATTTTATAATCATATTAATTTTATATATCAATCAATAATCAATTGAAATACTATAAGAATATATCTTCCGGGTTTCTGTGCCTTCTTCTAAACAATTTTTTCATCTAGTTGTGGTCTGAACTACAATATTGAAACAGTATTACAAAATCTAAACTTGACACACTAAAATATGATCTGGAATAAATCGTTTTATATAGATTTTTCTTAAATTTTCATTTTACCCACAAATTCATATCAATTTAGTTAGAGTGTAGGTTTTTGAATTCAATGATTTGAAAATTTTTAAAAAACCACCAACGTAAAAAAAAACAATGTTTGAAGAATTATTTTCTATTTTGGTTAAATAATCTTTTATCAAAAGAAAAATAAATAAAACAAGATTTAATATTATTTAAAATACGCGTAAAAAATGAACCTACGCGTAACCAAAATATAAGAAAAAGAATGAAGATTTTATAAATATTTAAATTTTGGTGTATTTCTTGGCAAATAAGGAAATAACATTTAATAACCAAAAATAGTTTTTTTCCTTTATTTATTGTTGAACTTGAAATAAATACAAGAAAACCGGTCACATTCACTTTTAATTAATTTATGTCATATTTTTTCTTTTTAAAATAAAATTCTACTAAATAAAAATAAAAGTTATCATATTTTTAAGAAAAAAATTTAACACAAAAATATGTTTTCATTCATATTTTTATGTAATATTTACTTAAAAAATTTACACTCTCGTTTTTTATAATTGCAAAAAAATAAAAAATGGTTACAACAATTATTGCCTAAATAACATATACGAGTAGACACTCAAAATCGGCATAGAGCCAATGCCCTATGATGAGAAATGGGATTTGTTGTTAACATATCTATACTTTATTAACTCTGAGAAGTAAATAACCAAATCTAATAATATTTCAGTGGTTTTTTGTCAAAATTGCTGTAATTTACATATAACTGCAGCCTTAATAGCATAAATACAGATTCTGAAAAATTTCGAAGTAGATCTGAAAAACTAAACAACAAAATTTTATGTCCAGGCCAATTATTCTCTACATATAAATACTTCTTGAGGTATGCTTTACTCTCACTGAAATCGAATTTATTCGCATTAACATTTACCACCCGCAACATTCGAGAAATCGGCTCGTTTCTTCCATAGTTTGTCCTGTGATACATTATTTTGAATGCATCCACGGACTTAAGGGAGTGCGGATTGACATTTAGATGCATCTTTTCTAGTAGAGAGGGAGCATCTATGAAACCATTAAACGTTTGATGGACAAAGACCACGTCAGCCACCTCTCGCTTCTTTTCCAGTGAGTGCTGTCCAATAAAATTTAATCTGTTCACATAAGGGGGATCTTCCCAGGGAAGATTCTACAACCAGGGTGTTGGACTGGCTATGCAAATTGCACCGGGAATACCAGTCCATTTTCTCTGAAAAAAAGCAACGCTCGATTATTTGTTAACCGGTTCACTATCGCGCAATACGACCACGGCCCACAGGGACACTTTCTGGCGTCGCGGTGGGCTATTCCAAGCTTGTCTATAACTTTTTCTTTTTGCATTATCCTTTAATCGATTTTATTGAAAATCGATATAGCACCGTTTATTTATTTAGGTCATCTTCGTAATTAATTTTAAAACAAAATTGCTTCACAAATTTTCGAACTAAATGCAAAAAACGACAAAACTTTGTTATTACCCCGATTTTTTCTTCTTAAATTCCTTCATTCTCGGCCGATTTTGTTGAAATATAATAACCGAATTGAGTTAAGAAAGGACCACTCTATATTCCAAATTTCATTAAAATCGGACAACATATTTTTGAATTATCGTGTAGACGAAATGGATAGCATAAATCGATATAACTTTTGATGCTCTGCACATATCCGATAACACAATAAATGTAGTACCAAAACTAATATACTATTTGACAGTACCTACCATAGGGCATAATTACCAATGAATCAGAATAGGTGTTAATAACAATTATAAGTAACTAGTAACTAGATTTTCTTTTATAAATTTGTTTTTTTTTCGAATTTAACGAAGTTGAACCATTTTTTTTTTTTGGTGTTGTTCCAATTCGAGCATAAAAATGATTAATTGAAAATTTGTTCGACGAAATTATGTAGTAGGTGTCCTTGTGACCATTGTAACATATATTATCTCATTTTTAGAGATTAGTATCACGATTTTAGTTAATTTTATATGGAATTGAAAAAAAAAAATGAAATCCATACATAGTAAAAAGAATAGTCGAAATTACATTTTCACTGAAGGTAATTTTTTGGATTAATTTTGGAAATTATTTATTACATAATTTCGTTATTAAATGGAATTACGAACATATATGATAAAAAAAAAGTAGTAAATTATAAAAATTTTCATTCATAAAAAATGCTATTAAAAAAACCAAAAGTATTGCGAAAAAATGTAACTTTGCGATTTAAAATTTTTTTTTATTAAACAAAAGTTACAAAAGCTGTCACAATAGTTAAGTATGTTTAACAAGCGATCTAACACGCACAGATTAAGTTTAAGTTTAAGTTATTTTTTTGGTTAAATTTAATAGTTTTTTTCTTTTTCTTAATGTTTTTATACATTTTTCAGACCAATTAAGTTTTATTTCCCATATCTTTTTGAAATTTCTTTTATTTTGAATGTAGATCATGAAATTAGCCTTCATATATACTGTCTCTCTGTACATGAATTTTTCTTAAGTAATAACCTTTAGTTGATTATTATGAAATTTCACTAAAATTTCTTTCATTTAAACTCATATTTATTGCCTTGGAGATTTAAAACAATATTCATCTAGCCATATTAAAACAATCATATTTGTGTAAATGTAATTACATAGAACATGCATGTTCAATTATTAGATTAACAATCAATACCGCGTGGTATTTACAATAATTATTAACAAAATAGTTAATTATTTTGCTTCAAAAATATTTGTACGATTTTTGAAGGTGATGGCTAAAATTTGTTCAAGATTTGTATAAGATTTCAATTAAATATGAAATGGTTTCCGTGTCTAATTTGAAATGTTTTAAAAACTATTTTTTAAATTTTGTTATTCATTTCCTTGAAGACATTATATTGAAAAAATATCGTATATGAAAGTAAGAAATAATCTGAAGTTTAGCAAAAAATATTAGTAAGAAAAATTACGTGTGCGAATTTTTTTTGGTTACTAAAATTTGGATCAAACTTTAATTTCACAATTGACTAAATTGTTGTAATCGAACACATAATATAAGACATGATTTTTGGCCTAGGGAATTCGAATTCACCATTTTCTTTGGTTGTTTTTCCATTCCAATCAATTCCACGTTCTTTTTCACTATCATATCTTTACTTAGTTCGCTTAACTTTATACAATCAATATGCTTCTTTCTCTTAAATATCAAATGAAATAAATCATCTGTAAATGCAAAGTTTACTCTATTCTATTAGGCGCTTTTAATACCCTATGGTAGGTACTACCAGAGTTATATCGATTTATGCATGTCCGTCCGTCCGTCCGTATACAAAATAACTCAAAAACGCGTTATCCGATTTTGTTGAAAATTAGAATGTGAGTTGTTGCTCAACTGGATTTGTTATTGCATTTCAGCAAAATCGATCGAGGGGGAGCAAAGCTATTAAGCAAAAACCAGGATGATTGGAAGGTTTAGTCGTTTTTTTATACCGTTTTTCGGATTTAATTGAAAACCAATTTTGTTTAAATTTATTACAAAAGTTAACTACATAAATAGACGATACCATGGTTAATCAGTCAAATCGGTTTAGGGATAATGGAGAAAGAAATAATCCCGAGAGAAAATAAACCTGTTCATAGAGTTTTTTTTGATGTACTTTAAAAACTAATACACCGATTTGTATAAAATTTGCAGATTAGATTCTATTGCTATTAGGTTCTAGGTTACCTGTAAATTACAGAAAATTTAGAAAAGAGGAAACAAAGTTATGAAGAAAAATATTATTAGTTTTGACAGTTTTTCTGTCCCATTTTTGCCATAGGCCGATTTCCAGTTAGTATATGTTTATTATTTGTATATTTCAAGTACGTGTAAATACTTGAATATCAAATGTTTTACCACTTAAATAGTTTAATTTGAATAAAAATAAATTAAGTAACTTATTTTTTATTTTAAATTTCAGATTTTTGTTTATTACATGGATAGATTAGTTTGCTTGATTGTTTTCCTAGTAATGGCAAATCTTGCCTTAGAAATAACTGGTGTTACAGCACAAACAAAAGATAGTAACAGTTACACTGAAGTAAGTTATTCCTAAATTTGAAAAGTTTAATAAAAATTTATTAATTTGAATTTATTTTTTAAAGCCGGCTCCAAATAATGTAATTTTACCAGAAAAAATGTTTGAAAAAGATGTTGAAGTTTTCAATGAAAACGATATTAAAACAACACCATCAACCTCACAATTACCAGTAATTCAAAGACAGCAGCCACAAACAGATAAATCTGATCAAATATTCGGTTCACCGCCAGCAAGATCACAACTTTTAGATAATATTTTTAATGTAAGTAAAATATCGGGTCCGGCAATTGAAGTGTCTATCTAATTCAAATCGGTGTCAATTGTAAACCGCACATCTTGCAATACTAAAATTTGACATGAATGTTGTTTAACATATTGTCCGTCAGTAGTAAAAATTATTTGTTGGTGAAAAGACACGTTCTCATTTTTTGTACAATGGACTTTAAACGAAATTCAATTGTTGCGATTCATTTGATTGGACAGTCAAATATCAAAATTCACCGTATTGACCAGATCTGAATTTGTTCGATTAATTCCATTTACAAACTGTGGTTTGCAAAAAAACACACAACTTTAGCCGGAAAAAGATTTGAGTCGTGAATGGAACCGTTTAAGCTTAGACATCGTGCGAACATCATGTGCACCGTTTAAAAACAGATTGAATCTGCTGGTTAGAGCAAATAAACAAAAAATCACAGCTTTTTTAAATCCGGACACTTCAATTACCGGACCCGGTATAATTTATCAGAAGCTTTTTTTTGGCGCCACTGAATTGTTTTGTATTATTATCAAATTTTAAATGTTATCTCATGAATATACCAATTTGTTGCGCTGCAGAAAATTTGTAGCTTGTAGCTAACTACAATTTTCAAATAATAATAATAATAAAATATTTTCTTAAATTTTCTTTTTATAGATTCCAATTGCAACATTACAAGCTGTTAATGATTTAGTACAAAGTATTGCTGGATCAATTCAAGCAGTTGGTTCACGAACATATTTCGGTGGGCAATTACAAAAAGCTACAACGGTACGAGAAAAAGATAGTGTATGAGGATTTTTGGGCGCTACAAAACAACGATATGATATGAATTTGGCTAAACATAAAGTTTTTTTAGCATATCGTTGATTTATTTTAATTTTATAATACATATCAATTTTTTAAGTGTTTGTTTTATCAGAGAAAAAAGAAAATTCTAATTTTTTAATTAGTTTCTTAAGAAACTATATTGTGTGTGATAATTAAGAAGTTGTACAAAGTGGGATGATGACATGGTATCGTTTTTGTGGTGCCCCTTTTTTTTCGTTTTACTTCTACAAAATTTTTATTTCTAATATTTATTAAATTTAAGCTTCTTTTCTTTGTAGTTCTTAAAATAAAGAAATAGTAATTAATTAGCTTTAAAAAAATCATATTCAAATATATAATATATTTTCATGTTAATATGTTTTTGATATATTCATAATAAAATCAGTTTGTAAAGAAATCAAATCTCTCTTTTTTAATTTAATTTTAATTTCAAAATATTTAGGTACATTTAGAGAATTGGACTAATGATATAAGTATAAGTATATGCTCTTAAATAATTGCCATACATTTTAGGCAGGACATGACTTAAGGGCCCAAAACTGTCAAACTATACAATTTTCGTAAAAGGCCTGTTTCACCTGTTTAAATTTTTTGTGTAAAAATTAGCAGCGGAATTCAGTAAAATGACAATAGATTGTGTGAGGTAATTTGTCACTCGAAAGCGAGAACTATTGGGCTGTCACTTTCAAATATTGTTTAGGGAATTTTCTAGGTAATAGCATTACTGAAAATGATCAAAGTGATAATCACAATGTCACAATGTCAGAATTCTACTGCTGAGTTTATACGAACTTCTATTGAGCTTCCTATTCCGTTCTTAAAGACGTATATTTCATAAATTCTTTAAAAATTTCAAATCAATCCAAAGCTCATTTTCAATCACTGCAAAAAGACGGAAAAATTTCGGGAAAAAAGTTTAAAATACATTTCGAACTCTCATATGAGCTCGTGCGGTACTCGACCTTTTCGGTGGTAAATCAATAATTTTAGAAATCTCAACATTTTGTTAACAAAATGATACTTTCGATAGTTTAACTGTCTAGGGCCTTTAATATTTCCTTTATTAAAAAAAAAAACGTATACAAATTGAGGATTATTCGTTATTATTTTTGCTTACCCAATTTATTGTAGTTCGATTCGGTGAAAGAACAAATTATAATTTTCACGTATTTACAGGAAGAAATTAGGAATTCGGATTATTACTTTCAAGACTTCTTCGATGTATTTTTTTTTTCTTTTTATTTTTTCGAAGAAAAATCTTGACTTGACCAAGTAATGTTGGTCTTTATAAAACGAATTTTTGTAAGCTTTTTTTTTCTTCTTATAATTTACGACAAATATAATATAGTTTTAATGAAAAAAGAAAGGAAAAATAAATACCTAAACGAACATTTTCTTCTGATTTTTCTAAGAAATATTAATCCATAAATTATGTATTTGGGTTTTCATCTCTAAAACTTACTTATTAGTTTTCCATTTTCAAAGAATTTTCTGACGAAAAGAACTTTTGTAAAAGGTATTAAATAAAAATACAAAAAAAAAAAAATTCTTTTTAAAGATTTACGAGAGAGATGTCAAAAGTTTATCATCGTTTGTTTTTGACATAGTAATAACTAGGAAAAAGGTGAGTTTTTCTACCTTCTTTGAATTTTCATACATTTTCTGTAACATTAAAAATTCTTTTAATATTCCAAATTTTTCTCTTGATTTTTCCATTTAGCAAAAAAAAGAAAACTTTCCTTCATTATCGTAAAACTCTGTTCATGCGATAATTACAAAAGAAGGTCAAGTTTTCCTTCTTTTTTTTAAAAGAACCTTTTCAAAAATGTTCGTTTATATTTTCGCGGTTCAAGAGTGTAAGTAATTAATGGACAAACGGTAACAAAAGCTGTTAAATTCAATAGGCCTATAGAGAAAGAATTCCCTCTACTTATATATATATATATTTTTCCATTTTCATTTAATGCTCTTCTTTCTAAACAAAAGGTTATAACAGCACAACCCATGAACGATATGGTTTTTCATATTGTTTTCCTTCTTTTTCGTGAAAATTCGAATTAAATGGAAAATATTTTTCTTTTCAATATGGGATATAGTAGTACCAGAAAAAAAAACAAAGATCTATTATAGCGTGGAAAATTGTGTATTTCTGGAAAATTATTTTAGCCTCAAAAATAAATGAACCATAAGAAAAGCTGACACTGAGGATCGTTTTGATAATAATTTAAAGGCCGTTTAAAATTGAATTGGTCAAGTGTATTTTTAAACGGTTTTGACTGATTTTTTAAGTATTTACATTTACATTTATTTAGATATTTTGTTTGATTTAAAATTTGATTAAATAAAAGGTCATTTAGAATTTTTTTTTATATAACGAATAATTTTGATGATTGTCTTCGATACGTACTAATGAATAAAATCAGAGCTACATAATCACCTACAATTTACGTAGTTAAATGTATGCAAAAAAAAAAAACTATAGATCCTTCCTTTAACTCATTAACAACTTTTTCTTTCAGTTTTAAATATTTTCTCTTTTCAAAATATGAAAGATAGTTCATTAAACATGGATGAATAATGTTGGTTCTTATACTTGTATAGTTTTTCAAAGAGATTATAATGTCTGATGCTTTTCCTGCTTAAAGAAAACTTCTTGGCATGTAACTAATATACAAAAGGTAGACTAAGGCTACATTGTTCTATTTTCGTTGGATATTTCTAATGAGTGAACTTAATTACCAAAGTATGAGAATCCATTCTTAGACTACTTAAGGGTTATATTGTTTGGAAAATAAAAATGTATAAAATATTTACTTTGTTTCTGAAAAATAATATGATTTTATATGAAAATTAAATAGCAGGGCACTTTTGTAATTAAAATAAATTGAAATTAAGTATCTGAAAACTACTAAAAATTACCTTAGAATGGTTTAGTTTGGACTTAAGTAGTAAAGTAATTGAATACAATGAAGTTATTTTGTGCTTAACTTTGTATAACAAAGTTTTTATTTAAAAAAAAAGAAGATTATTCATGTTTTTAAGGAAATATTTGAAATTTCTTTATAGAGTGTAGTAGCTACGTATTATATATACAATTTATTATATTAAAATTTTTTTATAAAGAATTCAATTGTAATAAAATGAAAAATTCGCCAAACAGAAGCTAAAATAGGTATGTATTTGGTGTTCTGTTTGTGGAATTATTTCCGTGAATCCAATTTTCCTCAAATTATTAAGAATTTACAATAAAGAAAACATACAATAACAAAAAATCGTCCTATAACCGATTTTCTGATGCTCTATGGCAGAAATGGAACAGAAAAACTGTCAAAACTAACAATATTTCAAGATTTTTTCTTTATAACTTTGTTTTCTTTTTCAAAATTTCCTCTCATTTGCAGGTAAAATAGACCCTAATAGCATAAATCGAATCTGCAAATTTTATTCAAATCGGTGTATTAGTTTCTAAAGTACATTAAAAAGATTTTATAAACGAGCTTATTTTCTTCTATGGTTATTTATTTCTCCGATATCCTTAGACTAATTTTACTGAAATATAATATGGTATCGTCTATTTATTTATTTAACGAATATAATTAATTTAAACAAAATTGGTTCACAAATTTTTCAATTAAATCCGAAAAACTATACAGCATAATTAAACTAAAAGCTTTTTTTTAATACTATAATTTTAATGCGGAAATTTTAAAACGCCAAGAAATATGCAATTATTATTTTTTTAAGTCAAAATGTTATTAACAGAATTATAAAAAAAGTATGTACGTATATGTATTTATATTTATTTTAACTTCTATACTGTATAGTATATAAATTACTGGAGTCATAAAGAAAATAATAAAAGCTTATATACATGATAAAATCATGCGTACGGTTTTGTATGCCAAACTAAATTTGAAGAAAAGTTTGTTAGTAGTTTCTGCGTAATGCGATCAAACTTTTCAGCCATCTTCTCATCAGGATTCTCTGTGGCTTTTCAGGCATTGGTGCAATGGCTTTTTTAAAAAAAGTTGTAATAATATAAATTATTATTTACATTTTGCTTGTACCCTGTAGTTTTTTGCAATTCCAACACACCAACACTTTCGTAAAGTTTTCCGTCAAGTTTTCTATACGCACGATCAAATCATACCTTAACGATGATTTGTCACGCCAGAACCGTATGCATGATTTGACCGTGTGTACGCGTTTTATACGTTACTCTCATTCAATTTTCGGCTGCCTGGCCCGTTTGTCTGTACGCGTGCAAAATTGCGATCTTGTTTATTGTAAAAAAAATAAGAAAGCGTCTTTTCACCAACAAATAACTTTTACTACTGACAGACAATATGTCAAACAACGTTCATGTCAAATTTTAGTATTGCAAGATGTGCGGTTTACATTTGACACCGATTTGAATTAGACGAATACTTCACTTGTCGGACACGGTACATTATAATTAAACGATACATGTGAATTCGAATAGACTGCAAGTACCATATATAAAAAACTAAAAAATAAAAACTAAAATAATTTCAGTATTACTCTTGCATAATGCTTAAACTTTAAAAACACACCTCGTATCTTTGTAAGATAAACTACAATGATTATTAGTTGCCAACTCAAATATTAATAAAATAACTTCTTTTTAATATTTTGAAAAGAAACTTCAAACGAAAACCATAATCAATTAAGTCGTTTATCTAAAAATATTCTTACTAATAAGATATCCAAACAAAATATACAAAATATACACGAATATCACTTGTTTAATTTGTATTCAGGGTAATATAGTGCAAAACAACTTCTTTGAAAATTCTCACGTATAGAAATCGAAAGTCATCTAATTTTTTAATGTTAAAGTTAATATTCAGAATTTTTGATATTGTTCTATATATAAGGAGATATATGAAGCACGCGTAAATACTTAAGTGCCAAAAACTCGTACTAAATCAAGTTCAAATGGAATACCTATTAATAATTTTTTTTTTTTTAAATTTCAAACTGGTCTTCATAGGTAAATTCTATCTTCTATATTATTAATGAATGAGCCCTGCGAAAGAATACACTTATCATCATCATGCTGTTTTAATTAATTAAATGTTAACTCATTTTTAATTTTCTTACCTTTATAAAAAAGTTGGAAAGGTAAAGAAAAAAAAAACACACGAAGTTTATGCTAAAAGTTGAATTTAAAAGTTGATAATCGATGGCGATCTTACAATAGTAATACAATGCGAGTCGATCTTTCGAGCGCTTAACACGAGTTTTTTTTCATTTTTTTATAGTAACGAACGTTAGTGGAATCTTAATTATATTTTGAATTAATTTTTTTACTTGTTAATAAAATTGTAATTGTGATATTATTTTGTTGTGTTTCATTTTTTTTTTCTCAGAACATATTTTATAATAACAACAAAAAAATATAAACATGTTAATCAAATTATTTGTGATCACAATTTTAATGCATTTAACTATATGCAATGCACAGGTTTGTTTTTATGATTTTTATATTTTAATTTAATAATAATTACTAAGAATTAATAATAATGGTATTTAATTTAAACGAGATTTTATAAACTGTGTTTTAAACCGTATTAACTGTGTGGTAATTCATGATCAAAAGCGCTTAGAAATATGATATAATATCCCTTTCCTTAGTACTAAAAGTACGAAAGTACTAAAGTAATCCTCAATTCCAAAATGATTACTATGATCATCCTAAATTGAATATATACAATAACCATAAAAACAATGTATCATAGAGTTAGTTCGAAGTGATCTTCAGTGATCTTCAGTGATCTTCAGTAATCTTCAATAATTTGTATAGTGATTGTGATCGAAACTAATAACACTTAGCGTGGTTTTTCCTTATGATCAAAATAAATTTAGTGGTTTTTCAAAGATTTATCTAATCTTACTTACCATGAATAGTAGACTCTTTCCTTGAGTTATCTAATGTGAACAGTGCAGAACTAATTTTCATCATATATCATACTGGATTTTGTTGAGAGAAAGAAATATTTTTACAGAGAAAATTATATACATATATTTTGAAAAGTTAGGGTTGAAATTTACATACATCAATAATAAATTAATTGGTCATTACAAGCTGGTGTGTCATGAATGCACTCAATTGCAATTCAAAAAAACTTGTTTATATTTTATAATGATTATTTAATATACTACATTCATTAAAATGACTGAAATCCATTTATGACCGCCCTTGGATAAGTAAAAGGGCATATATTTTGTAATACAAAAAACCACATTTCTTTTAGTATTATTAATTCTTTTTTTTGGTTTTTTTTAATGCATTATGGTTGCATAAATTTATTAAGTTCCTGATTGATAAAAATCCAAGAAATATTGTTAATTTGTCGAGGCCATTTTTATACTAATATATTTCTTTAATAATGAAATTATCTATCAAAGAAGAGTAAGGTGATTCAAATGTGTTAAAAAAAATTTATTATAAAATTTTGTTTGATTTGTTTTTCAGTTAAAAATATCTGAACTTTGATATCTTTTTAAGAAAAACAATTTTTAACATTTATACAAATCATGATTTAACAAAATCTTTTAGATCGAATCAATATAGTGAAAATTTGAACAGGTTTTTTTTTTAATTTTTAAATTTTAAATTTAAATAGGATTAAAAATTTTTTTTTCATATACCTATTTTTTAGGTAAATACTTAAAACGATTAAAAATTACATCAATTTATTTCCCTTTTTTTATCTACAATATGATTTAGAACTTGTTTGTTTCAAAAAAATATTGTAAAAACAGCTTATGGAAATTTTAATCATGTAATTTAATTGGAATGACGTCACACGTGTATATATATCCCTCTAGTAGGAGTATAATTCGTACACTAATGAGTTGAGATTTTGTATCTGCATTTGTATAAAACAAAAAAACAACAAAAAACTATGAATATAAATTCCTAGAAAAAGGTTTATAAATTTAAATCGATGTGACAGAAACGTGAAACGACCTAGGCCAACAGTATTGGAACTACCATCTCGTAAATCAAATTTTTCATGTGATTCATTTTTCATTATTGAAAGATTAACCCGTTTTTTTATAACCCCGGAAAATTGTGACATTTTAAGATATATTTCGAGGCTGGAGATAGATCAAAGTTTAGAAAACATTGATCAAATTTTGATTGGCAATTTTTTATGGAACTTTCATGGAAATACAAAGAACTTGTGTATGCAAGAGACTTACTGTGTGCCACATTTGTAATAGGCAAGAGTAATTCTTCCCTATTTGAAATGATAATACATAATTTTTGATAGGTTTTAATTATATGCTAAAATCTAAACGTAGTTAGAAAAGAAATAAAAAATTTTAGTAGAGGATGGTCTTATTTAGGTCTTAGACAAGACTTGCTCAGTCACCAGCATCAGCAGAGGTCCGAATCAGAGTAGGGAAGTTAAAATTCCGCTAATTGATTCAAGTTTCTAGCGGCTAAAAATCTAGTTGCCTAATCTAGCTAGGTTTAATGAAAATCTAGCTAAAATTAGGTTTAGAAGGTAGATAATTTCTTCACTTACAGTTTAAGTATAGCAAAATAATGATAAACAATTTTCTTTTAATAAATCAAATCAAGTTTTATTATATTTATTTGAATTAGCTAAACTATAAACGGAAACATGTTGATTTAAAGTTTTCAATGTTTTTAGCGCAATCGAATTAATTAAATTGAGTTAATTAAAATACCACGTTTTTTTGTATTTGAGTCACATTTTAAAAGATCATGATTTTTTCTTAAGAAATCATAAAATATTTATATAATTTTAGTACATTATTTTTTGTTGTTTAAAGAAAAACTTTCAAAGATTTATAGTACTGTAATTTAAGTGCAATCTTTCACTTTTTTTTTTACGCATCACAAATTACTGAAAATTAAATTATTGCAAGATAATTGTAAAGAAACAAAATACTTCATCAACTTTAAGATGAATTAAATTACAAGAAATAATTTTACAATTTGTTTCTATGGAAACTTTTTAGGAAAATTTATTGCAATTCATTTTGGAAATTTACAAGAAATTATTTAAGAAACAAATTTGGCTGTCTCTTAGGCCACAAGGTTGTTGAGGCCAAGTAAAATTTCATCAACAAAAAAGAAGTAAACATAATTCGTATATAACAATTACATTTCTAGTTGTTTGTTTTTAAGTTACAAGAAAGAAACATCTTAATTCTGGTTTAATAAACTTTTTATGTGCTTACAAAGTTCATTAAAACCGGTTTTTTATAATATTAGAGATATTTTTAAAGTTTTTATACTAAATATGATTTCAATTAGTTGATATTTAATTGAGTCTGATCTAGTTTGAAGTTCATCAAGATAAGCGTGATGATCAAGTCATTGAAACATACTAAGTAATAGGATGTTTAAATACAGCTAATTCTGTTTTTACACGGCAGATATGTTCCAGACAATGCCGTGTAAAAAAAAAAACGTGTAAAAAAGACATGAAGTACATACATAGAAAAAAAGGGGATTAGTTCCAGATTACGGTTAATAAAAATATATTTCTTTAAAATTTCAATCAAATAGCTTTTTTTAATCGTGCTAAATCGAATGAAATCGTGTAAAAACGGAATCTATTTTTTTTTTCTAGACCGTGTTAAATTAAAAAACCGTGTAAAAAAAGACCGTGTAAAAATAGAATTGGGTGTATTGTGTTTTAAACAAAACATTCGTTTCTTTTGAAGCAATTTTTTAAAATACACCCAACCCTCCTATAACATGGTAGATAGGTTTCTACGAAGAGAGAAAATGGGAACATGGGTTCTCGCAGTTTGTTAGAGCGAAACCGTGTAATTGGAAACCGTCTTGTAGGAGAGTTGGGTGTATTTATATTTATTTATTCAGAATTTTATTAATAATAAATTCAACAAAAAGAAAAACAAAATAAATGTAACTAGTTTTTATTGGAAAATTTTGCTTTTAACAAAAATCGAAATTTAAAATAAATCAAAAAGAGTAAAAATAATATCGAAGGTTTTCAAAAACACAAAAAAAACTAGTTATCACGCGGAACAAAAACAATATTATGTTTATTATCCCGATTTAGTCGACCTTCCAATTAAAATCTGTAAATTTCCATATATCGGATCAAAATATAAAAAGCGATTTTAACTTACATTCGATTTACGCGTTCTCAATTGTTTTTCTTTTTTCCGCGATGCATTTTATTAAAGTTTATCAAAAGCTCTTACTTATGAAAAGCTATCAAATTCGAGGTGAACTAATAGTCATCTATATTTTGTCAAAAATTTTATAAAATGCAATTTATTTTTTATTGCATTTTTAAGGAAATATCAATTATCTTTTCATTTCTTTTCATCATTTATTATAGTCAGGGGTGGTCTTAGATCTCCTTCAAATATCGCGAATTGGTAAGAAAAATGATGGGTAAATCCACATTAAATTGGAATTGACATTGACCACTATTTTGGAGATTAATTTAAAAGAAAAGAAAAAAAATGATGCAAATATAAAGTGTTTAGGTCAGTTTTTAGTCACGTAACCGGAAAGATTTCAATGCAGTTTCCTTCAAAGATTTTCTATAACATTTTAATTAAACAATTAATTAACGTAATTAAGTATTTTTTATGAGAATTTGGAAACAATTTTTTTTTTTGTAAATTTTATTGTAATTTATTTGTAATTCTAATTCAAGGTTCTTCTGAAGTTTAATTAATTTGCGTTTATTTCATATTCCTAGTTAAAAAGTTCAGATTTTGATGCATCTTCATGGTTTTTGACGTCATCCTAAAAAGAATTACCATCATTCTTATCTGAAACTTTACTTTTCCTGAGTGCATAAGGCGTTATACAAAGTCCCGTCACGAACAAAATTTGTTCATTTTGATGTTTTTAATTATTTTACTTAATTTGAAAAAAAAAAGAAAAATCGGTCGATTTATGTAAATTCTAGAAAATCTTGAAATTTAATTTCATTAAAGGTCATTTTTATAGAAAAATATTAAATCAGATTATTGGTTTTGTTGTATATAATAAATTATTTTAGGAACCTTTTTAGCAGTAAGGGAATTTTTTGTTTTAATCAAATTTATAAACGTCGCAAGTGACGTATAAAATTTCATAAGTAATTTCGTATAAATTAAATCCGCCAAGTAGGAACAAGCACTTTTGTATACACACAAAATAATCTCTCTTAAGGAGATTTTTATCCAATTTAATTTTATGTTCCTAGTAAAACCATCCTCCTTCTTTAATTAAGAATTTTTCTCGCATTCCTTTTTTTTCCCCATAATTTTAATAATTGACATTTTTGCTTCAATTCACCTTCACGTATATCATTGGGGAATCATTATTAAAATGCAAAGGATTTGAAAAAGCGTCAAAGTCAGGACGAAAACCTTTATTGAATAATAAAAAATTTGAAATTAATTTTCATTCTCATTTTTAATATATTAAAGAAAAAGAAATTGGAAAAATTTTGAAATCATTTTTATTGATTTTTCCATAAATTTTCATAAATCATTTTTTTTTTTTAACTTGTAATTCTTAAAAACTAATTAATTTTCTTATAAAAAAACAATTTGGTATTTCTTAATTTAATATTTTTTTTATGTATTTTGATATTAAAATTAACTGAAATTAGAAGCTTTGAAGGTTTATAATTACATAATTCGCGATTGTAATTTAATTCGTAATTGACATTGGTTAAAATAAATTGCGTTGGTAAAATTCAGAATTGAAATCTTTAAGAAATATGATGATAATAAGTGGGGTCAAGGACTTATAGATGAATTCAATTAAAAGGCTTTATAATAATAAATTCAAGTAATTTCTTATGACGTACGTAATTGAAACAGGTTTTTTTATGACGTTAAGGAATATTTTTATTTAATAAAATTTAAAGTAAACACTTCTGGTATCATTTTGCTGGTTGTTTTTTTTAATCCTATATAATTAAAAAGATTAAAGCACTATCAAATAGTAAAGGTGGATTTATGTACATAATATTAATTTGATCAAATTACCTATAAGAATTTAGTTTTAACTCAATTATGAAATCCCATTGCTACCAGAAGAATCATTAATCTTAATACGAAAAGTTTAAATATTCAAAATGTACAAACATACAATATTTGACAAGTGGACAGTAAATTCACAAGAATCTTTGTCTAATTTTCCTAATAAAAGGACATTCTTATATGTTCTATAGGAGATGTCCTATTCTAATTAGCTTCTAAATAATATATTTTCACCGACTGTATTAGTTCACAAACAATATATTGTTTAAATTCTTAATTATAGAATTAATCACACCTGAGAATTTCTTCGAATCCCAAAAGGACAAGATTTGTAGTGTAGCGCAAATAAGTCATATTGTTTTGTATCTTAAATTTATAAAATAAATTTATTATTTATGATATTTCATATATGTTAGTATATTATTTAATTATTTTCCATTACAGCTATTATCTTTTAATAAAGGAAAAGTTGGTGTAAATTTTGGTGGTTACCATGCCGAAGCCGGTCTTGGTGGACTTTTAACTGGTGATGCAGCACATGGTGGTTTGAGTGCATCAGCTGGTACACCATTCGGACAAGAAGCACGTGCTGGTCTTGGAGGACAAGCTGGTGGTGGTAAAAGAACTATTATAAAAAATTTATAGAGTTTATTATTTCTGATAGAAAAGAAAATTAATTATGGTATCGTGAAGTTTATGTGATGACGCTAATTATTAGGGTAATTCCCATTCTCCCGGAACAGAGAAAAATGCCATTATGTATCAAGTCGTTAGAGCAATTATTCTATTGTCATTATTATAATATTATATATCCCAAATTTTACAACTAACGTGTAGCTACATTCGTCATTTCTAGATATCTTATAGTATAATACTTTAGTATGTTAGAACGAAGTTTAGCCGGGAACAGCAAGAATGTACCAGTTTTAAAATTCACCCATTAATAATATAATTTTATTTAATTATCTAAAATGAAATTAATTCTTTTTTTAGATCAAACATCTGGTTTATTGTTTGCTGATGCAACAGCTGGTGGCGGTATCTCAGCTCGTGCTGGACTTGGTGGCGAAGTTGGCGGAAATAGTGGTTCAAGTGGAGGATTAGGTGCTGAAGCCCAAGCTGGCGGTGTAAGTCGGAAAGTTGTAGCAAGTGGTCAAGGACCATATCAATACCAAAAAACAGTAGAAGTTAATTCATCACCAGCTGCAAGTGGTCTAGTTAGTAATACAATATCTTCTGATGTAAATAATGCTGATAGTTCTGATAATTCTGTGCAAAAAATTGCAACACCACAAAATAATGGAAACAATGGCAATAATGGCAATAATGGAGTAAGTAAATTATGCTTTTCATTTTCACTTTTCTTTTTACTAACAAAACACTAGAACAAAATGAAAAATATATTATATATTTTTTTCATAGTTTGTATATGAAAAACGTATCAATTTTGGTTTTCCAACAATAACACAAACACAAGTTGGTGGTGCACAGGAATCAACACCAACCTCAACAACACAAACTCCACCAACACCAATCGTTAATTCAGCTTCTGACCAAAATCAACAAACAAACAATAATAATGGATTTGGTTATCGTAAATCGTTTGGTTTTCATAAATTTCCAAAATTTTTTTTCGGTGCACTTCCACCAGCTCAACCTGTTATAACACCATCTTATACTCCTCGTCTATTTTTCCGTAAAACCTTTCAACCGCGAACATATCAAGTACAAGCTGAGACACAATCACAACAAGCTCCAATTACCAATAATAATCAACAGAAGGTAGTCCGGATTTCTAGTAGTATATGATATTTGGGTTTGGTCGGTTACTTATTTTGGTGGGCATTTCAAATTCATTGATTTCACCTATTAGTATTTTGTCTGTTTGGAAACATAACATTTTTTAAAGCTTTTTTTAAATCATTTAACAAATAAGACGAGTGTCGTTTTAGAGGTTTCAATCAATTTCTAATATAAAAATTTTGATATTTTATTTTAGTTTGTGAAACAATTTAATTTTGGCGGTGGATCTTCATTTGGAGCCGCATCTGATGGAGCTGTTGGAGCTGGTGGTGCATCAGCTGGAGGTCAAGCTGCATATGGAGGTGGTTTTAAATCTCCCAATTTCTTTGATAGTGTTTTTAATGTAAGATATTTTACAGGATTCTATATTCATAATATGAATGTATTATTTTTTTTCTACTTTATAGATTCCAATTTCAACATTGAGAGCAGTTAATCAATTGTTAAATACAAAAGTCAGTGCTGGTGGTAATGCTGCAGCTAGTGGAACTGCTGCTTCTACTGGTTCAGGATCTGGTTTTCAATATAGCAAATCATTCCAATTAAATGGTTAAATATGTGATAAAATATAGTTACACCATTTCCAGTTGCTATTAAGTTATAGTTCTAATATATTTTCATTTATATTTACTTAAATTTTTTATATTCCTTTTAAAACTTCTTTATATGTATAATACAGGGTGTTCAAAATCTTATCACCCCATATTGTTTGCTTATATATTTTGAACCAATGAATAAAAACAATTTAACATTTAAAACAATTTTTATTTCATCTAATTTTATATTGGAAATGTTTAGTAAATAGGTCCTCCTTCACTGCATGGAGAAACGCTTATAGTTTTGATGGCATTTTGCATGATCATGATATTTTGCTGGTGTAAAATTCCCTATTTTTTCCTGATTTCTGGTTGTGAAATTTTAATCATAATTGGAAATTCTAGACTATACCATTTCAGTTTCAAAATGAGAATAGTAAACTTCAAAATGAGAATAGTAAACTTCAAAGTGGAATAGTAAACTTCAAAAAAAGAATAGTAAACTTCAATATGAGAATAGTAAACTTCAATATGAGAATAGTAGAAAGAGAGCTCTCAAGAAAGTTGCCAAGTACTCTTAACATCAGAAACGAATTATCCGTCAAAAAACAGAGAGTAAGAGCCTTAGAAAGCCTTATGCAAGAAGGTCTGCAGACAATTACACCAACAACATGTGCCAATTGCATCGCAAGCATTCAAAGAAAATTCACTGCAGCTCTTAACTTAGAAAATATGCTGTATTAATAAATTTAATTTAAAATGTTTTGTATTAATATTAATTGTTTTAAATTAAATTAAAATAAAAAATCTCATATTGAAGTTTACTATTCTCATTTTGAAGTTTACTATTCTCATTTTGAAGTTTACTATTCTCATTTTGAAGTTTACTATTCACTTTGAAGTTTACTATTCTCATTTTGAAACTAAAAAGGTATAGTAATTATTTTGAAACAATTGGATTGTAATCATAACGATTGCTGCTCGCTGTTGCGATCTCTGTAATTGGCCATTATAATGAAACAAACCAAATAGAGTGTTATAAATTCATAACACCCTGTATATAGTTTATTTATATGACTATAGTTTAAGGGCGAACGTAAAAATGTTCTTTCATTTTATATATTCCAAATATAAACTTATCTCTGAATAAGTTCTTGGTTTCATTTAGCTTTCTTCTTGAATTTAGTAGTACTTTTCTCTTTTTATTTTAGTGTAATTACGATTTTGTGACGGTCATTTTTCACCTTAATGACCGCATTACCGGCATATTGTAAAAGCATAATCGTAAATTCTGATTACGTGCCAAACAAGTTGTAAGATTAAGATGTTTTGTATAAAAGGAAAAGCTCTTTCATGTTTCTCTGTACATAAGACTTACGTGATTCTTGGGTTTGAGTAAAATGTTACTCATAAATGTTGGAATATAGCCGATTAATGACAAGTAAAGACGGCTTTCTTCTATAGTAAATATTTAAGAAATTTTCAAGATGAGCCAGGGAGTTTCATGTTTATAAACTTGCTGTATAAATATAGTTATGGGTTACGATGGGTAAAGATAATATTCTTCTAGTATTTGTACGGAAAATTGCAATGTACATAAACAAATAATATTTAGGTCAGGAGTTTGTTAGTTTTAATAGCAATATTAAAAAGTAGGTATTAAAACAAAGTCTCTACAATTGTTTTCTTTAGATTTTCCTACAATTTAAAGTAGTCAATCTATCATAAGATTGTAAAACAAAACAAATGGGTCATTAAAATCAGGATATAACTGATGTTTTGTTACCCTAGGCTTTAAATGGCAATCATAGTAGTTTGTAATTATGGAAAGGAAATAATCGAGTTTTCTAAAAAAGAAAGTCAACCATTTGAAGTAGTTTAGAACAAGATGCATTCACAACTAAAGCTTAACGATTTATTTAACATATATTCGAATGTTAATGTAATTAAAAAAAATTATTATTTTTCAATACATAAAGTTTTTTGTTGCTCTTTACTTAAAGCAAGAAGTTCTTTTCTAAATAGTTAGGATATTAGTTTAATTACATTACCATTAACATAATTAAGTAATTAATTTCTTCGTATTTCAATATAGTATGATCTTTTTTGAAATTTAAAAGACAAACTATTCAGCATGAGAAAATTTTCAGTAATTCACAAGTTTAATTCGTAAACTTTGTTTCAATAAATATACGAAATTAATTAATTACACTTCATTTTGTTGAAATAAGATTTTCTATAATATCTTTTCGGTAGGAATATTCAAATTAATAATTTGTCTTTTAAAGCTAGAAAAAGATTTAAACATAATTTCAAAAAAATGGTTTTTTCTTTTTAAACAAATTGTGTTTTACAATAAATTTTACATAAGTTCATCCCGAAGGATATTTCATCTGTCTATTGCAGTTTTCTTCCTACATCAAATTCATAATGCAACTCAGAGAAAAAGTTCAAAATACAAAAATCACAGAAATACTGGGAATACACTGCCGATATCATACACTAGAAATAAGCTTTCTTTAACCTTCAGTAACATAAAACCTCCAGTTAAATCACACGGGTCACCTTGTGTAGGTTTACCCTCCCTTATTAATTAAAATTCTGTCCCGCAATCAGTTCATTTGTGTCTCGAACAATAATGGCAACGATGATATCGATGGCAGCAATGACTCGGATGACAAATACGCACCTGTGTATATGGTCCGCAAAGATCGCAATCTTCGGTTGTTTAGGTTTCTAAATAAAAAAAAAAAAGATTTGGAAAGAAACCATTGACTTTTAGAATTTCTCTAGTTAAGTCCGCTACAGACCTTGTACAGTTTTTGCCTCCACACTATACGATTTGTCTGTTCAGATTTGTCTGTACAGATAAATCGCACCGATTTGTCTGGAAGTGTCTAGGCTGAACCGTGGAACGATTTATCTAACAGACAAATCTGTTCAGACAAATTGCACAGATTTATCTGAAGGTCTGTAGCGGGCTTTATCCATATATTGATTGGAATTTATAATGATTGATCAATTCTGTAATAAAATTCGTTGAATCGCTGTCCTTATCTAATGAATACTGATACAAAATTTCATAAAAAACTGATTGATAACTTAATTTTGGAGAACATCATCTCTGTCTAGATATCCTGATCAAAAGCCAAAGAGGTCTATTCCTATATACCGCACCAAGTTTCATTGAAATCTTATAATGTGTTCGTGAGTTATCATGAATATGAAATTCTGATATGGCAAACAGATACATAGACTATCTGATGAAGGGATATTTCTTAAAAACATGTTTTTCGGACTAGGGTGGATATCATACCATTAAGATCCATCATACTCTCGATATCACTGACACAAAGCTTTATTCCTATTATATGTGAAGAGAAAACAAAAAAGGAGATGAAACTTCTTATGAAGAACCAATTTCCCAACAGTATTAACTGTACAATAAAGTTTACAATATACATACTTAGTTATGTATAAGAAATTGCACTGAGCACTTGTTCTTAGAGTTTTCTGGTTACTAAATGGAAAAAACTTTATTCAATTACTTGAAGAAATGTTTTCAAATTGATTGCAATTAAGGTCGAATAGAAAAATATATGTTTTTACATAAAAATTGAATATTACAATCATAAAATGTAAAATATGGAATTGGATAAATTTCAATTTAAAGTTTTTAACTTAAAGTTAAATAGTAAATCCATTTTAAAATGGAAATTAACGTTCTTTTGGAAAAACAAATAAATTTATTGTAGTTTTAATTAGAATCAATTCTAGTGTAATTTTGTTCTATCGAAACGGCGAAATTCTGCTCCATCTATCGATGAGATATTTACTTAAATAATAAATATTGTATTATAGAGAGAAAATGTTTTGTTGGTTTTAATTTTAGATATAAAGAAAAGTGTATGAATTTGAAAATTTTGGATAAAACAGCTGTTACAAATAAATTTGGTAAAAGTTATCATCAAAAATGGCTAAGGATAATGGCAGTGAGCACAGTTTCGACACGTGTATTCCTTTATTAAGTAGATATCATTTGTGGCAAGCAAAAATGTGGAAGTCTTTTCTTTACAGAATTCATTTATTTGAAATAAATTGACTTACCTGAACCAAATAAATTCGTGATATTATTTGTTATGAAACTGTTCTCTAGGAAAATAGAAAATATTCTTTTGTTATGAAAATAATATGGCATAGCATCCACCCACTATATGAATATAGAGAATATTTATATATATACATGTTAGGATAAAATAAAATATTCGAGAAACGAAAATCACAGCAGCGTGACACAATCATCTTCTACATCTGACTTTATCAATGCTACAATTCATGTCATGTCTGCTGGAATAATAGATGTTAGGGTATGAGCCATATTTGTTGAAATGATTGGATGTGATATGACTTAAGTTAACCCGTTTTTTTTTCCATATAAATATGTATATGCCAAAAAAAAAAAAACCTAGTCATATATCAAATAAATAGACTGTAGAAATAGTGTAACTTATTCTCAGTGCCGAAGAATACTATACAATATAAACCATCTCAAGGTGATATTATAAGGTTTATATACTATTGTATAATTTATTTATGCTTTTAGAAGATTTACAACTATGTATTTTATTCATGTTATTCATGCAAAATTCTTTTCATTTTTTTATATATGTATATATATTTGCAACTTCATTTAGTCTTACAAAATGTGACAATTGCTGATAAGGCACATACTATATGTGTACACTGTGTTGTATTTCAAAAAAGTACATATTATATTCTAAAAATCGAATAATATATGAAAAGATTATTGATGTGAAAATCAACGAAAAGATTTCGAGCAATTGTTGACAATTGAAAATGATTTATTTTGGTTCTCGAGAATGTTACACAAATGAAAATCGAGATTTTGAGATTTTGATGAAAACTTTTCTTGAATATGTTATAAAACCAAATGGAAAATCAATCTTTTCGATCGTATTTATATTCGAAGAATGCAAATTTTTGTGAAAAATCTTTTACATTTGATTGTGATATATTGTTTCGTTTTGTTTATTGTGAAAAACAAAAAAAAAATTATTTCATTGATTTTCCTTAAAATTAAAATTCAAAATGAAAATAGAAACAATGTGTTCTTCTTTTTTTTGTAAAAATAAAATGAAAATAATCAACGAGAAATCGCAATATTTCAATGAATTGTAATAACTTTCTTCATTTTTCAGTTTCATTTTTAACAGCATAGTATCATAGTAAGGGGTGATCCAACTTCAGTTTCCGAACTTTAAAACAAAATAAAACACACAAATTTCGATGACTTTTCGATGACTTTTTCCTAAATTTCCGGCGGTATCTCGGCAATAACTTGGTGGATATTATTTTTTAGGTGCTCCAACGTTTCGGCTTTGTTGGCATAGACACGATTTTTAACGTAACCTCACAAAAAGAAATCCAACGGAATTTAGTCACATGATCTTGCCAGACAGTTGACGCCACCAAAACGTGAAATAATGCTAAGATTTTCCTTAAATTGTTACAACAACTTGAATATGGTATATTTAGAGGTTTGTATTACTTTTCCTATACGTAGTTTTAAGTTTTTCCTGGTCCTGCGATACATTTTCCAGCCCTTTCTCCAAAAATCGTGATTTTGAAAAAAATTTCTTACAAGTTCCAGGGTGTATCTACAAAATATATAAGGCATATACGAAATAAAGGTAGAACAAGACACATGACGAAAATATCATATATTAAAGATTGTAATAAAATCACAATAAACGAATCATCAATTATTAATTGAAGAGAAGTTTCTTGTGATATATTCCCAATGATCTTAATCTATGCATTATATATAAAGCTTTTTAGATCTCGCCATATACTTTTCTGTGATCTCTGAAAATCTTCATAAAATATATTATAATTCGTTTTTTATTTTAAATTTCCCTAAAGTGAGTTAAAATTAAATACGATTCCTTATCATTTTTCATTAAATGTTTAATTTAAAATCTTAAATCGTTTCTTTTCCCATCGATCTTATCATCCCTATTTATACAATTTGTTACAAATCGCCACCAGAATTTCATGTTTTAATTTCAAATAATCATTATTTAAGTTAAAAAATTTTATCATTCTTATCACTTCATCGAAATAATCATTAGCATAACGCGTATATAAAAATAATTTACATATAATAGTAAAAAAACAAAAGAGAAAATAACCCAAAACATTATTTTCTTCTTATATATCAATATCACTATAAATTTCCTCTACGATCGCTATAAAAGAAAATTCATTACATATTAAATGTTGGCCTAAAGAAAACATTATACATAAAAAAACCGAAAAAACATCTCATTTCCCCAAACAAGATTATTCGTTATTTTAAAATCGTATATAAACCTTCCAAAATATAACAAAAACAAATTTTCGTTCATATATAAGAACAACAAATATGAAAACACCGCCTAATCTTAGGACATTTATCTTTATTGATATAAAAGAATGAAAATGAGAAAATACATATAATTTTTTTTTTTGGTTTTGTATACAAATTTGAAAATTTCATACCAAATCCTTGCAAAATATTCTAGAAATGTTTTCAGGAAAATTAAAGAAAATATATTAACTTGTCTCATACACAAATTCCAATCGAAAAATTAATTTCAATATTATGTTTGACCCTGATAGATGACTCTTCCTACGATTCCTGTGACGCAGAGCTTTTCGAAACCGCAGACTGCCATCAATGAGATCTACGCCAGTCGGATATCCAGCTTCATTGTAGACTCCAGGAGGCTGGCCAATCCCACAATCTAAGGACTCATTCTAGAGCGTGCACAATGGACCCAATTCGTGGTCTAAGTGCCGGGAGCGCCAATAGGCATTACTCCCAACATTATCTATCTATTTATCTATCTATGTTTGATTCAGTTTTCATTGCAAAATCCATATTTAAATGTATATTTAGGAAAAGTTAGTTTTGTTTGGTGCAAACATTTTCTATTATGAACTTTGAAAATCATTGGAATAAGATCTTTTAATTGTAATTCATGCTTACGAGAGTGTGACTAGTTTAATTCATTCAAGTTTTTAAATGAGAATTTATGATTTTGTATAGGTTTTTTTATCCTTTTGATGATTTAGTATTTCTTAAGTTGTGTTTCCAGAAAAATCAGTAAAGCAAGAATAAAGTTATAAAGCAAAAAAAAAAACAAATTTTGTCATTTTTCTTTAAAAAATTGTACAATATATATATCGTACAATAGATAAATAACACGATATATCCAAGGATAATGTAGAACCGCATTCACACCACCAATTATTTCGCGCTAAAAACTGCACAACATGTTTGCTGAAATATTCATCGTCATTTTGAACGGATTTTTCACCATACATGCTTTTTTTCGTTCACACTATACAACAAAAGTGGTTATATCAAATTTAAAAGGTAATTGTCAGAATTGGTGAAAATTGAATATAATTTTGAAAAATTTTATATAGCAAATTGAATATTGATGAGTATTTATTAGAAATAAGTGGATTGAGTGCCGCGATTGTCGCAATTATGATTTTAAAAAAAGGAACGAAAAAAGTGAAGGAGGTCAATTTGGGCAAAAATGGGTTAATCCGGAGAGATTCAGGGTGTAAAGACATTCAAAGTTTGTTTCTTAAAATAAGCAATTTAATTTAATAACGCAAAAACGTAAAAAAAATTTGCAAATTTTTCTTTTTCTAAAAAATCGCATGAAAGTACTGCCGGCTGTATTTTTGACGAAACATTTCAGCACACATTTTTACGTTCACACTATAACACAAAAATGTTGTGTTGTTTGTTGCGTGAAAAAAGTTGTAGTGTTACTGATTTGAATAAAGTTACCCCACGACTCCATTGGACTTATTTCAAGACATAATTTCAGTCGGAAAAGTCCAAATAGTCGAGTCTCCATTAGACTTTTTTTCATTCCGACAGAAAATATATCCAATTTTTAGAGTCTCCATTAGACTTCTTTTCAGGCCTACTGAAATTATGTCTTGAAATAAGTCCAATGGAGTCGTGTGATTAGAAGAATAAATTTATGCTATAAGCGCCTAGGTTTTCCCATGCAAAAAAGATCCCATAAAAGAAAGGCTATGATACCGGTTTTAAGTTTCTTTATGTTTTAATATCAAATATTCAGAAACTTTAGAACTTAAACAATAAAAATGGAAAATGCCATATGAAAATAGTGAATTCGAAAATTTTCTATTCTATTCTAAAATTACCCTTTTGGTGATTTGAAATAGAAAATATACCAGAATTTTTAAATATATAGCCTCGAAGAAAATCATGTCTAAGGTAGAAAACTTTTTTAATATTCTATTGCCTTCAAAATAAGAAGAAAGAAAAGTTATCTTTTTGTTTGGAAAATTAATTAAAAGAAACGAGAAAGAAGTTTTCGTTGATCGGTTTTTATGTTTTTGTTATAATCTATAGAATGGGAAAACAAGTAAAACTTTACCATTTTAAACAATCTTTTTACCAAAAAAAAGTAACAAACAAAAATAAGGTCAACAACAAGTGTTATTTATGTTTATACTTCAGAAAACTCCATCAGAATCCTTGAATTTTTTTTTCTGCAAAACAGTCTCAAATAGAGTATATAGCATCTTCGTCAGTATTATTATCATTTCGGCATATCGCAAAATAAACTTTAACTATATACGGACATCGTTATCTTCGCCATATCGCTTTGTTTGTGTTCACTGTTTTCAAGGAAAATTGAAATAGAAAAGTGTAGTCGTTAAAATTGTTTTTTTTGTACTATATATAAAACTCGACGCATATTGTTGTATAGTTTCAATATCTATCTTGTCAATATCCTTTAGTTGCCATTGTTTATGAAAAGAATACTAAAATTATACGAAACAAAGTTTCTCTTATTTTATATCCTTAAGGAAATTGTTCACTACTTATCAATTATATTTTTGTCCTGATTTTAATTTGATGTTTATATAGGAAAATGATAAATAAATGAAACAAAATAGCATTGGATTAATTACATGTCGCTTTTTTGTATTTTAAAAAGAATCAAAATAAAAAACCTAGAATAACTTTTTAACGCGCTTTTTCTAAACTGAAAATTGTTTAATAATTGTTGTAAATTCAAGTGATTTAATTAATTTTGTAGAAATTAATTATTAACAACCAAATATTTTGAAGACTATTTGCTATCGTAGAGATATTGTAAATAAAATTATTACACCTAAATTGCTTTTATTTTTAACATTAGGCCGTCGTAACGTAACAATATAATATCGTAGAGTTTGCAGCAAAACTATTGTATGTTTTTTTATGTTTAAGCATAGTACTAATAAGTTTACAAATGTTTACTACTACTTGATGGTAAGAGAAGATATGTGATCTTAAATTTGTGGTAAAAAAAGTAAAACTAAAGTTATTATTTTATGCATGTCAAATTTTAGAAGCGCCTGTGAATATGCAATTTATAATTTATGGATGCAAATTCATATATAGGGTGCAATGTTGGCCAATTGTTTCTAGTTTAACCAGCGAGTTCACGTAACTCCATGAAAAATTGTTGAGAGATATAAGATCACACCACCTTGGAGGCCCATTTACAGAGTTATTTCTCGAAATCACATTGACGCCAAATCGCGATTACAACAAATCGCTAGCTTGTGCCGCTGTATTACAAGTACCGCCATCCTGTTGAAACAACATCTCGGCAGGATCAATATCATCCATATTATCGAACAAATATTCATTGATCATAACGCGAGCTCCTGCCTCCTTTGTAAAGAATAAGGATCTATGATACCACCAACGCAATTTTCTGGATGAAATGGTGTATCTAGACTCTTTTCTGGATTGACCTCACTCCAGAAGTAACAATTTTGTTGATTAAGCCAAAAATAGAATTAGTCTCGCGAATCGATGATAGATTTTCAAAGTAAATTTGGATAATTCTTGACCGTTCTTCAAGCCTCACTTGGTAATTGCATAAAATTATTTTACTACTATTAGGACATAAACTGTTACTTAAAGGATTTCTAAGAGATGGTACTATTCATAAATCATGATATTTTTTTAGAGGCAGGTATTATGTTTGAAAGAGCTTTCGATAAGCTAAAATAATCAGTAAGTCATTTGACATTCAAGTGTAAATAACATTGTTTTTTGTTCGATTAAAAATGGAAGGTTACGTCCCAAAAAAACAGCATTCGCGGGAAGTTTCACTATTTTATATTTTTATATTTAAGTTTAATCGAAAGAAAAACTTCATATAATTAAACTTTTACAACTTTTACAACGAATATACATACTACATGTCACTTGATTTGAAAAGAAGTATATGCAAGTGACAAGCGTGTACACAGAAGTACCATGATATGAGGGATGAAATATTACAGAAAGATTTCTATGTCCTAAATTTAAGATATTTATCGTTTTCTCGTGAAAGTTTATTTAAGAAGGTTTTATGCGATGTCAAATATGAAACTTGTTAACATTCGAATACATGGAAAATTTATTTCTGAGAGAAAACTAATGACATTTTGCAAGTTGTTTCTTTAATAAGGCTCAGGTGTTTATGTCATATTTTTCGATAATTTGGATAATGATTAAAGTTTTGTGTTAATTTAATTTTCGAGATTTTATTCAGAAATTTCTTTTTTTTCTTTGTTGATATTTCTTTTTGGAAGAAAGTAGTTTTTCCAATGCTAAAGTATTTCATAATATTAAAGAAATTAAAGTACCTACTCTTGTTTATTCCAAATTGTTTTATTATATATACTAAAGTAATTTTTATCTCATATATTGTATTAAACCTATAAAAGAAAATCTCATAATAAAGTAATTCGCGAAATTATACAATACATACACCACACTATCAGAAGGAGATTACAAAAAGATATTATTATTATATTATTCAGTTGTTACCAATTTAATCTAATTCAATTCGTTGATTGTTCTAATAAAAACCCATCCAAAAAAGAAATTGACCATCAACAAAAACTGTAGAAGAAGAACAAAAAAACTGTTATTATGTTCATTGCTGAGGCATAATCCTTTATGGTTATTATTTCAGTAAGTCATATTCAGGATATGCCATTACCATGCGCACTTATTTCCAATTTATTTTCTTGTATTATATGATTATAAGGTAAATATAGAACAGAAAATAGAGCTTCCTTTAATGTTGATGAAAATCATTTTCTATTAAATACGGAAATACCAATCACTTATATAGATATAGATACGAATAACAGTGTAATAACAAAAAGGATACACTATGTCCTATATGGTCACTGTGCTATGGACATTGTTTATTGTATTTATAATTCAAGTCAATATTCCTTTTCTTCTTGAAAATTGTTTCAATTACGATTTTGTTCAGAATTTATTTGGTCTCATCGTTTTTATTCTACTGATAGAATTTTATTGTATCACATACGAGTCTAGTACCTAACAAAGTTATTATAAATATAATAATAGTATAGGAAAATTTCGTTTTGTACGTAAATCTAAAAAAAGCTTGAAATAGATTTCAAAATATTGAAACAAGAATTTATATTTTGTACGATATTTCAATATTAAAATAATACACTAACTAGGTCTCCACAGCCAGACTTATCATTTCAGTTACTACCAACAAGAGTCCGTAGACCAACGAGACCACTCAAGACTATGTAAATTTCTGTTTATTTAAATGCTATTTTTAAATATTAAAAAATGCTAATTGTGTGTATATAATTTATAATTTAATATCTTGCTAAAGATGAGTAGCCGTTTCGAAATAGCCAAATTAACATATAAAGAAAGAATAATCTTTATTAATGAGTTAGCTAATTAGTTATGATAACTATAAGCAAAAGCTTAGACAAGATGTATTTTAAAATTTTAATTGTGATTTAAATGACTTTTGCATTGAACTTCAAAAGGTAAAATAAAATATCATAAATTTCGAATTTCATATAATCTAAAATTTCAGGTTGAATAAATATTCACAAAAAATGGCGAATGGAAAAATAAATAATATATATATTTTTTTTTATCATTATATTCACGAAAACGTAAAATATTGAAATAAATGTATTGGAAAATATGATAAATCGGTTAATTCATATGATTTAGGTATAAAAATGGACAGGATAGTAGTATCTTCTGCATAATAGAAATATAAAAAGCATATCTTTATTAGATATATGATTTTTTTAGATGTTTCTAGAATATGCGGATTTTCTATATTATAGAGGGTAGTTCAGAATTCATTTCAATAAAAATTGTGTATTGGTTAAGGCTATAATTCGAACCCGTCCTTCTGAAAAAAAAAAAGCTTTTAGGAAATTTATAAATATTCATCATGAAATTATAAAGTATCTATTTTCAGGCGCGTATAAAAATCGTGCAGACCCTAGAAAATAATATTGTAATAATATTGTTTGGTGAATAGGTCAACGGATTCAAATTCGTTTATATTTCAATGGTAAAGTAATCTAGTTCTCGGATTACCAGGTCTGCAGTTTACTGCATACGTTTTTAATAGAATAATTCAGATTTTATGTAAAATATAATCATATTTATAAAATTCCATGTTTAATGGTGTATATGTTTTCAAAGATAAAGTGTTTCCTTACTGCAGATAAGAACACCTAACAAGTGATTATTTCTAAGAGGTAATATACAACTATTTCGTCTTGGAATTACTTTAAGACAAAGAAACGCCCTGTTCAGAAAATCCATATATGATGAAAATTTTGTTTTCCATTGGATTGGCTCAGTTGTTTTCAATTCGTATTCTATAAAAAGAGAAATTCATATAAAAACCACCTGAAACGAAGATTGACAATATTTTCTTGAATTCGATATTTTCTTGAAATTAAAAAAGCATTAGTATGTATTATAACAAATTATGGATCTTGAAAAGATTTCATAAAAAAATTTCCAAATTGAATTAACTGATTTTGTTATCATAAATCATATGAAGAATGTGGAGCGTTTTTTTTTTTCTTTTACTCATATATAATGTTTTTATGCTAAAATAAAATGTCACGAATTTCTAATTTTTTACTTTATATGAATTTCTTTTATGAAAATGACTTGGAAATTTTTAATATATAAATTTTTTCCTAAATCATATAAAAATCATATGTTTCTTTTTTAATTTTCACTTTATTAAAAGCGATATATTCTCAAACATGACATTTCATATATTTAAATTATAATCAAGGATATAAAAATCGCCGTGGGTCTTTAAACCTTTATTTAAAAAGACAATAGTACATTTTTCTTCATGCAAACTTATGTGGAATTGCAAAAAATATAAAATATGTATAAGAGAGTACACCCATACCTCGCTTTTATGGCCTAGCTACGTTCCGGAAAAGTTGGTCGTAAAGCGAAAATCCGTATAACGAATCAATTATTTTTTGTAGGAGTACTGCCTAAAGCAAGGGTGTCCAACCTTTTTGTTTCCCTGGGCCGCATTGGGAGAAGACATGGTGTTTTGGGCCACAAGTATATTTCTATGTATAAACCCATATCATAAAATGAATGTGATACTTGGCATTGAAGTTCAGAAACTAAACCGTCAATATCTGGTTCGATTGACGTGGTTGTAATTCTCAGGCAGTTCTCAAGGTGTTCATCCAACATGTTGGTTCTAATTTTACACTTAGTACAACAGAACAGTGTAGCTGAGCGAGCAACGCAAATAGAAAGAGAATTTACTACATAACGAAAGAGCTTTCTGTTTTGGTCCTGTTTCTGTTGTTTGTCACTTGGCAGCTTTAGCACGAGAGTGCATACACAGAAATCATTCCTCAAAAAAATGGACATGCTTCAGTAATTTTGAATATTTTCGGGCCGCATGTGGCCCGCGGGCCGCGGGTTGGACAGCCTTGGCCTAAAGGGAGATGCTGAAACTGAATTAATAGTATGTACAGCATGTTTTTTGGCCGTATAATAAAACATTGGGGACCGTAAATCAAAATAGTGCCATAATTTCAAAAAAGCCGTTATAGCGAGGTATAGGTGTGTTGTAATCTTTCCCAAAATTCCATCTCCAGTTAATTAATGGAGAAATGAAAATACATTTTTTTGAGATCACCTGAATCCTAATTGATTATTTATCTGACATCTGTATCCATAATTAATAATTTTCAGGTTAATATTTTTAAAATATCGCAAAATTAAGTACAAATAATGTTAGTTACATTGGCACAGGGGTTTCTAGTCCACTAAATTTAATATTTATATTTTTTATTTTTAGTTAAAATTTAATAATTAATCATTTTTGTTTAAAAAAAATTAATCATATAGATTAAATTTGGATTAGAATATATTTTAATAACATACATTTGAATTATAGCGGAAAAAATAATTATGAATATTTTCATTTTAAGGTACCTTTAGACTATCTGTTTTGTCATATGTTTTAGTATCTGCTTTTTGGTTTCGAGTTGTCATATGTCTTAAACAAATCATAGCATTCTTAATTCTTTTGTTCACACCTATCTGACAAACCGTTTGAGTGAAATGTCAAAATTTTAGATTAAACGTGAAGTGGCAAACTTAAAATGGATTTTAATAATCAAAATATTAAAATTTATCTAGCAGCAATTATTAAAAAACGAAAAAAAAACAATATGGAGTTGAAAGTGCCTTCTAAGAAGAGGTTCAAGACGTGGTATTATTCGACTTGTGATAAAAGAACTTCAATTTGAAGACTTAAATTCTTTTCAAAATTACACCAAAATGAAGATGGAAACATTCTACAAATTACTAAATAAAGTGTCACCGTTAATTAGAAAAAAGAATACAGTCTTACGGGGATTGCCGCGTCGACGAGGTTACATACGTGAGTTCCCTATGAGTTCACACTATCTGAGTGGGCTTTTTTCACCAAATTTATGTCAAAACATTTAACAGATAGTCTGAAGGCACCTTTATAGCAAAGATGTCGGAAAACCAAAAGCAAAGTTTTGATTATTATGGATAAATATTAAAATTATATTTTAAATTGACCTAAATTTTATGATTTTGTGTATCATTTTAATATAATAGTAACATCCATTGACATAATCGGAGTCTATGTGAGAATTCCATTGGGAATATATAATATTAGATATAATGTTCATATGGGTTAGGTGTATATGGTGTTTTATCATATTATATCACTAAATAAATAAAGATAAATATCAGAAGAAAAACAGCAGCACAACAATACAAAAATAATATAAAATCTTCTATTCAACCAAAAATTTACAATCGAAACTTTTATGTTTTACAAAAATACTTATTGTACTATGGGCTTTACATTGACATTAAATTCTAATCATTACAAAATACCTGTACTCTTGTGGGTTTGGTTTTATCTTAACATTCAGAATGTGTTGAAGCGTTTATGATTATGGAAATTCATAAAAAAAAAGAAATGATCATTTTCTTATCGATAATATTTAAAACGATAAAAAGCATGGTATCTAAATGAAAAAAATATGTGGAATAATAATCATAAGTTTATCTATACGTACATGAGGAAGAGAATTATTGTTAGCTATATTTCGATCGAGAATACGATAATATCTGTGTTATAATAGAATCGATATGGTCTAAATTGCTATTATTGAAACATTACTTCAGTGTCTTTCAAATTTTAGTTAAATTCTTTTTTTATTAGTTATGATCACCAAAAATTCGCAACATTGGCTTTGGTACAAATCTTGCTCTGCCTAATAACCCTTTTCAGTACAAATGGCACCATATCTGTACTAAGCACTTAAATTATTATATGAAAGTAGGTCTGTTTTATTTGCCATACCCTACCCCGGAGGAGGGTAAGTGGCAAATAAAACGAGCAGGAGTAGGAGAAAGCTTTAATTCAAATGTTTGTAGCGCTGCTTAGCAACCATATTGTAATTAAATGAGAAACTTTTAGCTAATACACTTTTTATGGTAGAAAACTTAACTAATTCGGATGCAATAGTTTACACCTGCTCTGAAAGTAGTGTAGGATTTGGTCTTTTGTTGTTTTTGTTTTCAATGTAAAAATTTGCTCTACCCCAGAGCAAGTGGCAAATAAAACAGACCTAATATTGACTTCACGTTTCATTATTATTTAGGAGTTGGTTGTACACTACTCAATCAAAGACGCAATTAAGGCGTTACATCGTTGTGAAACTTTAATCGTTTAATTATTATTAAAAATAGTTAAAAATATAATTTATATTTTTCGAAAGCCTTCGTGCCATTATTCAAAGTATTGATTTGAATTTTCATTAAGTAGGATTAAATTCTGCGTAAATAGGTAAGTCGTCAAACTTCGATTGCGTCTTCACCTTCAGTTATCAAGATTCTTATGTGTAGAGAAAGTAAATAAATAACAAGAAAATCAAAAATCATAGACAAAATAATTCTTCCTACATTGTAATTTTCCCATTTCCACAGTCTTTATGATGAATTTATCTTCAAAAATTATGACAGCGATTTAAAAAGTTATTGTGTGTTCGTCCTATAATAATCGTTGGCCATTTACTAAAAGTTAAATTCTTTGAATCTCATTTAAACTTAAGATTTATTAGTGTCTAAATTTTTTTTTTTTTTTTTGGTGAACTTGACTCTTTTATAATAATGTACAAAATTATTTTATAATGTACTATATTCAAAGTCGATGATTTTTTGAATGGTATATTTCTATGTAAGTCCCCCGAAAAAACCTAAACTCATTCCCAACATAGAAGTAAATCGGGTGAGAAATTAAGTTTTATTATATTTATAAAGTTCAAAAGTGAAAATTTGAATTTATTGTCGTTAATAATTTATGCTAATTTTGAGAAAAGTTAGAAGGCGCGAAATCATAACATTATTATTATTATTAAAATCTATATTTTCGATTGTTTTAAGAATTTCATTTTGGAACTTCTATTTCTGATATCAAAATCATATAACAAAAGAATTAATGATGATGATGATGATGATGGCATGCCGCTTATGTTGTTGACTATAACATAGTTAGTTTGTTTTTTTATGCTTACAGATTTATCGTTTTGAATAAAAGCTAAAAACAAAAAACAAAATGATTAAGAGAGCTTCATTTCGTATAACGATGGTAATGAACTTGAATATGATATTATGACTTTATTCTACATAAATCATTGAATTATTTGTTAGAGAGTAGACATTTTCAATTTTAAATTGATAATATAAATTACATTTTTAAAACTGTGTTTCTTAAAAATAGAAATCTTTGAAATTAGTTTAAAATTCTTTAAGCACAGACGAAGTAGTTTAATAGATATTCCAGCTTGGATAACAACAAAATTATAAAAGAAGCATGAATTGCGTATATGGATCGAACTTCTCTATTTCGTTTGCCGTTTAATTTGCATTTCCTGTTTAATTCGTATTCATAGTCCGCCCGCAAGATTTTTAACCAAGTAAAATAAAGGAATTCTAAATCTTTTACCACAAGGACCGGCAATTGAAATATCCGTCTAATTAACATCGCTGTCAAAACAATAGCAAATGCATTGAACATAAGCGATAGAAGTGTTCGGCGAATCATAAAAAATAAGCTAAAAGAAAAAACCAAAGTGTCAAGAACTAACTGATACTCTAAAAAAAAGTTCGATTCGAAAAATCAAAAGAATTACTTCGTACGCTCGCTCGTCGTGATTTACCAAATTTCGTATTTTCGGATGAGAAAACATTCTGGATTAAATAATTTCTCAACAAACAAAACGGACGTCTTTGGTTAAAAAGGATGATAGTTCCGAGCAAAAATAATCCGTTTGCATTTCAATAGGACTCGGTAATTTACACAAAGCACGACAAAATCAACCATGGTTACAAAACAATGTTCCGAAGTTTATTTCGACACAACAGTGGACACCGTATTCACCAAATCTGAATCCGTTGGATTACTTCACAAGCAGCGGCTTGCAAAAAAAATCACACAACTTTGGGCGGTTTAGAAAAAGATTTGACTCGTGAATGGAACCGTTTAAACCAAGCCATCGTAGGAGCATCATGTGCATCGTATAAAAAGAGATTGAAGCTGGTGGTTAAGGCGAAAGGCGGTTATATATCATTCGAATAATTATAAAATTAACTATGTATTATAAACTATCATTTCCATAAATTTTAATAAAACCGACCAATAAACCAAAAAATTAAAGCGTTTTCAAATTCAGACTCTTCAATTGCCGGAAATGGTATATCTATGATTCTTCAATATTTAGAAATGCATGTAATTTTAATCTGCGTTTCAAATTTTTGATTTAAAATTCTTAAATTAAAAATTTTTTGTTTTTATTACATTTAAAAAATTAAGTATTCTCCAAATCGTAAAAAAAATAGAATAATATGTAAAAATTTACATATCAAAAGTTTCCGGGTGAATTTTTAAATGACATACGTGATTTTGGGTTTTCAAGAATTTTAATTTATTTCCTAAAAAGATGTAATTTAAAAATAAAATTTTTTTTCGCATATGGCATCACGTTTTTATATTTTTTACGGAATCTCAAAATTTACTTTTAACGAACATAAATAAAGATAAGTTATGTCGAATACAAAACATAATTTCGTAACTTTTATTTAGCTTTTTTTTCGAAATTTCATCTAATAATGTAAAGAACATAAATTCTCTAGAGAGAACTCCCCGTAAACATTTGAACTAGAAAAGCGAAAGGGACTTGCTAAAATAAGTTTCTTCGTGGGGTTCTCTTGCTCGCTTGGAATGGAATAGTTTTCATTTAAGAATATAAAATAATTTTAGAATACTTAGTTAAATATTTCGTGATAATGTAGTGTTCGATTCCACTTTATGATTGCATCCATTGTTTGATAGTGTGATTGGTTTATAGACATAATCGAGGTGAAATAGCTTTAGTATAGTAAAATAACTTATTTAAGTCTTTAAATACAGTCTGTGGGCCAAGTCAAATAAATTATGAATAACTGAGATCTGGATAGACTCGATCATTCTATATTTTTTTAAAAAGTGGATGAAGTTTAGGACCATATTCAGAGGCCAAGGAACAAGGAAGAAAGAAGTAGAAATACCATCGATGATAAACAAATTTGTTTTAATTAAATTAAACTCTTTTGGATTAATTAAAATCATCTCTTACAGGAGCTTCTTCTAACAGTGGTTTCTCTTCCAAAAATATTAGTGCAAAAAAAATGTATTGGATTATTTGCATGTAAGACAAAAGTGTACCGTTCAACATATCCGCATCCGAAATTTGAAATGAATATTCTTCGACACCATATCAAAAATACTGTAAGATCCCCAGTCTATATGCTTCTACTCGGTTTGAAAACTAATTCTTTCCCGAAAATTTCTTAAAAAGTCAAAAGTATTTTAAAATAGCGAAATCTTTGTAAAAGATTTTTCTTCTGGGCTTATAGTCTCTATAGGAGGTTTTGGTTTTGCTCATCTCTAAAACTTATTCTTTTTTTTAATGTTGGGAGTCTTTTTTTAAATTCTATGTAAATTTTCATGTAATCTGAAATAAATTGTATGGAATTTGATATAAACACTTTCTTTGAAAAGGATTTCATTTAAAATTTTCCATGAAAATTTCTTATTTTAATTTAAATTGTTTTTCTTTAATGGAAATTTAAATTTGTGTCTTAATTCAGATTCTATATTCCCAAGAGGAGTGACTATAATACTTTTTAACTTAATCTAAATAAATTTCTTTTTTTTTAAAACAAGAAAGAAAAATAAATAACAAGTAAGTTTATCATTAGCCTTTTTATATTGTTTCAAAAAAAAGCACAAGTTTTTCTTGTAAGTAGCATATTGTTGTTTTCTTCCAATATAATCGGAATAAAGCTTTGGAATGGTACACGAATGCGATCTCAGATTTTAATCGAAAACGAAAAAAAATGTTTTGAGATCCGATAAATTTCTTCAACTTTTAAAATGATTGGTTTACCAGAGCGTAGCGCATCTTTAACATCGAAATTTCTAGAGCGGAAACGAGCAAACCTTTTACGTGCTACTGATTTTGATAGAGCATCTTCACCATAAACACTATTAATTTTTTCACAAGCCTGCGAAGCTTTATCACCTTGGTCGAAGTGACATTGTAAAATACAGTGAATTTTTGCGGATTTTGGCACATTTTCAAAACACAATTATCGCAATTACTTCTGACTGAATTTGCTAAGTTTTTTTTTAAATATCCTTTGAAATTGTCACCTTTCAAGCGCGCTATAATATAACTTGATACGCTTAGAACTACTAAAGTTATACGACTCTAAAGCCATCCATTGGAAAAGTTTTGGGAACTTTTTCGTTCACCCAATATTACTAAACTAGAAATTTTTATTCAAACATGATAAGGAAAAGAAATTACTTCTAGCTAGTGTATCCATTGGCAGTGTATTTTTACAATGAGTTTTCCCACAAAACAAGAAAAATAGAACAACATTGTTCTATCGAAACAACATTTATTTTTCCATGTGGAATTATGTGACGTCGAATGTAAGATTATTTACTCTAAAAAAGAATATTTACTTAGTTTATTACATCTTAAATCCATTTTAGTTCATTGAATTGTTGAAGATAGATTGTTTTACTAAAATCAATGAATTTCTATAATTATTTTTGAAGTTTCGCAGAAAAGTCTAAGAAATAAAGTTATCTGGTATTATAAATTACCTGACTTTCTTAGACTATACCTTTTTAGTTTCAAAATGAGAATAGTAAACTTCAAAATGAGAATAGTAAACTTCAAAATGGAATAGTAAACTTCAAAATGAGAATAGTAATCTTCAAAATGAGAATAGTAAACTTCAAAGTGGAATAGTAAACTTCAAAATGAGAATAGTAAACTTCAAAATGGAATAGTAAACTTCAAAATGAGAATAGTAAACTTCAAAATGAAAATAGTAAACTTCAAAATGAGAATAGTAAACTTCAATATGAGATTTTTTATTTTAATTTAATTTAAAACAATTAATATTAATACAAAATATTTTAAATTCAGTTTATTAATATAGCATATTTTCTAAGTTAAGAGCTGCAGTGAATCTTCTTTGAATGCTTGCGATGCAATTGGCACATGTTGTTGGTCTAATTGTCTGCAGACCTTCTTCCATAAGGCTTTCTAAGGCTCTTACTCTATGTTCTTTGACGTATAATTCGTTTCTGCTGTTAAGAATACTTGAAAACTTTCTTGAGAGCTCTCTTTTTACTATTCTCATTTTGAAGTTTACTATTCTCATTTTGAAACTGAAAAGGTATAGATATATTTAAGAATCAGAATTGGTATTCAGGTGAAAATTAAAATGACTCCGCTCAAATTTTCTACGAGTTCGACTCATTTTATAATTTTTTATATTTCGAACATAAAATTAAACCACTGACAATACATTTCAAACAGAAGAATTATAACAGGGCTAAATAACTTTTAATTCTTTATTTTCGAGGAAAATATAAATTATTTGTCGGTTTGCTGGAAAGTTTTCTCATTTGTTATTTCTAATAATAAAGTTTAAATGTTCCTATTTAAAAGATTTTATAAACCATCGAAGAATTTAAAAGCAAATTATTTCTTCTTCAAAATTTTACAGAATGTAATTTATGAAAACCAAAATCATTAACCTTTTATTATTTCAACATTATTGAAAAGTTTTGAAAACATTCTTTACAGAAATTACGAAAGAATTTTATGATTCTTAAAAGAACAGTTCATAGAACTCCGACCGCATCTTTGTATACTAATCGGTTTTAAAACAAAAAAAAAAAAAAGTTTTCCATGAAAAACAATCTCAATTTCCACCTGTAATTTTCAAATTAATAACTTCGAGCTTTTCTTACATACGTATTTTTTGTACATATATAATTAAAGTCGAAATACTGTTTTCAATTTAGAGATTATTATCCATAAAATTATTTAATATTGTTTAATAAAATCAATTTAATGATATTTTTTACGTCGACTAGGAAAACTTGTTGATTTCCCTTGATGGAAAAAAAGAAAATCAATTAAAAATTAAAGAAAAAAAAAAATATGTGTAATCTATAAAAAACATATTCCTTTCAAATGTTTTCAAAAACATTACAAATTTTATTATTTTGAACTCTTTTAGTGTTTTACACGGCAAAGACATATATATTCTCGAGAGTATTAGCTTTTTGGGTAGACATTTTAAAATAGAATTTAATTTTGTGCTGTATTTTCATTTTCGGATGTCAATTGCCTTAGGCTTTTAGGCGAAGTAATAACATCATCACCAAAGGGGTACTTACGAGATCCGGGAATTTCTTATTTGTTGTTAGAAAATACTGTAATCGGAAATAATTTTTTTTTCTTTTTCTTTTTTGGAGAGACTTGTTTTCTTATTTTTACAAAAGGAAATTGAAAACTCATGAATGGAAAATATTCTTACTTAGTGTTTGAAGAAAATATAGAAATGAATATTATCTGAACTTAACCAGGAGTTGGTAATTTTCAATAAGAATTTATGAGATTAGATAAGATTATCTAAAAGTTTTTCAAATAATATATAATTTTTAAAGTAAAGAAGTCTCAATAATAAACTCGATACTTTTTGGAAATTTTCTCAAATAATCACAGGTAATTTAGTGTTAATTCAGGAAATAAGTAAAGTAACTACTTTCGATAAAAATAGAAAATCCTGTTCGCTTTATTGTCACTTTTAATAGGTTTATTCTTCTTCATTTTGAAAAGAGTACCAATTACCTCCCCAAATTTCATTGAAATCAGATATGGACGGTCAAGATTTTTTAGAAAAGGACACAAAATGGCAACAGAAAACTTTGTAACCTGTCTTAAAAACTGTTATACATAAGTAAATAAGATAAAATATTTTTATCTGCATTTTAAAAATATTTATGCTTTTGATAATTTAGTGATTATAAAAATGAAGCACTTTCATATTATCGTAATGATTTTGGAACGAGTCCATCAGTAATCACAATAATCATTATCTGTCATTAAAGTAGAAACGGAAGCTCTTCTTTCTTTGAGAATTTTTAACAACAATTAAGAATACTTAAAACTATTTCAATTAATATTGATTTATTTCATTTATAAAATGGATTTCATTAAAATTTTATAAAAGCTGAATTGAAGTAATGGTCCAATTGACAAGAACGATTCTCAGAAGTCGTTAAGTGCTTTATTTTAAACAAGCTAGAAAAGCACTTATTTTGAACTTATTTTTAATTGTTGTCCAACACGAATGATTTTTTCCATTTATCGAAATATCTTAACTTAAAATTTGAACAACTTAAGCACGAAAGAAGAAATAAATTGATGGCAAATTCAGAGACAGAAAACAACAATTTGAAGATTTTATCATACATAAATATTATAGTATATTTAAAAACAAAAATCTTCCTGAAGCAATTGTTGTATCTACAAACACCTTGAAATGAAGTTCATGTAAAAAGTATTTCCCATCCGAAAATAATGAATAACCCCGGGAATTTTTAGTGTATCATATATCACTATGATATTATCCAATAGAAAGGGGATTACATAGTATCTGGGATTCTTAGTAACGTATATAACGTATATTATAAATTTTTCAACATTTTTGCGGTCCAATGTCTATCGCATATTTCATTTTAACGAAGTTACCCTAGGGCACATTGGATATCATAAATTTTTGAAATCTGAAGTGTAAACTGTGTTTTGACTCGAAAAAACAAGTAAATGAAAATTATATAAGTTGTATACGGATATATGGTTTTTAGTACAGATGTTGCCTCATAATTGAAGCGAAAAATTTCTTACCCATATTTGAACTAAGATACAAAATAGTATCCTTCCTTCTTATACTATTTTTATGTTGTAAATTGTTAACAAGGAATTTGAAATTTTGGTTTTAGTAATTTTAAAGGAATATGACTTTAATAAACTTATATCATTATAAAAATGAAAAACACTGTTTTGATGAAGTGCAATGATGTCAGAAAATTCATATCTGTAAATGGTTAAATTTATTTTTATTATAATAAAATAGAGTTGGTATTTGAGCTCATAAAAACATGAAAATATTTAATAATGGATCTTAAAGAGAAAATATTTTATGATTCTTTCTTGAAGATTTTCTATATTAATGGTGAAATAGTTTTTAAGGAATTAAACAACAGCATTTTTCCATGCAGAGTAGAAGTTTTTGAGTTAGAATTGAAAACCTAAAATTTCATGAATTCGGTAAAATTAGAAACCCAAGGTTCTATACCAGCAAGAGTTCAAAATGTCAAATGAAATTTAATACAAATAAAGGAAAAATAAATACACCCAACTCTTTTTTTACACGGTAGATAAGTTTTTCAGAAATTCTTGTAGAATTTGTAGAATTTTAGAATTGTAGAAATTTGTTGCTTACGGTCATTTTGTGGTGAATGTTATTTTAGTCTATTCAAAATTAAAATTTTTAAACAATTTTTTTCTTATCGTGCGAGCGTCCCTAGGCTGCAAACTAAGTTGCTTAAATAGTAAACACAGCCCTGGATACGAAAAGGTTTAGCATGAAAAAGTTGATTTGTAAAGAAGAAAATAAATGAATCAGTTTCGTAAATACTAAAAGTAAAACATCTTTAAATAAATATTTTTAAATTGCTTGGAAAATTGGAATTTAATTTAATGACAAAACCGTGTCTATGTAATTATATTTCTAGAATTGAACAGAAAAACTTAATTCAAACTAAAACACGTTTGTTATAATTTCGTATATTTCCTGGAAGATTTATGTCCAATTAACTTCTTTCTAGAATTGTTTTTGCGACAGGAATATTTATAAAAAAAAAAAAAAAACATTACAAAAATATAAAATTGTTTTATTCCTGTTTTCAAGAAAAAAAAAGAAAATTCCAATAAGAAACGACCATAATAAAAGGATATAAAGAATTGAATCAAATTTTCTTTATGATATTATGTGTTTTTTTTTTTCTTTCTATAAATAGAATCAACTTCATCCTCTAACATTCTTAAAGGTACATAATCTATTTAGTTCCTTTACATTTCACATAATAGTAAACGAAAGGTTTTCTTCTTGTATTTTAAGAATACAAAAGCATTTTTATTCAATTGCTTAACTTTGATAACCGCACCATTGTCTCAGCTTTTTGTTTCCAATTTTTGATATATTTTTCAAAGGAAAAGGAAAGAAAAAAAAAAGAATTCATATCAAAAGCGTTATCCTGTAACGTAATTTTTGTGAAGTGTAATAAAAAGGAATTTCTTTTCTTTCTCTTTGATTATATACTGTTTTTTTTTTTGTTATTGTAATACAAAAAAAGGGAGAAATGTGCCTCAAGAAATGTTTGGGCAATATAAATGAATGACATTAATTGGATTTGGCCCATTGTGAAAATTTGACTTATTTCTTAGAAATTGATTTTGATTGAATGAAATCCATCCTGACATGACACCATGTTATTTTTATATGTGCTTTTTCATATAAAAAAAGAAAAGAAAATGAATTTAAAGACAGAAATTCATCTCTTTTGTGTTTAATTTCGTGATATCGATTTCGTGTATCGATATTTCTTTAAAATAAATATTCAAATCCATTTATTAGGTTAAATTTATTCGATGATAATCAATAATCATTGAGAGTTTTTAGAATTTTTATTTGATAATTGATATAAGGATAATTGATCCGACTTTGAGAGTCGATAAATTTACGTTTATGATGGACAAAGTGTACCATGAATAGTCCACATAAAAACAGTAATAGCACAGCTTAATGACACCATTAAAGGACGGACGCTATTCGAATTAATTATCACATTAAAAATGAAGAGTTTTATTGAAATGTCATAATTTATAAATAGTTTGTTATTATCAAAATAAAATTTTTATATTCCATTTAATATAAAATACAAAACTATTTAATACAATGTCAATAATCCGAATAACATAAAATCTGAAATTTATTGTTATCCCGACATGAAATTCAATCTAGAGCAAACAATTTTCTCAGCAATATTTATTATACTGAAAGTTTAAACATGAAACTATAAAAACAATTAACGATCAATATAACATCAGGGAGGCACCCTGAAAGGATTCAATATCACCACCTACTGTTCCACTATGGTGTGCTAAAATCAAAAAGCTTTTAATTTAAAGATAATGTTTTCTTTTTGCTTGGAAAATTTATTTTCTTTTACAAAATTTTTAATAGAAATGAATTTTTTAAAATAATATAATTTCATATTATTATGTTTTCTTCGGGAAATTTTCGATCATACAATATAAGACATTTTCTAGAAAATATTTTATATTCCCTTTTTCGAATAGAATGGGAATACAGTTTTGTGATGGTAAACAAAAAAAATGCGTCCGATTTTTAAAGTATTGAAGTGTCCTGAATTTAAAAAAACATATTTTTTTTAGAAAATTTCCATCTGAGTATACTTGTATGTCTAGCTAGGGACTAGCTAATTTGGACCTAACTACGGTGCTGACCTTCATTAGAAGAACAAAACGGTTCGGAGAAGAGACCTAGCCTCTTAACCAACCTTTTTAGGAGAAGGAACAATGGGCTAGTTAGGCCTACGTGCTAAGGCCCGCAATTGTGCGGGCACTTCCAATACAATACAAGTACTTGTATGTTCACAAAATTTAGACAACTCACATCAATTGTTTCTGGTATCGATCTGAAAAGAGCGTTTGTTTAAAATTCGGTTTAGCCTTTTGGAAAATGCTATTCTCAGATTTTCTAATTATATTATATTTTCAAATAAAATAACGGTTTAATTTTATGTATTAAGTATTTTATGTATTATGTATTTTATGTATTTTATGTATTGAGTAGTTTTTATATATATATATATATTTTTTATATAGCTAAAAGTTATTTAAACATAAACGGAATAAAAGAAGCCATCAATATTCAAATCATAAAAATATGTAATTATTGAATTTGATAAATTTTATTCGTCAGGTAAATCACCGATTAAATATTCGGCTGGTATAAAATTGAAACCACCTTTTAAAAGTTCTAAAGCAATTTTATCAGTTACTGATGTCATTATTGGTTTTAAAACTTCATTAAATTCTCTCCAATTTTCGTTAAATAATTGATTTGTACTGTCCTCTAAAATTGAAAAATTTGAAACAAATTGTTATTAAAGAAACAAAATATTACCTAGGTTTTTATTTCCATTGAATAAATTATTCACTCGTACTCGAACACCACCGCCGACCTTATAATCAAGCTTCGATCCAGCCGTCTTGAAAAATTTTTTACCATAATTTTTATATACTTTTGTTTTAACAATGATATCAATTTCTAGGTCATCTAGAAAAAAAAAAAAAAAACGTTTTAATTATTCAATCTTTTCTCAAGTGACACTATAAATTCGGTTGCTCCTAAAGCTACTGTTTAATAATATTTATTCAAAAATTACCCGCTTCAAAAAACCCTGTTCCTTGACTATTTATGGGCATTACTAAAACTCTTCCATTTACTTTATAATCAGTATCAAGTCGAAGTTTTGGTAAAAGTATTTTATATTTAAATGTTAGTGTTTCTGGATCAATACTAGAAAAATAAAGAAAAATATGCTAAATATTCATTAAAAAAGTAATTAAAATATGTTGAAATGGATCGTTTGCAAATCTTATTTAAGAAGCAATTAATAATTTTCCACGAAATCTCATTATTACTCGTTGTTATTCCTCCCATATAGGACATGTCCACATGTAATAATATAGAAGGAGACATGAGATCCAATCAAAGGAAGAAATGCTTTTATTTCTGGCCAGAACTCTTAGCTTTATTTCAATTTTTAGCACAAATCTTTCCAATTATCATCTTTGTAGGTGTCTGATTCTTTGGGTTACGAAAGTAAGTATCTTGTTCGTTGGTTATCAAATGAAATAGTTTATTTTAAAATGCATGTCGCCTAACTTCATCATTGGAGAAAATTACATGCAATTTAACCATCTAAGAAGTTTTCTGTTTACCTTGCATTTACTACTTGTATTTTTGACATTCCTCTAAGTTCAAAATTCGTTAGTACCAAGTCGGCAGTGAACACTCGATTACTTTGTTCCTTAACCGTAACTTTATTCAACTTAAATGGATCCACATTTGTTATATGATGTCCTGTAAATTCACCTGAAATTATCATAATCTTAGTTACATTAAAGAATGCCTTTCTATCATTATTTTACAAACCAGCTGCCAATTTTTGTAGAAGTGTAATAAGATTATCACTTACACATTTTGGACTATTCGGATCTGCTAGTTTACATGTTTTAAAAAACGCCGCTGAAAAATAATTAATTTATTTGAAAATAAATTAAATGTTTTAAATAAATATCTTTTTATCTTACGTTTTTTTAATAGATAATCAGCACTTGCACATAACTGAATTAAAACACTAATCACAACTAACAGCTTAAAATAGTTTTTAATTTCCAACATTTTTTAAGATAATAAGCTGGAATCCTTGTTGTTTCGAAGATACTTCTGATGAATTTGGATACTCTTTACAAATTAACTTCTTATTTTATAGTTTTAGAGGCTCCTAAAATATATACATATATAAATATGGCTCAAAAATTAAAAACTTGTCCAACTTGATTTATTCAAAAAAACAAAATTCACACTCTTATAACGCGGTAGATACATAGAACTACTGTAATCATGAATGAAAGAATATAAAGATTACGCATTGCACATGTCGGCCATTTTAAATTTTTATTTTCATACTTCTATTGCATCACGTGTGATTTCCTTTGAAATAAATAATCATGATTTTTCATATTAACAATGCATGAATGAAAGTATATATAGATTACGCGTTGTGCATGTCGACCATTTTGAATATTTATTATCATACTTTTATGATATCACATGTCGATTTACTTTGAAGTAAATAATTTGGATTTTTCACACAAACAATGTATTTTAGGTCTCGCGTGACGTAGGTGCGCTGAAAAAAACCAATTTGAAATATGAGAAAGCGTAATCTACATACATTCTTTCATTCATGTACTGTAACCATTATTTTATAAGCCATGAGATTTCACTGTTTTTATGTAAATATTTATTCTGTTTAGGTAAAATAGGTTTTTTAAAAAACAATAATATTAGTGCAAAAATAAAAAAAATTCTTAAATTTTTTTTATTTTGAAATGAATTCATAATAATTTATTGTTATAATGTTCAATTTTTTATGAAGCCAGAGTCCTATAATAATAAATAGCGGAATGTATCTACCGCGTTATACGGGCGACAGTTGTACTCAAAATTTTCGATATTTTTTGGAAAATTACTTCCTATTTTATATTTTTAGAAACATAAAATTTGCAATTAACAAATTTAAGACCTGTTGACCTTTATTTAAATATGCGTATAATTAAACAAATACGCATTTTAAAAAATTGTTCGAATCATTTAGATTTAACATGGATGATATTGATCATTTTTTCAGATAGGAAGTCCTTCTATAGTTTAGTAATTGTTAAAACAATATTATTCTGCTGTTACTTTCTATAACGAGAGGATGTAAGAAACTGACCAATTTGACTACTTTATACAAAAATATGCAATTTATTTAATGCAATTCTCCTGAAAGTTGCCCGACTTGATTTTTTAGATTTACGCTAATTAAATACAATTTGAACAAGCTATACTGCAAAACCACTATCGAAACTTCTAAATATACATATATCCAAACCCAGACGGAATGAACCGGTCCTTCCGAATGCTGAGCGTGGTAAATGACAATGAACAAATTTTTGACTTTTGCCTCCTCAGTACATATGAACTGAAAAAAACTAATTCCTAATAACAAATGACATTATTATGTATTAATTTCTATCTCTAGACTCGATTTGAGCTGTTATTATTATTATTAAGTCAATTTGCTTTTCAAACAACTTTGTAAAAAAACTATAAAATATGGAAATTCAGTGCCAGTCCTTTTAGTCCTGTTAGATAATGTTGCTTAATCCTGATACCCAAGTATCAGCAAATTCTATCAAATTGGTGCTATAAATGCTTTTCGTCCCTTTTTAAAAAGTCCTCCATTCAGTTCCTCAAAACAGAACTTTCCTTGATATTCTGAATTTTTGAAGCTATTGTTAGAAAATTCAAAGTTTCTAATTTGACATATTATTTCATCCTTTTCTTCCTTTATTCGTCATTATTCAGGCAATTCTGACACTGAATATTCTAACAATTATTTAAGAACAGAGTTTTCAATTTGATACCCTTTAATATTCTTTTCGTCCTTATTTATAATTTCCATGATGCTAATCACAATTTCTGAAGATAATATAGAAGGAAACTTCGGAAATCTTTTAATTCCATACAAAAAATCCGAATTTTATTCGGCAGCTATCTAAAGTTGTTTTCGGATTCAATTGATTCTATCCTGTTGTAGCATGCACATTTCGCCAAAATATTAAATATCTAGATCCTGTCAGAAAAAGTAAATTCAAAAACCAAGTTAGAATAATACTCAAAACATAGGGAATTCAATCACCTAAGAGCCGAACCAACTATTATATCGAAACAATGGTCACAATAAATTCTACAGGTTTGTGGAAAACAACATCCATTTGGCCCATTAGTACCAGAAACTAGTCAACTTTAATTTTCCATCGCTGATTGCACATTCTGTGTCAAAACGTGGGGAAGACTGCTAATTTCCTGTTGAGAATTTAACATAGAGAGGTATTCGAAGAATCCCAGCATTTTCTTTTAAAAAGGGCTTATGCATCCGGCAAAATTAGCGGCTTCGAGAATCACCCTGAGAACTCGTTGTAATTAAGAAAAATTTTGTCCTCGTGTCGGAAAATAGATTCCGGATTTTAACGCAAATCACAGTTACCGGACTTTAAATTCCAGTTCCACTGAATTAATTAATGTTTAATATTTTGTTAATCTACGACTGACTCACTCATAAAATTAAAATTGATAAAATATATGTTTTTTTTAACTAATTTAACTAACTAACTTAAAATCGGCCTATAGCCGATTTTTTGATGCCCTATGGTAGAAATCGGGCAGAAAAACTGTCAAAACTAACATCGTTTTAAGGTTTTTTCTTTATAACTTTGTTCCTTCTTCTCAAAACTTCTTCTAATTAGCAGGTAACCTAGACCCTGATAGCATAAATCCAATCTGTATTTTTTGTTCAAATCAGTGCATTAGTTTTTAAAGTACATCAAAAAAACTTTATAAAGCGGGTTATTTTCCCCTAGGATTATTTCTTTCTCCTTTATCTTGGACTGATTTGATTGAAATTTAACATGGTATCGTCTATTTATGTAGTTAACCTATATAATTAATTTCAACAAAATCGATTCACAAATTTTCCAATTAAATGCGAAAAACCATTAACAAAAATAACGGCAAAACTTTCTTGTCGCCCATTTTTCTTTATAATTTGCCGATTTAGCTGAAATGCAATACCAAACCAAGTTAAGGACTAAGCAAATCACATTGTAAATTTCATCAAAATCGGATAACGCGTTTTTGAGTTATCTTGTATACGGACGGACGGACGGACATGCATAAATCGATAAAGGCAGAACTAATTGGGGTAATTGGGTTTTGAAAATGAGCCAAAATTCTGAAAAAAATTACCTATATTAATGCTCCATGTTAGGTACTACCGCCGGTCCGTGGACAAGATAACTCAAAAACGCGTTATCCAATTTTGATGAAATTTAGAATGCTACTTGGTTATTGCTATAGTGGATTTGATATTGCATTTCAGCAAAATCGACTGAGGGGCAGCGAAGTTTTTAAGGAAAAACAAGGGTGAACATAAACTTTTGTCGTTTTTTTTACATAGTTTTTCGTATTTAATTGGAAAATTTGTAAAGCAATGTTGTTTAAATTAATTATATTGGTTGACTACATAAATAGACGATACGGTTGTAAATTTCAGTGATATCAGTCTAAGGATAGTGGAGAAATAAATAGTTGTAGGAGGAAATAAGCCTGTTCAGAAAGTTTTTTTGATGTACATTTAGAACTAATACACCGATTTGAATAAAATTTGCAAATTGGACTTGTACTACCAGGGTCTGGGTTACTTACAAATTAGAGAAAATTTTGAAAAGGGCAAAAAAAGTTATGAAGAAAAAACCTTGATATATTGTTAGTTTTCACAAAATTTCTCTCCCATTTCTACCATAGGGCATCAAAAAATCGGCTATGGGCCGATTTTAAATTACTTTATGTTTTTTTTTACGATTTATCCATTTTATATTGATAACAATTCAGTAAGTATAAAAATATTGGAAAATTTTACACATATATGTGGCCGTTGAGCGTTAGTGGTCAATTATGAATGAAAAGATATCATACGCTCACAGCGAAGATCCTATAGTATATATTATAGGATCTTTGATGAGACGCTTTGCGACCCTCTAGTTGGCTATAAAAATATGTTTATAATATATGCAACATTTATCCCTCAACACCTATCTTGCAACATTTATCTTGCAACATTTATCTTCCATCATTTATCTTGCAACATTTATCTTGCAACATTTATCTTCCAACATTTATCTTGCAACATTTATCTTGCAACATGTATCTTGCAACATTTATCTTCCATCATTTATCTTGCAACATTTATCTTGCAATATGTATCTTGAAACATTTATCTTCCATCATTTATCTTGCAACATTTATCTTGCAACATGTATCTTGCAACATTTATCTTGCAACATTTATCTTGCAACATGTATCTTACAACATTTATCTTGCAACATTTATCTTGCAACATGTATCTTGCAACATTTATCTTCCAACATTAATCTTGCAACATTTATCTTGCAATATGTATCTTGAAACATTTATCTTCCATCATTTATCTTGCAACATTTATCTTGCAACATTTATCTTGCAACATTTATCTTGCAACATTTATCTTGCAACATGTATCTTCCATCATTTATCTTGCAACATTTATCTTGCAACATTTATCTTGCAACATTTATCTTCCAACATGTATCTTGGAACATTTATCTTCCAACATTTATCTTGCAACATTTATCTTGCAACATTTATATTGCAACATTTATCTTCCAACATGTATCTTGCAACATTTATCTTGAAACATTTATCTTCCAACATTTATCTTGCAACATTTATCTTATAATATGTATCTTGCAACATTTATCTTCTATGATTTATCCTGCAACATTTATCTTGCAACATGTATCTTGCAACATGTATCTTGCAACATTTATCTTCCATCATTTATTCTGCAACATTTATCTTGTAATATTTATCTGCCAACATTTATCTTGCAACATTTATCTTCCATGATTTATCTTGCAACATTTATCTTGCAACATTTATCTTGCAACATTTATCTTGCAACATTTATCTTGCAACATTTATCTTGCAACATGTAACTTCTAAGATCTATCTTGCAAAATGTATTTTGCAACATGTATCTTCTAACATGTATCTTGCATATATATATATTTATAATATTTATTTTGTAATAACATTGTCAAAAATATCAAATTACTTACAGTACAATAAGATTAAACATTAGGAAGGGAATTAAATCGGGTGCCAATGCAAATTCGTAATAAACAAGCCTGTATCAAAAGCAACATTACCTGCTAGCAAGTTCATTATAATGGTATTTTGGTGAAAATTGTAAGTCTTTCCATGGTTTTATTTCATACTTTTACAAAACGAAATCCAACTTATAATCATCAGTTGAATAGTCTCGTTCAAATTAAATTTTTGGCAAATGCAGAACAAATAGAATTACGGAAAAAATGTGCTTTTAAAATAAATCTACTGCTTTCTCAAGAATAAACAACTTTGTATTTAATTCCATGATGAAAAGTCCAGCTCAGATTATTCCAATGTATGGCATTGGCAGTGTAATTTTATTATGTTCAACTTTTTAAAAAGGTATTACGACATTTTGATATAATATTTATTATATGGAATAGACGTTATCACATAGATTAATTTTAATCTTTCTACAGACTCCACGAAACTATGAAGGTAGACAATTTTTTTACTCGTATTAAAGAGATTCTTTGTGATGCTTATGAATTTTTAAGATTTTTTTTTTCAACAAATCTTGTTTTTTTCTGTTTGTTTAAAATTCTGTTTATCCTTTTGGAAAATGGTGTTATCAAGTTTTCTAACTAGATCATATTTTTCAAATAATCAAACAAAGAACAGTTTAACATATATATTTTTATGTATTATGAGTTTTTTTTTCCATATAGAGAGCAGCTAAACATATTTTCTTGACATCTTGATTTCCGTACACGTTCTTTGCCCCATCTCCTTTTTCTGATTTATCATAATACTTATAATATGCATACATCTACCTTTTTTCCTAGGGTATTATTTTCATAAATCACCTTTCATGTACACGATACAATTCATTGCTGTTTTTCTTTTTTTTTCTTTTGAGGGCTTTGATTAATGATTGTAAGTAAGAGAATGAAATTGAAAACCGTCTTTTAGATCAATTTTTACCCAAAATTCAATTTTTTTTAGACGAATGATTTATGATTTATGATAGTTACAATAAAAAACAAAAATACTTTTTAAATCAAAACTATAATAGAAAACAAAACAATAAATTTAAATTATAAAGATATGTAATTATTTGAATTCGACATATTTTATTCGTCAGATGTTGATAAAATGTTTGGTTAGTATAACTTTCAGACCACTTGTGAAAAGTTTTAAACCGATTTTTTCAGATGTTTCTCGAATCATTGGGTCAATGCCTACTCAACTAGACATTAGGAAGCCGCGGAAGTAGGCATTGATTGGATTCATTTGAATCTCTCCAATTTTCGTTAAATAATTGATTTGTATTGAACTCTAAAAATGAAAAATTTTAAACAAATTGCTTTAATGAACCAAATACATAACCAAGGTTTTTAATTCCAGTAAATAGACATTCGTATTCGAAGATTACCGATTTTATAGTCAAGAAAAAAGAATATAAAAACTAAAAACAATCAATATACGTAGCGCCCATTTGCTATGCAATCTTGATGTATTTTTTTTAAATCTCTCTATTATATATAATAGTTTTGGGACGTGATCGGAATATTTTATTTAAAAAAGGCTCCGCCCCCTGCTCGCTGCGCTCGCCAACCCCCATCATTACTTATACAAAAGCTAAAAATTAGTATACTCTTTCATACTAGGGCACTCCGCACTGATAACACTCGAATAACACGATTAATTGGTTACGTGTTACAGTTTTCAATGACTGTATTTTTTATGACTTACCGCCTTATTCTGGCATTGTGACAGTTTTGTTGTCATAAATATTTATGATAATAATATTCTGACTGAAATTATGATGGGTGCGAAAATTCATATTCTACACGGTTAAAAAAAGACGTCAATGACTTTCAGCGTGAACTTAGCCTTAGTAACCTTAAAACATTAACTTCTAGGACCATTTCTGGTGTATTTAACCTAACTGAAAATCATTACCTACCCAAATAATAACGAACCAAAAGGTGAAAATGTCGCATTTTTAACCGTGTAGCGAACGAGTCATAATTATGTCCAAAATTCGAGTTTATAATAGTTTAAACTGTTATAATTCGAGCCAGTTCTCATGGTTATTTCAGAAATACTCTCGAAAATGTTTGTATAGGTTTGCAATTTTTCTATAGGTGTAAAATTATTTGTGTGTTTAAATTGTGTGGAAATTATTCCATATTTATTAATTGAATCATATAAAATTCCGATATGGTGTAAAATATTGTCGGTCAGAACTTATGATATCTTTTTATGACAGTTATTAGTTATGACGGGGTCAGAATACCAAATAATCTTTAAAAAAAAGTTATGACCTCATTGTCATTGCTATGACAGTCAGAATTTGTTATTACTGCCCACAGAATAGAGGAGTTAGGATTCATAGAATTTTGGTAATCATGTTTCGTGTTTTGGAGACTCGTCCAAGTCATCTCCAGATACAAAATTTCATACCAAGGGATTATTTATATGAAAACAACTATAAAAGTTTCATATATAAAAAATAGAACTTTATTTTAAAATATTTACAAGAAAATTAATAATTATTAATTCATAAAATTTATTTCTCATTTTAATTAAAGCTTTCACTCAACGTCAGGTAAATCGCTGATTAAATATTCAGCTGGAATGTAATTTAAAGTTCCCTGCAAAAGTTCATAACAGAATCTCTCAGCTATTTGTCGAAGAACTGGTTTCAAAGCTCCACTTAATTCTCGCCAATTTTCATTGAATAAGTAATTTGTACTGTCCTCTAAAAATATAGAAAGAAGAAGTTAGAAATTTTGTAATAGTATTAAAAATATCACAAAGAATATAACCAATTTCTTTATTTCCATTGAATAAGTTATCGAATTGAAAATGCATTTTATCAATTTTATAATCAATTTTGACACTTGTTGTGTTCATGAATTTTATACCATTTCTTTTGTATAATTTAGTTTTAATGATGGAATCAACTTCCACGTTTTCTGAAAGAAATTTCGATGAGAACATTTATTAATAATGTTATTATTAAAATTACCTGATACAAGATTCATTTTTCCATGCGAATTTAATGGAATTAATAGAGCTCTTCCAATGGCGGCATAATCGCCAGTATATATCATTTTCGGAAAAGATATTGTATTTTCAAATGTTAAAGTTTCAGGATTAAATCTGGAAATTAAGAAATTCAAAGTTATAGACTACAAAGAATGGCATTAGAAAAAACTAAGAGAATCCAGCACTTAAGGCTAAAGGAATTAGTTTTAAACAGAGTATGCGTCCATTTATATATATATATTTTTTTTTGACGATTCATATTTTAGACAAGAAATCATCAGTGTCAAGGTATCTACACCCGAATAGACTTTATATGTTCATCAATGGTTTCAAAAATACGAAATCCAAGGGAACATGACCTCAAATTTCAATAGCCTTACTTCTTCAAGGTAGTCTTTCCTGTGTGTATTTGATCAAAAATTGTAAAGATTCCTTTAAAAAATATGAACTTGTACTACTTTTATCTAAAATATTTTAGGTTTTTCTTACTTTCCTGTTAACATTGTTTATGAGAAACGACTAGCATCAACATTTGTTAGTAAAACCTCAAAAACATGTCATCCGTTTTTAATGAAACTGAAAATAGAAGTTCGTTATTCCTTCACCCGAGTTGATATTGGATTTCAGCAAAATTAGCCCAGGTAAAGCGAACTTATAAAGTGAGTCTAGGGTGAACAGAAAGTTCTGTCGTTTTTCAAATGTTTCTTCGGTTTTAATTAGAAAGTTTCTATACCAATTTTATTGAAATTATTTCTATACATTGACTACACAAGTAGGCAATATTTTGCAAAATTTCAATAAAATCAGTACAAAAATAATGGGAAATAAATTATCGGAGGGGAAAATAAGCCTGCTCATAAAGTTTTTTGGATGTACTTTAAAAACTAACATACCGATTTGAATAAAATTTGCATAGATTTGAATAGATTTATGCTATCCTAGGCTAGCTCCGAATTAGAGAAAATTTAAGAAAGTAAAATCAACGTTATGCAGCATAACCCTTAAAATAGTATTAGTTTTGGGTGTTTTTCTGTCCCATTTCTGCCAGAAAGCATCAAAAAATTGGTTATAGGTCGATTTTCAGTTGTAATATGTTTTAAATATTAAACTTAAGTGGACGTAGACTTGAATTTAAATCATCCCGCTTTTATACGTACAGTTTTGTTAAATTTTTTGAAAGTAAGGAACTTTTTGCTGAATTAATCTATTTCGTGTATTTTAAATATAATTCCTAAAGAAACTTGAACTTTCAATAGTTTTATCTGAAATACTTTAGGATTATTTTCTTACATTCCTTTCATGCTTGCTTGCGAAAATCCTTTAACTTCAACATTTGCTAATTCAACATCGACATTTAGTATTTCACTATTTTTTTGACTAAATTTAACTTTACTAACTTTGAATGGATCCGCCTTTGGAAGATGTGTTATTACGAATTCACCTGAAATAATTTCAATTTAAATAAATGCTGAAAATCCTTTCTTTTCTTTTGTCAAATTACTAACCAGTAACATATTTACGGAAAATTTTTATGATACTATCACTTAAACATTTTGGACCATTCGGTTCATATAATTTACAAGTTTCAAAAAAATCCGCTGAAAAATTAATTTAATTTTACCTAATTCCAAAGTTTTAAACTCAAATTTTTTTACGTTTTTCTTTTAAGTAATTATCAGCACTTGCACTTAACTGAATTAAAAGACTAACAACTAATGCAATCGTGAAACATTTATTAATTTTAAACATTTTCAAAAATTATTAACCCGAATCTTTGTTGTTTTTAAGACAGTTGTGAACAGTTTGAAGATTTTGTAGAATTGGAATTCCTTTTATAGATTCAGGAAATAATTAAAATCAATATCAAGAATTTATATGCAATTTGTTGAAAAATAGAAAAAGTAGTCAAACTTGACTTGTTTGGATTAATTAAAAACATAATAAAAATGCGTAATTTGTGATATTTTATATGAAATTGATATCATTTTTCAGGAAGAAACTTTTCCAAAGTTTAGTTGTTAAAATATTATATTACAATGCTGTAACTTTCTTCTGACAGAAAAGTTCTGTCCAATTTGGATCCTCCTTAGAAATGAAATTCAAATTTTACAATATCACAAACTTGTAAAATATACAATTCATTTGAAACTGCCCAAAAACGTAAAAAAAGCTGTTCAACTTGATCTGTTAGATTTATGTTAATTAAATGTATTTTAAAAGAATGAATAAAAAACTTTGGATTTCTTCCATGATGGAACTTATTGACATAATAAGAAAATTGAAGAAAAAATGAAATTCAATTTAAACAGAAAATGTAGGGTAGTTCAAATGGGACACTAAAAATGTTTTCCAATAGCGACGGCGAACCACGCAATTTTTTTTTGTTCTTTTGACATTTATGCTCGTGAATAGTTGCATTTCATCATGGAGCAGTACACATTTGAACTAAGTTTACAAATTATTAAAATTTATTACCGAAATTCTGAGTCGGTCGCCGCAATTTTAAGAGCATTACGACCAATTTATGGACGACATCATAGACTTCCCCGTTCGACAATTGAAAATTTAGTGGGCAGACGGTCAATTAATGGTAATGGGTCCATTACCATCGCCTCGCGATTTGACGCCTCTCGACTTTTTTTTTTGGGGCCACGTGAAGTTATTGGTCTATCTATACCAATAAGGCGGTGATGTTAGAAGAGCTCAGAGCAAATATTGAACGCGAAATTGCTGCAATATCGGCTGATTTATGTGAAAAAGCGGTCGAAAATTGAGTTCAACGACTGGACTTGTGCAAACGTGCCCGCGGTGGTCATGCGAATGAATTTGAATTCCATACATAATGGCATAAAATGTGCTTTAACATGAAATAAAAAATTCATTGATGTCTCAAACCGTTTTTGTTTTATTTAAAAACATATTTGAAGTGTCGCATTAGAACTACCCGATATAACTAAAAGTTTTTTCTTGTCATAACTACTTTAGACATGACTTAATGTTGAAATAACCAAGAACGAATTGTTCGTTTTTAATGTCAAATGCAGTATATTGAAAAATTTCAACAAAATTCATTCACAAATTTTTATATCAAAAATGCGTTAATTAAAGATATATCATAATTAAAAACATTTTTAAACTATGGAAAGCCAAACTGAAAGTACGTAAAAGTTTCATATACCAAAAATGGAACTTTATTTTAAAATATTTACAAGAAAATTAGTAATTATTAATTCATAAAATTTATTTCTCATTTTAATTAAATCTTTCACTCAACGTCGGGTAAATCGCTGATTAAATATTCAGCTGGAATGTAATTTAATGCTCCTTGCAAAATTTCATAACACATTCTTTCAGCAATTTGTCGAAGAACTGGCTTCAAAACTTCACTTAATTCTCGCCAATTTTCATTGAATAAGTAATTTGTACTGTCCTCTAAAAATATAGAAAGAAGAAGTTAGAAATTTTGTAACAGTATTAAAAATATCACAAAGAATCTAACCAATTTCTTTATTTCCATTGAATAAGTTATCGAATTGTAAATGCATTTTATCAATTTTATAATCAATTTTGAGACTTGTTACGTTCATGAATTTTATACCATGTCTTTTGTACAATCTAGTTTTAGTGATGACATCAACGTTCATGTTTTCTAAATTAAATTTCGATGAGAATATTTATTAATAATGTTATTATTAAAATTACCTGATTCAAGATTCATTTTTCCATGTGTATTTAATGGAATTAATAGAGCTCTTCCAATGGCAGCATAATCGCCAGTATATATCATTTTCGGAAAAAATATTTTATTTTCAAATGTTAAAGTTTCAGGATTAAATCTGGAAATTAAGAAATTCAAAGTTATAGACTACAAAGGCTGGCATTACGATAAACTAAGAGCAGCCAGCACTTAAGGCTAAAGGAATTAGTTTTAAACAGAGTATGCGTCCATTTAGGAATATTTTTTTTTTTGACGATTCATATTTTAGACAAGAAATCATCAGTGTCAAGGTATCTACACCCGAATAGACTTTATATGTTCATCAATGGTTTCAAAAATACGAAATCCAAGGGAACATGACCTCAAATTTCAATAGCCTTACTTCTTCAAGGTAGTCTTTCCTGTGTGTATTTGATCAAAAATTGTAAAGATTCCTTTAAAAAATATGAACTTTACTACTTTTATCTAAAATATTTTAGGTTTTTCTTACTTTCCTGTTAACATTGTTTGTGAGAAACGACTAGCATCAACATTTGTTAGTAAAACCTCAAAAACATGTAATCCGTTTTTAATGAAATTGAAAATAGAAGTTCGTTATTCCTTCACCCGAGTTGATATTGGATTTCAGCAAAATTAGCCCAGGTAAAGCGAACTTATAAAGTGAGTCTAGGGTGACCAGAAAGTTCTGTCGTTTTTCAAATGTTTCTTCGGTTTTAATTAGAAAGTTTCTATACCAATTTTATTGAAATTATTTCTATACATTGACTACACAAGTAGGCAATATTTTGCAAAATTTCAATAAAATCAGTACAAAAATAATGGGGAAATAAATTATCAGAGGGGAAAATAAGCCTGCTCATAAAGTTTTTTGGATGTACTTTAAAAACTAACATACCGATTTGAATACAATTTGCATAGATTTGAATAGATTTATTCTATCCTAGGCTAGCTCCGAATTAGAGAAAATTTAACAAATTAAAATCAACGTTATGCAGAATAACTCTTAAAATAGTATTAGGTTTGGGTGTTTTTCTGTCCCATTTCTGCCAGAAAGCATCAAAAAATTGGTTATAGGTCGATTTTCAGTTGTAATATGTTTTAAATATTAAATTTAAGTGGACGTAGACTCGAATTTAAATCATCCCGTTTTTATACGTACAGTTTTGTTAAATTGTTCGAAAGTATCTAAAGTTATCTAAAATATTTTAGGATTATTTTCTTACTTTCCTTTCATGCTTGCTTGCGAAAATCCTCTAATTTCAAGATTATTTAATTCAACATCGATATTTAGTATTTCACTAGTTCGTTCATTAAATTTAACTTTACTAATTTGAAATGGATCCGCATTTGGAAGATGCTTTATTACGAACTCACCTGAAATAATTCCAATTAAATATTATTAAATTATGAAAATCCTTTCTTTTCTTTTGTCAAATTACTAACCAGTAACATATTTACGGAAAATTTTTATCATACTATCACTTAAACATTTTGGACCATTCGGTTCATATAATTTACAAGTTTCAAAAAAATCCGCTAAAAAATTAATTTAATTTTAATTAATTCCAAAGTTTTAAACTCAAATTTGTTTACGTTTTTCTTTTAAGTAATTATCAGCACTTGCACTTAACTGAATTAAAACACTAAAAACTAATGCAACCGTGAAATATTTATTAAGTTTGAACATTTTTAAAAATTATTAACTCGAATCTTTGTAGTTTTTAAGACAGTTGTGAACAGTTTGAAGATTTTGTAGAATTGGAATTCCTTTTATAGATTCAGGAAATAATTAAAAACAATATAAAAGATTTTTATGCAATTTGTTGAAAAATAGAAAAGTAGTCAAACTTGACTGAGTTAGATTAATTTTGTCCATTTTAAAGAAATAATAAAAATGCGTAATTTGTGATATTTTATATGAAATTGATATCATTTTTCAGGAAGAAACTTTTCCAAATTTTAGTTGTTAAAATATTATATTACAATACTGTAAACTTTCTTCTGACAGGAAAGTTCTAGCCAATTGGGATCCTCTTTAGAAATGAAATTCATATTTTACAGAATCACAAACTTGGAAAATATAGAATTCATTTGAAACTGCCCAAAAACGTAAAAAAAAGCTGTTCAACTTGATCTGTTAGATTTATGTTAATTAAATGTATTTTAAAAGAATGAAAAAAGAACTTGGGATTTCTTCCATGATGGAACTTATTGACATAATAAGAAAATTGAAGAAAAAACGAAATTAAATTTAAGCAGAAAATATAGGGTTAATAAGGTTTTCCAATAAGGACGGCGAACCACGCAATATTTTTATGCGAAAAAGTGGTCGAAAATTAGGTTCAACGACTGGACTTTTGCAAACGTACCCGTGGTGGTCATGCGAAGGAATTTGAATTCCATACATAATGGCAAAAAAGGTGCTTTAACATGAAATAAAAATTTCATTGATATCTCAAACCGTTTTTGTTTTATTTAAAAACATATTTGTAGTGTCGCATTTGAACTACCCGATAAACTAAAAGTTTCGAAAAGTTATCAAAACTTTTCGAAACTAGTTTTTCTTGTCATAACTACTTTAGACATGACTTAATGTTGAAACAACCAAGAACGAATTGTTCGTTTTTAATGTCAAATGCAGTATGTTGAAAAATTTCAACAAAATTCATTCACAAATTTTCCAATTAAATCCGAATAACCATAATAAAAAAACGACAAAACTTTCTGGTTTTTTCTTTATAACTTTGCTCCCCCTGGATCGATTTTGCTCAAATACAGTACCAAAACCAAGAAAAAAGCAACTCACATTGTAAATTTCATCAAAATCGGGTGACGGGTTTTTGAGTTACCTTGTATACGGACGGACGGACGGACATGCATAAATCGATATAACTTTTGATTCCTGACACAACCATACCCTTAAAACCTTTCTACGACGATTTTTTCGATGTGTTACAAATGGAGTGCCAAAACTAATAAAAACTAAAAACACTCAATATACGTAGCGCCTATTTGGTATGCAATCTTGATTTTGGTTTTTAAATATTGTAATATGAACATCCTTTTATGAATGTTGTTTTGTACTCTACTGATACTGACAACACTCGAATAACACGATTAATTGGTTATGTGTTACAGTTTTCAATAACTGTGTTTTTTATGACTTAGGATTCATAGAATTTTGGTAATCGTGTTTAGTGTTACTGAGACTCGAGCAAGTCATCTCCAGATACAAAATTTCATACCAAGGGATTATTTATATGAAAACAAATTTAAAAGTTCACATAACTTTGTTATATATTTTTATTCATATCAAAAATGCGATAATTAAAGATATATCATAATTAAAAAATTTTTAAACTATGAAAACCAAACTAAAAGTATGTAAAAGTTTCATATACCAAAAATGGAACTTTATTTTAAAATATTTACAAGAAAATTATTAATTATTAATTCATAAAATTGATTTCTTATTTTAATTAAATCTTTCACTCAACGTCAGGTAAATCGCTGAGTAAATATTCGGCTGGAACATAATTAAAAATTCCCTGCATAATTTCCCAACACAATCTTTCGAATACTTGTCGAAGAACTGGTTTCAAAGCATGATTTAATTCTCGCCAATTTTCATTAAATAAGTAATTTGTACTTTCCTCTAAAAATATAGAAAGAAGAAGTTAGAAATTTTGTAATAGTATTAAAAATATCACAAAGAATATAACCAATTTCTATATTTCCATTGAATAAGTTATCGAATTGTAAATGAAGTTTATCAATTTCATAATCAATTTTGAGACTTGTTGCGTTCATGAATTTTATACCATTTCTTTTGTATAATTTAGTTTTAATGATGGCATCAACTTCCACGTTTTCTGAAAGAAATTTCGATGAGAACATTTATTAATAATGTTATTATTAAAATTATAGTACCTGCTTCAATAAGCATTTTCCCATGCGAATTTAATTCAATTAATAGAACTCTTCCAGTGGCATCATAATTGCCAGTATATACCATTTTCGGTAAAAATATTTTATTTTCAAATGTTAAAGTTTCGGGATTAAATCTAGAAATTAAGAAATTCAAAGTTATAGACTACAAAGAATGGCATTACAAAAAACTAAGAGAATCCAGCACTTGAGGATGAAGGGATTAGTTTTAAACAGAGTATTTTTAGTCCTTTTAGGAATATTTTTTTTGACAGTCCAAGGGAGCATGAACTCAAATTTCAATAGTCTTACTTCTTCAAGATAGTCTTTGCTGTGTGTATTTGATCAAAAATTGTAAAGATTTCTTTAAAAAATATGAACTTGTACTACTTTTATCTGAAATATTTTAGATTTTTCTTACTTTCCTGTTAAGATTAATTGTGAAAAACGAGTAACATCGACATTTGTTAGTAAAACGTCGATATTGAGTGCTTCACTAGTTCGATCGTTAAATTTAACTTTACTAATTGTAAATGGATCCGCAACTTCGAAGTTGTTTAATTACAAATTCTCCTAAAGAAATCACAATTTTATTTAATTTGAAAAAATCGTTATTGTAATTTTCGGTATTTTCGGATCAGAAACATATTTTTGGAAAGCCGTAATAAGATTATCACTGAAACATTGTGGACGAGTAGGATGATTAAATTTATAAACTTTGAAACTTTAAGCTACATTTTGACTCATTGGTTTATAGAGCCAATTCGATCTTGGGTTATATACTATAAAGCGTTAGTCCAAAGAGTTTTCTGGCCTAGAGCATTTTATGTCACTTTTGTTAGACCAGTATTAAAATATGCCAGTCAGGTGTGGTCACCATGTCATAAACTTCATGTTAACAGGCTGGAATCTGTTCAACGTAAACTTGTATGTTTCACATTGCGCAACCTTCTCTGGCATGACCCTTTTTTGCTGCCACCTTATAATGATAGACTAAAATTTTTAGGGATTCCTTAGAAAAGCGGCGTCAGAAATGGAAATGATTGATTTGGTAAAAAAAAATACAAAATGCGCATTAAAAAAAAAATAATAAAAATATTGGACTGCATATAATTTCGTATGAAATTTATATCAACTTTAAGGACGGAAATCTTCCATAGTTTTGCTATACAAATATTATTACAATTCTGTAACATTCTGTAATGTTAGGACAGGAAAGTAAAATTTGGGTACTCTACAAATATACAAATTATTTACAAATATAATGTACAAAAATTTGCAAAAAGCTATTCAACTTGATCTTATAGAGTTATGAACTTTTCATCTTTCATCGATGCAAATTATTGATCTTGACCGTGAATCATTTTGGTAAGAAAGTTAAAATAAAACTGAGCTTAGACAGTTATTTTTTTTTTTGTCATAACTGTCCTGACTTATTTGGCTGCCTTTGCTTTTTAATTTGCATTCATAAATTTTAATTATATATGTTAGTTTTCGAGGCATATAAAAAATATCAAAAATTATAGACCAAAAACAATGTCATTGGGAACCAGACTTGTTCGTCAACTGAAATTTTAAATTAACTTATCTATCAAGTGTACTGTACTTTGTAACTTCTTCCATTCACCCGGGTTAACAACAAGTTGACACTTTAAGATGTGGTGACTGACCTGCATATATATACAGTAACTTAATTAAACACTTTATAAATTCACCATATCTTTTTTAAAAATTAAACTTAAGTGGACATAGACTCGAATTTAAATCGTCCCGCTTCTTTAGTTACAGTCTTTTTAAATTTTTTGAAACTAAGAAACATTTTACTGAACTAATCTATTTCGTGCATTTTAAACATAATTCCTAAAGAAACTTGAACTTTCAATAGATTTATCTGAAATATGTTAGGATAACTTTCTTACGTTCCATTCATGCTTCCTTGTGCAAATCCTTTAGCTTCAACATTTGTTAATTCAACATCGATTTTGATTAGTCGACTATTTTCTTCTTTAAATTTAATTTTAGTAATTTCAAATGGATCCGCCTTTGGAAGATGTTTTATTACGAATTCACCTGAAATAATTTCAATTTCTTTAAATTCTGAAAATTCTTTTTTCTTTTAATTTACTAACCAGAAACATATTTACGGAAAATCTTTGTGAGACTTTCACTTAAACATTTTGGACCACTCGGATCATACAATTTACAAGTTTCAAAAAAATCCGCTGAAAACTTAATTAAATTAAAACAAATCAAATAATTAGAATTAAATTTTCTTTACGTTTTTCTTTTAAATAATTATCAGCACTTGCACTTAACTGAATTAAAACACTAAAAACTAATGCAACCGTGAAACATTTATTAATTTTAAACATTTTCAAAAATTATTAACTCGAATCTTTGTTGTTTTTAAGACAGTTGTGAACAGTTTGAATATTTTGTAGAATTGGAATTCCTTTTATAGATTCAGGAAATAATTAAAATCAATATCAAGAATTTATATGCAATTTGTTGAAAAATAGAAAAAGTAGTCAAACTTGACTGAGTTAAATTAATTAAAGACATAATAAAAATGCGTAATTTGTGATATTTTATATGAAATTGATATCATTTCTCAGGAAGTAACTTTTCCAAAGTTTAGTTGTTAAAATATTATATTACAATGCTGTAACTTTCTTCCGACAGAAAAGTTCTGTCCAATTTCGTTCCCTTTAGAAATGAAATTCAAATTTTACAGTATCACAAACTTGTAAAATATGCAATTTATTTCAGACTGGCCAAAAACGTAGAAAAAGCTGTTCAACTGGATCTGTTAGTTTATGTTAACTAAATCTATTTTAAAATGATGTTGTTGACAATATTGACTATCCTTCTAATAAGAAAATTGGAAAAAAAAGAAATTCAATTTAAAGAGAAAGTATGACTAAAATTGATAACTATTCACAACTACTTGAGACCTCACTTGTATTGTATTTTATGGTATTGTATTGGAGCACGTTGGTCAGTAACCATTGTACGTCCTCCTAAAAGGTTCGGTGAGATGCTAGGTTCTTCCCCAAACCAGTTTTTCCTTTTAATGAAGGTCGACACCATAGTGTAAGATCCAAATTAACCCCTCCTTATTCAGATTGCACCCACCCAGTGTAGGAAGAAAATCTTCTGCTGACTCTTTTTCTTCGAGACAGGCTCCGCATATCGGACTCTCAACCACCATTATTTTCCACATGTGTTCGTTTAAGAAGCAATGACCTGACAATGACAATACTCACAATGGTTCTAAGGGTGGAGTCCAGCAACATTCTACTCGTTCGGGATTCCGGCCCAATCAGGATCATTTTAGCTTGCCTACACTGATTTAGCTCTTGCCACCTCTGTTGGTGGCGGTGGTTTAGCTTTAGTTGCCTACTAAGGTCCTGTTTGAAACTCGAATAGGACCTATAAATTCCTTTTCCGGGTAAGACAGGGAGAATGCTTCAGCAATTGCTTTCCGAAGTTCTGTTGTGGATACTCCAATTCTCCTGCTGTTTTTATTTTCCCACCTGGCTTGGCAGGAGTTCTAAAAGGATTATCTCATAGTGCTCCCAATATGTTTTCTTGAGATCTCTAAACTTTCTCTTCTCCACCGAGTCCATCACCATGTTAAAGGTTATGTATCTGGGGTCAGAGGCTGTTTCTTCCCTCAGAACTTTCAAGTCGTTCAGAAGTTCATTTGACGGCTGATAATAGAGTAATGTTTATCACCTCTTTTCTGTTAGAAGTTACAAAAGTTATTTCATCGCCATCATTCAGAATGTTCTGAAGTTATAGCATATTCCATTAGAGCTTCACCTCGAGGATTTGTGTTTGTACTACTAAATACTTCGTTGTGTGAATTTTCATCCACTACAACAATTAAGGGTAGCTTATTATTATTATTATTTTCCTTGGAATATTCGACCACATTGCTCAACGCATCCGTTGGAGGCATTACAGAATAGGTATGCGGATACAAAGACCATGCATATCTTCCTCCCGTCCCTCATTACCGTTACCTTTCTCATGCAAGTTTATTTGTGTTACTCTTAAGCTCGAATTAAACATTGGATAATTCGGTTTCAGAGTCACCACCATGGTTGCTCGCAGAGCTCACTTTGAAGGTGACCTTGTTGAGCAACAGATGCAGGTTGTACTCTACCCTCTTTAGAGCCTCGATAGATTCCCCATCGACATCAAGAACGATGAAACACCTTCCCTTACCTTTTTCGGTAAGACCTGAGTTAATGTTCAAATAACCAAGAACGATGTTTTAGTTTTTAATTTCAAATACAGTATGTTTAAAAATACTGCAGTAAAATTCTATAAACCGACTAATGACAATCAATTATCGTTGTGATACGGTTATGCAAAGCAGTCTATTGCTAGAAGTGATAAATTTCAAAAAATGTTTAAGTATGTATAGATCTTATTTTCAAAGTAACCCAGGTAATAATTACTCGCCTCCATCTCCAATTGCAAATAAAGGCCACCTAAAACTGTTTGATGTATAGTTGAATTATTTCAAAGTTCAAGGAACATAGTAATTGCGTTGAGTTCGTGAACTCAAAACCGTAACAAAATATAATTCTCTTTCGTTTATATTGTTATTGAAAAGACAATATTTATCCATAGTTTAATTACTCGTAGACATAAAATGGTAAACTTATTATCACCCCAACATATATAAATTTTAATGAAATCAAGTGTACTATATCTAGTGCACCATTTTACCTTGTGTCTGTACGTGAATATTGATCTTTCTAAAAAGGATAAGCATTATCGACATTATCTTGGATTAAATTTCTAATTGAATTGAATTCTATAAATGAAATAAATGCCAAATTAAAGAATGTTCAATATTCTGTCGGATGAGTTTCTGGAAAACGTTTTATTCTATTTACTATTTGTATTTTAGAAAATTTATGTTCTAGTAATTTACTATCTAAAATATTTGAAGAATTCCAAACCGATTAAAATAAAATTAACATGAAATTATTCTAAATTTTTGTGGTTTGAAAAGAATTAAAACTAATGATACCATATTTTCTACTAGATGTTAAAAATTTCGCTAGAATTTTCTATTTTAAGGAATTTCGTAAATTCTAAACGATTTCCAGTTTATAAAAAAAATGAGATTGATAAAGTTAATTTCAAATAGTTACTGTAGTGTCTTTACAACGCTATGGCTTTAGTCTTGTGCTTACAAAAAATGAAAATAAAATACTTTTTTTATTATAGTAGTTAATAATCAAAATCGAAAATGAATTTTTTATGACCTGAAATCGAAGAAAAACCTTAAGAATTATTAAATAAGTCATAATCATAGGAAAATCATGAATTATTATAATTTTAGCTGAATTGTTACAAGCGAGAAAAAAGGATCCTAGTATTTCCTTTATTTGGAAACAAAAATAAAAATAAATTTCCGAAATGTAAACAAAATTAAATGAAAAATTTCTTATTCGTCCTAACCTTTTCATCAATATGACCTCAGAAAAAAAAGGATAATATTTTTTGGATTTTTCTTTTAGTATAGTACTATTTTGAGATGAGATGGAAGACAATTGAATTTCATAGGAACAAAAAACAATTCAATAATAGTGGAAAAGTGAAGAAAACTGGGACGAAATAAGTTTCAACTAATTTATTACGAGTTTGTTATTTACGACTGCAAATGTTCTTTCCTTATCGAAATAGAAATTCGCATTCCTGAAGACTATTTCGGTTGATTTATGATCGTTGACAAAACCTTGATAGAATATGTTCTTTTGTGGTGTAATAAAATTGTAACGATATTTTCCGTAAGAAGTCCGGAGGTACTATTAAGTGATACAACCTTTCGGAATCCAAAAAATTGAACTCGTCTACAATTTATCAGATTTAAAAATCAATTTTCTTCAAAACAATTGATATATTTCTTTTCTAGTTGAAAACATCATTAAGCTTTGGTTTACTAAAATAATTCGAACTTATTTTGCCATGTCTTTCATTTTCTAGTAGATATACTTTTCTCAATGTTAACAATACTATAATATCGATTGAGTTAAATTATATTATATTTTGATTGAATTAAATCAAAAAATATTTAATTACAAAATCAGAAATAAAAATTGTGTTAATTTTAACTTTTATAATAATACTTTTCTTGTTTTACTTGGATTTTTACTCTATTCGACGACGTCTGGTAAATCACTGAGTAAATATCCGACTGGAATATAACTAAAAATTCCCTGTAAGATTTCGGAAAATATTTTTTCAGCAGTTTCTTTTAAAACAGGCTTTAAAGCTTCATTAAAATCTCTCCAATTTTCGTTGAAGAATAGATTTGTACTGTCCTCTAAAAATATAGAAAAGAGAATTTCAAAACCTTGTAATAGTATTAAAAAACCACAAAAATATAACCTATTTCTTTATTTCCATTGAATAAGTTATCAAATCGTACGCGAAGTTTATCAATTTGATAATCAAGTTTAAAACTGGTCGCTTTCATGAATTTTACACCATTCCTTTTATACAATTTAGTTGTAACAATAACATCAACGTCCATGTTATCTAAAAGATATTTTTATGGGAACAATTGTTCATAAATATTCATATGAAAAGTTACCTGATTCCATAAACATTTTTCCATGACCATTTAATGGAATTAGTAAAACTCTTCCATTTAATATGTAATCAGCATCAAATCGCATTTTTGGTAAAATAATTTTATTGACAAATGTAAGAGTTTTTGGATCAATTCTAGAAGTAAGAAATAAAAACAATTAGTTTTTGAGAAAGAGTGTAACAGATGACGAATGTCTAATTTGAAATATTTAGCGAATAAGCTCGATCCTGATAATTTATGTAGGCGCCAGAGGTGGTTAGTCCAGTTTAAATTGTAAAGTTTAGAGAAGATGTTAATGCAGACGCAGTAGCGGAGTTCAGTAGTTTCTACCAATTTGCGTGCTCATTATAATTCGGTAATTCGGTACATTTGAATTTTTTCGAGTAAACTTCTGAGTGAAATATTCCAACAAAATCAGTACTTACATTGAATCTTTCATGCTTGACAGTGCAAATCCTTTAACTTCAACATTTGCCAATTCAACATCGACATTTAGTATTTCACTATTTTTTTCACTGAATTTAACTTTACTAATTTGAAATGGATCCGCATTTGGAAGATGTTTTATTACGAATTCACCTGAAATAATTTCAATTGAAATAAATCCTGAAAATCCTTTCTTTTTTTTGTCAAATTACTAACCAGTAACATATTTACGATAAATCGTTGTTATGCTATCACTTAAACATTTTGGACCATTCGGATCATACAATTTACAAGTTTTAAAAAAATCCGCTGAAATATTTATTTAATTAAAATATCAATAAATTATTAAAAATTAAAATGTTTTTACGTTTTTCTTTTAAGTAATTATCAGCACTTGCACTTAACTGAATTAAAACACCAAAAACTAATGAAACCGTGAGATATTTAATAATTCTTAACATTTTCAAGGAATGTATGCAAATAATTGTTGTGTTTTAAAAAGTTCTGAACACTTTGAATACGTTGAAGCATTGACATTCTTATTTTATAGCAATAAAAGCTAAAAAAAAGAACAAAAAAGAAATGAAATAAAAAATTAATGTGCAACTTGCCAAAAAAACTTGATAAACTTGATTTTTAACAATTAAAAGAAAAGAAAAGGAAAAGAATTAAATACATTTCAAAGAATGAAAGCAAAAGTAATATTTTCCTGAAATTGATATTCTTTTATTGGGAAGAAAATTTCGATGCACATAACATGTAACTTCTGTAACCTTAAATCGTCATAGTCCGAGAATCAATGTAAGTTCAACTTTGAAAATTATTCTTGTTTAACAGGCTTTCAAAAAGCTACATTTCCAGTTCAAAATATTAACAAACTTGAGGATATTTAATAAGTTTTTTTGAATAAATTTGTGGCGTCTACTACACGCAGCGCACTGGAATCTAGTACAAAAAATTAATTTTACAATATATATGTTGACGGCTATGCTTCACATGGCGTCAGTTAGTAAGAGTCAGATAATGAAAAGAGTTCGAAGTTAGACATCTAGAATTAAATAAAATTGTTAAGTTAGAATATAAAATACGCATTTTATTTCGACCATTCGCATCCATTAAAAATAGTGGCGCAAGATTTCAAGTAATATCCTGAAATTACCGAACACGCCAAAAATTGGTGACCCACGACGCAAGTTAAAAATCGCGACATTTAAAAAAAAAAAAAAAAAATTGGATTGCGGCCATTACGAAAACATTTCGTGTACAACAGACACACAGAATACGACACGTGTCAACATTTCAACAAGAAATAACAAAAATCTGTCGTGCCTGACGCAATTTTTAAACTTTTTCTGGAAAAACTACCAATCGAACTCAAATGTTAGCAGTGGAACACAAATTCTTCCAAATTTCTGCTGATTTTTTTTAGAAAATTACACGAAAAGTGTAATTTAATCCAGGGGCGTATACATATTTTTTTAAACAAAACCGATTGTTTATGTAAGTTTTTTTAAGGTTCGACGCTACATTCAACATGGTCGAGCAGGCTCCACCAAAACAAGAAATCACTAGAGTTTCTGTGAAAATACCGCCATTTTGGGCAGAATCACCAGACATTTGGTTCGCCCAAGTAGAAAGCCAATTTTCTAATTCCGGCGTAGCTACCGACGAAACAAAGTTCAACACAGTGGTAGCAGCCATGGAAAGTAGTATTTTACGCCAAGTTTCTGATGCAATCCTTCAACCGCCGGACGCCAATAAATACAACAATTTAAAGGCAAAGATTATCGAGCGATTTTCAGAATCAGAACAAAAAAAGTTAAAACGACTACTTAACGAAACGGTATTAGGAGACCGCAGTCCCACACAACTGTTAAATGAAATGAAGAATCTGGGTGGCACTAAAGTTGGAGACGAAATGTTAAAGACGTTATGGCTTAACTGTCTTCCGGTACAAGCTAGAACCATTCTATCAGCCAGTACAATTACGTCATTGAAAGAATTAGCAGCTTTAGCCGATAAAATTGTCGAAGTTTCCGAAATCAACCTGGTTTCGAATTCATCCGAACAGTCAGTGTCTTCTATTCAACAAAATCAAATGGCGTAATTGACCAAACAAGTAGCAGACCTTAACAAACTCGTCAGCAAGTTAACATCGAAACGTCAAAACAGAAGTTTTTCATCTAATCGTAAATCAAATACAACTATGGCTAACGATAAACAAAATATACTTTGTTGGTATCACCAAAAATACGGTGACAAAGCTCAGAATTGCAAACAGCCATGCAATTTTCAACAAAAACAACAATCAAAAAAACGAATATGGAGGCAGAAGGTGTTTCGTCTTTATATTCCTGAGAAGTTCACATCCCAGAAATTCCTAGTCGACACCGGCGCAGATGTTTCCGTCATTCCACCTTCTGCCAATGAAATAAAATTATTCAAAAATAAATCCCCAAACGCTGAGTTATTCGCTGCTAACGGAAGCCGAATAAAGACTTACGGTTTTAAACGATTAAAAGTAGATCTTAACCTTCGCCGAAATTTCGAATGGACATTTATTATCGCCGATGTTAAAGTGCCAATTATCGGAGCCGATTTCCTTCGCAAATACGATTTGTTGGTCGACATGAAACATAACAAACTCATAGATAATAAAACGAAATTCACTCTCCATGGACAACGAGCTTCAGTTCAAATCAATGGGCTGAAAACATTTAATTCTTCTGACGAATTCACAGACATTCTTTCACAATTTCCAGAAGTTACTTCACCAAATTTCGAAACATTTTCAACACGAACAACAAAAGTTTTTCATTATATCGAAACCAAGGGAACACCTGTTTTTGCAAGACCTCGTCGATTAACACCTGAGAGGCTTAAAGCGGCTCAGGAAGAATTTCGACACATGATGGAAATGGGCATTTGTCGCCCTACTAATTCACCATGGGCAAGTCCACTACATATAGTGATGAAAACTGACGGCACGTTGAGGTGTTGTGGTGATTATCGTGCACTTAACGCGGTAACGAATCCAGATCGGTATACAATACCATTTATCCAAGATTTTTCATATATTCTTTATGGAAAACAAATATTTTCATCAATTGATCTGCAAAAGGCCTACTATCAAATACCAATAGCAAAGGAAGACATTCCTAAAACTACTATTACCACACCATTTGGAAACTTTGAATTCCTTGTCATGACGTTTGGGTTACGCAATGCTGCACAATCTTTCCAACGTTTTATGCGTGAAGTATTTGACGGATTGGACTTTGTTTTCGTCTACATAGACGATATTTGCATTGCTTCCAAAAATATCGAAGAACACAAAAGGCATCTAAGAATGGTTTTTGAACGACTTCAAAAATATGGTCTTAAGATCAACGTCAACAAATGCCAATTCGGCAAACCTCAATTGAAATTTCTTGGACATCTTGTATCGCCTGATGGAATTGCACCGCTTCCAGAAAAGATTGAAACAATCCAAAATTTCAAATTACCGAAAGTGGCGAACGAGTTAAAACGATTCTTAGCTATGATCAATTATTATCGTCGGTTCATTCCGCACGCTGTAAATAACCAGATGATTCTACAAAAATTAGTTCCTGGGAACAAGAAAAACGATCAGTCTGAAATTATTTGGTGCGAAAACACAACTAAAGCATTCGAGGAATGCAAAAATGATTTGTCAAAGGCATCACTATTAGCTCATCCAGCGGCAGACGCACTATTATCACTCAGTGTCGATGCGTCGGAAAATGCAGTTGGCGCTGTTTTGCACCAACTCATCAACAATATTCCTCAACCACTTGGATTTTTTTCTAAAAAACTAACTACCGCAGAAAGTAAATACAGCACGTACGATCGGGAGTTATTAGCAATGTACCAAGGGGTTAAGCACTTCAGACACATGTTGGAGGGTCGAAATTTCCATATCAACACAGACCACAAACCACTTACGTTTGCTTTCCAACAAAAAGCTAATAAAGCTTCACCCAGACAACTTCGACATCTCGATTTAATTAGCCAGTTTACAACCGACATTCGCTATTTACCCGGTGAAAACAATACCGTTGCAGATTTTCTATCCAGAATTGACAGCATTAATAGTAAAATAACTATTGACTATTTTGCAATCGCAGCCGAGCAACGGAAGGATGATGAATTAAGAAAATTACTCGACAATCAAACGAAACATTCGCTGAAATTGCAAGCTATTACATTTCCTGATTCAACCGTTGAAGTTTATTGTGATACTTCAAACAGCATCATCAGGCCATACATTCCAAGGAAATTTCGGGCAGACATTATCATGAAATTTCATCAGTTATCTCATCCAGGCGTAAAATCATCAACGAAATTAATTACACAGAAATTCGTTTGGCCGGGTATGAACAAAGAATGTGCCAAAATTGTTCGCCGTTGCGTACCATGTCAACGAGCCAAGGTACACAAACATAACCGAACACCTGTTCTAACGTACATTTTACCAAACAATCGATTCGAACATATCAATTTGGATATAGTTGGTCCGTTACCAGTTTCACAGGGTTACCGATATGTTCTAACATGCATCGATCGTTATTCACGCTGGCCAGAAGCTTTTCCGTTAACAGATATTACGGCGGAAAACGTCGCATCCGAATTAGTTACTGGATGGATCTCTCGTTTTGGAATTCCTCTTCGCATTACTACTGACCGTGGCAGACAATTTGAGTCTACCTTATTTCGTGAAATTTCTAAATTGCTCGGAATCCACCACTTACGTACCACTGCCTACCATCCTCAATCGAACGGACTAATTGAGAGATGGCATCGTTCATTAAAAGCAGCCATCATGTGTTATCAAACAAAAGATTGGGTTAGCATATTACCATTCGTGCTTCTTGGTTTACGAACGACATACAAACACGATCTGCAGTCAACACCAGCAGAAATGGTATACGGTACTTCTATCACCTTACCAGGCCAGTTTTTCACCGAAACTGACCAACAAACTCTCAAACCGATTTCGTCAAGCTGTTGAAGCAACATATGGCATCACTTCGTCCTACACAAACATCAAATCACGCTAAGGAAAAAGTATTTGTTCAATCAACTTTAAAAACATGTACACACGTTTTTATGCGAAACGATACTGTTCGACCTTCACTAACACCACCATTTGAGGGACCGTACAAAGTAATTCAGAGGGCGGACAAATACTTTAAAATTTTAATCAATAACAAAGAAGTGACGGTTACTATTGATCGTCTCAAAGCAGCACATATGTCTTCAGAGGAGACTGAAATTTCAACAAACACCAACAACACAACCACTTCTGAGGATCCTTCCACACCGGAAGATGTGCCAGAAGTTACGATCCCAGCATCCACTACTATGACAAGATCCACTCGATCAGGCAGACGAGTCGTAATTCCAGCACGCTTCAAATGATTATTTCATTCCACCACCTTTCCATTGGAAGGGGAGTTCTGTGGCGTCTACTACACGCAGCGCACTGGAATCTAGTACAAAAAATTAATTTTACAATATATATGTTGACGGCTATGCTTCACATGGCGTCAGTTAGTAAGAGTCAGATAATGAAAAGAGTTCGAAGTTAGACATCTAGAATTAAATAAAATTGTTAAGTTAGAATATAAAATACGCATTTTATTTCGACCATTCGCATCCATTAAAAATAGTGGCGCAAGATTTCAAGTAATATCCTGAAATTACCGAACACGCCAAAAATTAATCAAACTACAAATTGAGAAAACAGAATTATTTAAAAAAACAAAGAGAAACGGAAGATTTCTATCATCTTAACTGGTTTAAACAAACCGAAGTAGTATAGTTTGTTTCCCCAATTTCTGGAAAGCTTTCCATTATCACTCGCTGAAAATCATCATAAAGATGCATTTCTAATAAAATTCTGGATAATTGTAAGACTAACAACGAATTCACTATATCTACTGAACTCACTATTTTTATTACAGATGAAAGCCCGTTTATGATGATAGAGAAAAAGAAAATAAAAAGTATATAGGGTAGGCTGGGATTTAAACCTCAACTGTGAACCAGAAAGATTTCAGAAATATATAAGTTTTTATCAAGATATTTATATATTTAAATATCTCAATATATACATTCCCTCAAAGAAGTGTCCGGAATTGTTCATTTAAAAAACCCACGTTAAAAGCATGAAAAAATACATTTTGCACGCAGAAATTCTAAGTTGATCTGTCAACCAATTTCTTTACAATTGTTGGTTTTGTTAGTTGAGTTCAAGTGTGCTTTGCGATTTTTCTTAAATTTTCTTGAAAAAGAAGTTAGAGACAACAAGATGTTATGAACCCTACATTCAAGAAACGGATCATAACGGGTAACGAGACGTGAGTTTATGAGTTTGACATGCAAACTAGCCAACAAACTTAAGAATGGCGCTTCGATAACGAGCAGAAACTCAAAAAAAGACATCAGCATCACTCGAAAATCATCATGTTGAGATTTTTTTCTTTGATTATCGTGGTGTTATCCACACGAATTTACCTCCAGAGTGGTAAACAGTCAACAATCAATATTATCTGTGCGTTATGAAGGGTTTGAGAGAGAATGTTCACCGTCAAATTCCAGATTTCTGAAAGGACAATTATTGGATTTGGTACCGATAATGCGCCGTCCCACACATCAATGGTTGTACGCAAATTTTGACCCAAAATTCAACAAATGTCATCGATCAAGCACCGTTTTCGTCAGATATGGCTCCCTGTGATTGAACACGTTTTGAGTCTAGTGGAACCAAAAAATTTGCAAAAGGTGCTAGAGGTTATACCGGAAATTGCCAATAAGAATTGAATAAGAAAATAAAGGAATTCCAATCTCATAGTAACACAGAACAAATCAATAAGAGTGGAAAAACTGAAAGAAAATGGGACGAAATAGGTTTCAACTAATTTATTACGAGTTTTTTATTTACAACTGCAAATTGCCTCTTTCCTTATCAAAATAGGAATTCCCATTCCTGAAGACTCGGTAAGAAGTCTGTAGGTACTATTAAGTGATACAAGCTTTCGAAATCCAAAAAATTGAACTCGTCTACAATTTATATGATTGAGAAATCATTTTTCTTCAAAACAATTGATATATTTATTTTCTAGTTGAAAACATCATTAGGCTTTGGTCTACTAAAATAATTCGAACTTATTTTGCCATGTCTCTCATTTTCTAGTAGAAATACTTTTCTCAATGTTAACAATACTATAATATCGATTGAGTTAAATTATATTATTTTTTGATTGGAGAATGAAACAAATTAAATCAAAAAATATTTAATTACGAAATCAGAAATAAAAATTATGTTAATTTTAACACTAATAATAAAAATTTTCCATTTTAATTGTCTTAGATTTATACTTTATTCGACGACGTCAGGCAAATCACTGAGTAAATATTCGGCTGGAATATAACTAAAAACTCCTTGGAAGATTTCGGAAAATATTTTTTCAGCAGTTTCTTTTAAGACGGGCTTTAAAGCTTCATTAAAATCTCTCCAATTTTCGTTGAATAATAGATTTGTACTGTCCTCTAAAAATTTAGAAAAGAGAATTTCAAAACCTTGTAATAGTATTAAAAAAACACAAAAATATAACCTATTTCTTTATTTCCATTGAATAAATTATCAAATCGTACGCGAAGTTTATCAATTTGATAATCAAGTTTAAAACTGGTCGCTTTCATGAATTTTACACCATTTCTTTTATACAATTTAGTTTTAACAATAACATCAACGTCCATGTTATCTAAAAGATATTTTTATGGGAACAATTGTTCATAAATATTCATATGAAAAGTTACCTGATTCCATAAACATTTTCCCATGACTATTTAATGGAATTAGCAAAACTCTTCCATTTACTATGTAATTAGCATCAAATCGCATTTTTGGTAAAAAAATTTTATTGACAAATGTAAAAGTTTTTGGATCAATTCTAGAAGTAAGAAATAAAAACAATTAGTTTTTGAGAAAGAGTGTAACAGATGACGAACGTCTAATTTTAATTATTTAGCGAATAAGCTCGATCCTGATAATTTATGTAGGCGCCAGAGCTGGTTAGTCCAGTTTAAAATTGTTAAGTTTAGAGAAGATGTTAATGCAGACACAGTAGCGTAGTTCGTTAGTTTCTACCAATTTGCGTGCTTATTATAATTCGGTAATTCGGTACATTTGAATTTTTCCGAGTAAACTTCTGAGTGAAATATTCCAACAAAATCAGTACTTACATTGAATCCTTCATGCTTGACAGTGCAAATCCTTTAACTTCAACATTTGCTAATTCAACATCGACATTTAGTATTTCACTATTTTTTTGACTAAATTTAACTTTACTAACTTTGAATGGATCCGCACTTGGAAGATGTTTTATTACGAATTCACCTGAAATAATTTCAATTGAAATAAATCCTGAAAATCCTTTCTTTTTTTTGTCAAATTACTAACCAGTAACATATTTACGGAAAATCGTTGTTATGCTATCACTTAAACATTTTGGACCATTCGGATCATACAATTTACAAGTTTTAAAAAAATCCGCTGAAAATTAATTTAATTGAAATATGAATCAATTATTTAAAAGTGAAATGTTTTTACGTTTTTCTTTTAAGTAATTATCAGCACTTGCACTTAACTGAATTAAAACACCAAAAACGAATGAAACCGTGAAATATTTAATAATTTTTAACATTTTCAAGGAATGTATGCAAATAATTGTTGTGTTTTAAAAAGTTCTGAACACTTTGAATACGTTGAAGCATTGACATTCTTATTTTATAGCAATAAAAGCTAAAAAAAAGAACAAAAAAGAAATGAAATAAAAAATTAATGTGCAACTTGCCAAAAAAACTTGATAAACTTGATTTTTAACAATTAAAAGAAAAGAAAAGGAAAAGAATTAAATACATTGCAAAGAATGAAAGTAAAAGTAATGTTTTCCTGAAATTGATATTCTTTTATTGGGAAGAAAATTTCGATGCACATAACATGTAACTTCTGTAACCTTAAATCGTCATAGTCCGAGAATCAATGTAAGTTCAACTTTGAAAATTATTCTTGTTTAACAGGCTTTCAAAAAGCTACATTTCCAGTTCAAAATATTAACAAACTTGAGGATATTTAATAAGTTTTTTTGAATAAATTAATCAAACTACAAATTGAGAAAACAGAATTATTTAAAAAAACAAAGAGAAACGGAAGATTTCTATCATCTTAACTGGTTTAAACAAACCGAAGTAGTATAGTTTGTTTCCCCAATTTCTGGAAAGCTTTCCATTATCACTCGCTGAAAATCATCATAAAGATGCATTTCTAATAAAATTCTGGATAATTGTAAGACTAACAACGAATTCACTATATCTACTGAACTCACTATTTTTATTACAGATGAAAGCCCGTTTATGATGATGGAGAAAAAGAAAATGAAAAGTATATAGGGTAGGCTGGGATTTAAACCTCAACTTTAAACCAGAAAGTTTTCAGAAATATATAAATTTTCATCAAGATATTTATATATTTAAATATCTCAATATAAATATCAGTTGTACTAGCACAGTAGCTTCTTGTTTTATTAAAAATTAGTCAATTTACGTGCAAAAAACAGTAAATAGATAGATCCGATTTGTTTACATTTTGGAGCAACTGATTAATAGTCGAAATCTCCCAATTTTAAATTAAGTTAATAAAATTTTATTTAGTATTTTTTTTTTGATAAAATAAGTAATTCATTTGATAGAATTTGTAGATATTGTATTTTAAGATATTACTAATTGCACTCAAATTCATACACGGGGAGAAAAAAAAAAGATGAAGTCAGCTTCAAACAGGTTTCGCCTAATAAATGAATTAGGTAAAAAAAAAAATTTATAATTGATTTTGATAAAAAAAGAAAACAAAACAAAAACATAATAAATAAGCATATAGTAACGTAAAATCAGTCTATAGCCGATTTGTTAATGCCCCATGGTGGAAATGGGACTCGTAGTTAACAAATCTATAGTCCAAAGAATTAACTCTGAGAAAGAAACTCCAAAACTACTAACAGTTCAAGGTATTTTCTCGATAACTTCGATTCATTTTTTTCAAATTCACAGGTAGGGTCGGGGCCTAGTAGGATAAACACCTTTCGCAAATTTAATTGAAAGCGGTACATAAGTTTTTAAAATACATCGGAAAAACTGTATGAACAGGCTTATTTTCCCCTACGACTATTTCTTTCTCCACTATCCTTAAACGGATTTCATTGAAATACCATGGTATCGTCTATTTATGTAGTCAACCTATGTAAATAATTTAAACAAAATTGCTCTACAAATTTTCAAATTAAATCCGAAAAACCATATAAAAAAAGACAAAACTTTCTGGTCAACCTGGTTTTTGCTTAATAACTTCGCTCCCCTTCAGTCGATTTTGTTGAAATGCAATACCAAATCGAGTTAAGGAATAACCAACTCACCTTCTAAATATCTAGTTATCTTGTATACGGACAGACGGACGGACGGACGGACATGCAGAAATCGATATAACTTTTGATTCTCTACACAACAATCTTTGAAACCTTTGAAACCCTTGTACGATGATTATTTCGATATGTTACAAACGTAGTAATAAAACTAATTAACCTACCTGCCATAGGGCATAACAATATGTAAGATCGATCGAGTTTTAAAAGTTTTGCAGAAGTTTTTAATCATGCAAAAAAAAGTGCTTTTTACTTTTTCATTAGATATGTAATAGGTGTGTTTTTGCACTAACTTGGCACGCAATACAGCCTAAAATCATTAATTCTTTAAATTTCCGATTAAAAACGTATTATCCATCCAGTTTTCTTGAAAGCAAAAAAGTAGAATAAATTGACCTCTAATAAAATTGAATGAAATATTTCTAACTTGTCGTAACCTTTTCATCAATATGACCTCAAAGTCCTACAAGAAAAAAAGGGATAATATTTTTTTGGATATTTCTTATAGTATTGTACTATTTTTAGATGAAAATAAAGGAATTCCAATTTCATAGTAACACAGAACAAATCAATAAGAGTGGAAAAACTGAAAGAAAATGGGATGAAACAGGTTTCAACTAATTTATTACGAGTTTGTTATTTACGACTGCAAATGGTCTTTCCTTATCGAAATAGAGAAATTCCCATTCCTGAAGACTATTTCGGTTGATTTATGATCGTTGACAAAACCTTGATAGAATATGTTCTTTTGTGTTGTAATAAAATTGTAACGATATTTTCCGTAAGAAGTCCGTAGGTACTATTAAGTGATACAACCTTTCGGAAGCCATAAACTTGAACTCGTCTTCAATTTATCTGATTTAGAAATTATTTTTCTTCAAAACAATTGATATATAGTATTTATTTACTAGTTGAAAACTTCTGTAAATTTTTTTATATTGAAATAATTGCAACTTTTTCTTATGCTATACCTTTTCAGTTTCAAAATGAGAATAGTAAACATCAAAGTGGAATAGTAAACTTCAATATGAGAATAGTAAACTTTAATATGAGAATAGTAAAAAGAGAGCTCTCAAAAAAGTTATCAAGTATTCTTAACATCAGAAACTAATTATCCGTCGAAGAACAGAGAGTAAGAGCCTTAGAAAGCCTTATGGAAGAAGGTCTGCAGGCAATTACACCAACAACATGTGCCAATTGCATAGCAAGGATTCAAAGAAAATTCACTACAGCTCTTAACTTAGAAAATAGGCTATATTAATACATTTAATTTAAAATATTTTGTATTAATATTAATTGCTTTAAATTAAATTAAAATAAAAAATCTCATATTCAAGTTTACTATTCTCATTTTGAAGTTTACTATTCCACTTTGAAGTTTATCATTCTCATTTTGAAGTTTACTATTCCACTTTGAAGTTTACTATTCTCATTTTGAAGTTTACTATTCCACTTTGAAGTTTACCCATTCTCATTTTGAAGTTTACTATTCCACTTTGAAGTTTACTATTCTCATTTTGAAGTTTACTATTCTCTTTTTGAAACTAAAAAGGTATAGTTCGGATTATTTGGGTGATTAGAATAATGAAAAGTTATGCCTTCTCATGTAAACAAAAAAAGAAAGTAAAAAGTTAAAACATTAAAATGATTAACTACTCTTTTTTTAAAACATAAAATCATACTTCTATGTAGGAATAAGTAAATTTGTTTTTTAAATCCTTCAAATGTTGATATTATAGGAAAATAATTCTGAAAGTGTTTGGGGATTGTATACATTTATTTTTATTATGAAAATCGAAAATATATGATTTATATGCATTCGAAAAAATAGCATACATAAATGTGGAAAATATTAAAAAATTGTGAAATATGGAAATTGAGTTTCCTTTTCGCATTAAGCCGGAGGATTATTCGCGATTGTACACAATACTATATTTGAAATGATAATAATGCAACCTTACCTAACAGAAATGAATAACAATATATTTTTGAAAAACTGGTTATTTTGTTTATTTAGTTTAACGAAAGAATTTGCATAGCTTTTAGTTTGATGAACATTTTTAATCAATTTTTTTTTTGTATCAGATATGAGATTTGCAGTGGAAAAACATGAATTTCGAAAGAATTTGAAATTAATTTTTAGTGAAGTGCAATTTTGTGAAAAGAAAAATCTAATGATGCACTCGTAACAAAACATGAGTAGTCAATTTTGAAAACTTCCATTAGGTATTCTGTGAAAGCGTAATTAAATGTTAAAAAAAACTCCCTAGTTTCCACAATTATTGCACTCAAGTTTGAACGGGCTAGTTTTTAGATGTAGTATCCTGTATATGAGGGGAACCACATTAAAACTGGCTTATTGAATTCAAATCACAAAACATTTTGGCAAATTTTGCTGTGAATGACCAAGTGTATAAAAATTCTTCTATTTCTAAAATCGGCACAAAACTTGATATGAAATAATAAAAAAAAAAAAACGAGAGTATAGCCAAACTTTCTTGAGACAGAACTGGTATAAGATGAAAATTTGTCAATCAGTTAACCAGAATGTGTGCCTTAGCAATTTTGCTACTCTTTTAAAACAATATTACAAACAGAAAAATACTGTAAAATACTGTAAAATGTTGAACATAGATTATTTTAAAATACACAAAAATGTAATATAATATCTGCAACGTTCCGTAACTCATTGAAAACTGGTGTGGTCTCTCGAATATTTAGTTTTGTTTCTTTGAGAATGGTAACCGCGCTTACCATACATTTTATAGGCGCTTATTTAGCACCGGATAATATCGGGCGCTAAATAAGCAATGTATAGTAGACATGTACTAAGTGCTATCTACTAGTACTATCAGATGGTAGATGGCGCTAATCAAAACTTTGATTTCTTGTGTTCTTTTGTTCCGTCAAATAATATCAGTTGTATCAACAACTGAAATAAAATGTCTTTTTTGAGAAAGTGAAATGGCGACCGATAGAACTCCCAATAATATATATCGCTATAAATTTTATACAAGTTAATTTGTTTGGAAATCGTTTAGAAACTTAAAATTGCCATATATCAAATATAGCAATTATGAGTTAGCCTTCATTTTCTATTAAGCAGAATATTTTATAATGAAATTAGTATTTACAAAATTCATCTTAGTTTAATTTTGTTTTGAATTTTAATCTGAATTTGTTGATGACGCCATTTTTTTTTATCTAATTCATGATTATGATATCAATCAAAATTTCTCAATCAATATTATTAGAAAGACATGAAATTATAATAAAATATAATCATTTATTAATGACATTGTTTGATGGAATCTGAACACGAAAAAGGAAATCTGGTATACGCAGTTTAGATGGTTTTTATGAAAGATATTACTTTATAAATAATTCAATATTTAGAAAATTATTTAATTTTAGCGTTCAAATTGATATTCATGGGTAATCAATTGAATATAACATAAAAGCCATTAGATTAAATACAGGCAGTTTCATGGTGTTACGAAATTATTACTGTATCAGTATTGGTAGTGAAGTAAGAGTTCAACTTTTGTTTTAATGCACAGGGTGGTGAGCATTGTGGTTTGAATTTTTTTAATTTTCTTTAAGGATTTTTTAAAGCAGTCGTGGGGAAGTTGAAATGGAACAGCACACAATCGAACAAGGAAGTAAAATCATTGAATTTTATTTCCCGCAAGAAGCAGAAGAAAATACAGATTTTATTCACAATTTAATAATGAGCGATGAAGCCCATTTCCAATTAAATGGCTTCGTGAATAAGCAGAACTGCAAGATATGGACTACGGAGATTCCAAGAGCAGTTCACCAACGATAATTACACCCACTTAAGTGTACTGTTTGGTGCGGTGTATCGTCTGGGAGGATCATTGGTCCACATTTCTTCGAAAATAAAGACCGTGTTGCAGTTTCCATCAATTGCGCATCAAGGGCAGCTGTAGAAAACCATCCAACACTGTGGTTCCAACAAGATGAAGCCACATACTGTAAAGGGCTCAATGACTCAATGGTATAAAAATACTATGTTAATTTGACATCTATGTGATAGAAATTAATTTAATTTTTTTTGACATTGAATATAAAATGCTACAAATTTTTACATAATTTTTAAATATAAAGTTTCAGTTTCGGTGAAAGAGAATCCAATAATTGTTTATTTTCCAAATTAAGTGAAATTGTTGATATTTCGTATTTAATTATATTGAAAAAATCAATTTCAATGTCGCCACAAAATTATGCTAAAATTTTTTTCTAAAAACATATTATTTTCCAAAAAAAATATTGAAAAGCATATATTTTGATAGGACTACAAAATGAAACTAAATGAAATAGAGCCAATATTCAAGAAATGTATCAGAATTGAAAAAAGCTCTTATCCTATCCAATGGCAAAGGAATAAATAATGAAAAAAAGAAAATGTTTTTCTTTTTCCTTCATTTACTTGATGCCTAGAAGTTTGGGTTTCTCTTCATTGATATATAAACTAAATTTTATTTCGTTCGGGTTCTTTTTCTCGTTTTTAATTTAATTTTTGGGTTCGATTTATTCCAATTTTATTGAATACATCGAAACGAACCGAGTTTTCTTAGCTTAATATAAAATATATCAATATTTATATTATTCTTTGTTGTACTGATCTCATTCGATATAACTTCCATTTATGTAAACCTTTAAGGATATTTTTTGAACACATATATAGTATGTATGGATGCAGATAATGTCTACACTACATCCGTATGAACAAAACTATTTTCTTATTATAAAGGTACCTATATAGTTTAATCACTAAATAGCAAGCATTTAACCCGAAATTCACTTGTGTATCTTCAGAAAGAAAGGGTGTTTCGAAATGTTGTTATTCTTAAACTCATTACACACCTTACTTTGTGCATATATTTGTGCATTTCGTTGAACTTCACGCATGTAGTAGGCAAAGAAAGTAAAAAATTTGAAATCGCCACTGCTTGGGTTCGAACTCAGCACCCTTGGTTTACTAAACAACTGGCTTTCTCACTAAGCCATTGATTTCTCTTCTTAAAGTAGTATTGTAATTAAGATTCTTTACTATTTAGTATCATATTTTGCTCTTACACGCATAAGCTGTATGCACATATTTGTGTAGATTTAGTGAATTATCTATACAGTTTGAAAACTAGAATCTACTATATCATCAGAGCAAAACGCGGACTACCTGTCACACTTAAAAAATCAAAACTGAATGTATATCGACGGAAAGGAGAAGTGCTGCTGAAAATGGAGCAAAGCAACAAAATGAAGAAAGTCGTTATGATTTCAACAATCCATTAAGCAGGTATTCATGATACGGGTAATAAGGATAGAAAACTGGATCTTTCGATAAGAAAACGAATAAGTATTATTTATTATTATAATTTTATGAGCGGGATGGGCCTTGCAGATCAGTATTTTTTCTACTACCCTATTTTAAAAAAAAGTCAAAAAATAGATCAAGAAAATTACTACTCATATGTATACAGATACAATGAGAATTGTCAAGCTAAAAAGAGTTTTAAATATATTTGGTTATTTTTAATTTCAGTCGGTACCAAAGGAAGTTTTCTTAAAAACAATGGCGATACGTAATGTGTTAATTTTATTAAGTTATTTTTTCACCAGAAATAAAATTCGATTTTTTAATCAGATTGTAAGCAACTGAAAAAATGTGAAGCTGCCAAAGTTAAAAGAATTTAATTCCAGACTTATGAATGCCAGTGGAATTAGCTTTACCAACAAATCTAAAGTTAACAGTTATATATTATTTTACATATATGCGTTAGAAATGCTGCAATCTATGTGTCACAACACCGCTTATAACAATATTTGGAACTTGGATTTCTTCTACATGAAAGATTTTTCTTTTTATTCAGTGCCAATCCACTATGTCAAAAAATTTACGAAAAATTGTCAATTCTATACGATTCCGGAATATAATCTGAAAAATACCTTGTTTTTGGTTTAGTTAAATAAACACCTTAAGAACCACTTTGTATTTCTATCAACATTATAATATTATGTATGTTTGGAAAAATAGTTCTCTAGGATAATAATGTTTTTGATATGTTAAACGAAGTGCGTATACTATTTGTACAGTGAAATCAACTGAAATAATTTATATATATGCGAAAATGTCCCGGAAAAAAAAGGATGTACGAAATTGTTTGTTCAAATAAAATGACGAAACTTTTCTTATATGTTATATATACGAAAGATAAAATTCGATAGCACTTTCGGTTTTAGTATCACAGTTTTCTTGTTAACGATATTTTGTTTTGTTTATTATAATACAAAAACAAATAGAAAAAAAAGCACAGAAAATATACATACATTCCAAGTCTCTTTATTCTTATGAGTAGAGAATGGTTTTTATACTTGGAAAAAAATAAAATAAGAAATATACTTGAGTTTATTGACTTTTAAAAGTTTTCTTCAAAAATATTTCCCTTTTTTTTCTGACCCAATTTTTTGATAAATTTGCAAATATCATATAGTAATCTCTAAACAAGGCTATAATGAAATGGGTATAATATTTTCTAACGATGTTATCGAATGGATTTGGTCATCAAAATCAGATCTTTTGGCTTTTGATATTTTATTGATTAATAAATTTAAAATAATGGCTTCGAATATGGCCCCACAAAAAAGGACGATAATAAAAATTTCTTAGTTTTATGATATTGAATCTAGAAAAAGTTAAAGAAAAAAAAGCAACTTGCTGACTTCATTTCTGAAGGTCTGAATTATGATTTTTTTTAATGCTATTTTGTAGTATCCGTACGTCCGTTATACACGGTAATAATTTAAAAACGCATTGTCTGATTTTAATGGAATTTATAATAAATACTGGTCATACTTCAAATGAGGTATTTTTGTGATAAAATTGCTCTGAGCATAAAGTCTTATCGTTTTTTTTCGTCAATTTTTTGACATTTAATTCAAAAACAAGTTATCAAATTTGAAGTAAATTTTCGAAAAACGTTTCTAATATTAAGACTAGATCATGGTTTAATTAAAAATAAGGATATTGTTGCGAGCTACCCCTTTGGGGTTCGAATGTTATTAAATGACAGCACTTTTTATTTATGTGAATTTAGTGTGTAAACTTTATTTACAATTATTTCTGCGTTAACAATTAGTCTTAAAAATATTTGTCTATCAATTATTAATTGTTACAAAATTATTTTATCACAGTTTATTTATAATTTACAATCGCTATTTTCAATAATTTCTCACAATTTTTACTTTTATGCAGCAAAATTACTGTTCTGAGCTAGTCTTTAATATCTGAGATACACAACTTCACTTCTTGATTAGAACTTTTATAATCCCTTTGTAAACCAACCACAAATAATCACGGTACAAATCTCTTATGACTCAATCACTTTCGAAGTTTGACTTCAACAGTCTTGTTTCAGCGATGTTTCTGCCTTACATACCTCTTGAGTTCAACTAGAATGTTCATGAAAACGTGTTTTCTATAAACTTCAAAAAGGTTATTTCTAAAACACAAGACGTCAAATCAACAGTGATCATTTGCTAGTTCGTTGTTTTTTTTTCTTAGAATGTTTTGTTTTTAGATGGTTTTGGCGAACCATCAAATATTCTAATTTATTCCTTTATAAATTTCAATTAATTACGCGTAAGTGAAAGTATAGTACAATATAAAAAAGTCGACTATACACATATTTTAAATTTCCATATGTTTTCTTAAACAATTATCGTTTTTGACACGATCAAAATATATTCATATCAAGAAATTCAAGAATTGAATTGTAAATAAATACATATATTTTCTCGAAAAGAAAATTCTTAACTTTATTACTCTTTTCGTTTTATTCTAATAAATTTAAGTATTCGTATAAAATGTAATGTATGAAAACATTTCTGTAAATGATATCACTAAAATTATGTTTCATATGAATGCATTTTATTTTCATATATAAAAATGGGTTTATAAAATTGAACAAATTTTATTAGTTCGTATTTTCATGGAACAACTCATGTACTGATATCAAATAGCACTGTCAATGGTATCCTCGAGGGTGTACATTGTATTTAATCCCCTTTCCACCCTTTTTTTTTATTGATGCTCTTGAGTTATTCAATTGTTGATATTATATTCGAAGATATGTACTCCGATATGTGAACTCAATTGAATAAGTGCAACGTACACAATTTTTCACTACATTCAAATTGACAAGTTTTCCGATAGAATGAAAACTATTTGGAAAATAAAGTCGATTTGATTTAATGATAAGTTTTTCGGTCATTTTCTTTTTTTTAACATTTTCATTTTCAATTGTTATAAAAAATGATGATAGTACTTCGAATAGATCTTTTCAATGTATTCAATTATGCTATTCAATAGTATATGGAATTATTTATTACAAATAGGTCGTTAATAAAGTGGACAGGAAAAAATAACAAAAAAGCTTTTAAAGATATGTGGTATACAACTTTTAGTTCGTTTTTCGGAGATAGGGCGCAAAACGTTGATCGTAGCGTTGGCTGTGCAGATAGTGGCGCCAACCTGTTGAAACCAGATATCAGCCAAGTTTTCAATCGTAAAAATCAGTTAACATGTCACGTTAACGGGTGCCATTGATTGTTAGTGCGGCTCGAAGATCCCTTTGGATCATATTCCACACCATGCAGTCACTCGGTTTGGGTGCATTGGCTTCACAATTGTCAATTGGATTTTCGTCGGAACAGATAATTTTTTGGTAAAAATACTCATCTTCTTCTTTTTCTTAAGTTTTCAATATTTCCCAACTTTGATCAAGGATATTATCGACTCATTTCGTTCACGGGGAATATAATACTGAATTTCTATCACATAACAAATGACATTAGAGTTGTGAGCGGCGAAATAACCATTAGTTCAAAACGAACCAAATGATACCGCACCCAATACTTTTTCATGAAGAAATTTTAATTTGCCTATTTCCAGGCGTGCATATAAATGGGACAGATGTTGTTTGATGAGCAATATTCTAATGGATCCTCGAAAAAATAGTTTTTTTAATTTTATATAAAATTTTCTCTTTGAAATATTTTTGTAACATTTTCAGATTGAATTTTTTCATTCGTTTTTTAATAATAATTAAATATATTTTTTGTTTATTTCGAAATTAAATTCCACAAACAAAATTTTATGTATTTCATTGGAACGGAAAAAAAAATAAAATTAAAAAACTTTCGTTTATAGCTTTAACACTCTTTTTTACACTTTTTATTACACAAAAAAAAAAATAAAAAATAAAGGTTGGTAAAAGGATTTCCAGTAGACTGCAATATGAAAAGGTGCTTTCATTATTGGACTCTTGGGAGAAGATGATTTTTCCTTTTCAAAGAAGATAGTCGTTGGGGTTTTCTATTTTTTTTGTTTTTAAATAATCTTCTTCAGTTTTTTCTTCTTTTTAAAAAGGCTTTACTTGTTCACTCTTTGTAATAGGATTATGAACTTTGAGATATTAAAAAAAAAAAAAGTATATTGCAAGCAAGGAAAATCTTTGATTTTTTTTTTTTTTGTTATAAATCCTGTTTTTAATTAAAACTGTCGTCATAAGATTGTTATGATTTAATTTAGTTACCATAAATCATTATTTATGTTTTACTGGACAAAGGATTTTGTCATAATTCTAAGGAAAAGTGGTTTGACCCGATTTTTTGTTATTTTTGTTACGTTATAGATCTTATTAAAAATTCGATGAAGATCATTGCTGGACATATTTAGTGTCCGAATTAGTTTTATGAGAGTATTGTACAGTTTTCAATCTATATATGTATGCATGATAAGAATGGCATTATAAATGATAGAAATAGAATATTAAATTTTAATATATTGCACTATTAAGTACCAGGAGTGTTCAATTTCTTTTAAAAGAAAGAAATTGGACATTTCTGGAAGCACTACACTTTATTTATTACTTTTTCTGGGTAAAAAAAAGCCCAGAAAACACCATACCACAAAACAATAACAATAAATCGAATGTCATAAACAAAACAAATATTGACAATTGAGATTATTCTAGAGTATTGCCATCTAGTATATAAAAGCCAGCGAAAATATAGACTTTTCGAGCACTCTCCAGATACACACACAAATTTTCTATAAAAGCAGCCGAGGGTCGAGTCTAAAATCAATTAAAATCAAGAAGTCAGATCGTGTACTTGAAATAAGTATTGCGTAGCGCAGAACAGAAACTTTGAATATAAAAGTGAAATTGTGATCAATTATTGAAATAGTGAATTTTTAAAACTGTGATAAATTAATTTTAATAATTAATTATTGAAGGACAAATATTTTTAAGACTAATTGTTAAAGCAGAAATAATTATAAATAAAGTTATACTCTAAATTCACATAAATAAAAAGTGTTATCATTTTCATAACATCGAACCGAACGGGTAGCACGTCACAATATAAACAATACACCTTGTAGAATAAGGTGTTTTCGATATTTTAAATATAAAATCATCAATTCATCAACAGCGTTGAGTTTGTCTACACAAAAATATTTATACGGTCACTAACGTTTTCGACAATTCACGTGTTCATCGCGTCCATCGCATCCGTCGAGATTACCTCCAGGATTAGTTTCCACCAAAAATTTTATAAACCAAAATGAAATTCCTTCTCAATCGTTCTTACATTTCCAAAGTAATGATTTACTTTAGATTATAACCTAATGCATTTTATTAGACGAAAATGTATAGCAATGACTCAAAGAACACTTATGTAAATCCATAGTTAGAAAGATAGTGTTTTAGCAAGGTTAAGCGAAAAAGTTGTAATATGTATTTAGGGGCCCGCTAAAGAAATCCCTTTCGGCAATTATTGTACAAACACAAATTCGCATTAGGATATGACGACAGGATATTTATAAAAAAGGAAAGAGATCTAAAAGAATCTTTATCATGTATGTATTTAAAACTTCCAAAAAATAAAATCACTTCCATTCAGAGCAAAGTATTTTGTTATTTTATTTTTCTCATTTATCAAGTGTCGCAATTATCGAGGTTCTACTGTGATATTTTTTACTAATGTTAGTCATTAATTTCTTTATCAAATTATCCCTGTAATAATATCGAAATTTGAAATTGGTTAAAGCGGTCAGGAATAAAATTACTGATGATACAAAAATGTTTATCTAGTATATTGATAAAATTGAAAAAGGATTTTACTCTATCAATTTAATACGAACATTTTTTTAGTGAAAATAAAGAAAGGATGAACCAGCATGATTATGTTAACACCATCATAAAGAAAGAAATTCGGATAAAACCGTTTGAAAATCCTTATAAATAAAGAAATAATATGTCTCTATCCAATCTAGAAACCATACTACATATGTAGGTATATGAAAAAAGGAAAGAAAAAAAAACATAAATTTAAATGTAAAAAACATTGTCTAAATACTTCTAAATATCGTTTCTCTTGCGTAAGGATTACTCATCTTACGTAGATACTTTATATACCATTGACCTTTAGGATAGAATCTATATTTAAAATATAGAATTCTAAAAGTGAAAATCTATCCTATCTCTAAGGAAACTTTTTCTTCATTTTCAAGTTCAAGGTATACTATGGGCTAAAATTTCCTGTAGGTATACCAATTTTCTTGATAGCAGCTATCTAATATAAATTTATATTATATAAAAAAAATAATATTCGATTTTTCTTCTTTTAAAATTGCCATTTTTTTTTACATATATATAATTTCTTCCTTTATTTTGTTTCTTAACAGAAAAAAAAAGACTAGACCACAAAATATGGTGTATTCTTCTTCTATACTTCTAAATCATCATGGTCTGTTACAATTTGTTGGTATTGTATTTCTGTTTTCCTTTTTTTTTTGTTTTTATTCAAACGATAAGAACATTTTCATGTCCTTTGGGAAAATCTTTTTCACAAAAATTATATAATATGGTTGGGAATTGTAGATTTTTGTGCCCTGTAATTCTGATAAATGCGAAGGATGTTGTCAAGAATGAAAAATACATTTTTCTACGTCATTTGTTGTTTTTATTTCTTTTCTTTTCTTTTCTCGCGAATAACTTTTCACTTTCTGATTAATAATCACACTAGCTAGGCTACTAGCTACTATGTATACCATAAGTAAAGGAAAACTCAACCCCCAACCGCCCCCCCAAAAATATTACACAAACAAATAAATGTTATTAGGATTCAAAATATATAAGATCTCATGAGAAAAGTGTAATAATGTTTTATATTCTTTTTGACGCTCGCTTAAGGAAGACGATGTTGTTGTTTTTATTATATATCCAAGAATCGCATACAAATTCGTAAAACTTTATCAGTTCAAAGATTAAAGATTTAAAAAAAAAGCTTAAGATCCATATGAAAGTCTTTTCTAAGAAAAAAAAAATTAAGATTATGACATTATTTTGTTTTGGTCTGAAGTTGAAAGGTGTACAAAGTTTCACAAATATATATTTTAAAGGTTCATTGAATACTTAGCCATTTTCATTTTTTCGTTATTTTCTTTTTTGACTATCTTGAAAGCTTTTATTGATTTCAATTTTTTTCTTTTTTTTTTGGAATTGAATAAAATGAATGAATTCTTATTGTTTTCTTTAAAAAAAATTAAAAAGAAATGTACAAAATTTTTGTTTTTTCTAAAAAAAAAATTTCTTTAAAACAATTTAATTGCTTTTTATGAAATTTAAATAAAGATTCAGTAAACAAAAATTGTATATAAGAGTACAGTAAAAAGACATTAATCATCACTTTTAAAATATTAATATTCAACCAAAGTAAGCAGAGAAAAATAATATATTCCCTAGAAAATAATTTATTTAGAATAATATCCATTTCTTGAGAATATTTAGCTAAAAAAATGTAAGCAACATTATGTCTAAATAAATTTATGATTATATATAACTTTAAAAGGCTCTCCTAAAATAAGCAAAATAGAAATAAGAATAATATAACTGAATATAATATGCAAAAGTAAACATTGCATAATACCTTTGAGAATTTATCTTCAATTTTTCTAGTAGTATTCAAAATCTTGGCATTTTGCCCAATTTTACTATAAAGAAAGGAAAATTATGTTACAGAATTCTTTTAGAATTGTTAGGTATCGACGAGTACACATAAGTACATATGTTATTTTCTTTTATGGATTTTGAAGAATCATCATTATCCAAACATTATGAAAACTATAAGGTCTGTCAGTAATTCAACTATCGTACAATAGAATATCTATTTGAATACGTTTAAAACAACTTTCCAATGAAATAAAATGTGTTATCACGTCTGAACACCTCAACTGGTATTAATTTGAATCCATATTTTATGGATTTCTTCCGTTCATCATTATCACATGATTTGTTCTGGGCCTTCCATCAAATTCTTTTCTTTTTACAATTTATCTCATAAAACATGCTCCTGAAATTTTACATATGGATTACAAATCACTACAGGAAAATGTGCAGTTGGAAAGCTACACAAATGTATTTGATTTGTACTTCTGGAACAATTATGAAAACACGGTCCTACAATAACTATGGGACTATCCTCTGTGATACAATATACTAGAAGATTCTCTAATCCAATTAAAACGAATACAATCTGGACTTCCATTACAAAATTATATACCATATATATAAAAAGCAAGTCTTTCTGTTCGTCCTATCGTTGACTAAAAAGAAAAATAAAATGCGGTTTTAAATATCTTGTACAGTATTACTTGGGGGTCGGAGAGCTTACTAAAGAGGGGCTTGAAAGCTCATTTCGGAAAACATCATTTATAATCTGAAACATTGGACATGATTATGTCCTGAAACAATATTATTGAGATTTTTATGACGGACATTCTAGCGCTCACAACAAAGTTGTATGTCCCACCGCTTTGCCACTGGAGGCAATACAAATTTACGAACTTTTTATATAGAAATCACCCATGATTACAATGTTCAGCAAAGTTGTGCAGATTTTGATGGTAATTATTTTTGTCGAGGAGCAAATAGTTCCATCTCTCGCCACTTTGGAACTGGAGTCAAATTTACAAATTTACGAACTTTTTATATAGACGTCACACTAGATCACAATGTTTATCAAAGTTATGGAGATTTTCGTGGAGATTCTTTCTATCGAAACCATATAGTTATATTTCTCACCGCGTTAGCCCTGGAATAAATGAAAATTTCTGAACTTCGTTTATAAAGGTTCCACACAGTTATAATGTTCAGCAAAGACGTGAAGGTTTCCATGGGGATTATTTCTCTACAAGGCTTTATAGTTCCGACTGTGGTCGTTGTGGAGCTGCATTCATTTCTAAGGTGTTTTGGCTCCTACCAAATAGAGGCTTTTGTCTTTACCTGATATATAGTACGTATAGGATTTTTAGGAGCTATTCCGCCAACGGGTTTAATTTATTCGATCGGAGTGTTGAGGGGCAAATACAGAAAAACACCTCTAATTCATTAAATTATTGGCGGATGGCTGTGAAATTTGGAATGTACTGTACATTCAGAATAGGCCGACTTAAAACATGAAATATATCTCTAGTTATGTTACGAGGCAAATATAGTAAAATAACCAAAGAAGTGATCAAAGATGTAGTTATGGGCTCAGGGCTGTATAACTGCAGTAACTACTATATATAAAGTTACAATGTCAAATATTCGACAAAACATTTAAAATACTCTAAGTTCAATCAATATTTTTTTGTGGACGTGAACATGAATATCTGATTAGAATTTTGGTTGTACATTTTCCTTTGTTTCACTTCTAATCATGCAAATTCCCAACTATGCTATAATATAGTGATAGAATATATATGTATAATATTTTAATTAAGAAATAATGAATAAAATCGGTTCTACAACACTAAATATAAAGATTGGACGTCTACATAGTTTTGTGTTAGGACTTTACTATTCAATTTAATATCCAATCCAAAACTTCATTGCATTTGGTTTTTTTCTTTTTTTACAAAACATAGATTTTCTAATTTTCTGTTATCATAAATTTCGATGGAATTCTGAGAGTAATAGTTTCATAACTGTCAATGGTGATAACAAGTTTTTTTTTTTTTAATTAAAAAACTCTTGTAACAAAAATTTATGATATTTAGAAAGAAAAGTTTATCGAAGAAAAAAATCGATTATGAAACGGAATCAACTACAGTAGATTTAGTTTGTTCAAAATTAGTTTCCAGTTTTTCAATTTTCAACTTTAAATAATTTAAGATTTATGATAGGATTGAGCATCATTGAAGTAATTATTAAAATGTTATTGGATTTCTTAATAAGTAATTTAAAGTTTTTCCAAGTTGGAAGTCATATTAGTAAGTCTGAGGAACATTTATTGTATAAACATAGGATATCATAGTAAAACACTCTTATTTTACCATTTTTATGTTTAATTCGAGTATCAAGCAATATTCGAAATATCCCACCTAGACGATACTACGTTCCAACTACGTCGTTACACATTCTAAAATCACTTCCCTTTTATACAATAGCAATATGACTAGCTTCTTCGATTATATTACTAGTAGCAATACACTACATATAGGTATTTAAAACGTAAATGGCACAACATGAATTGTTAGCTGGGTATGCACCTACCATGAAGTTGGTTCAAATATTATATTTAAAGTTTTCCTTGAGAAATATAAGATTTTTGAAGGAATTACTGTTTATATATGGTGATACAATTTGAGTTTCCTATGTTGGCAGCATTGTAAATCAAGCAGCAATTGTTTTTAAAGCGTCAAATGTCAGTTTGCAACAACAGATTTACGAAATGGATAGCTTAACCATCGCTCAACGCGTTAAAATTGTTCTATTGTTCTACAGAAATAATAATTCAGATTTTTCAAAGAAAATCTTCTTCTCTGATGAGGCACATTTCCACCTCTCTAGGTTTGTTAATAAGCAAAATTGGGGAGATGAAAATCCTCATCAGGTTCACGAGACACCATTAAATGGCCAAAAAATGAGTGTGCGCATTGTTGTCAGGCGGCGTCATTGGGCCTTACTTTTTTGAAAACGATCAGGGTCAGACCGTAACAGTAAATGATGAGCGATATAGGCGCATGATAACCGATTACCTTTGGCATGAAATCGAAGATATTGATATGGAAGATATGTGGTTCCAACAAGACGACGCAACTTGCCACACAGCGGGTCCAACTTTGGATCGTTGGTCGCATTATTTTACGTCTTGGTAGCGTCAACTGGTCGCTAAGATCATGCGACACCGTTGGATTTCTTTTTGTGGGGTTATGTTAAAAATCGCGTCTACGCCACAAAATCCGAAACGTTGGAGCATCTAGAAAAAACATCCGCCAAGTTATTCCTGAGATATCGCCCGAAATTTACGGAAAAGTCATTGAAAATTAATTCGAAAGGAACGGCTGCTGCAGAAAGTCCAGAGACGGCCATTTAATTGATATTATTTTTCATAATTAATGAAATACATAACATTTGTGATTAACAAAATAAAATCAGTATATTTCGATAAACTTGTGTGCTTTATTTTGTTTTAAACTTCGGAAACTGGAGTTTGACCACCCTTTTTACATATGAATGTGGGACATCCTTCTGACTGGATTTTTAACATGTTGCGTTTGGATTATGATAGAAAACAATAAAAATTCTTATTAAATCAAATTGGGTAAGAGGATTTGTCATAAATATTATTGTTTTACCATTGATCTTACAATAAATAGCCAAAGAAAGAAAAATAATAATATTTAAATAAGCCTTATTTTTCCAGAAAATATATTTTTTTTTATTATAATATATATTATTGTTATTAGTCTCTTTATATATTTTTATATTCAATAAGTGTTCTGCATATTTGTGAGAACAAAAATAGAAAAGAAACGACTTCAGACAGAATTTCTGACAAAAGTTGTTTATTATTCTGCGTAAAGCTTACTGAAATATATTTCTTCATTTTTGCATATATAACATGAAATCAAATATTCAAATAGTATGCATAGCAGGACAAAACCACCTCTTTCGGAAATATAACATCAAAAATATTTATGTGGGTTTTCATTTAAAAAAACTGGGCTCATAAATTTGCTCTTTTACATAAAAAAAAAAAAAAAGTTATATAGTTCATCTTATTTTAGATGGCTATGAAAAAAAGAGGTTCTAAATAAGTACTTTAATGGGTTAAGTACAGAGTGTTCTATCACATATTTAGAAACATTTTTAACGGGCATGATTCCTTGGGAATCGACAACTGTTTCATTTCTAAAAGATCTTTCTTTGAATATTGTACTATGCTTAAAAGCTCGTCGGTGGAAGAGTTTTAAAGTGGAAAATCTTGTTGCATTTGATGTTTTCTCCTTTTTGTGTGCATTTTCAATAAATTGTGGGAGTTTGTAGGAAAAAGGTGGCTTTTATTAGTAATAGTAATTTAGTATGTGTATTTTATTAAAAATTCAACAAATACATAACATGAATTTGGAGAAAACACTTCTTCCATATAACATATTGTCGTCTAACCTGAATTGGAACTGGTATAAACTTATCTTTTATCTTCTACCCGGTTTTTTTATTTTTATATGAATATCATATCATTTTCTTGATAAGAGTTAATATGACCAAAAGAATGCCGAAATCATAAAACTTCAGTTCTTATTTTGAAGGATTTTGTTGTTATTCATAATTTATGTTGGAATTATGTACATCTTATATGATAGCTATGCGATATTTTAACTTTATTATAATGTTAGCCAATCATTAAAACCGGCAAAGATCCCTTTTCTTAAAATTGATTGATTATTTTCTTTAGAAATTGTGTTTTGAGTGCTGTTTTTAGTTACTTATGAATGATTATGTTAGAAATATTGTAAAAGAAAACATTTAAAAATCAGGACGCATCTGTTGCTGAAAGATTTGAGATTAAGAAATTCCTTTTTTTTATTGTTTTAAACAATAATTGGATTTTGGGAAATACTTCATTTTCATGGTTTCATTATGCATATCAAAAATTTATGATAATGTTTTTCAATAATTCTTAATTAGATCGGCGACGAAGTTATTGGATTCACATATATGATTTTGTGATATAAAATTTTATAGATTTTCTTTGGGAAAAGATGAAATTATTTTGTTGAAGAAAATCTATGAAAGGGTTTTTCATGAATGTATATAAAATTTTGTTGTTACGAAAATATTATCGTAATAAATTTTATAACATTTTGAAATATAAATTTCTTGTCATATATTTTCAGATATTTTTTAATTGAAAGTAGTAACATGCCAAATACTCAAAAATTTCAATTGAAAAATGTATATGCTTTCTAATTTTGTGATGAAAATTTATATATTTAACAACGCTTTTTATGCCTGCAGACTCGCGGCTTTGAATTCGAGCCTCAACCAATATACTTTAAATCTACTTTTTGACATAATTGTAATAGCTTTTAATATTATTAACAGGTCTATTGTGTCATTGTGACAAATGTTTAGTCCTAACAAATTTGGAACTACAAATATTATGACAACTGAGTATATTCGTATCCTGGCAGACGGGTCATAATTATGTCCAAAATATGAATTTATAACAGTTTAATCTTTTATAATTCGAGCGAGTTGTCACGGTTATTTGAGGAATACTCTCGAAAATATTTGTACAGGTCTAAACATATTTTATAGGTGTAAAATTATTTCTGTGTTTAAAACTCAGAGAACACATACAATTTCGTTGTGATGTAAAATATTTCGGTCAGAACTTGCGATAACTTTTTATGACAATTGTAAGTTATGAGCGCGTCAGAATACGGATCAGTCTTTAAAAAAAAAGTTATGACAGTGACGCCATGTTATAAAAATTATGACTGGGCTCAGAATATGCATGTAAATCTTATAAAATAATCTAACTTAATTTCATATAAACAAATTAGGCAAAAAATTATATCTTAGAGCATATTTATCCTGTGACACGTTTTTTATATAATATAAAGTTAAAGTTCGTATTGTTAATGATCTTAATAAGATATTCCCCAATCTTATGAATATTTTGTGTGATATAATTAAGTTTTTAATACAGTTTCTAAGATAAAAATATGTACCACGTAGCACACAAAGTGTTAAAATGTTTCGATGGGAATGAAGTGCGTCTGAGTATACTAAAATTCACCTTTTTTAAAACTGGGAAATTGATTCAGTTGTCCAAATATATGTAATTTGCATGCTAAGGTAGACGTAGATATCAAAGTTATTTAAAATCCTGGATATTCAAACAAATGTAATTACCAAATATGATTATGGTCGTAATCATAAAAGCAGTATGAAATGAAATACAGCTTAAATCCCTGTATTATTTTATCTTAAATACCAATGAAATTAATTCTGTCATAAAATTTATATGAAATTATTCTATTTCATGTTCATAAATTACACTAAATTACCTGAAATTTTGTTGGATTTGTGAATCAGTGAATAACGAATTTTAGGTTTTTCTTCTTTTTTTTTTTTAAAAAAAAATCTAATTCTAAATCAGTTAAATTTGAGCTTCAAAAAATATTATTCACTGTTTTAAAAAGTTTTATTCATATGCTTATAAATCATATTGTCAGGAAAATAGTCTTTGAATTAAATTGTAAAATCGGAATGTTAGAAATATGGTAAGAATTAAGACATAATAACCTAATATAAAATATTTAATGGAATTATCCCTTATAGGATTTAATCTTTGAATGAAGCAAATTATATAGTATAACATATATACTAATGTAGTTTAAATAATATGATTCTTTTGTTTGAACATTGTTCAAAGTGAAATTAGTGGTACACCAATGCATATAATATCCTGTACAAGTACATCATAAGTTTGTTCATTCTATTATATTAAATGTTTGACCTATTAATATTCCTTTATAAGAACCTGTATTCTAGTTTAATTTCTCTTATCACAAAGTTAACAGAAATATTGTCTATTTTGTAAACTACGTCCAGAAACAATTCAATTTACATAATTGCACTTCGTTTCACTGTAAAGGAAAGATATTATTTAATTAAAAAGTATTTAGAACAATATTAAGTTATATTATATAGTCTGCTATATTTATTGTCTCTACATGTAAAAATACTTAAAGGTAGTGAATGCGAATTGACATTCTATGCATTGATTTTCCTGTGTCAGTGGTCAGTTTTTATTCTGGTACAGATTTATGAATAGATGTTTAATAAATTGTAGTACATAGACGTGCTGTAATGAAATGCTGATATGACTAGTTTATCGGAGGTAAATCAGAAGTGGGAGATTTGTAACGAAAATCAGTTGTTTAGACAATATATAATTTGATATCATAAAATACATAGAATTAATTACTTGAATGATATAGTAAGGGTAGATCGAGGTTTATGACTTTATATTGTAGACATATACTATATACAACGATTAGAGTGAAAACGCCTATTAATATGATTTTTAGGCCCTATGGTAGGTACTACAATTTTTATTGAAATTATTTCCATACACAGACTATATAAATAGGTGATATTTTGCGTAAATTTCATAAAAATCAGTACAAGGATAGTGGTGAAAGAAATAGTTGTAGGACAAAATAAACCTCTTCATAAAGTTTTTTTGATGTACTTTAAAAACTAATATACCGATTTGTATAAAATTTACAGAATAAATATAAGCTATTAGGACCTAAGATTCCTGTAAATTAAAGCATGTTTGAAAAAGTGAAACCAGAGTTATGCAGAAAAACTCTTGGAATAGTATTAGTTTTGGTTGTTTTTCTGTTCTATTTCCGCCATAGGGCATCAAAAAATCAGCTATGGGCCGATTTTCAGTTACTATATGCTTGTGTATTTAGTTTCATTATGACATTGTATTTAATGATATTAAAATAAAACTAACATTTATGTATTCAAATTACAGAAATTAAATATTTAAATTCTTCAAAATTTCCTTTATTTTGGCATATTTTCGAAGATATTAAGCTCTACAAACACTTCGTCCTAAGTTAATATTTTATTTAATTTTATTCACATAAGTAAATATTGTTGTTTTTAAAATAAATATTTTTTAAATTAAATAAAATTTTTCAAGAAATATTTGAGATCTAGAACGATTACAGATATTTAAATTCGGTATAAAATAATAAAATAAATAAAATTAAGTTTCTTTGATGTGGAGAAAATGTTTAAATAATAAAAATTTATATTTATAATAAACGTTAATATATTAGAAAAAAAGGATCCCACCTAAAGAAATATTACTGAAAAAATCTCATAGAAAATATGAATGGAAAAAAGGTGGCTCAAATTCTTTCAAAAATTATTTCAATGAATCAAATCTCTTCTATAAATACTGAAAGGCTAGACTACCTGAATGAACTTCAAAAATAATTTTCTTTTAGAGATATTACGAGACGATAAAAGAAAAATGTCTAAGAACTGTGATTAAAACGTTCTAATATGTCTGTCCTTTAATTAATGATATACGACACCCACCTGTAGTACTGATTAGGTGTGGTTTATATGATTCATTATAAGTAGGTAATTATTTATGACAAATGGATTTTTTTGTAATATGAGATTGTCTCATTAAATTAATATAGTTTAATGAAGTTAAAGTCATAATCAGAAATTAATGATTTGATCTTTGAAGGCGTATCACAAAAATATTTCTCTAATAAAATATGATTAATATATTTTGTTTGGAAAAATTTAATTGTTTGGTATTTTTTTATTAAAGCAATTTCTTTCTATATAATCTGCTTGTAAAACTAAAATTGGCAAGAAAATATTATAAAGGTAGACATTTTGACCATAGAAATCCGGGCATAAACTTGGACCGTCGAACCAGTCCACGCGTACCGCTTCAGTCTGTGCATTAACGTGGTGAATAATATGTATTGGAACGCATCGCGGTATATACTTTGTATATAAAGACAATGTTAATAACTTTAAGATTCAAAGTAAGTGATCTGATTGAGAGGGAAATATTTAAGATTTGGTATGCGAAGTGAGTTAAAAATTTAGAGAGTGGAGTTTGTTGCATTTAGTGAACAAATTGTGTAGAGAATTAGCTTACAAAGAATCCAGGAAGCTTTGCTGACTAGTTAGAATATATTTTTAAAGAATATTTTTGGTTGAATTTTCTTTTCAGTCGACACTGTTTACCATTACAATAATTTTTTTTAAGCCCTGTGCTAGGTACTAACAGAGGGTATATTAGTTTTGTCACTCCATTTGTAACACATCGAAATAATCGAAAATTTGTGAAGAATTAGTGGAGAAAGAAATAATCCTTGGAGAAAAAAAACCCTCTTCATATAGTTTTATTGATGTACTTTAAAAACTAATACACAGATTAGACTTATACTATCAGGGTCTGGGCTACCTGCAAATTAGAAGAAATTTTAAAAATAGGAAACAAAGTTATGAAGAAAAAACCTTGAAATAATGTTAGTTTTGACAGTTTTTCTGTCCCATTTCTACCGTACGGCATAAAAAAATCAGCTATAGGCCGATTTTCAGTTACTTTAAGTTTTTCTCTATTTTTATGACCCAAAATTTATATTGATATTTTGGGTATAAGCAATTTACACAATACTATCAAAAATTTGTATTGTACATTAATTATATGGCTTTTTTCCGGTTGGAAATTAATGTAAATTTATGAAAAACAATTTCGGTTAACCATAGAGCAAATGTTTATTTTCAACATACTTCAATTCAATTTTTTTAATTGATTAAAATTTTCATGAATAATATTTCACTATATTAAATTTATTTCCAATTCATTAAATAGAAAATCATTTTGAATTAATTTCAAAAATTTGATGAAAATAAATATTAGATAATTTTGATTTATGGGAACATAAAAAAAATACTCACCTTGATTTTCAAATAAAAATATTCATGAAATATTATTTATTCATACTTGTCATATTCAGGCCGAAATTTTCAAGTGGCATATTGGAAGATAAATAGTGTATCTTTTGAAGACTGAAAAACGACTTTTACTACTATTTAAAAACACAATAGTTGTGCTTTTTGGGACTACCAAACAACAAAAAAACAAATAATTTTTACTACTGACAGACAATATGTCAAGGAACATTCATGTAGAATTTGAGCATTGCAAAATGTGCGGTTTACATTTCATAACGATTTAAATTAGACAGACACTTCAAGTGCCAGACTCGGTAGTGAAATTAAAACAAATAATATTTCACGAGACGGTTATTTGAAGTATTGTTTTAAGCAACTAAAATAAAAAGCCATAAAAACAATAATTAAAAAAAAATATCAAAATCAGGTAAGATTCAAAATTCAAACCAATTTCGTGTTAATTTCAAATACTGCAATAAAAAAGCAAAAGTTTTGATTTGTGCTATCTAGTATCTAGAATACATAACTGTGCTTAATATTAGATCCCAACAATAACATTACTTAAATAAGCCCGTATAAATTGTATGGAAACCGTGCTTTTTTCCCCAAAAAAACACAGCTACCATAATTAGAAACAATATAATGACGTAAAGTTCAACAAAGCTTTGGTAAATCTCATCCTGTATCTTTAAAAATCGGCTAATTTAATTAAGAAATATTAGTTCTGAAAAAATACCGAGCATATACTAGAAAAGAAGGATAATAGTTTATATGTTTAGGATGGAAAAGTTCTTGTCTAATATTTTTCTGGTTCATTTAATAATTGATAAGAAAAAATAACATTTTGATAATTAATGCGAAAACATATAAGAAATTAACAAAAATAATGACTATTCGCAGAAAAATAAAAAAAGTAATATAATTTTGAACTTTAAGCAAGAAATTTAATGTCATTTGTATAACAAGTCTTTCCATTTATAATCTTAAGTCATATATCTTCGAATTAATTGCCCGGAATCATTTTTCTAGAAACAAGAAACCAGACTATGGCTTTTCATTTAGTTTTTCTTCATTAGGCAATTTCTTAAATTAGTCACTTGATGATATTTTGGAAACATTTTGGGAGCATTTTATATAAAGATATTCTTCCAAATTACAGTACCACATCTCATTATGAGGGTTCAAAATAAAATTTGAACTTAAGTTGTTTTAGAATAATAAAAGATGTTCTTTCAAATACAATTTCGACAAACTTTTTAAGAGGTTATAACCGGTCATAATTTTCACAATTTCTTATATAATTTTATAGACTAATCATATCAGAATATGTCAGGTCGAATTTAAAGAATTTTGAAAACTATAGTTAAATTTGATCTGAGAAGTCAAGAATTCAAACGCATTTTTCTCGAAATGAGCTTAAAACTCATACAATGTTTGATTTGGAAACTTCAAATTTTGCACCGAAGTACCTAGTAAGGCTCCACTTCTATTGACGTAGTATGTCCCCGATATAATAAAACGTTTTTAGGTAAACATTTTTTTTTAAATAAATTTTAAAATCTTTTACGTTATTATGGAAGTGTTATTAATACCACACATAGAAAATGTTACAAATCTTTGTCTGTTGCATGTCCAGCAGAATTCTTAAGCTTTTATGGCATGTATATTTCTTAGGGACATTTAAAGTTGTAGAAGTATCTCTAGAGCCCTATTATATGCTATAAAACTTTAATAATATTACTTGGATTAGCTATTATACAAGCACCAAAGTAAAACTAAGTCAATTCGATCGACAAAGAATAATTTAATTAAAAGCTTTATATACAATTTTAACAATTACATACACATATGTATATTTATAATTATTGTTTTGAAATTGCTTGATTCACAATCTCTAGGATCAATTTCTATTGAAATTCGGTTGTTTATTATTTTTGTGAAGTTTGAAAAAGTAAAAGTTTAACTTTTACTTTGTAATTTAGCAAAATAATAATTAAAAAAGCTAAAACTTTATTATAAAGAAAATTCAAGAAATATTTAAGAAAAATTTAATTACAAACGAAAACATTTTTTCAGTTTAATTTTTTTTTGTTGGTAAGGAAAGCGTTCTTATCTATTTTATTTTCTTTAAAAACTTTTCAGTTATACAATATTTTAAAGTGTTAAAATAATCAAAGCATTTTCATTCAACCAATTTGATTTACTTTAAGAAAAAAAAGAAAAGAAAAAGAAAATCTTGAAATATATACGAAAAAATGTATTGTAAAGAAAAAAGGAAAGCAAGAAAATTAAGAAGAAAATCTAAGTATAGAATATTTTTTCGAGAAATTGAATTTTAACAAAGAAAATGAAATTTAATTTTCTTAAGAAAATCTGTACAAAATACATAAATATTCGTCTATGAAATGTTGATAAAGCTCAAAGAAGTTTTATCAGTTTTGACTTCTTTGAAAAATCTTAAATATCTTTTGCTGAACTTATAGAGATTCATTTAATCGTGTTTACTATGTTTGGAGTTTTTCTATTTAACTAATATCAAAGAAGAGGATTAATTAAGAACATTTGCAGAGTATCTCGTGCTTTTACCCTAACATTTCTTCAATGATTTCAATGACCTCTTTAATGACTAGATCAATTTTTTTTTAAACGGAAAAAAGGATTACATATATTGCTTAACAATAACATTTTTTAAAGAAAAAACTAATAGCCAGTTTTTCAGTGAACGTTTAAACTTTAACGGACGTTTAACTTTGAGATTAAAAAATTTTGGGTTTTACAGGTTGAGTTTAACCTGTGTAGCCTGATTAAAATTCAGTTCTACCTAATCGGTCAATTTACAGAGTTTAAACGAGCATTTTATTTTTATTAGGCGGTTCGTTTTTTTTCAACTTGTGAATGTCAAAATGTTCAATCACAATGGTAAGTAAAGAGAAATCATTCATAATAATTTGCCATTTTCAAATTAGTTAAACGAAAAATACAAAATGAACTGTAAAATCGGATTCGGATTAACCTACGAATTTAATCGGAGCTTTTGGGCTAAATAATCTTAAATTTAAACGTTGACGTTTATTTATACTGTCTTACGTGCTTATTCTGGCATTGTGACAGTTTTGCGGTCAGAAATATTTATGACAATAATATTCTGACTGAAATTATGACTGCTACGAAAATTCGTATTCTGGCGAACGGGTCATAATATGTCCAAAATATGAATTTATACCACTTTAAAACTGGTATAATTTGAGCGAGCTTTCGTGGTTATTTGAGAAATACTCTCGATAATGTTTGTATGGGTTTGAAATTTTTCTATCGGTGTAAAATTATTTGTGTGTTGAAAAGAATGGTGGAAATTATTCCATATTTATCAATTGAATCACTCAGAGAACCCATATAAAATTCCGTTGTGATGTAAAATATTGTCGGTCAGAACTTACGATATTTCTTTATGACAGTTGTTAGTTATGAGCGCGCCAGAATACCAAATAGTATTAAAAAAAAAGTTATGACAATGACGTAATTTTATGCCAGTCAGAACTTGTTATGACTGCGTTCAGAATAAGGGGGTTAGTTAATTGATTTTCGTAGGGCGATTATTAAGTAAACAAGTCACGAAAGAATGAGTCGTCACGAAATTAAGCAAGACAAATCTATAGAATTAAAATCAACTTAACAAATATTGACTTTATGCCAAAATTAATATGTACACATGTATTAGAAGAAAAAACTCATGTAAAAGCTGTAAACTAGTTTCATGTCGTAATTTCTAAGTTTGTTAAAAACTATGTACTTGTATTATTTTTGTTTTGTTCTTAATTTTCAGGTTTCCCAGAAAATTACTATAGTTTATTAACTTTTCATGTTTAACACCATATAGAATAGTTTACAAAGTTTTTTAACTTTTAAAGAGACCGAAATAAGAGAATGAAGAAACTTGTTCAACAACTCATATGTATTCATATGTGTCTATTTTAATAATTTTCACAATTATGTTTTAATACAGATTATTCCACTTCAAAAATATAAAATTACTTTAAACATATTTGAAAGCGGAAAACCCTTCATTATGTGGTATTTTTCATGCAGGAAATAAATAGATAGAGTCTCTTTTAAAACATAAAACAAGTAGCTAGAGTTACGTAAGTAGTTTTGAAAGTTTATTATTTAAAATAAGTTTAAGAAAATTTAAATGTTCGGAAAAATAGAAAAGTTGTTAACAAAACTTTTTCGAAGAACTTTAATTTAATAATTAATTAATTAAAATTATTTTGGCGTAAAAAATAATTTAAAAAAATATTCAATTAAATCAATTAAAAAACATAAAAATATATCTTTTTTTTTATACAAAATTTTATATTTAATAACTAAAAGGAAAGAATGAGATAAAAGCACTAAAGCATTTCATCAACAATAAAATAAGATAAATTACTTACGAAAATGGAATCCAACAGAAAACATCATCCCAAAGGAGATTCTCATAAATATTCGACATAATTGATCACCAAAATTATTTTCCAAAAAAATAAAGAAGAAAATACTGAAAGAATTCATCAAAATAAATAACGAAAACTATTTCCTATTGCTTTGGGATTCATTAGTCAACGATGGCTTCATTGTTAAAGATAAAAAAAAAAAATCCCAAAGGATATCTTTCGTATTCCTTTTTATTGAATATTTTGAAGGATTCTTAGAATTAGATCTTTTTGTTGGATACATTTCTTTGATTTTGTATTTGCTTCGGAAGTTTCCATTTACGCAAGAAGTTCAATACTGTTTTGTTGTAACTTTTCCAGAATAATATTGTAAGAAAAATCTATACATGGACATTTTTTTTTTCAATACCTATTTTATTTCCGGATTTAATTTTGATAATAGAAATTAATTTTTCACGATCATATTTAGGCCTTGCCTTTTACAAACATGAAATTAATGAGAATTTTAAGGTTTAAAGGTTGTCTTTGGTTTGGCATTTAGTAATATTCCCAAAGTTTCGAAAATATCCAAAAACCGAAACCATTTTTGATCTAGCTTGTTTTCTTCTTTTTTCATTATAAAATTTTTTGCAAAATTATGTTATTAACCCGTTGCCCTACGTTTTATTTTCAAAGAAATGAGCGCGTGCAGACTATATAATTTTAAGGCAACCCTGTGGGCAATTTTTGATTGAATTATTTATACATCCCCTCAAAACAGTATCCGGAATTTGTCAATAAAACTCAATATGTTCAATTAATCATGAAAATTTATTTTGTCTCCTTGAGGCGATACATAACGATTAATTTAGTCGTCGAAACAATTCTTATAGGCATTTTCCGGTATAACATCTAGCACCTACCTTCTGCACATTTTGATTTATGGCTTCAATGGACTTTTAACCGCTGGAAGAGGAAAAAGTCACAAGGAGCCATATCGGGTGAAAACGGAGCTTGATCGATAACTTTTGTCGAGTTTTGGGTCAAAATTGCGTACAACCATCGATGTGTGGGACGGTGCATTATCAGTGCAAAATCCAAGAAATGTTCTTTCACGAATCTGGAATTTTCTGGTGAACTGGGGCTTTTTAAATGAACAATTCCGGATACTTTTCTGAGTCAATGTATATAACATATAATATATTTCTACGAATGGTATTAATCCATATAATAAGTTTTTAATTTTCTTAGACATTTTTAGGGTTACTATTATTGCTGGTGCTTATTATTTATTGCTTATTTTTAATTATTTAAATAAACTAATCCCTGATAAAGCATCTTCCCAACAATAGCATTATTGCCAAAGAACTTCTACAATTTATGAAGAGAAAATAACATATGGTAAATGTCCACCATGACTACGTTTGCAGACATCGATTCTTTTGACAAAATTTTCAATCACATTTCTCCATAATTGCGGGCCTATCTTACGAATTACACAGTCAGATGTTTTTTTTTTTACAATTTAAAAAAAATTTATATGGTTTTAAGCATTTAAATATGTGGCGGGCGGTGCCCGTCAAAGTCGTGTTTGGCACAGAAAATTCATGCGGGTGAGACTCGTCATTTCCACTAGAAGGGGTTAAGATTTTTCTCGTTAATTGATTTCATTTCATAATTAAATTATGAATATTTCAATCTGTATAATTATCGACGAGATTTTATTTGGCTTGTGGAGTTTCAGCGATATCTAAAAACTTTTTTCTTCTAGAAAATGACAGTGCTTTTTTTCAGTAGACGCTAAGATATGGAACTGAACCATATACTTGATGAATCATTTGTGAATATATACGTATCATCGTCGCGTCCATGTTTTTAATATTCCGGATGAAACTGACCTTTGGATAACACGTTCCTAAGCTATCCCCTTTAAAAACAAAAGAACAAAAGACACCGAACCATGTTTACTAACTAATGTCTTCCTAGCGACAATAAATTTCATACATAATTCGATTTCTTAAAAAACTATTGGCAAGAACCAGTTCAGTTAGATTAAGTAATTTATTTATGATCAGAAAATTTTTATATAAAATTCGATGTCTGGGCAAAAACTTTTTAGTTTTATCACAAAAATAAAGGAGTGAAAGTTTTAGAATTTAAAAAAAAAGAATGTTTCAGTTAAAAAGTATTTTGAATTTTTTACTAATAATAGGATTTATTCAATTATGTTCAAGTGCTAATTATTTAACATCAAAACGTAATTATTTAAATTAATAACTAAAAAAAAAAAAAATTATTTTATTGTATGTATATAAATTATGTTTTCCAGCGGATTACATTGATACATGCCAACTAACAGATCCAAGTATTTCACAATGTTTATCAAGAACTATTACTAAAACAATTGATGCCTATTTATCCGGTTTGATTTAATTAAGTTTTAGTATTTTATTTTGTATTAATTTTCTTTCACTCTTTTAGGTAAAATTAGATTGAATAATAAAGGACCAGAGCCTTTTGTAATAAAAAAAGTGAGAATTAATCAACAAAATAATAATCTTATTCAAATAAATGCTGAATTAACAAATGTATTACCACAAGGATTTACAAAAGCTGTTATTAATGAAATTAGGTAAAATAATAGTGCCTTAAAATCTTCGGTTATTTATTTGAAAGATCACATGGAATTATGATATACTGCGCTTTTAAAGAAATCACTATGGTGAGCCATCATGAATGAAAGAAGATATAGATTATGCTTTTCCATTTTTCAAATTGGTTTTTTCTGTGCGCCTACGTCACACGAGACCTGAAATATATTGTTTGTGTGAAAAATCACGATAATTTTTTGAAAGGAAATCGACATGTGATGTCATAAAAGTATGAAAATAAATATTCAAATATTCTTTCATTCATGGTGAGCCATTACTTATGAACTATGTTTGCGTGGTGCCCCAAATGATGATTTTTTGAAAGCACAGGTAAAGTGACAATAACAATAATATTTTATCAATTATTTTTATTTTCATAAAGAGTGAATCCAAGAACATTAACATTTGAAGTAAAAATGTTTATACCAAAAGTTCGATTTGATGCTGATTATAAATTAGAAGGAAGACTGCTAGTAACTCCATTAAAAGGCGAAGGGGATATGTTTATTGAGACTGGTAGAAATTAACTTACATATATATGAATCTTTCTTGTTATAAAGTAATACATTTTTCTTCCTTTTTTATTTTAGATAATATGAATGTTCAAGGATTAATAAAAACAAATTTATATAAAAAAGATGGTCATAAATTTTTCCGAATTACTGATTTAAAAATGGATTATACTATTGAACGTTTAAGAACACATTTTTATGAATTATTTAATGGAAATAAAGAGTTAGGTTAGTATATTTTATTGGTATTTAAAAATTATATATTTTATTTATAATTACTTTATTTTGATCATAGAGGAAAGCACAAATATAGTATTCAATGAAAATTGGAAAGATTTGAATACGGCTTTGAAACCGGGAGTTCAAGATATATCAGCGAAAATATGGCGAGAACTTTTTCAAACAGTTTTTGATGCGGTACCAGCCGATTTTCTATTAAGTGGTTTACCGAATATATAAATAGAATAAGAACCAGTTTATTATTAAAATTTTGTGCAAAACAAATTTGAAAATAAATAAATTTATGTTTACAAATTTCCAAACTTTTCATTTTTTTCTTCTTTAAAACTTAAATTTTCCATTCAAATTTTCAATTTTTCTATTTTTAAAAAAAAATGTTAATTTGGTATATTAGGTCTGTGAATAAGTTTTTACTAGTTCACATTAGATGACGTTAGCCATACTATAAATATTACGTGTGACCCGGAATTACATGTATTTGAAAGGTTTTATAACAAGCTTCAAAGTGTAAAGAACTTCATTTTATATTCATTGAAAATGAAAGATTCCGTGTCAAATAAACAGCATTTGCGGGAAGCTTTACTTTACTGTTTTTTTTTTGCATTGAATTGTTACTAGAGATTCATCTCTTTAAAAATTGATCCATTTCGAAAATGCTAAACTTAGAAAAGAAAAAGTAAAGCCTGGTCAATCAGTTCTATCAACGAAATTTTTATTCAAATAAGGTTATGCTATGCATTTGGTGGGACCAGAAGGATGTGATCTACCACGTACTTTCAAAAACGAATAAAACAGTTTTTTCTGATCATTGCAGATTACAACTGATCGAATTGAATCGCGCTTTGAAGGAAAAGCGACTAGAATGGGCTCGTAGACACGGTAAAGTGATTTTGCAGCATGATAACGCTGGGCCACATGCTGCTAAATCGGTCCAGGAAACGTTGGAAGTGCTTGGCTGGAAAATACTGCTCCTCCCGCTGTATTTACCAAACATTGCTCCCCCCGATTACCATTTGTTTCGGTCGATGGAACGTGGTCTTGTTGATACATACGTGCTCAATAATCTCGAAGGATGAAAAATTCTTGCAGCGCGGAATCCGTAAATTACCTGTACGATGGGAGAATACTGTAGCTTCAAATGGACCATGCTTTGAATGAAATCAAAGTATTGTATAGTTGTTTAATAAACGTGTATTTTGACAAAAAAAAAATGAAAAACTAATTCATACACCTGATAATTAAGACATGGAGTCGGTTGTGGGTGTCTCGATGACAAATGTATAAATTTATTGGCTTTAATGGAATCTATATATTTGTTTAAGAACATAGAAAAGTATTCTTGAAACAACAAACTTGTCTTTACTTTTAAATTTCATATGAAACTGATTTGCATATTCTCCTTTTTCATATTTTGTAATTTGTCGGAAAAATCTTGGAAATTCTTCAATTATTAAGAAGAAACAATACGGATTTAGAAATAAAAAAAGGAAAACAAACTACATATATAAAATATATGAAATATATTCCGATAAAAAAGAATATCATTAAATATTCTATAAATAAATTCCCTTTTGGAGAAAATAAGGTCAAATTATTAAATATTTTATTCGTTATTCTTTTCGAAAAATAAAAATCTAATAATATTAGAGGACAAAACTGTTTTAGCAGAAATAATTTTATTTATAAGATCTTAGTACTAATAAGAAATATGATTCAGAAGTGGGGATATGGAAAATTTATTACATTACCAATGAATTCTATTATTATCGTAGGAATAATGTAGTTTTGAATGCTTAGTACGTACTTATGTCCTAGACAAACTTCTTGGAAGGTGATAAATCTTTTGAAATTGGATCTTCGAAGTAATCAGAGATAATGTAGTATACATACATTAAACAAAATGAAACTGAATATAGGACTTTACTTATTTTTGGCTATTAAATTTTTAGTAAAATTAATTGTATAGCAAAAAGCCGAGAACCGAAAAGCTCTAGCCGTTCACTTCGACCTGTATACATTCTCTTGTGCTTTTGTACATTAGTGGCGGATTGCATTCTCAGTTTTCTCCTTGTTTTCTAAGGATAATAAGTTAAGTTATTGCCCAGTTAAGACTCCAAAGTTGGATTTACTAAGATCAAGAAGTTATAAAGCAACTTCCGCAGTTGTTGATTTTCAGATTTCCATGATTTTCTGGTTAGTCCGGTATTAGAAATTTTACAGGGTATTGTGAATCCTAATTTACCAGCAAAAATTGCAATTAAATGACAGAGGAAGAGGTGTTAAAGGTATTTAGGGACAGACATACAACATAGATGAATTCTATGTATACTATTTTTATGGAAAACCCGATACCATTACGAATTTCGAAATTTTATTTTAACATCTATGTTATTTAAATTTTTTTTCCGAAAACTGCCAATTTTATACAAAAAAATATTATTATAAAATTTTTTCCCTAATTCGCTCAACGAGTTATTTGAAATCTTTCCCTGGAAATACCAGTTTCGGAATAATTAAATTAATAAATATTCCACTTTTTTTTTTTTGGCTTTTCTTATTCAATTAACAAAACCAGTAAAGACCCTTTTCGCCATACAAAAAACTTCTAATTACTAAAACTATAATCACTGAATTTAAATAACACTTTTAAAAAAACGCAATTAATTAATTCGTTTTTTGTTTTATTTTAAATTTACATAAAACCCGGAATAATTTAATAAATAATTTTATTTTGATGATGTAAAAATTGGCTTTAGGTTTGTGGACCATAGAAGGGCATAATGAATGAAAATTTTAAAAATTTTCAAGTTATTCCGGAATTTGATTATTTTTTTTTGGCAAATCATTTTTGTTTACAACCTGTATCAACTAATATTTATCATAGAGAACCATTAGGGCAGATAGGGCTTTTCCTAATCGTCGACTTTAACCTTGATAATTTCATATGGTACAATTTTGCCAGTTCATTAAAATCATACAATGTCGAGGACAGGATCAGGTCTAGTCGATACCTGATTTTGATGTTCTGATATTCCAAGTGTGAAGCCCGAAACATGACCTAAGGTCAAATTAATGGATTATTGTAAGAGGAGTTCATTTAAAGTTTGATAGTTAAAAATTGTATAATTTCGAAGCATTTTAAGATTGATTAAAAAACCAATTTCCATTTAAATTATTTTAAACATTTTAACTACTAACATATTTAGCTTCACGTATTACGAGTGATTAAATTACGTTTTATTTTTGGTTACAACTTAATTAACAAAACAACCAAAATTTTCTATTTTAGTGATGCTTAATAAATTTACTTTCTTATACGTCAATCGATTTATAGAAATTCTAATCTTTTTATTTACATTAAACCAAAAAAAATTCCATAAAATGAAGTCAAACAACTTTTGGGATTAACGTTTTCTTGATTTTCTGTTGTTCTTGAATTTTTCTATAAAATACAAAATTTGAAAGAAAAATCTTTAGAAGTTAACAACAATTCTATCAAAGCAGAACAATTTTAAGTAAAGTGTTTCAAGCTCCAAAAACCAAAAAAAAAAAAGAAAATTACAAAAATGTCGAAAACTAAATCAATTTTTACATTTTTACTAATAATTGGATTTATTGGATTAAGTTCATGTGTTGATTATTATACTAAAAAACGTAATTAGTTTCATCCTAATTTTTGGTAATAATTAATATTTAATAATTGTGAATTTGTTTGGAAATATCCTTTTTAGCTGATTACATCGAAGAATGTCATTTCGCAGATCCAAATATTAGTCCATGTTTAACAAGAAGTCTGAATCGAGCATACCAGGCTTATGTATCAGGTTTGTGATTAATTTGTTTAAATTAAAAAAATATTATTATTTTAATTAAAAAAATAATCTTTAGGTGAACTTATTACTAAAAATAAAGGTTCAAAAGATCCATTCAAAATTAATAAAGTGAAAATTAATCAACAAAATAGTGATCTTCTACAAATCAAAGCTGAATTAAGTAAAGTTTTGGCATATGGATTTTCAAAAGCTGTAATTACAGATATGAAGTAAATTAATTTTTAAGTTCATTTTATATAGAAAAAAATTTACATTCATGTTTCTTTCTTATCATAAAAGAGTTGATCCAAGCACATTGACTTTTGAAGATCAAATCTTTATTCCAAAAGTACGATTCGATGGTGATTATAAATTAGATGGGCGAATACTATTTGTACCATTACGTGGTGAAGGAAATATGTTCATGGAAACTGGTAAAATTTTGGGAAATTTCTTTGCATATATTTTTATTCTAATGAAATTAAATACTTTTTAGATAATATGAATGTTAAAGGAGTAATAAAAACAAGTTTATATGAAAAGAATGGTCTTAAATTCTTGAAAATAACCGATTTAAAAGTTGATTATACTATCGAAGGATTACGAACAAATTTTTATAATTTATTCGCTGGAAATAAAGAATTAGGTACTATTTATTTTCTTGCAATTTTTATAATATATACTTAAATACTTTTGATTTCACAGAGGACAGTACAAATCAATTCTTTAATGAAAATTGGCAAGATTTAAATGAAGCTTTACGACCAGTAATTCGTGAAACGGCCGCCAAAATCTGCTGGGAACTTTTACAAGGAGCCTTGGATGCTGTTCCAGCAGAATTTTTATTAGCTGATTTAGCATAAAAATACGCAATAATCCAGATTTACACGTTTTATAATTTATATATATATGGAAATTTTCTTTAATAAAAATATTTAATAACAATATAAAGAAAGACTTGATATTTTATGAAAATGGACTAATGTAAGAGATCACGTTTCCTTAAAATCTATATATGGATGGAATTAGTTCTTGGGATATCTTATGGAAGGGTATAAGAACGTTTTTTATCCTTAAACGGAATAAAAGTGGAATATAAATGATTATTTGCATCGGTTTCCTAAAAATTACCTATCTAGTAGCATGGTTTTGATATGTTACCTACATATATAGGTAAAATTGAAGTGAAAAACATATAGTGACTGAAAATCGGCCTATTGATTATCTTGCATAAGGACGGGACGGACATACATAAATCGATATAACTTTTGATTCTCTACACAACCATACCTTTGAAACTCTCATCAGTTTTTAGCAACGAAGTCTACCAACTCGAACTGTTAAAAGAAAGCTTTTCGGAATTTTACATATCTTTACTTATTTGTATCTTTAGTTTGTAGATTGCAAATTTAAATTGAAGAAAAAATCGACTTTAAAGATCCCTAAATTTAATCAATCAATTTACTTCGATATAATAAAATAAGAAAATTATTAATTATAATTATTCGAATGAATTTTTAAACGAAATTTTATTTTATTTTATTGCGTCCTAGCAAGCGTCAACATAATTAGGACTTTAGTTCATATCCAGACAATATGGATAAATTACCATGTAAAAAATAATAAATTTAATAAAATTCAATTGAAATTAAATCAAAACTTAAAGACTAAGATTTCTACAAATTTTATGGGTTAATGAATAGATCTTGAATGTTTCTTGGATAAGCAAATAATATACATAGATATAATAATGTCAGATACAAGAAATTTTGAAATTATGCAGACTATTCTAGTCTGTAAAATTAATTTTATAGAGAAAACAAACTTAGATTATTTATCATAAATTTATCATATTTTATATTGAAGTAGAACTTCTACAAGTTTAGCTCATAATTTCTTGTGCCAAACAGTTTTTGATAGAATTGATTTAGTAGAATAGAATGATTCAAAAAGAACTGTATTGCACTATATTTGTAGGAAAGATTCCACGACTTTTCTTGATAAAAGAAAGGTCGTAAACTTTCCTTAAAAAACACTACACAAAAACACACGAAATATTAGAAAAGAAATCACCACACAAAATGATCACTGTCGTTTTGACGTTTCCAGCAAATTCTAAGAATAAGTTTCTTGACTTTTCGAGAAGTACGTTTCCATGCATATAGAAGAATATTCGAGAGTTCTACGATGAGTATATAAGGTGGAAACACCAGAAGAACAACACAGTTCAAATTCAGAACTTGATCAGTGATGATCTAAGAGATTTCGGAAACTAATTACGACAGTTGAAATCAAACAGCGAAAGTGTTTACATCAGTGAAATATTAAAGTGATTTGATAAATTAGTAAAGTAAAAAGTAATTAATAGAGTTTTCCATTGTAAATAAATTGTGGATAAATTAATTTTGTATCAATTAATAATAACTGATAGTACAAATATTTTTAAGACTAATTGTTAACGCAGAAATAATTGTAAATAGAGTTTATACATCGTATTCACATAAATAAAAAGTGTTATCATTTTATAATATTCGAACCCAGAGAGGGGTAGCACGCAACATTATTATTGAAAATCTTGTTTATTTCTTATGAGAACATGAAATATTCGTGGACGACTTGCCTGGAGGATGTCTATTCACCCGTTTTAACTTCTTGCCAATTCAATATGGCTGTGATGAAGGAAGTGCAATCGAAGAACTTTCAGATTTATAAAATATGTTACCTAATTGAAATGATATACTTTTGGCTCACCATATACATCTTATATGTATGTATACCAAGAAGTTATATAAATCAAACTTAATTTAAAATTGAAATCTTAATTAAATTATTAAGTTAAAAAATTTTCTAGGATTTTATATTCGGATCGAATTTCTAATGATATTTTTCTAAACTTATTAAATTTATCGATAAAGGAAAAGATTTTCAAATCAATACATTTTTCCCTGTTTTTCTAAGATTTGGGATGAACAGAAGATAATATTACAAGAAATAAGAAAGTATAAAAATGTTTTTATATTTTCTAATACAAATAAATACCATTTTAAACCTTTCGATAATTTGTTATTTGAGAAGGGATTTTCTCTTTTGTATCGGGGATTTTGTACAGGAAAAAGGTTTATGATTTCAAAATTTAGTATGCAAATTTATACGAAAAGAAATTTTCAAACTATTTTGAGCCTTTTATAAACAAATTGTCATGGTTTGCTAGATTTGAAAGCGGTAAGAAACAGTTTCTAAAATTCTTGTTTTTTTGGCTATGTATATTTTCACAAAAACCATTTTCGGATTTTGATAAGAATTAGTTAAATTTAGGACTCGAATAAAACCTTTTTTTTTTTATAGAACAATTGGATTATCGAAAATAATTTGTTTAAAAATACATGACTGGTTATTAAAGCTTTAAATTGTTATAAATTCAATTATGTTAGAAATTATTATTATTTGAAATTGTCTTTATAGGGTGGAAAATTTTAACGTGCACTGAGCCAAATTCAGCGTACTAACCCCACAACTCCATTCGACTTATTTCAAGACATAATTTCAGTCGGACTGACAAAAAAGTCCCAATTTTCGAGTCTCCATTAGATTTTTTTTCAGTCTGACTGAAAATATGTCCAATTTTTAGAGTCTCCATTAGACTTTTTTTCAGCCTGACTGAAATTATGTCTTGAAATAAGTACAATGGAGTTGTGTGGTAAGAACATACTTCTGAGAAAGTAAAATAGAGCCCAATAGAATTTCCAATGAAACACAGGTATTGTTGTCGTCTCTTAAAAGTGGCATTGTATGTTGTACATGTTTCAAGATTCATTAGCTAGTACTTGCTATGATATGACTATTTATTATTCTATGGTTAGTTTCTAAATATCAATGAGTATAAATAAACCACTATCCTTTAAGAAAACGCTTCTCATTCCACTTTAATTGAAATCGGTTCTGTTTTATTTTCTATAATACAAAACAGTCTTAAACTGTTATAAATCTTAAATAAATCGATATTTAATGATGACAGCAGGTTTTTGTTCAAATCAAACCAAATCCATAAGCAAAAATAAAATAAAATTGTATCCTTTTAGAGGTTTACGCTAATATAAAAAAAAAAGTTTGTGTAGGTATTAAATGTACTGGCGTCGATAAAAACGAAGTCGATATTTTGATTGGATCCAGATTGGCTTAATTACTCTGAAGAAATCCATTAGTTAGTATCAGATTATAATCTAATCTTTTGGGACGAGAAAAAAAAAGGAAAGAATGAAAAATCAGCAAAAAAAAAAGTTGAAACTATCCAACTTGACGGATAAAATATCAAATTAGACCGAAATTTATTTCGGCTTTTTATTACTGGAAAAAAAAACATTGACTTTTAGGTTCCTAGATAATACTTTCTTTCGTCCTATTATACATTTGTTATTATTATTGCCCAAGTTTATCTTCTTGTAATTTACCTTAGGAGAACTTAGAACTTTTTTCCTTTTCAATTTAACAAAGTAATTAAAAAATTTTTTTGTTTTTAGTATTCAGTTGGAGGGAATAAAGATTCAAGGTTCAAAGAAATAGCAACTTAATTTTTAATAAAACAGAGCTTTTTTCCTTCTAATTAAGAAAAAAAAAAAAAACAAGAAACAATCGCAAAGAGCTCAAGTTTCCAACGAAGCCCTTTTCTTAATCTGTTTTTAGTATTAAACAGAATGATATTAGAACTTTTATATTGTACTATATAAAGATGAATAGCTGTGTTTTTCTTCTTCTTTTTTTGTTTAGATTTAATGCTTTTAATTAGAATTGAAAATTGTTTTCTTCTTTCTTATTTTGACGGACTTTGACTCATTAGTACGAAAGAACATATTTAACTACCTATTTTTAAAATTGCTCATTAAATTTCCTAGAAGGGATATAAAAAAAAAACAAAAACAAAAATAGAAAACAGCGGAAAAATATATTAAAAGCATCTGTTTATAAAAGTTAAAAAAAGAAAAATACCTAAAAGGAGCCAAATTATGTAATTCTAAGAAAACATGATAAAAATGACCATTTCTAAAATATTTTTACTTTTGTCAAGTGAAAAATAAAAGAAAGAAAAACACAATATTAGTTAAGGACCTGAAAAGCTGTAAATGAGAAAAAGTTCTGTAGAAAAGTTTTAAAATAATTAAATGAAGAAATTGATATGAAATGAGAAAGGTCATAACTGCTTCATAACAAACGTTTGGTATTTAATCACTATCTCTTTATTTTGGGATTGGTTGCGAGTGTGTGGTCGCCACGCGCGCTAGCAGTGAAACTTCAAAGATGAAGAAATACGACATTTGTAGGCTAAATAAATAATTGAAAAATTGAAATATTTCTCATTTGGAAAACGAGAAATTGACGTACATTTCCACCTCTCTGGGTGTGTTAATAAGCAAAATCCCCGCATATGGGGATATGAAAATACTGATGAGATTCATGAGACACCATAGCATAGCCAAAAAGTGACTGTTTGATGCACATTGTGGCCAACAAACCCAAAACGTTGGAGCACCTAAAAAACAACATCCGCCAAGTTATTGCCGAGATACCGCTCGAAATTTACGAAAAAGTCATTGAAAATTATCTCGAAAGGATCGTTTGCTGCAGAAGGTCCAGATGGCCGCCTCTGGACCTTTTGCAAAAATAAGTATATTTCGTTAAATTTGTATGTTTTATTTTATTTAAAAGTTCGGAAACTGAAGTTGGATCACCATTTATTTAGAAGAAAAAAAAGTACAGAATTTTTAAAACTACTCTTTTTTTTTAGCTACCCTGTAGAACAACTTGTACCCATTAGATTACATCACATTTTAGCGTAATTTGCTTATTTTTATGTAAATCAATACAATTTTCATGAAAAGAAATTTTCCTACATTTTAAAATTCCTTCTTCCTTTTGTTGGTATATATAGTAACTTATATGCCCACATATACCTGAAACATTATAATTTTTTTTTCTTTTTTTTTGTTGAAAGAAAACAGCTATAAAAAATATTGAAAATTGCCAAAGGAAAATATATATGCCTATCATCCATAAATAGATTGGTTAATCTAATACCATTATTGTCGGTAACATAACTCCATAATACAGGTCTGAAATGTTCTAAAATATATACATATTTGTTTTTATTATAAGCCTTCTGTTTTTTTTCTTTCTGTGGTTTTATAAATGCTTATATATTCAGTTATATCGGTGATGAGAAGCAGCTTTTTATGGCTTGTATAAGGGAAACCCTTGTTGAAATTGAAATAATGTATATGTCAGCAGTCAAACATTTCCTCAGTAATATAACATGCTATAATATCTAATAGGAAGACATGCAAGCTAAAACCTCAAACCTATAATATTCCTTATATACTATTATATTTGTGGTAGATTTGATATTTACTAAGATACTACATATAGAAAAAGAAGAAAAAGGAAGATGACGACAAAAATATTGTTGATGTTGTTCTTGATGATGATGATCAGGATAAGAATGAACATTTATTTGATATGGAGGGCAACCACAAACATGCGTCTATTAGATGAATAAAATAGTGTTATTTCAGTATTGAATAAACAACAAACTCGTTAAGAAAATATTCGTCTAGGAGTCTTTATGGAGCCTTTTAGAAACTTTTCTTTTGATTTTGATTATAAGAATATTGTTTTATAAAAATTTAGTTAATAAAAAATTCTCATCAAACCAATTTTAATCTCATTTACCTTGCAAAAAAAAAAAATAAATTATATTATTAAAAAACAATCTCCCGCGTGTTTTGAATAAAATATTTCCTACTTACCATAAATTTATAAGTTTTCATATTTTAATGAAAAAGTTATGATTTTATTTCACAAAAAAAAGAAAGAAATGATTTCAATAGAAATAAATCTAAATATGAAAATGTACAAAATATGAAAGTACGTACCTTAATGTTTTTCACATGAAGATTTTAAATCAAAGAAAAAAAGTGATAAAACACGGATATTCCGATTCAAGGTGTATATATATAAACTTTTATGGCCACAGGTAAGAAGATACTTGATTATGAAGTTATTGAAATTTATGAATGTTACCATCATCTTTCAGGATAATGGAAATAACATCTAAAATTCCATATAATTTTTGAACTCAAAGAAAGCCTCAAAACAATATAAAGTAAAGAAGATTTTCTTCCATTTTTTTCTTTCTGGAATCACCAAAATGTCACAGAAATGATAAAATAAAAATATATGAGATAATATTCAAAAATCTCTCAAAAGAAATTATTATTCGAGAAAAGAAAGTATATAAAATGAGAATAAAGCTTTGTGTCATTGTAAAATTGCGTTCTCGAGATTATGATTCCGAAAATATGTTTTTAAAAATTTACGTTCGCTTGTCAGATTCTGTCTTTATCAGAAATTCTGCATTCGCAAAATAATACACAAATGTGTTACCCGATTTCAATGAAATTTGGGAAAAACATCCGTATTGTTATGGGTTAGAATCTGATAATGAATAAGAGTTTTGATATTATGATGTTCTGAGTTTAAGATATTTTAAGGAAGCACATCCCCGAACAATTTAAAGGACTTCATAGAATATATGAAAAAGGGTATTAAAAAAGAAAATACATTCACATATTTCTCCAATCGATATAAATCATAACCGAAAACAATATTTCCCACAAAGATAAAATCTTTTCCTAATTCGATTCTATTCCCAGAATGGCATAAATACATACTTCTAGTGTAGACATTGACAGTGTACTTTAAATTATACGAAATGTGACTTTTCACGAATTTTCTTTGTAATTTCATTTATTTTTATTAAGTTTAAAATGAAAATAAATGAAAATAATGGAAAGTTTTTTATTTCATTTAAAATATTTCTTGTTATAGTAATAATTTCCTGAAATTTTGTTTTGCGCATTGATCGTGTTTCAAATTATCAGGAAATCTTCTCAAAATTATAAATTATTGGTCTGAAAACTTAAAAATTTCCATCCTGAACAGCGATTCAGGCATACATTTGTCGACATTCGAAGCCACTTTTCCAAGACACCACATATGGTTGATAAAATGCGTCAGTGTGGGTGCAAGTAAATGTGTATTTAGTCATTGAGTTCGAAACATATGTTTTTATTATTCTGAGAATACATTGTCATTTTTTGTTAATTTTTTTTTTTAACTAAAAATTTTTTTTTTTGGTAAAATTATTATTTTTCTCAAAGAGAAAAATAATTTTATTTAGTTTAGTGCTAAATAGTACTAAATTAAAAATTAATTTAATTGAGAATTAATCGTTAAACAGAAAAAAAAATTTTTATTTAAAATTGACGAAATCTTTCATACAATTTATTAACGGAAAAATACTGACTAGCTCCAGAGGACGTCAGAAAAATTGGTGAGAAAAAATTTCCCGACGGTAGAAATAATTTCCTTTTCGAAATTAGATTTATCGAGGTGGCAAACCCTTTTTTTCATATTAGGGAAATTTTTCAAAAAAGGTGGCAATAAACGTCGACAAATGTATGCCTGAATCGCTGTTCTGGTCCATTAAACATTTTTCAAAGAGATACTCGTAAATTTCGTACTACGCAAAGCTATTTCTGACTTTGTCAAAATATACAAATAAAACGAACATTATCTAGTCAATCCTAGATTTGTTAGACTATACAGTTTTCACAAAATTTAGTGAAAACTTAAAGTACCTAAATTGAACTAAAACTACTGTATCCCAATTATGAAGAACACGTTTCTCTACCATGTCGCCTAACTAAATATCATCCTATTCAAAATTCTTGAATGGAAAAATTTTATAGTTTCGCTTTAAAGGAAAATTTCACACGTACGGACGACGAATCAAATAAATCCAATTAATCATTTAAAAGAATATCAAGCTTGAAAAAAATCCTTTCAACATAAATGAAAAATCGAATAGAAATAAAATACTATATACGAAAAACTTTCTATTTTGTTATAAAAAATTAAAGTTTTTTTCGTTCTGATGGCAAATCTGGTATCTAAATGGAATGTTAAACCTTTTTCCAATAAACTATATATATATATAGGGTGATTCATCGTGAGGTACTTTTTTCAATCCAGATTTTTTTACATATCACGAGCGAATAGTGTGAAGTTGACATTGCAGTTTGATTCAATAGTGAATATCATTTCATTAAAAGGCCTTAAATCATATAGTGTTTTCAGTGAATGGGCTCTTGAACAGCGTAATGATAATCCGCTGTTTTGTCGCAGAATTTTGTTTAGCGATGAGGCCTATTTCTGGCCAAATTCATACAAAATTGCCCTATTTGGGGTGATGAACAAGGCGAAGAGTATCAAGAGCTACTGTTACATCCAGAGAAATTCACGGTTTGGTGTGGTTTATGGGCAGGCGAAATCATCGAATCACATTTTTTCAAAAATGAGAATGAACGTAACGTAACCGTCAAGGGCGCCATGAAAACAGAGTATTTACTACCTGAAAGTCAAGCCCGTAATATCGGTGATATCTGGTTTCAACAAGACAGTACTAGTAGCCATACAGCGCGTGAAATAATGGACATGTTGAGAAATTATTTCGGTGAGCAGTGTTGATTTCACGTTTTGTATCACACCTCTGGATTATTTTCTTTGGGGTTACGTGAAATCTAAAGTCTAGGCGAATAAGCCAGCTGCGATTGATGCCTTGGAAGCAAATATTAATCGTGCTATTGGCCAGATTCCAGTCGCAATGCTCGAACAAGTGGTTCAAAATTGCACCTATAGAATGAACCACCTAAAGCATAGCTACGGCCAACATTTGAATGAAATAATCTTCAAAAAATAAATGGTATCGACTGTTCTTTCGGTTCCTAAAAAACTTTTCACCACCACATTCAGTTTTATGTGTTTTATTTCAAAATATTTTCCTGAATCTCAAGATGAATCACCCTATACTATTCTAATACCTTTTCAAATTACATTTATAGAACAGGTAAAGTGTTATACGTCCACGTCCACGTTTATAATAGTTTCATCGAAATGATAATTCACTTACAAGAAAAGGCATTCATTAAAATTTGAAGGGAAAAACATAAGGCATGTAAGTATTTCCTACAACATACCTTTTATTGCAAACATATTTTTGTTCGATGTGTTTTTTTAGAAAAGAGGGGAAAAAAAATAAAAGAAGAAAGTTAAGTAATATAAACAAAACTTGTCCGTAAAGAAATAAGTTAAGAAAAGCTTTTCATGAAAACTTTCTTCTATTGTTTAATAACGACCATAAAGAATACAACAAACCGAACTTTTTGTTTTGAATGGGAAAAAATTTTAGCAGGACCAATGGGATTAAAAAACATAAGAAGTTAAAAATTTGGGATGTTAATGCTTTTGGGCTGTGGACATTTTTTTTAGAGAAACTTTCTTATTTTGAAGTGAAGTTCGGTATTTTTAAGAGGTTTTTCAATGATCCTTTTTCAATTTTAGAATTCAACTTTAGTTTACGGATAAAACCGAAAAAAAACCACGAAAGCTTAATTGAAAATAGTACATTGTAAAAATGGAAAAAAGCTGTAAAAAAAAAACCAAAAAGAAACATGTTGTGAAAAGAATGCAATTTAAGTTAAGAATTAAACATAAAACTAGTTCTGAATTATCAATGAGGAATCATTTTAGGATGCAATTTCATATATTCTTAAGGATTATATTGGCTTCAGGTTATCTCTATTCTACAGAAGTTGCTCGTGTTAGACTCTATAAAAACATCTTAAACCATTTTTCTTGCTTAAAGTCTAAGTATTCGAAGTACATGATGTGAATAGTAATTTCAAGTATTTGAAGTTGATGAATTTTTTGTTTTTCTTTGTCGATATGTGAAAAAATAAGTTTTCAGTATATGTATATACTTGTAGTATTTATATATTTTCTAATTCAGTGATAGGAAACCGTTTTGAGATAATGTATACAAAAAACAAAAACGTCCGTGTTGATAGATGATAATAAAACTTTCATTTGAAAATAAAAAAAATTAGGAATTTAGCAATCATTTAAATTTTTCGACATGGAAAAAGGTCTCTGAATTTAGGATGCGTAAATTTTGTAAATCGAGGTTAATCGTTGTAAAGGGTGTCCCAAAATTTGAATTGTTTGCGTTTTCTACCAAAATTACTTCTTGCGTGAATTTTGGAACACCTTTATTAGGTGTATTTCGGTAATTTTCTATAAGAATATATTCATTGATATGTGGGACGATATTAGCCCAATCAAAAATTTTGTTAGCATTAAAGTCCAAATTTCGATAATATGAAACAATTCTTTGCCCTAAATTTGAATGTGAATGGTTAAAAAAAAGCGTTGTTTAATTGAACTTAAGTAATTGGTGACAAATTCTACATAAAATCGAGGTAAAAACAGGCCATGTTGACATTAAAATGTTACACCAAAAACGGAATCATACAAAGATTTTGTGTATTCTTCTATACGCACATTTATAAATCTGCATGAAATTCGTTGTTGGACCTAAAAGTAAATTTTTCGACATTTGAACTATATTAAGGCATTTTACCAATTATATCTATTTAATTCGAACCTTAATTTGCATAATCATAGGCGAAATTTATATGCACACACAAAAACTTTAATTATTTTAATTTTTAAATTACATACAAGGTATTTACAGATATAATTATGATTTTAGAATAGGTAAAATCAATTTGTTTCTGCTTGGTATCTGGCTAATTTCTATTTAAAAAAATAGGATTTATGTGGTATGTTCTGTACCTAATCAGAATTTCAGGAGAATTAAAATCACGTCACCAGTTTTCAGTATCTGAATTCTTTGATATTTCAATTGAATAACATTAACTCGATTATTTTCAAAGGAATTTTATAAAATAGTCTTTTTTTAAATAAACAGGTAAATTGAAAATAATTAAATTTGATTTCATGAAAATTTTCAATTAGTTAAGTAATTATAAATACATATTTTCACATCCAATTTAGTCCTAAAAATATATATCAGGAATGGCAAATATTATAAAATTTGATAAAAATAAAAGCTATAAATAACAAAATTGTTTAGAGAAAATATTTTATATAAAACTTGTGTACGTACATATATGCCGAAAATGTATATAAATAATCGATTATATTTAATTATGAAAATGTTACAAACATCTGAAATTGTTTAGAAGTCAAAGTCTGAATATATTTTCATTGTTGTTGAAACCAGAAGGATTTTAAGTGCAAAATCCAATATCATTTTCTCAACATCTTTATGAGCTACATTTTAATTCCTAGAATATACAAAAAAGAATTGGACAATCAAAACCGTGTACGAGAATAAAAGTATGATTCTCATATACGCTTCACATATGATGGACTAAACAAAAACCAAAAAAGGCAGACCTGTCGCAATTGTCAAACTATAGTTAAGTATTATCGATCATAATATTGAATAAAATCTACATTAAAGTATTTTTATTTCATCTTATACATTAATTTCCTAAATTTAGTTAAAATTAAATATTTTACATAACATTAAATTCAAATTATGAACATTAAATTTTGAAAAATTTTCTCTTTAAATAAAACCCACACATTCGTTAAGTTAATTCTTTCGGGAATAATTTATATATCTTACGAGTATTTTGGTTATATCCGCCCATATTCACCCACCCATCCATCTTATTATCTTCCAGACAAAATTCATCTTTAATTTCTAGTACAAAAAAAAAAAATAACTTAAAGTCTGTTACCAGTTGTAATCACGGTATCCAGTCTTTAGACATGTGTATTTACCACAAAGTAAATATTTGGACATTAATCGTTTGGCAGAAAATTTAACCCATTCAGAAATTTATTATCTAAATAGAAATGGGAAACTCTACTAAACTATTTGGCAAAGCTGGTAGTTTATCCCGAAAAAAAAAACATAATATAAATAAATTCTAGAATAGTGGTTTTTTAATGAGGATAAATGGTTTTTTATTATACATATTAAAATATATAATTTGATGCACGTGGTATAATATATGCTAATTGCATGAGACTTGCATCACAATTTCAGTTCTGTAACGAATATCATTTTATATTAAATTCAGTTGAAATATGACTTAAGGTATTTTAAGTAGATAAAATTAGGTTTTAAATGCTGCATTTTTTTCCAAAATATACATACATTTTGTCAAAAAAGTATCGGGAATTGTTGCACCGGTAATGTGTCGTTCCACACATCGATGGTTGTACACAAATTTTTGACCCAAAACTCAACAAATGTCATCGATCAAGCACCATCTTCGCCTGAAATAGCTCCTTGTGACTTTTTGCTGTTCCCCCAGTTTAAATTACCACTTCGTGGAACACGTTTTGAGTCCATTGGAGCCATAAAATAAAAGAAGGTGCAGAATGTGCTGGAGGCTATACCGGAAAATGTCTATAAAAAGATTTTCGACGACTGGATTAATCGTTGGCAAATGTATATCGCATCAACTGAGACTATTTTCAAGAGACATAATAAATTTTGATAATTAATTGACAATATTGTATTTTATTGACAAATTCCGGATACTTTTTAGAGAGAATGTAATTTTATATAGACAATTAAAACAGAAAAGAACTTTTCATAAAGTACTTTATCTTGTTCGGATATTTCCCTCCATATATGTAAATACACAAAGGATTCCCACGTTCTATGTCAAAAAACAAGGTAATGAAAAAGATTTACAAATTCCAGGAATATTATAGCCGGTATCTATAGAAAGTTTCTCAACAGTATATCTTATAAATTATGGATTTAAGAAAAGTTTTGTAAATTTTTCTCATACAAAAGTTGTGACAACCAAGAACTAAAATTTAGTGGTTTTGCGAATTAGGTGGAGTGAATTTAATTTTAAAATTTTCTTTGATAATCAAATCAGACAAGTAATCCATTTGTTTTTCTTTGCCTAACTTTTCTACTTTCACTTCTTTATACTCTTATATGTTAATATCTCACTGACATTGAAAATTATCGAGTTTTTATGAAAGGTAAAGGAATTAAGACAATTATCCGGTTTTTAGGGTATTTAAGTTTTAATACATAAATTATAAGTTAGATAAATCCAATATGTATCTCCATCCGAACTTAAATATTTAGTAAGGCTTTAAGTAGATTTCATTTACATCGTTGATTTAGAGATAAACTTTAGTCCTTAGGTTTTAGGTAGCCAATATAAACGTCCTGAATATCATATTAATTTCCTTTAACACAAAACTCTCATATAAACTGGGAAATCTTTTCGTCACACATTTTAATATGTCAACAACACAATTTTCATCGTAGATCATCAAGAACTTTCATGAAAATTTATTATATGACAAAGGGATTTTCACCTTTTTTTTATTTGGGTATATAAAAAATATACTACACGTTTTATAAATTACCACGAAGCTTTAATTGACACCATCTGGAGTAACATTAACATAAATATTAAGATGTATACGTATTAAGAAACAATGTAGTATGTTGACTGGAAGAAAAACAATTGAAAAACTCTACCATTTCAAATAAGAAGTTGAATTTTTATTTTAATATAAAACACATTACTAATGTGGTATACCAGACGTCGGGACAAAATCTGAAAAATTTAAAGGCTATGAAAATTCATTTAGAAAAGTTATTTCCAGTCTAAAATATCATTATTTGAAATTTTTGAAGTTTTCAAAATTTTGTGATCTCATTACTGACTGATATTCTGTAGGATGTCATAAACTAGAAATCTATCGAAATCTTCATATTTCTTACTGTCGTAAAGCTTTATTCAAATACTAGAATACCTGAGAAAGACTAAAGGAGGAAATTATTTTGCTGTTAATTTCCAAGGTTTAGAATTTCATCTAATTGCTATTAGGTAATTGTTCAAAACACGTACATAAATATTCATAAAGTTAAAAGTCCTTTATACACATATACTACATCCTTCATATGAGGTGTTTTTAATGCCTTTTCAAGAAGCTTTGATGATGTATACGAGCAAAAATTACAGAATTTAAAGTCTATTTAAAGTAAAATAAATTTTTCGAAAGTCTCTTGAGTTTACATTGCTTGTTGTTGTTGTTTTTTTTTTGGAAAATATTTTGAAAATGTTTTTTTTCTTTCAAATGCGAAGGAGGGATTTAAAACTTCTTAAATTTGTCAGTGTGGAGTTAATGTAGTGCGATAAAGCAAAAATGGAAAGGAAAATAAAAAACACATTTTTAGACGACAACCATCAAATATTAGGAACATGAGAATTACATCATTCTACCTTAGAGAGATACGAGTATGTACAGTGTGTTTTAGAAGTTCCCGGAAATGTCTTTAAAATTCAACAATCGTAAAAGATTTCCCCCCAATTTATTTGGAACTATTAGAATGCAATCTTCTATATGATAAAATGATAAAAAGAAATTTTGGATAATAATCCGGAATCGATCAGATATTGATTACCAATAAAAGAAGACAATCGCATCATGGTATAAGTATCTATAAGTCGACAAGAATGATACGACCTCCCGAATGCTATGAGTGATAAATGCCAATGCACTAATTTTTTACTTTTCACTCAGTAGGTATGCACTGAGAATATCCTATCAATAATAATTTATATTAATTTCCTCCTTCAGGCTCGATTTGAGCCGCATTATTGTTATTATTCTAATACTACTTTTACATTGGAAAAAACAGCTTTGATTTTACTATACTCATATTATAATATATGTTATGTTTTATGGACAAGCTCAACATTCATCCGTAAAATGATTACTTTAGATTATTCTTTTGCAATCCTTTCCAAGATAACGAATATATTTCATAACTTCTAAGACATTCTGTATATGAAATAACGAAAGAAATGACTCCTTCCTGAGATTATATAAAGAAAAAAAAAATAAAAAAAATTGTATGTACGATAATATATTTTTTTGACGTGTGAATTGCTTGTTTATTTGGCTCCATTCAACATTGAAAAGACACTTAAAAAATGAAGAAATATGAAAAATATAAGAAAAATCTGATATTCAAGAAATGACGCATGTTAAGTTCAAGATGAAATTTTTCTTTTCAAAATAGTACATAATTCCAAAATAATAATAATACTAACAATAAGAATAATAGACTTCATAAGTAAATATTGTCCATGGAGATTCGTACGTACTACAGTGTACGTAATTCTTTTAGAAATATACTTGTTTATTGTTTTTTTTCTTTTTTTTTCTCGTAATAAAACCGATTTAAAGGATTTAAAGATCCTTCCATGTGTCTACTACTGTGACCGAACAATAAAAATAAGCTTCTTAAATGATTTTCGACTAAAAACAGTCATATTATTTTAGATTGGTGACCAAAGAAAAATTTCTTGATAGAAATTTTCTTATAATAGAAATTCGGATTATTTTCACCTTAATTTATTATTATTTTTATTACTTTTTTTAAAAAAAGAAAATATGTTTCTGAATAACAAAAAAAAAATAGAAAAATAACAAACAATTTGAAGATTTTAATATAAGAATATTTTCAATATATTTTTGAAAAATAAAGCTATGCTTAAGTTGTTGCGATTCTTCACAGAATTAACTATAAATACACGTGTAAGATACAGAATTGACGAAAAATACCATGAGTTGAGAATTAAATGGAAGACTTTATACCGGCTTAAACCCTTACATGTAAAAGGAGAGGAAATATCAAGAGTATTCAAGAAAAATTAACTCAAACTTTAATCAGATGATCAAAATCAAATGTTTGGCATTGCCTTATTACTGGCCCCATAACTCAATAATAGACGTGACGTCCAGTTCACTCCTGTTTTTGTATCAACATCGATTCTTCTTCTGATTTCATTGTAATAATTTCCGAAATTATTAATTAGAACCCATTTTATATTGAGGAATTCTTCTAATTTTGTTTGTTTATCACAATATTAAAAACTTAGAAAAACACAGAAGGATCTACTTTTATACATTGTGGGATGATTGATAGAGCTATTAGGGTATTCTATCTGTCGATTTTCCTAGAGTATGTCTGGAAGGAGGACAATTCAAAATTTGTTTTGTTTTCGTTTTTCATTGATTTATTAATGAAATTATTCTTTCAATCAAATAAACATGATATGTCCTTTGGGAAATATGTATTATTAGGAAATATATTATTTTAGAACATAATAAGTCTAAAGAAATAAAATATTGTAACGTGTTAGTCTTTCGGTTCGATGTTATTAGAATGATAACACTTTTTATTTATGTGAATTTAGCGTATAAAGTTTATTTATAATTATTTCTGCTTACAATTAGTCTTAAAAATATTTGTCTTTCAATAATTTAATTATTACAATTATGTATCACAGTTTTAGAGCTTCACTATTTTAATTACTTTCACAAAAATAATCACGTTTTAAATCTCTGTCTTGTATAATCTCTGACGAAGCTTTTCACTTCAACTGATCGATTAAGAATGATTCTAGCCTCGACTCTAGGTCTCCTTTTATATAAAATTGATGTGTCTCGGAATATTCTCGAATATTCTCGTTTGGCTTTCTAAAACTAGGTGGCAACGTTTACACAAAGAAGATCTCTACAAAGCAATGATTTATTATTTATTTTGGAGCTTTCTGGAACAGATTTTTTTTTGAATGTGCTATTTTTATGGCATGAGTCATCGCTATTATTATTGAGAAGTGTATTGAATGTGCTATTTTTATGGCATGAGTCATTGCTATTGTATTGTCTCGGTCGTGTGAACAATTTAATTCTGGAGCTTTCTGGAAATACCTTTGATTTATTTATTAAATCAAAATATTTCCAGCAATTTCTAACTGAAATATAGTGCACTACCCCCTTCTTAAATCTGTTCGTCCCGAACAGAACTCTTTTGGACCCGTGCCACGATTCTTCGCTAACTGATTTGAATGAATCACCTTCATTTTTACTTTCGATGATTTTCGCTTTCGCCATACCACGTCCAAAGAGTTCATCTCGTTGGTGCAGTCACTATCTTTTAATTTGTTGTTTGCAGGTTCCTCAAATACTTTGTCCACCGGAACCCGTATATGCTGCCCAGATGATCTTTCCGGTGGAGTCTGTCTGGTGCTATCCTGTCCACTCGTGTCTTGCTTCAGTTCAGCGTCAACATATTGCCTCACTGCAGTTTCAGTTTCCTTTTGATGTCCTACAATCTTTGTGCAGGTGTCACAATTCCTGCACCAGCTTTTAACATCAGCTCGCCAGTGTACCCAATAGAATCGTTCTCGCACCTTCGCTAATGTTCTGTTGACTCCCAAATGTCCCCTTGAAGTTCCAGCATGTACTTCACCAAGTACCTCATGTACTTTGGATTTAGGCACGATCAACTGCATTAGTTTGGCTTTTCCATCAGGAGAATCCCATTTTCTCCTCAGAACGCCATTTTCTATCTGTAACGAGTCCCACTGAGCCCAATAACTCTTTGTCGTATCACTGCGTATTACAATATTGCTCCATTTTGGACGCTGACCCTTTTTCTTCCATTTAAGGATTGGTCCAACATCTTCATCCTTTAGCTGCGCGTTTCGGATGCTCGACATGTCATCGCCTCCAATCCTTAATGTACGGATAGCTACTACCTTTTTCACATTCCTGCAGTCCTTACTCGTTTCCTCAAAAACCCCTTCAGCATCTACGACACTGGATTTGCTTCTTTTCCTTCTATTTTTACTTTTTGACAACTCCGTGTCTTGAGTTGTCAGTCCAATGTCGTCCGTCCGTTTCATTTCTACAACAGCATTTGCATCTGACGTAACTTGGTGGTCTCGTAGATTTGATTTGGTGTCACTGGAATCTGCTTCCTCCAATGTTAGCGGGAACTCAATATTTCCACATCGCAATAACCTATCTTCAATGTTCACACTCACTCCATTCTGCTTCATGAAGTCCAGGCCCATGATACAATCATCCATTATATCAGCCACCAAAAACGTATGTCGAAACACATACTCATCTAGCCCCAATGCTAGAATCACTTCACCCAGAATCGGAGATGATTCCCCTGTAACCGTTTGAAGAACACTGTTACTGCTTCTGCTCATGTGTTTCCTACTAATGAGCTTCCTGTTCACGATGGATCTACTTGCACCCGTATCTACGATGATCCTGCATCGATGACCAGCAATTACTCCTTGCGTCGTTAATCTGTCGTTACTCTGTTGTAGGAGAGAGACTGATACCATAATCGGTGCTTTTGTCTGGTTGGGGCACTGCCGCTCTAAATGTCCTTCTTTACCGCAGCCCCAGCATTTCAGTCTTCTTTTAGTATCGTTCAATTCCAATTCCTGGATAGCTTGTTGCACATCCGCCTTTATCTTTTCGGTTAGTTGGTCTATTGTTAGTTCTGTTGAGTCTTCATCAACCATAGCAGCTCGTACCATTGGAACCGCCCTTGTTGCTCTCTTTGCAGCTTCCAATGTCAACGCGACAGCCAACACATCGTGCAACATGCGCTTTCCACTAATCCGGACCTTGAACTGAATGTCTGCATCCCGAATGGCATTGGTGAATCTTTCTGCAGCCAAGTCATTCTGCAGCTCCAGGGGATAATTTACCCATGCTGGATTCCATCTTATTCTGCATGTCAGATACACTTGCAATCTTACTTTCTAGACTTGCAGAAGTCGAATCTATTTTACTTTGTAAACTTGAAGCAGTTGATTTTAATTCGCCTTGTAAATTGGAAGCATTTGATTTTATTTCGCCTTGCAGATTAGAAGCAGTTGATTTTAATTCGCTTTGTAGACTGGAAGCATTTGTTTTCATTTCTTCTTGTAGACTAGAAGCATTTGTTTTCATTTCTTCTTGCAGACTAGAAGCAGTTGAGTCCATTTTAGTCTGAAGACTAGAAGCATTTGTTTTCATTTCTTCTTGCAGACTAGTCTGAAGACCGATCATCATGGTCATAAGCGTCTTTAAATTATCTTGAACACTTGCTGTTGTTTTTGCACCCTCTTCACTGAAATCGGACTTATCATTGTCCTCGTTCGTGTTTTCTTCTTGGTTTCCCTCTTTCAGAATTTCACTAAAGTCGAATGTGCTACTGTCTAGTCCTCTTATTGCACATTCAGCGATTACTCTTTTCTTCTTTTCTGGTTTAGTTCCCGTGGAAACTGACTTCCACACACGCAGAACTGTGGATAGTTCTAATGTACTCAAACTATCTAATAATTTACTTTCCATCGTTCAAATATTTTTAATTGTTCACGAAATTCTATTGTTCTATCGAAACTTCTTGCACAGTATCTAAATACTACGAAATTTCCTAGTATAATCTTAATTTCTACGAAATTTCTCGTACAATCGAAATTTTCACACGACGTATAACCTCAAATTTCGCACAATCGAAATTTTCATACAACTCATACAAAATTTCTTGTACGCCCCTGAAATTTCTCACACAGTCGAAATTACTATACTCAAATTTCTTAATAACGAATTTCTTCGAAATTTTCCCCACAGAAGTTTCTAGTTTAATTTCGAATTTTCTTGCAGAAATTTTTAGCACAATTGTCTTTCCTGCACTGATTCACGATAAATAATCCCACTTCTGACACCAATGTGACGTGTTAGTCTTTCGGTTCGATGTTATTAGAATGATAACACTTTTTATTTATGTGAATTTAGCGTATAAAGTTTATTTATAATTATTTCTGCTTACAATTAGTCTTAAAAATATTTGTCTTTCAATAATTTAATTATTACAATTATGTATCACAGTTTTAGAGCTTCACTATTTTAATTACTTTCACAAAAATAATCACGTTTTAAATCTCTGTCTTGTATAATCTCTGACGAAGCTTTTCACTTCAACTGATCGATTAAGAATGATTCTAGCCTCGACTCTAGGTCTCCTTTTATATAAAATTGATGTGTCTCGGAATATTCTCGAATATTCTCGTTTGGCTTTCTAAAACTAGGTGGCAACGTTTACACAAAGAAGATCTCTACAAAGCAATGATTTATTATTTATTTTGGAGCTTTCTGGAACAGATTTTTTTTTGAATGTGCTATTTTTATGGCATGAGTCATCGCTATTATTATTGAGAAGTGTATTGAATGTGCTATTTTTATGGCATGAGTCATTGCTATTGTATTGTCTCGGTCGTGTGAACAATTTAATTCTGGAGCTTTCTGGAAATACCTTTGATTTATTTATTAAATCAAAATATTTCCAGCAATTTCTAACTGAAATATAGTGCAATATTTACATGGAAAAAACGAAACATATCACTTTCAGATCTTATTATTTTGTTTTTTTCAACAGAAAAGAAGATCTAAGTTTTTTCTTAATAAATCATTGTACTTTTTTTTATGTAACAAAATAAATATCTATAAAGTATGAGAAATTGGTCTACGAAAATTGCAAAATGAAATAGAAAATTTCAGTTCTTTTGGAAATCCAGACATTTGATAGACTCCCACAAGAAATCATAATATATGAAATTCGTCTTAAAATCCTGTGATTTTAAGAGTAAAATGTATGAAAAAATGGGACAACATTTTTATATATCCATATACCGACATACTTCTGTGTGGTCAAATTGAAATTTATATGTGACATGGGTAATGGCAGTGTTATAAGATAAAAAGGATTAACTACTGTCAGACAGATCCGTTTTATCATGGCTGAAATATATCACAAAACATGTCCAACTGAATTCTCAACATAATATATGAGTCTAGTAAAGAATATCTTAAATAAGTTTTCTTGTCACTTTCTTATACATAATTTATGAAGGTATTGTATTCGTAAAAGAGTAGATAAGCTAGTTTTGATAGAATAACATGTTTTCAAAATTGGGAAGCTGATAAAATTATCAATGAAAGTTTGCCTTTGTTTGCTTTTACCAGTTATCAACATGGAATATTTCCACCATGTTTCTGTCGCTGTGAGAATATAATAGTGAGGATTATTTCCACCCTGTTTCTGTGACTGTGGGAATATAATAGTGAGTAGGATTTACGTAGTAGGTTAGTTGGGTTTATAAGCATAAGTTCAGATCGCATGAATCAAATTTTGGAATATAAAACATCCCTACGAATACTACTGTATATTATTGTATTGGAGGGGCCCGCACAATTGCAAGTACTAAATGCCTTCAATAATTAATTTTGAATGCCAATGGTACAGCGTAAGTGTCTGATACTGGTAAAGTGAATTTTTGGCAATATACAAAACAAACAATAATTATTTTTTACATATAATCATATTCTGCACAGTTTTTGTGTCTAAAAGTTTCTGCTATTATAATTAATAATAGATGTAAATTTGAATGATTGAGTATAAGAAAGTCGTTTGGTTTGCTAGATATCAAATATGTATGTTTTTTTGTTTTATTCTACAAAATTTCATAAATGAAATTCTTGGTTGTTTTTCGTATTTAAATTTTTATTTTTTTGTTAGCACCAATTTTAATCTTAAAATGGAAAAACCTTTTCAATGACTAAAAACAAGATTTTCCAGTAAATATTCCATATTAAACTATTATTTTCTTTAAATAACAAAATTTGCAATTTAAACGTATTTTATTTAAATTAAAATTAAATTAAATTAATGAAAAAAATATTTCAATTGAATTTATTTTATTCGATAAAAATAATTGTGAAATAAATCCGCTAAAAAAAAATTTCTTTTCATTTAATAAAATTTGGAATTTAAAATTGAAAATAAAAATTCTCATTTTACGAATAATTTTCAGGACTTTTATATTTGGTTCACTAAATTATAAATTAAATCGATTTTGTAGAATTATTAACAATCTGGATTTATTTTCAATAAGTCTGTAGCTATAGAAACGAAATATTTTTTTATTTTTTAATTAATAATAAAATCTGAGTGAGTGAAGTATATAGCTATAATATAACTTTTCAAATTCCACTATTCTCCTGCCGGAAGAAACTTCAAACCCGGAAAAACGTGAGTCTTATTTTGAAAATTTATTAAACATACAGTATGTTGGAAATTCAGTTGATAGTTCTAACTTATCACACAGTATTCTATAGTTCCAATTATGAACCACTTGTTCGAGCATTGCGACTGGAATCTGGCCAATAGCACGAGCAATGTTTACTTCCGTAGCTTGCTTATCCTCGTAGAGTATAGACTTCACGTAATGTAACTCCAAAGAAAATAATCAAAAGGTGTGATATCACACGATCTAGGCGGCCCATTCACCGGTCCAAAGCCTTAAATCAGCTGCTCTCCGAAAAGATTTCTCAACATGTCCATTGTTTCATGTGCTGTGTGGTGACTAGCGCCGCCTTCTTGAAACCAGAAATCACTGAAATTACGGGTTTGGATTTCAGGTAGCAAATACTCCGTTATGATGGCGCGATAGCGTTAGTTAAACCACACTAAACCATGCATTTCTCTGGATGTAACGGTAGCTCTAGATAATCTTCGGTTTGTTCATCAGCCCAAAGATGCCATTGTTACTTACTGAAGTATTCATTTACACAGAAATGGCCCTAAACAAAATTCTGCGATAAAACAGCGGATTATCATTAAGCTGTTCAAGAGGCCATTTGGAGACGCTGTGCCGGTGTAAGTTTTTCCATGATGAAATAATATTCACTACTCAGTCAAACTGCAATGACAACTTTACACTATTCACACATGATGGTTACAAAATCTCGATTGAAACAAGTACCTCGCGATGAATCACCCGGTTTTATTCGAACTTTTTGATAAAGTGATCGCAATTTGGTACATTTACTTTATATGATTTATTTAAAAAGAAAACCCTAATGGACTAAATTCAAAATAACAAAAGGTTTGCTTTAAAATGAAGTTCTACAATCCTAAAATAATAGGTATTCCTTCGACAAATTTTTGGTCATCATTTTGGGTGATTCTTTTTCTTTAATGATAAAATGGTTAAAACTTCGGTCCACAAAAGTATCGTCATGAATCAAGTAAGTGATTAACTTTTCAAATAATAGAAACTTTAGAAAAATTCTATAAACTAAAGAGTTTTTAAATTAGAATATAAACCAATCCATTTAGTATTGTCTCCATAATCCGAATCCAAATAAACCACACAATTAAATTCATTCACCGTTTTGTGAAAAGAAAAAATTTCCTCAAAATACAGTATTAAAAAAATGTAAATAATTCCCTTAAATTCCTTTCAATTTTCCAGGATTCGTAGTCGTAAAAATTATATACGAATGGTATTCGAATATAAAATTCTGTATATACAATTTTTTGGATCAGAAAATTTTCAAGTGGGAACGCGATTTTAGTCCATTTTAAATGATCCTTGCATATGTTGGAAAAAAGATATATCTATAAACTGATTTTTAAAACATTGAAAAAAGGTTTCCATGGATTAAGTTGGTCTCATTTTATTTATACGTTTCTAAAAGAAAGAGGTTCCGGTTGTAATTTATATGATGTGCGTCCCATGTGTATATGGTTTTTTTTTTTTTGTGGAAACCGAAAGGATTACACTTCCGTCTTTTAGGGTTTTAAAATATGGAAGTTTAGGTTAAAATATTCTATCTTGCGTAATGATGACCTAAAAAGTAATAAATATAATATACGGGAAATTTGAATATGATTATATGATGTAAAGATTGTATAGTACAGGAATATGGTACATCGGCTTAGGACCCTAATTCGTACCACCGAGGGGGTCGTAAATCGAAGCAAACTTTTTAAATTGTACAAACCATACCATCATATACGTTAATATAAGGGATACCCTGTAATTTGTTGACCAAACAGAAAGAAAAATATATAATTAAATCAAAATTTCATTAAAAATGTTAAAATGTGTGTCTTAATGATGTATATCGGAGAAAGTTATGTTTTCTCACATCCTTCTGTGAATTGTCCTAAATCGGGGCCATCTTAAAACAAAGTAGTTTCATAATTAATACACTTTTTTTTTTCTTTTTTTAGATACAAGAAATTCAAATAGGATATATTGTAAGTAAAACATATTTACCCCGAAAACTTTCGACTATTAAATTAGACGTATCAAAATGGGTTTAATAATGTTTAACCAATTTCAAATAATATTATTGTTATATGAAAATTATGTTGATAATCTAGATCCATAATCAAATACGGTTCTATTGTCATGATTGGAGATTATAATCCAATTAAAACAATGTAAACTTGGGAAGAAAATAACAAATTTACCTTAGGGAATTTTGTTTACTCAATTGTATTACGTTTATTGGGAACAGTACGTAAAGGTGATGTGAAATTTACTGAAGGAAATCTTTATTTATTATTAGAAAATATTATGCTACAATAAACTATCTAAAAACTTTTCCAAATAGAAATTATTCAACTGTTCTAATTTCTTTGAAAATGCATATAATTAGAAGTGAAAGAAATCTAGTCTCGCAAAATATTCCTAAATTTGTTTAAATTTTCAAGAAAATTGATTGTGTTCTCAAGAAACACACACATCTTTAGTCGTTCCCTTAGTTAGGTACCATTTAATATGAATTGTGGTAACTATATCGTACCAGTGCATAAAATTGGTCGCAACAAATTAAACTAAAAACAAGATTTTTCAATTAAAAAAAGAACAAACAAAAATAAAAAAATATGAAAAAAGATTTCTTTCCTATTTTCAGGCGGAAAATGTCTTTATAATTGATTTAGAAAGACTCATTTCTCAGAAATATTCTTTATATAATATTTTATCCTTTAGAGGATGTTGTAAATCTTTTTAGCCTGATATTTGAAGATAATATTTAAGACGATAAATCCATTTATTCATATCTTTCAAAGAAAAACTTTGTCTTTAAAAAAGATTTCTTAGAAAAGATCCAAATTATAGGTACTATAGCAATATTTACTTTGCCAGCAATTGAACAGTAAGTAATAAGGAAATGAATGTTTCAAGGATAAAGAAAATGATATAATTTTCTATGGTTTTAATATCAAGAATTTAAAAGAACAAATCTTTGTTAATAAAATTTAAAGACGTCTTTTATAGACTTCACAATTGAAAAATCCTTTAAGAAAAAAACGCACTCGCAAATATCAATGCTTTAAAAAGTAACGTTTTAACTTATAAACAACTTTATTAGACTAATTAAATGAAATAAAAGTGAAAATATTAAAAACAAATTAATTAAGTAATATAAAAGACTTCATGAAAAACCAAGAAATCACGAGAAAATATGAAAAGTATCCTTTTTGTTTTCACTAACTAATTAAACAACATACGTATTACGTTCTAACTATTTAGAGATTCCGACAATGATTAAAAATTCTTTCAATTCGTGACTATATAGAAAATCGCGTGTTACATCTTTCACTTTGGATGGGCGGTGGCAATGAGTATAGATTGATTTTTCTCTTAAAATAAACTTATTAAAGGAACACGATCCTTTTTTTTTTGTTTTGTTTTTAATATTCATGAAAAATCTGTTATTTAATTTTCATTTAATATAATTATATTGATTTACCTTAAATGATTACCACACCTTAATATATTTATAACTGGCATTATCCCATTTTGATGTCCTTTAACTTGACCCTATATAATTATTTAATTAAATATGAAAAGGAAAGAAAAAAGAAATCTCAAAAATTTTCTAAGTGCTTTCTATGTCATCTCAAAGATTGCACATAGAGAAGACTTATAGAAAATGGGTGGTTAGGTGAATTACAGGTAACTTGATTAAAACATTGTTATGAGAAGCAATTGAGAAAAACAAATTATTTATTTTGTTTGTTAGTTGCGTGCAATCAAGTTGTCTAGAAAAGTTTATACTTTCATTTTAATAATTAAGTTTGAAAAAGATCAGTTTTGGAGTAAAATGGAAAATAATGGAATTTTGTAAATTAATTTCGAAATTGTAATAGTTTTCATAGTTATTAGAAGAATAATACAATATAATATTAGGTCTATAAGGACTAACCGTTATCCTCCGTTGACGATGGAATTCGCTAGTCGAATTTTTTACATATTGGTTACAAATGGGCTTTTACTTATGAAATATAACTAATCTTTGCCTATTCGAATTTTGCCGTTCTGCATTGGTTAGGCTAATGGAAATGTGTAGTATAGAATAACATAATAAACGTATTCCCTTACCGTTGTAAATCATGGTATTTTTCTATAGAAAATTATAGAATTATACAACGATACATCACGATTTACAATGGCAAAGGAAGAACGCTATTATTTGTTGTGTTGGAAACTGATTTTCTTAGTAAAATTCTATTTTTGATTGTTTAAACCCTATTTATATTTCTCATATTTCCACAATTCCTTAAATTCAAGGGAATCCATATAAGAAATACTAATCCAAATTGTATTTTAAAATTATCTCCATTTTCTTTTGATAAATATGTATATTAAAGAGAAAATATATTCATGTATTTGAGATTTAACAATGTAATAAAATACAGTAAAAATGCTCCGTAAATATATAATCCAAGATTTGAACAATGTATTTCACTTAGCAAATTTAATTTCCTTTCTTTATTATTCAAATAACCCCCGAAAAAAAAAAATGGCGAAAGGAAAAATGTTTAAAAAGGTGAAAACACTTCTAGAAAAATATTATATACATATTATATGAAGTTAAAAAGCTCTTGAAAAGACATTGTTTCGGGTACGTACATTCTTCTACTTATTTTAGACGGAAATTATATTTCCGAATTACTATTGTAATTTGTTAAAGAATGTTTACTTCAAAAAATTTAATACAAAATCAACAAAAAAAATTTTTTTTCGAATGAAATATTAATAATAATAATTAGCTTTATGAATATTAAATAAAATATTAGAAAAAAACAATTCTTTTAACTTAGATCTTTGTTAGAAAACGAAATTTTGATTTCAAACAAGGTTAATCGTAAAGTAAAAAAAATGGTCTGCACTAACCTTTTTCGGATAGAAGTCGCTTCTTCGAAGAAACTCCTGTAAATAAAAAGAAATAATTTGAATTAACATAAAACAATTTTTGTTTTTAATTAAAACAATTTCATTTACCTGTCCTTTTGATGTTGATCATTGGTGATGTTTCTACTTTCTTCTTAAGTCAATGTCGTTGAAATCAAGCCTAATTCCCTGAAAAAGAGAAAATAATATGTTGGTATACAATATATATACAAAATTTATTTAATAATTTGGATTAAGTTAGTTATAACAAAAATTAAAATATCGGATTACAACAATAACTAGAAATTAAATTATATATGTATACCCGAAGGAGTCCTGATCAAACCCGTCCGCACTACTTAGTATCTCATCGAATACTAGCAATCAGAAATATTCAATTATTGCAAAATAATGAGGATGATGCATGTTGCAGGCTACAGAAGTACAAGATTCGTGTATACATATAAAAATACAGTGTTGCCAGTTTTCTAGAAATATTCTAACGTACTTTCCGATTATCTTTCTAGAAGTTTGAAATTTGGTACCAAGTTTTCTGAATACATGCAAGTTTTTCCGGAAATATACAAATTTTTAAATATAGCTAATCTAAAATACATACTATACTGCGTCACCTGTTATTTTGTACCATATACAATATATAAAATATTTCATAAGTGAAGAGAAAATTGCATTTGATATTATTAAATGTAATAAAACTTTAATAGGACAAACTTAACATTAGAAATATATAACATGATTACAAAAACCATATATTTTAATTATACGAATTTCAAGGAGACATCTTAATTATTATTATGATTATTTTAATGAAGCTTTATAAATATGAAATAATTTTCATACTAAAAGATTTACTCTTGAAGACGATCAGTAGACCTTTTATTTAATATTATATTTATTTGAATAAAACCATCAGAATCATCATCATTCGGGATACCTTTTCAAAATTTCTGAATTATAATAATACTAAATATTTAAGAGGGAAACGATTATTTTCTCGTGTTCACCTACAACAATCATCAATCTTAATCAATTAAATATTCCATGAAAATATATAAGCTTTGTGTACCAGAAAAAATTCCCCGACACCTATTCGTATTGCCATAAATACATATATTGTATATTGGGTGAAAAAGGTAATTTTCGAGAGTGAACAAAATATTGTTGATGAAAATTAGCTTTTAGCGTTTCTTTTTTTTTCTATTTCTGTCATACAATAAATATTCAATTTATTAAGTTTTTTTTTTTATACAATTCTCAATTCTTAATTCTCAAATATATGTAAATAACTAGAGAACGGAAGAAAGTTCACCTTCCACTATATATACATATATAAGTAATATGATTACTAATAAAAATCATAGAAACAATTTATATTAGGGATATTCAATCTCTGTCGTAATGCTATATGAGTTGTAAAAATAATGTATTTCTCCTACAAAATTTGAAAATAATTACAAGCAAAAAAATGACTACATTTTTTGATGTAAAAAATAAAATTCTGAAAATTACAAAACCAAATGCTATTACATATATTAAGAGTGAATACACCTAATTCAAATTTACAACAGATTGTAATATTGTAATTAAAGAAAATAGAAAAAATGTAAACATTAGTTGAAGTTGAACTTGAGACTTCTCAACTGCTAGCAATATCTAGTACTAAACAGCTACACAGGTGTATTTGTTCTAAGTAATACAATTGCTATTTTGTATAGAAATAAACCATTCAATGACAATTAATTTGTATAACTATTAAAAGAAACGCCTAAAACTATGCTACACCGTCGATATATTGTACAATAGAGTACGAATAGCCCTACTATACCTATTTTGTACTTTCATTATACAATATTTCCTAATGATTTGAAGTAAATTATATTTTGATACAAATCATTAATGATTTTGAGATTTTCTTTAATAACAATAATATATTAGTTATATTAAATTATTTTATACTTAACTAATGACATTTTATTATATGTACTTCAGATAACCTACAATAAAAAAGTTCCGGAATAATTTGTTAAGCTATTGTTTTACATTGAAACACTTCAATAGGATTACTTAATGACGGAAGTAAAATAGATGGGAATTAGAATAATTATATAATAGTAGAATCTTCTTAAAATAGTTTCTTATGAATATACGAAAATTATGTTATATGAGAAAATTTTGTATGAATTCACTGAAGAAGTTAGTTTTTGATACCGTTTTGTACTTTATTGAATTGAATATATCAGTTTTAATTAGGTACTTATAGTATGTAGTATGGATTACTAGAATAGAAGAAAGCCAACCAATACACAGCCCACACATATTAGAATTATAGTTTTATGATTAATTCGCATGCAATTTGATTTAATATTTCATTGAAAATAATTGCTGCTAATGTCTAACATTTCTAAGATTCTTGAAACTTATTATCTAATACAATTTAAACCTCTTTCATTATATAAGAAAAATAAATTAGTTATTGTGGTATTGTCTCATATTTGAAGAAATGTCTTTATTTTCAAGTGTTTCTCTTCTCAACGTAAAACAAGCTAATTATAATACGAAACTATGATTGGAACTTCTATACATAAGGACCTAATTATTTTACCTAATTGATTTCCACATAATCCAAATGTTTTGGATCTGCGGTCATATGACTTTTGTTCTTTCATAACTTTGAAATTTTTCATATCTCTTTTACTGGAAGTCACAAAAATAAGGTTCTTATCATTATTCAAAATGTCCGTTTCAAGGATTTACCATTTAAGGCGTTTTCTTGTGATATGAGAACTTCACGTTACCTCAATGTAATCTTTAGCATCCGGGTAGATTGTTTTACTAGAGTATTCTATCACAGTGATTTATTTGTACATTTTAGACATTATGGAGGGATTATATGGTAGATACAGATATGTTCCTTCTGGTTACGACTGATATGATTGTATAGTCTGCAAAGGTAAATTCTGTTATATGGGACGATTCTGTATTCCTGAACATAATACTGCGGATGTGGGAATGCTTTGTGATATACAGAAATCATACATTTAATTCTGATTTATAGACTTACAGTATAGAAGCTAAAAATGAAAAATTTCTCTGAAAATAGTTTTCTAAAACAATGATGGAAATTGTGTAAGAATTTCTTTTAAAGTTTTTCCACACTTTTCTTTTAGTTTACTATTCAATTTTCTTAGTCCTTTCGAAATTTATTTATTTACACAATTAGTGGAATTGTTTTCTTTTTCTTGTATGTTCACTTTTCATAACTTTTGTACATTTAGTAATTACACGAATTAAAAAATATGTGTAAAAAGTATAAAAAACTATATATGAACATTTTAAAAGTTTAATTTTAACGAACTATACTTAAAAATCCTTCTGTTAAAATTGCAATAAAGTTAAAACAAGAAAATTAGGTTCATAATAATATAATTAATACTTTTTAATTAAAATGCGTACTAATTTATTTTAGAAAAATTAACTTTAATGCCTTTGAATTCATTATAGTTTTTCGGAAAACTAGCGAAAAAAGAATATGAATGACATAAGTCTTCGTTTCATTCTTGAAAACTTTCAGAACATATTGTGCTTTCCTTTACATGGCATTTTCATGTAATTTAGATAAGTACTTCTTTGTATAACAACTTAGTTTTGAAATTTGCTTCTGACTACGTACATATACGTATCTTCAAGCGTAGAATGTCAACAGTTAAAGTGTATCTAAGTATGCAATTAATAACATTTTAAGGAATAATCTTTTCTAAAGCTCGAAAAGATTTTAATTTCCTGACATTTGTATGGAAAAACTTACAACACCAGTTTTTGTAATTATTAAAAGACATGTATTTCTAGTAACTTAATTTAAGAATAAAATATTTTTTATTATAAATAAAACTAACAAAGTTAAAACTACAAAATTAATTATGAGGAAATGAATTTAAGTTGTAAGAATAAAAAAATATAGAAAGAATTGTGATTTGATTCTGTTTCATAATTCAATTAAGTGGTCTCTTTGTATTATTTTAAACCGGAGATTGTAATAAAAACTAGTCCCCATTTTATGTCTGCCAACGAAGTACGCTCAAAAACACAATTTGAAAAAATTTAATTTAAATAATAAAAACAAGAGTTTAAACAGATTTTAATTAACCCTTTTCTTGGGTATTAAATAATTAAGCATTTCATAAATAGTACAACTTATATACAGGGTGGAATAAAAATTACTAAATACATTGAAGAAATATTAATGAAAAATGCATTCATAATAAAATTTCTGAAAATATTGTTGGGTATTCAACTTAAATGGTTGAATTAGGTTTTCCTGTCGTAATGAAGATTTTAAAATAAAGACAGGTAGTTTTAAAAATACGAATATAATAGGGGAATCCACTCTTTGTTGTATCTGATCTTGTAACGTTGTGAAATTCTGCAACAACGAAATGTACAACTATCATTTATTTTACATCGTCACACTTTAGGAATGCCTCAATCCTATTGTTAGATTTGGTGTAAAAGTGAAATGTATTACTCCTAACGAAATCAAATACAAAAATTATTTGATTTGGCATAACCTCTGAAAATAACAATTTTTAATTACTTGATGAAAATTCTGACACTTTTCAATATCCTGTAACTTTATACTATATTTGGTCTGTTTCATTTGCCATATCCTACCCTGGAGCAGGGTAAGTGGCAAATAAAACGAGCAGGAGTAGGAGAAAGTTTTAATTCAAATGTTTGTAGCGCTGCTTAGCAACCATATTGTAATGAAATGAGAAACGTTTAGCTAATACACTTTTTATGGTAGAAAACTAAACTAACTCGGGTGTAATAGTTACACCTGCTCTGAAAGTAGTGTAGGATTTGCTCTGTTGTTCTTTTGTTTTCAATGTAAAAATTTGCTCTACCACGGAGCAAGTGGCAAATGAAACAGACCTATTTACTTAAACTTTAATTTTTGTAATAGAACATTAAGTACTACATTTTAATTTGACGTTAACATGAACATTTTCTTGTTTTTAAAAGCCTGTAACAGAATGCAGTGAAAACCATCGCGAAAACCATCATATGGGAATATCAAAATTTAGGTTAACACAATAGTGTAACCAAGCATAGTGTAGGTTGATTTTATTTTCGTAAATAAATTCGTACTTTTTCAATAAATTTATGAAATTAATTATATCAAATGAAATAACTAACCATTTAAAGCATAAAAAAGTATTTAACCACAATTTTGGTTCTCGCGATGGTTTTTTGATTTTAACAAACTTGTTGCGGTGGTTTTGTCAATGCGGGCAATCGAATAGAAAACATATGTATATGAATTGATTTGACATTCCAAACACGTTGGTTTTCACGTTGGTTTTTACTGCATTTTGCTCCAGTTTTAAATAATTTATTTTAGAATTTCTTAAAAGTTTTTCTAGATTTAATTCCCTTCGTTCTTTTTCAAATATTGAAATATACTGTTTTAGAAAATAGCCGGATTTTTCCGACAGTTACAATATCATCAGCCTCAGATTCTACGAAACAACCCCTCAAATGGACACTCATATTCCTAGGACTTTTCTCAAATCGACTGTATTTTCTGTAATAGTGAAGACAATCTCTACGGATAACAAATATCCTCTAGATTTTCGAACTACTCCATTTAAAATACGGCCACGTACAATGAAGACTTTTCTTTTTGGATAAGCATGGTTTCGATTTCTTATTTAAATTTATTGCAAATTATTCTTGAAAAGTTTTTCTGTTCTGATCAACCATGTTGAGAGAAAAGGATGTAAGATGCAAAAAAATTATAATGTTAGATTAGATTAGATTAGATTGAATTTAAGGGGTGTTCTTGTACTGCAACCTTAAAGATCTATTGTAGCTCTTAGCCTTTAATGCAGTAGTTAGGTTAAATTCCCATTCTAGAGCACCTCCTTCAGGCCTACGTTTCGTTAAAAAAGAACAAATAAATATTTAAAGTTGATCATAAAATTTGAAAAAAAGGCTAGCGAACTCAACTTCAGAAATTGAAGTTTTCCAGCAATATTTCCGATTATATGTTATAACCAAAAACTTGGCTCATCACCGTAAAGAAGATACATTTTGTCCCTATTAAAAAAAGGTGCATTTAAAAACCTATATTTAAGTATTTATGCTATACCAAGTAAATTTTGCTTAATATCAATTTCAAACTCATACATAATTTTTTTAATTTTCCCAATTTTTTCATTCTGTTGGTTTCATTTTAACAAATAATTTTCTTTTACATATTAATACTATTGTATAATATTATCAAATATTCGAATATTTCATGAAATTTAAAAATTTTCCCATTGGTTTCAATAAATTGCATTACGACAAAAACAAAAAAAAAAACGTATACTTGTTAAAGGATTTAACAAGATGGAATTTATCGATTCCATTAAAACGCATCTAGTTTCATGCAGCAATTGGAATTGGATTTACATCAAATGTTTCAAATGCTAAAAATGTTGGAATGGATGAAATTTCAATTTTATAAATTCAACTTTTCATATCACACCTCCTCTCATGAACATGCTGCTATCACTTTTCATTTAGAATTCGATCCGTTGGGAATTCTTTAATTTTTGGTTTGAAAATTCTCCAATTTTACTTCCCTTACGTTATGAAAGATTTTAATAAAATTTTCTAGAAAATAAAAATCCAATTTATTTTGAATTTAAATTTAGTAATTTTCTGAGAAAAATTAAATTAAATTAAAAAAAAAAAATGTATTTAAAATCAAATTTAGAAGAAATTTTCAAATCGGATTTTCGCACTCGAAATTAACACAATCAAAAGGAAATTTAATTATAAAATAAAAAATAAAATGAAAATAAATTTCATTCGAAGTATTTTAAAGTTCTGAACGGAAATATAATAATAATAATAATAAATTTTACATACATACATAGTATATAATATAGTATAACCTTATTTTACCGACTCCTAAAGGAAGCCTATTTTCTAGGAAATTCATCTTAAATCTGTAAATATTTAGGACTAATTTTTGGTCGAAGTAAATTAACTTGAATTTTCAGGCTTGTTTTTCTTTGATTTTCAAAAGAATCGTAGTCCCATGATGATAAAGTTCAGTTCATATTGAATTTAATATTAAGAAATTTGATCAGATTTTTTTGCTTGTTTTGTTTTTCCTTAAAAGAATCAATTAAAATTTATACACAAAATCCCTTTTTCGGGTTTTCCCGTTTCCTATTTCTTTTGATACTGAAAAACAAAACAAAAAAAAGTTTTCTTTTCCGTGTCCATTGTTTTAAAATCATAGAATTTCTTTATTGGATTTTAGGACATTGACTCGGTTTTTTTTGTTTTTGTTTTTGTGAAAAGAAAATTTTGACCATTATTATCAAAAGAGTTCCTTAAAAACGAAAAATTTCTCTACACAATTTATCCGAATGGGAATATCATGGTTTACCCAAAAACTTTTTAGTCGGAAAATTTACTTGCTTTTAACAAGAAAACTCGAAAGTTTTACGAACATAACATTTATTTGAATGTTCAAAAATAAAGGAAATACAATATAACATATACACTTCTATACTTTAAAATAGACTTATGTACAAACGAAATTTTGAACAACTTCGTTCACATAAACCCATTTAAAAAAACAAAAGATTTCATTTAGATAGAAATTTTTAATTTATATTCTTCTAACCGATGCCCGCGGTTTTGCTTGCCTTCCGTTTGATTTAAGTATGCCTGATAGATATTAAGGATTTAATAAGAGCTTATTTGAAATATTTTGCAGACAATCTAATACGTCATAAATTTTAGTAGTCTACCCTGAGAAAAAATTAATAATGAATCTATATCTGGAAATTAAATTGTCCATTTCTCATGAAACTAATATGGAATTATGGCAACATCCTGTATTTAATAATATTCTCATTTCATATGTCCAATTATTTCTGGTTTGTTTTAAAAATAAAATAGAATTGTTCTTTGTTCGCAATTAAAGTGCCCTTTTCATAATAGGAAAAGTTTTTCCATGTAAACACACAAAATCAACATGTAAATAAATGACAAAATATTGTAAAAAGAACTGACATCAAAAAACATAAAACAGCACCATATGGTTTTCATATAATTGCATAGTGAGACCATAGACCCATAGTATGATGCACTCACTATGCTGATACACCATCATAAGGGAATAAACAATTGTTCATCCATGAAATGGGAATATTCTTTTAAGTTGGTCAGTTCTATAGAACAAATGATAAATGTATTTGTAGGAGTGTATAAAGCTTTAAACCCGAAAGACGCATATTATAAATGTAGCATACTTTTCAGGAATAATACATATATTTCTGGAACGGAGAAAAAAAAAGAAATCAAATCTCCAACAACTTTTGTAATAAAATATCAAGTATTCCATTTGTATTTGACTTTAATATAAACAGCAGAGCAGGGATGCAAAAATTATAACGTTACACATTTCGATAAAAATATTAAATATATAAAGTCTTAATAAAAAGTTAATACTAAAAGGAAATACTTCTAAGACAATATGTCAAATTTTGCCGTAAAATATATACATTTGGCAGGATACATGTTGTAAGGTGCAAAAACGACATTTAAAGACATATTAAGGGACAGAACAAATCGCAGAATAGATGATGGAAATATAAAAGAAAGAGGGTACGTTTCTCATCTACGAAAGGGTAGCTAAATTTGATGATGACTTAGGATGAACGAATTAGTACTATAAAAGTTTCGAATTGAATGTTATGAGTAAAAAGTTTGATTCTGATTAATTTTGCAGGTGTCAGACCTGGAGTAGAATCGTGTAGTTCGATTGATAGTAAATCGTATCGGATATGCATTGCAATTCCTATGCTTTTTCGATACGATTTGATCGAAATCAAGTTACACGATTCCACCCCTGGTTTATCAAGACACTGCATTGATAGTTATATAACTACTCAGTTAAAAGTGTTGGATAGATTTATTAAATGTTAAATCTATTCAATAATTCTAACCGTGTAGTTTATATAGAATACCACAATATAACATAGTAGAAGTTCCAATCGTAGTTTTGCACAATAGTCTGTTTAATGTGTATGCAAAACTTTCGTACGAAATGATAAAAGTTCTCATATATTTGAACAAAAGAAAACTCTATATAATATTATAGAAGATGTTAAATTCGAAACTCATTAAAATTTTTAATTAAATGACCAAATAAAATATTTACATTTTGTTTGTTTCCATATTTAGTTGGAAGAAAAAGAAAAACACTCAACGAAAATGTAAATAGTAAATTATTAATGACTATTTCATTAAATGAAACTATGAGCGTTAAAATCTTATTTAAAAATAATATTTTTTTATATTTAGTTTAAGTGTCCTTTTAAGAATATTTAAAATTATGCATTCAGAAAATATAAACCATAATTATGTTGTTATGCAATTCAAATACAACAATTTTTTTTTTAATATCATAAGTTTTAGAACTTCTACAAAACAATTTCTGATCATTATAATTTTCTTTTTTTTTTGTTTTTCACAAAAAACATGAATTTTATCTTAAAATAAACCTAAAGTTTATAAAGTTTCTTAATTGAAAGATAAAATTTCGTAAAAGTGGATTTTTAGTATTTTTCTTGACCAAAAGTTTATTAATGGAAAATTTTTTTTTATATAAAATAATGATATTTTTACTTTGTTTTTTTCATATTTGCCATTAAATATTATCTGTTTTTAAAACATTCATTTATATACTGTATATTACGGTCAAAGTAGGAAATCCGCATATTGTGCAAATTTATAAATCTATAGAATTTTCTCACATTTGTCCGGATCAACAGGCACAATGACCAAAGTCACTTTGACAAAGTAGGAATAATGCGATTTATTCATTTCCATTCAAGTCTATTCCAATACTTTCAATGTTATTTAATATTTTGTTGCTAAAACTTTATATTTATAAAAATAATTCCTTAAATTTTTTCCAATTTCGTATTCTGAGAAAACCATTTTATAATATATTTTATGTTAGGACAGCTCTTCATACATTTCAAACATTAAAATGTCATAATATAAAATATGTACGATAAAACAAAAAATGTACATCGACTCATGGGAAATATAATTTTCCATTTTCTAATTAATCGGCATAAATCAGTCTGACTGAATAGGGAAAAAAATATACAATCAGGGTTTTCATTGCCTTTCGTAAAACGCTCCTATTCATCGTCCTAAACTTCGTATTTCTCATACAAACATTTACCAAATACGACGTTTAAGATGAATGCCAGGGTTTTACGCAAAAAAAATGAATACCTTCTCACTGTTTAATGTGAAATTTAACATAAAATTCAATACAAACATGAAAAAATACATTTTTCTTACTTTATCAAAGTGAATTTAGTCATTGTGCACAATGTCTTATTTTCTACTTTGACCGTAATATATATCTGTATATATTTGTTGCTTTTCTAAGATCTTTTCCTCTGGAAAAATAATAACATTTCAAAACTTTTGCTTAGACAAAATGCTTGCAATTTAAAGGAAGGAAAAATATTTAAAATAAGTTGTAAAATAAAAGAAAATAATAAAAGCTTTATTGAAAGATATAATCAGAACTAAGTTGGACAAAGTTAACATTTAAACTTAAGTGGTTCTAATTAAATGAATCCTATTTGTTTGGCTTTGAAACCTGTTCCATAGAAAAGTATTAGTTCAAGAATATTCGATATTCGATTACGAAAGTATTAATCCGGATTTACAGGGTAAATATCTATTTTTGTGGTCAATTTCTACGAAAAAACCGCGATTTGAGTAACAATCCATTATTACACGAAATTTGAATTTTATAACAGCTCATATTTTCAACTCGACTCGTTCTCAAGTATATTGTTTTTAATTGTTTCAAATTTTTCCTAAAATTAACAAACTATTTTCTTCAAAATATATAAAAAATTTATTTTATTTTATTATTACATATAATCTTAAGATCACGTGGATTTCTATGAAATATTCAACAGATCAAAACAGCTGTAGAAATTTAATGCTTAACGTCGAAATATGCGCTCTACGAATTTCATTCCTTGTTCAAGATTTTCCAATATGAATTTTCCACATAAAAAGCTCTTTTATTTCAAATTTCTAAAAAAGCTTATTCCAGGATAAAATTTCTCCAACTATCAAGATATTTTGTATCATTGGAAATAGATTCTAATATGGAAATATTTGACGTTATTCCTCTTATGGGCATATCCGATAAACTTCAATATGTATCTTTTGGTATCATACATTTCTGTATGATCTAGTATTATATTTCTTATAGCTCCGATGGGTGGGAATTCAAAGTGACTGTCTCTTCATAACGAAAATATAGGGCTTGCGAATTTTATCAAAGAAAAGTTCTATTTCGATACGGTGTTACACTACGTACTGTCGAATGTGAAATATTTTTTGAAATCAGTTAGTTTTAAATGGAGCCGCTAAGCGGTTGTACGGTTTCGGTTAAAAAAAAAAAATTCTAAAAACGATATAATTAATAAATTAAAATCGAAAAATAATATTTATTTTGTATAAAACGATGCTGCTTTGTTTTTAATTTTCAAATAATTAGATTAAATAATTATTTATCAATAATATTATTTAGGTTGTTAAGAATTGTGTTGTTTTTTGGTTTTGTTTTGTTTTATAAATTAGGAAATTATGTTACCAATTTGGATATATTTTAAAATAAATTAAAAATATTTATATTAAAATAATAGAAAAAAAATGGAATATATTAAAAATAGAAAATAGTGCATATGGTGTAAAAAAAATTACGTATTTTAGTGTAATTTAATATTTAAAAAAAAGTGTATAAAATTAGTAAATTTTAAGAAGTTTCTTTTAAATTATTAAAAATCAATTAACAAAAATGTGAAATAATACTGAAATAGTTTGTTTTTTAAATGTGTTTAAAAATAGAATAAAAACTAAGTAAAAAAATTAGATAGTAAAAAGTCTTTGTGATAAATATTTATTTAAATTTAAAAAATTATTATAATAATTTCAATTAAATTAATTATGACATTTTTTTTTGTAAAAATACGAGTAAATTGTTATTCAAAAATTTATTTATTTTTTTAAATGAAATTCTTTTACAATAAAATATCTATCGCTAATCGGAACTAATTTTACATTGAAAATTTTCCAATTAAATATATAATAGTATCAGATGCTTATTAGAGCAACAGCACTAAACTGAAAATCCTTTATGCATAAAGGGGTGACGCTAGAAGAGCTAGTGATTAATTGGTAACAGTCTATTCCATCATCTACAAAATAGTATACAAAACAAAGCGTAAAGAATCCTTAGTGAAATAAATACACTACGTGAAAATACATAGAAAACTAAAGATAGGATATTATTTTGACCATTCCTTAGTTCAGTCCGTTGACTGGAAAAGAATTTGATTACAAATTCCACCACAGTCCAGCACAATTTTTCTTTTCAATTTGTGTCTTTTTCTTACATTGTCTTTAAAAATGTTGACAGTAGCACTTGGCACAGGGCCATAAATACAAGCTAAAGATTAGTAAGAAAAATATTAAAATTAATGCCTTAAAAAATATAAAAGTTATGTCAAGAAAAGAAAAAAATCTTAGTTTCTTGTAAACTGACATAGTTACGCCATGAATAATCCGAAATATCGGAATCAATTTATTTTACTGTTGTTACTTTGTAATTCTCTATATTTTTATTAAGGATGAAAAAAAGACAAAGTTTTAATCCTGGTCATATGGACATATGAATTATTAAATATAAAACGAGTAAAAATATTCTTTTTCGTCTGGTACTACAAGAAGAATTTTTGAAACTTGATCAGACCCACTCTGAAAGTCACATCAAATGTCGAATAAAGTTACTCACTAAGAAAATAAATTAAATTTGTACACAAGTCAATTCATTCAGCAAAGAGACATGCCTCTTAGAATATGACTGCCTATTTGCAATTGGGAAAAGAACATGCCATACACCTACATGGATCATGTACCATATTTCCTTAGAATTAATTTGGATACAAGACAAATGTGGTAGCTCTAAAAGTAACCATGTATAAAAGTCAAGTATTTCACAACTAATTCTAAAATAAACTATCACTTAAAGCTAAGTGAAAACTAACGTCTCGTCTATTTGATAAACCCCGTGTTTTTCCTTTTTTTTATAATATAAAGAACTGAAATGAAAAATACTTACCAACTCTTTTTAAAGTCTTCAAATTTAATTCGAAAATCTTATTCGATATTATTTCAAGAACTGTGAACAAATAATTTTCTAATCGTATCAATTAATTACACAGAATTAAACCGTATAAAATTATATATTTCTCACAAATTTAGAAATAACGAATTTATATTAAGAACGAATCAAAATAGGATTTAATGTTATTATTGCCAAAGAGTTTCTTTTCTATATAATTAACTTTTAGAAAAAAAAGAAAAAGAAAACCATGCCAAGGAAAATCTTCAAAATTGAAATTAAATTCTTTTTTTCTTCGATTGATTATATTCTTCAGAAGTGGGATCATCATTAAAATAAATTATATTTTGACTTTTTTTTTTGGGTGTGTTATCATTAATACGATATTAAAAATCTTGTTATTTTGATAAAAAAAAACGCCGAAAAAAAGGTAAATCATGAAATCAATTATTTTCATGCGATTACATTTGAATATCAGGAAGAAAAGGATTTTTTACTTGAAAAATTTTATGAGATATAAATATTTGTTTTTTTTTTCTTTCTTTTTCTTTCTTGAGAATAAATTCAAAAGAATTCTTTTAACTTATTCCCAAAAAAAAAGAAGTACCATAAAACGATACAATCATTTCTACTTTGATAAATCGTAAAAAAAGGCATTAAAATATATATTTTTTAATGTTAGAACATAAAATATTATCAAGATTCGGAAAAAGTATACTAATGCATCCGAAAAAAAAAATTCGATATCATTTAAAGATATATATACGAACTTTCATAAAATACCGAAATTGTAATTTTAAGAAAAATAAAAAATAAATCAATATTACTTCCTGAAAGCACGAAAAAAACGTAACAAATTGAAATTTTCAGAAAAAAACCATAGCCGATAATGAATATTCTTTATTTAACTGGAAATGAATTTTCTTTTGTCGTCGTTGTTGTTTTTGTATTAAATTTTAAAGTAAAACTTCTTATCCAATCCACACGCTAAGATACACCTGCTTCCATTTATTTCATTTCTGTCATTAAAAGAAAAAAGAAAGAAAAAAAGGAAAAATTTTCTTTTAAAAGTAAAGTAACATTTTTCGTACTTCCAGATCCGACCATTTGTCAAGAGAAAAGATTCCTTAAGAAAATTCGGGAAAATTTTTAACTGTACTACTTTCATTCTTTTTTTTTTTTTGATGTGTATTTAGCCAAGAGTGCTTTTCAAATAAATTTGAAAATGATGTGCTTTTGACACGATGACTTTCATTTTTCTCGTACAGCTTCTTCTTCACTACCTTATTTTCTAAGGACTTTCCTATTTTTGGGTTGGATAGTAGAAGAATACATATAGCCACCAACAAAATTTAATTCACAACCCAGTCCAAAATTAAAACTGCCTTCTTACTATTATTATTATTTAAATAAGAAGGCTTCTTTGTCATTTTCAAGGATTATAGTGGGATATAATATTCAAGAAGGCTGCCAAAATAAAACCAAAAAAATCAAGCAAAGAAAAAAAATACGATTTTCCTTTAAGTTTGAAGTCTTTTCATTTTCATTATAAATAATTGAACTGATGATTTTATTGTCTTGTAATATATTCTAAAAGTGTATATATTTTCTATAACATAATTTATGCGTGTACTTATAATCAAACTTACATTCAAAAAGTAATCAGGAACTTTTTCTTATTTTTACCATCTTATTCTTAACAAAAACAAGAAGGATACCATGGAATAAACAGGAAAAACACTCTTGTATTTTGTGGAGCATAACTAAAAAAAAAAAATAATAATAATAATAAATTGAATCTAGTTTATTTACTTGAGAGGATTTCTACAGAAAACACAGAAGTTTTTGGTTTTTCTTATATATCCTAAGTAAATACAATTTATTTGTACAAGTTTTCATGTATATAGTATAAAGTAAAGAATATATTAAATATACCGATATCATCTCTCTATATATATTATATAGGAACGAACAGATCGATGACTGATGATTGTAATTGACTATATTATACTGTATATAAGTTTTGAAGGAGCATGAAATAAGATAAATATGATTTCGTAAGATCGAATATTGTTTATTTTGAATCAGTTAGAATAGCAAGAATATATCACTAATAGGAAGAACAGAAGAAAAAAACACAGGAAAACCAGAAAAAACTGCGTCAAAGAAGAACGTATAAAATATGTTTACTTGAAAGAAAAAAGTCTATTGGAAAACTGTCAAAAATATCAAAATCAGGAAAAATCAAAAATTGATATTAAGTAGCTTGTATTAAATGAAGCATATCTTTGTTTTATCAAAAGCTGATAGAATATAAATACCATGTAATTTTGTAAGAGAAAGAAAAACATTTAGTATTAATAATATAACTTAAGGAAGTGTCAAGTATAGGCTTTACATACTTGACATTTTATTAAGCTTAACCTTCTGATGACAAGAAAAGTTATTTTTAGTATTTATTTAAGATCGAATGATTTCATCCTTATATATAGGGATCTTTTTTTCCATGACAATAAAATTAGGTTAGATCCAAGCTAAAGTGCAAATTTAAATTTAGACTTATTCGATTACAATTTTCAATATAATCTTTAAAGATTTAATTGAAGAATTGAGTGTAGTTTTATGTATTTATAATTAAAAAGACGCGACAGATTAGTCCCTTCAAATTGGTTTTAATCACTAAACTTGTCAAGTAAGATTTGAACTAGTTTAACTACAAAATATTGTAGCTTTCCTTTTGCTCGCATTACTATGTGTAAATAGTTTAAACAAAATTGTTCAACAAATTTTCAAATTAAATCCGAAAAACCATAAATACAAAAACGACATAACCTTCTGGTCACCCTCGTTTCTTCCTTATAGCATTGTTCCCCCTGGGCCAATTTTATGAAGAAAAAACCAACCCACATTGTAAATTTCATCAAAATCGGATAACTCGTTTTTGAGTTATCTTGTATACGGACGGACGGACATGCAGAAATGGATATAATTTTTGATTCCCTACACAGGACGATTATTTCAATGTGTTGCAAATGTAGTGACAAAATTAATATACCCTCTCGTAGTGCCTATCATAGGGAATAAACATAAATTTTAACATAGTCTTAAGTGAATTCTAATTGATTTTAAAAGTTCAAATCTTTTGATTTGTTCAAATCAACATTTCTTAAAAAAATATTTAATTTATTCTAAAGGATGTGTATTTTAATTCTATTACAAGGAATTTATTCTAAATCTGTTTTAATAAATTTACTACGAAAGGAAAAAAGGGTCCTGAGAAATTGTTATTGTTTTATAAAATCATTTTTTGACACAAAAGTGGGTTATTTTAATTTTTTCGTTAGTATTTTTTTGTTTATGTAACTACTTAAATAAATAAATTCGGATATCATCTTGAACTTAATAAAACCGGAAATTTAAGATGAAAATGGACAAAGTCAATAATGAGAAAAAAAAGGGGTTCGTAGTACTTGAACTTGTACAATGAATAAATATTATGAACCCTTATAAAAAGTAGGACAAGAACATTTTATGGGAACGGACAGGAAATTTAAAAAGAAAAAAGCCTCTCAAGTTTCAATATAAAATTAGTTCATGTTTTTGTTTTTAAAGTTACTTAATTATGGGGAATTTTAAAATATTGCTGATGAATGATTTTCATGAGCACATCTTAAATAAGTTCTTTAATATTTTATGAAATGAAGGTTTTTTTTTGTTGAATGAAAATTCTTTTTCAGATTTTTCATTAAAGATCATATTTTCCCTGCGAAATGTCCTATCAGATTTTCTTCAAAATCATTATTTTTCTTGTATATAAAATTATCAAAAATAATGGTAAAAATAAATATTTTCCTAAAACCTAAAAGAAAATGTGAATATGTATAAATTCTAGAATCTTGAATCTTGTTTCTCAGTAATCTTAAAAACTCAAAACATTTCATTCGTAAATAATAACGAAATAAAAAAAAATATACAGAATTTTCCTACTCTTCGAAAAGGGCATCAACCAGAAAAAAAAGGTGAATAAATGAAAAGAATTTTCAACTCAATAGACATATTAATCCGGCAAATAAACATCCCTTAGGATGAGAGTACAACACACAAAAGGGAAAAGCTATAAATCGAACATGAAAAATTAAAAATATCTAGCATGGGAAACCGCCCATCTTTCGCAGACATTATTGGAAATATAATTTTATCCTACTTATTTAGCATACAGTTATAAATTAGCCCAAAATAAACCAGTCTAGCATATTTGTATACCAAATTTTATTGAAATTGATTAAATAGTTCTCGATTTATCAAAAAACAAAGAATCATTTCACTTTCTGGACAAAATCTAATCAATCCATCCTCTCTTTATAATCTATCTTTGTTACAAATTTCAAAAAGATTGGGTCAGACGTTTTCAAAAAAATGTGACATACGTACAGACATCAATTGATAGAAGGATCCTTTAAACATGAATTTGCGTTGAAAACCAAATCTCAGTTTTGTCTACGAGTACTGTTACAATACTCTCTCATACTTTAGTTAATGTTTAAGAAAGTAAAAAGAACTAACAGAAATTCGGTCAGAAACCACGTCAAACATCCAGTCGAAAGGAAAATAAATCCTGTGATATGTTATCCGCAATACGCACCCAAAAAAGAACAAAAAAAAAAAAAAAAAAACAGGAAAACCACTTAACCTTACTAAATGAACATCGGGTATGAAAAGCCATTCTATACAATATATTGCAACTCATTATACGTTTTCGATACTGACTTATCGGAACCAAAACGATTACTTATTTGTAAATTTCAGAAGTCCTGGAAATCTAGGTTTGGTTAAGAATTATAGACATTTTTACTATTTCTTTTCACTTTTAAGATTGTTGGCAAACAAAATTTAGGTGAATATCGATTTAGATATAAAACTTTGACCTTCTCCCATGAGATTACTATAAAATACATCCACTAAATGAGTATTTTATAGATTTCATATTATTCAACATTAATTGTATCTAATTTTTTTTCTTATCATTGATTTATTGATGTTATTGATTACACCAAATAGTATTTATTTTTTTTTTTTCTGTGTTCAGGCCCGATCTAATATCATCAGCCTAATTACATTAGCTGGGATTCAGCAGCGAAAAAATAAACAGAGAAAATAAATAAGAATTTCTTTCTGATAGTCCATTAATTAGTGAAATTTTTTTTTGCCAAAAGGGTTCCTTTTTGTATGATTCTTAATTTATGATGTACCTTTTTTTTTAGAATCTAATTTTCGTTCATTTTTATTAAAGAAAAAAAAATCGTAAATTAAATTTTTTCCGTCAAATTGATTAAGGTTTTCAATTAGTTTTAATTTAATTAAAATAAAAAAAAAAGGGGAAAATGTTTTCAAGATTAAAAATCGGTGGAAATGTTAACATTGTAGAATACATTGGTGTTTGCGATTAATCAAAATATGAAACAGCTGGGTCCATTAAACTTACACAGTTAATACCTCGGCTGAGAGATCCGATTAATTTCTGGACATAAACAATAGATGGCAAATAGTTTTAACTCACATTACCGAAATATTCCCAATTCTGCTTTTAGAAATTAGTCAGATAAAAACCTAATCATAGATAAACATAATATTCTATAATTTATATGTGTTACTTCGTTCATCTCAACCTCCAAAGCAAGTCAGGGTATTTGAAAAATCCCAGGCATCCAAGACCAAATAAATGATAATTTCTGAAGTCATTTTTATAAAACATACAAATTACGATTTTTGTTTAGGTAAATACCTCCTCTGCCAAAGATAGCGCATATTTCCAATCCACTGTATTTCTTAAATATTGAGAATATAAATCATTATTACAAATTTAAGGCAAACGATAAGTTTAGTCTTTCGAAAAGGATATAGACTGTTTCTTCCAATTTGCCTTCTACTACTTGGACTCGCCAAGGTCGTCTTTCTGACCACCCTAGCTATAGATAATAAATGTAATTAAATTTTTATTTGATTTTAAAATTAATCAAACATAATTTAATAATTTAATTTTATTATTTTTGCTAATTTTACAACATTTCGACCTTTCGGAGAAAATTTTCAATGTTTTTAGTTAATCGTTTCACAATTAAATCGATTTTATGAATGACCTTTAGAAAACTCATCCTTTTTTTTCATATTGAAAAATCGCATTTTCTTTTAGTATTTTCCTCCAACAAAATTGTGTTTAATCGATTTTTAAATAAAACTTTCTTAAACTTCTCAGAAAGTTTTTCCAACACAAAAAATATAATAGACAACCTTTTAAGGTCGTTTAGAAATTTAATAAAAACGGGTTAATTAAAAACGTGTTAAATAAACTTTACTCGTAATAATTAATTAAATAAATATTTAGCCAGAAATAATGTTTGTTTGAAAATGAATTTTTAATATTTATAAAATTAAATATTTGATTTATATTTTTCATGAAAATAGAATATTACTTTTGAGATGGAAATTGAATTAAATTAAAAAAGAAAAGTTAAAAAAAAAAACAAATAACCATGATTAGTGTTGAAAATGAATATTAAAAATTTATCAAATATGTGTTTTTTAATGTTAAAAGTTCGTATAAAATCAAAAAGGTAATCCAGTGAAGAAAATTACTTTTAAAAAGTTTTTTTTCATTAATAAAAATGTAGTTATTATATAGGAAAAAAAGATAAACTTAAACATAAAAATTAAAAATATATATAAAATAATTAATTAATTAATCTATAAATATTGTGAATGATTTAGTTTTAGTTTTAAAAATGGTGCTAAAAACTGGTGCAAGTGTAATACTAGCAACATTTACATTAATTATAAATCCGATAATATCATTACCATCTTCATCCTCGTCCTCTTCATCATCATCATCATCATCAGTATCGGATATGTTATTTATTCGACACGGACGATCTAGGGTGCGACATTCAAATGAAAAGGATCACATACGTTGGGGTCTGAAAGCTTTCGATAATTTAACTTTAGATTATGATTTAGCTGATGGCTATGAAAATGACACAATGATCATATTTGGTGGTGAATTATGGTCAATCGATAATATTAGTTATGTTAATCAATCCAATAACAATAATAATAATAATAATAATAATGGTAATAATCAAAAAACATTAAAATCTGAATTCTATTTAACAACACAAATTTCTTCAGTGCCAACCACAACAACCGCATCACCAATAATAGTTCATAAAAAATTGGCGAAAAAGAAAATTATGGAAAATATTAGGAAGAATGTCTATAAAGGATTGGAATATTTAAAAATGCATAAATCTTTAAAAAAGAAACATTTCAAATTAACAATAAATGATGATGAAGATGTTGGCTATCAAAATGATGTACCATCTAGTAATGAAGATAAAAGTACAGCAACAACAACAACAACAAAAACAACATTGAAACCAAAACAATTCACATCAATTACAGCTGATACAATAATTATTACACCAACAACAAATATAGTATCATCAACAATTAGTAACCAAAATGAATTAGTATTATCTAAATTCGAAACAAATCAACCAGATAAAAATTTACCATATTCTGTACCAGCACGTCTATCAGTTCCATATAAACAGCAATTCCCTGGCCAAGAAGGTGGAGTTATGAACAACAATGAGCATAATTTTTCGAATCGGATTGGACCAAGTGGAAATCGTAAATATCAAAATCTCAATTATGGTAATCAAAATGATGATGATGAAAGAAGTTCATCAGCAATTCCAAATAATGATGATAATTTTGGTGAAGAAGGTGGTGAAGAAGATGAAGAAGATAATTTTGACGGTCCAAATCAATCGGCAAGTACAAGTAATCTAAATGTTGGTGGTGGAATTGATTTAATATCAATTGCTAATGGCGGTGGTGGTGGTGGTGGTGTTGGTGTTGATAATTTAGGTGATGGAATTGATGATATTCAAATTGGTGGTAGTTTTGACGGCGCAAATGATATTGATTTAGATGAATCACTCACCGATGATATTGAGAATGATGATCCAGATGATAACACCTTTAATATATTCGGTAATGAAGATGAAAGTGATTTATCTGATTTAGATGATATTAGCCGGAAAAATCGTTTAAATTTAATGAAAGGACGTGATGTTGTTACGAAATTTTTACAAATTGTTGAAACACAACATCTACTTGGTGCCAATTGTACAGCAGGGACAGCATTAAATTTAGGTGAAGGAGTTGTCGATCAATATGCTCAAGATCGATTTCGGATTGAAGCTGAGGTGGCTGTTAATCGAGCGAATATGTTAACAAGGTATGTTTACAATGTTTATATAGTTAATGCGCCGAAAGGAGCTTTGAAATTCATTTAGATTAAGACTAGGTGCTTTGCTACAAACTCAATATCGCTCGCCATTGCTTTTATTCTCTTTTATGATAATTTTGGACTGTCAAAATTATAGCAGTCAAGACTTCTGATACAGGTGACGCATTGACCAGGTATTTATACTTTAAACCACAACCCAGAACATACTCTCTCTATATAATATAATTCATAATTTAGGATTTCGCCGATAGGTGGGTAGCATTTCGTCGTTTTGATACAGTACAATTATCGTGGGATATACATTTTATATTCTATAAACATAAATAATCATGTTAAAGATATGTATATTTCCTTCTGTAGCAATATTTTGTTATAGATATTCTATTATCTGGTCCTTCCACGTCCGCGGGTGAAATCAAAAACCAAGTATCTACCGAAAAAAGCATGATAACGCATAGGTTTTCCTATAAATATTTTTCATTTTTATTTAGAAAACGATATCGTTAGCATTTTTTTTTTCTTTTCTTTGTGGCCCCTTATAATGAGATGGGTAAACCGAATTTGTTGAGTTTGAAAATCATTTCATCGTAAAAATTGTATATAAAAAACCGAACTGAATTTTGTATATAGATATTACTCGGGAAAGATATTTTTTGTTTTTCTTTTGTATATCTTTTTTGATTCTAAGAATTTGATCTTTAGGAAAATGTGATCCAGGAAAGAATATAAAAGAAAAATCCCATAGAAGAAAATGACGAATGAAATTTAATATTTTTTTTTGCATAAAAAAAAAGGAAAAATTTGTCAATATCAAATCGTAGTAACTAAATCTGCTTCTTTTTTTGAAAATATTTTACATTTCAATGAAGTGGAAATTTTAAAAGTTTCAATGGAAATTTTCCAAAAAAAGAAAATACCCAAATCAACTAAAATGAATTTCTCTTTTCCAAAACACAACACAACACAAAAAAGGACATTATGTCAAAATTTATTTTCTTTGATTGTTGTTTTTGGAAAAATTTAATGAGATTTTCTTTTTTATAAAGAAAATCTCATCCTTTTTTTGTTTTATCATTTGAAAAATGATTTACTATGATTTTCCAAAAAAAAAACCTTTGAACGAGTATTTTATTGTTCTCAATTGTTTCGAAGTTCAAATTTGAATATGCCTTGCTTACCGAATTGCAATACTTCAGAAAGTATTTTATCAATTATTGATTGATGAAAAAGTAAAAGAAGAATGATTTTGGCCTTTTTATGAATTCATTGGTTTAATAAAAATTTTCAACAGAAAATTTCTGAAAGCGATAAATCTGATTTTCCACATATTTCGTTGGCTTACAATCGAAACACACTATAAGAAGCATTACTTAAATCTAATGTTTCTAATGTAACGAAAGAAAGAAAAATTATGATTTTAAAAGCAATCCGAAAAATTTTATTAAGTTGTCTTCAGACAATCTGCTTTGTCAAATGTTTTGACATAAGTTTTGTCAAAAATGCCCCCTCAGATAGCGTGAACTCATAGCGAACATAGTGAACACACTCGTATGACAGCAGTATATGCGTTTTTTGACATTAGAAATATTTCTAATTTCATCTGAGAAATAAAATTGTTTCTTTAGTTCTACTATTTGAAAAAAGGAAGAAGGCATTAAAATAATAAAGAAAATATAAAATATAGATTAAAAAACATAAATTTAAACGGATTGGAAAAAAACGTATAAATTCGAAGCCAGTTCCTACTCCAATCTTTCGGTTTTTAATAATTTCTGCTATATAAATAACACTTAAAATTGTAATTTATGTATTTATTAAAGTCCATTTTAAGATTGTAACTTCACGTTTAACCTTTAATTGACATTTCACTCAAACGGTTTATCAGATAAGTGTGAACAAAACAATCAAGAATGCTATAGTAGGATTTGTTTAGAACATATGACAACTCAAAATGAAAAAGCAGATACGAAAACATATGATAAAACAGGTAATCTGAAGTCACCTTAACCACACGACTCCATTGGACTTATTTCAAGACATAATTTCAGTCAGATTGAAAAAAAGTCTAACGGAGACTCTAAAATTTGGATTTTTTTGTCAGTCAGACTGAAAATATGTCTTGAAATAAGTCCAATGGAGTCGTGGGTTTATTGTGTTTATCAAAAGGAAATTCAACCATTATTTTAATGGAAATATAGTTTGTAGACTACGATCTAGAAAGTCTGAACAATTTTTTTCTTTTTTTGACTTAGTGTGTATCGATGTTAACTCTTTTCTTTTTTAGCTCATATTGAAATAAATATTCCAAAATATAAAATCGAATTTGATATTTCTTTTCAGGAAAATATTGAATACAATAAAAAATTTTATTGCTGGTAATAAAATATTAAATACATTACATATTTGGAATTGTATCTTGTTCAATGGCAGACCTTTTTATTTTATTTTCGAATTGAAAATTTTTACACTCATACAATTCAGAAGAAAAATGAAATCGTGAAATGAAAATTATATTGAATATTGTAATATTTAATATTATTGAAAATAAAAAGAAAAATTCCGATTTTCTATAGAAAAAACGGCATTTTCTGAATTTAAAAACTTCGATTTATCTCCGTTGATCTTGAATTTATGAAATTCCAATTTCAATTTCAAGACGTATTATTCTACTTTTCAAGTTTTAGTAAATATAAAAACGGGTAGAGAACCCCGCGGCCTATTCATATTGCGTTAGAATTCGAAGAAGCAACTTTTCAGTGAAGTTCCTATTCCCTTCAAAATTATTTCTTCGACTAATCCTGAAAATTATACATCAACATAACCTTTCCTATATACTATACTATTTGCGATTTAGAGGTTCTTACATAATTTCTAAGTTTAAGATTTCAATTGAAAGTTTCTTCCTGACAAAGTTATTATACCATAAATTTGGTTCTGCAAATATTAACAGATCATGCTCGTCCATAATATTCAAATAAGTAGAATCCAACATACTCTAAATGGAATTTAATTCAAACCTAATATAGCAAGCCCTAATACAAATATTTTCTATACGAAATTTTTACAAACTTTTATTTTAAAATACTATACAAGTAGACGCGTAGTATATACATTATGTACATAAAACTTATCTATTTATATGCACTGTTATATCTCATATTTCCGTTACATTAAGGATTAAAAAAGAAAATATAACTGACAATGTGTTAAATAAGTTGACAATCTAATTGCGCCAGCTCAAGTTTTCCTATAGCAGCAATAAGACCCATCTTTCATTTTCCAAGAATTATTCATTTCCTTTCCTTTACTTTTTCTAAATTCAATTTCAAAATAAGTTAAAGTCTTGTTTCCCGTTCCGTTTGTGCTTGTTCATTCAATTTTTTCTTTTCTTTTTTTTTGTTTATTTCGTCTTCATATAAAAAGGACCAAAAAAAAAGGCCAATCTTACAACAAAACCCAACACAAAAAAAGACAAGAAACCATTCACTGTTATAGTTTCCTTGTTATACATCTTTTATATTAACTCATGTAATGTCTTCTTTTATATACAACAAACAAACTGCTCCTTCTATATCCTTGAGTAATGATTCCCGGACATTGTATTTGACTGTCATAGCTCCCCTGAGAGATTAAATACTAGCACGTATATAAAAAAAGACTATAATAGAGACCCCGAAAAAACATAGGACTGTAAACTAAAAGGTAGTCCCAACCAAAGAAAGAAAATAAAAAAGACAACATTATTACAACAGTTTTCTTTTGCATTGTAAAATGAACGAACATGGTTGAAGGGTGAAATTGAATTTTCTTACGATTTGTGGAATTTCTATCAAAAAAAGAAAAATACTTTTTGACTTATAAACGTGACAAACCTGAAAAAGAGCGGTTTTGTTTTTTGTCGCAAATATAAACTTTAGAATAGCTTCGTGCATGAAATTAATGTTGTATCAAAATGAAAAGCTTCAATGATTTTCATTTCAACACCTTTTCTTTAATTTACTTCTTTTTTTTTTAAACTTCTTCATCCGGTTTAACTTTATTGAGTTTTCCACTATCGTTGCTGATATTCTACAAAAAATATGTAAGTACAGTCAAACCTGCTAATATGGATACTGTATGTACGGGCCACTAGCTCTACTGAACATTTTCCAAAGAAAGAAAGTTTTCTACTATCACCTGTTAAACGAGGATGATTTTCAGCATACCAAGGACTGGTATAACTAGCAGGTTTGACTGTTTATATGTACTTTATTGAAGTTTTTATTGTCCTATTCTCTGCAACGCCATGAATGTTCATATCTGAATTATATTAAGTTATAATACACAGAAATTTCTCTTTAAAGCACTTAGAGGAAAATTCATTGTAGCGAAGAGAATTATATGAATAGACAGTTTCATTTATTTAGTTTCATTTGAAAACTTTCCAAACTATGTTTTTGAACTTTCATTGATATAATTACAGAACATTTTGTTATATCCAGTTTTAGTTTAAAGTTTATTATGTACTCATATGGATATTTTTAGTAGAAAAGTTTAGTTTTGTTAGCTGGGATCAGTATCGATTTCATTTAGCCCCGAGCCAAAAAAGTTATATATCAAATATGTCAATTAAGACTTTTAGGTAACTTGAAAGCTATTTAAATTTCACAAAAACTAGAATTTTGTACGTATCTTCCTCTAGGCAACAGTATCCTACGTGGTCTGTAGATGCTAGGCAACAAGTAATACATGGAAGTAATCAATTTTCATGTATAAAATCATTCTGAAATAAAATTTGCTATATTTTGCATAGGAATTTAAAAAAAAAACCTATGACTTTTAATTATTTCCAATTAAATAAAATAGCGCTTTTAAAAATACCAACAAAAATTTTCCAATAACTTTTTTTATGAAAATCACTGCAATTCAATTAAATTTAAAGCTTAATCTTTTTTATATATTAAATGTTAAACATGTTCAGGGTTTTTTTTTATAGGACAATATACAATAATCCTTTAAAATTGAGGTCATTTTTTAATAATTAATTCAGAATAAGTACTTAGCATTATAATTGGGGCTTAAAGTTTTATGTGCTCCTCACAGAGATATTCAACTATATTAGTTTTTCTTTTTTTTTCCCCCGTTTCTGACATCAAAGACAAGACTTTGTATATTTTATTACACATTTTTGTTTCTATCCATTTTAACCAGTTTCAGGAAAAATTGTTTAATTATTATACGACGGACGAGAAAAAATCAAGAAATAATTCGTATATGTCTGCAATTAAAATTCATTATTTAGCTAAAGGTCGTCATATTATACAAGACTTGAATAATAACTTAATACCTTTTGTATGTCAAATTTAATCAAAATCATTCATTAAGTCAAAACTTGATTAATTAAAATGAGAAAAAAAAGAAGAATAGAAAAGGTAGACGGAAATTAATTTATGTTCTGAGATGGTAATTTGACTATGAATAAGTTTAGTAGATTATCTAAAATACAAAATAATGATTTGCAGATTTACTTTGGCTTTTCTCGAGGATAATAATAGGGCAAAAAAAAAATTGGTTTATTTTGCGATTTACCCGAATCACCATTTTACTATAATCAACATAGTCTATTGACCAAATTTTTAGTTCTATACTTTCTCTATATTCTGGGGTTAAAGGAAAATTATTGAATTTTCAATAGTATAAATTGGAATACCATATATTTAGGGAGTAGTAAAATTCTAGTTGGTAGTTGATAACAATTACTTTTATTTTTAGCTGAATAAATTTTTAGAAACGTTGGTGTGGATCGAACCAGAAGATTCATCATGACTCAAAAGACTGTAGTGCTTTACTACTAAGCGATAAATGTAATCCAATCTAATTACTGTTAAATAGATTACCAGATTTATGCAAGAACGTGGTGTATATAAAGGGTGCGGGATCTTTTGGTTCGTTTTTTAACTAGCGTCTATTTCACCGCTCATAACTCTAACGTCATCTGTCAAGTGACAGAAATTCAGTATTACAATATATTCCGGGTGAACGAAATGAGTCGGGGGGAAATGTTGAAAACTTAAGAAGAAGAAGATGAGTATTTTTACCAAAAAATCATCTTTTCCGGTGAAGCTCATTTTCACCTCGACGGTTATGTGAACAAGCAAAATTCCCGTATTTGGGGCACAGAAAATCCACACGTAACAATTGAGAAACCAGTGCACCCAGAACGAGTGACTGTTTGGTGTGGAATATGATCCAAAGGTATCATAGGACCATTTTTCTTTGAGCCGCACTAACAGTCAATGACAGCCATTATCGTGCAATGTTAGCTGACTTTTTATTCCCTACGATTGAAGAGGAAAACTTGGCCGATATCTGGTTTCATCCTTTATATACAAAATGTTATAGTTATCGATATATGTATGTACTCAATGCTTTAACTGCAAACTTACAAAGTACTCTTTTCAAATGTTCATGAATACATTTTGATTCTTCAATATGTAGAAAGTCATATCCACATATAATACAAATTTGATGAAGTACGCTTAACGGATCGCTTGACCTATTTCTCATAAATTCAGAAAAATAATAAGTATTATATATAATAAGAATATAATACTTATATATACATATATAAAAAAAAGAAAAGATAAACTGTACAGTTTTCTGCCTCACGTAATCATTGATTTAAACTTACTATCCTGCATTGTCATCTTTAGGAAAATCTCTATTCTAAAAAAAAAAAAAATAGTAGATTTCATCTAGTTATTTTTTCCATCATTTTGGTTTTCTTTCGACTACATTCTATCATATTTTTTCTCTGTTTTTGGATTTTCTTTCAACAAGAAAAGTCCGCTTCAATAAATTTAACAATACCAATTTTCCGTTTAATTTTTTTTTATTGCCCATTTTATGATAATAAGAAGCAAAAAAAAAAAAAAAAAAACATTGTACTAAATTTTTAAACAATTGTTCTTTAATATGAACATTTTCTTGCCTTGACAATAATGAATAAAGTCTTTTCCCTTTTATGCTATTTTTTTCGTTCCTTTTTTCTTTCGAAAAGCCGTGGTGAAAATTTATCAATTGTAATGAAAATTTTCATTTTAAATTCAGAATGATTTTCATTTAATTAAAAAAAGAACAAGAAAATTAAGTTTTGTTATAAATTTTTATGATTTTCTTTTTTTTTTTTGTCTTTTTTTTGGAATTAATTAAAATTATTAAAGCCAAATAAATGTCAAGAATTCAAAAGAAACATTTTCCTAGTAAAAAAAAAATCTTTTCAAATTGTTTGTCGTCTTCGTATGGTAGAGAAAAGCCTATTTTTTTTTTTTGTTAAGGATTTTTATGAAGTATTATTGAGAAGGGAAAAAAAAGTAAGCTTTTCATTTTGTGAGCTTTTCTTTTTTTTTTTTTTTTCTTCCTAAATTTGTTGCCGAGTGATAATTTGAATAAACGTGAAATGTTGATAAAGTAAAATTTGTAGAAGGAAAAAAAAATTCTGTGAAGTTAATAAAATTTTAATAAACGCAAAATTTTTAGTTCACTTTTTTAAAGGACTACTCTGAAATTTTATATGCTTTTATATGGATTTAATTAAAAAATATTATATAAGCAGCAAAAAATTGTGTACAATAATAAAATGCTTGGTAATGGTTTTTTAATCAATATTAAATAATAATTAATTAGAGATACGATTTTAATAGGATATATCATTAGTAATTAAACTTTTATATATAAAATGTTTAATGAATTTTTATCAAAATATTTGTTTTATTTTTAAAAAAAATCATAATTTTATATCCACCAGGTATATGATTTTTATAAAATTGATTAAAACTTCATCGAGAAAGAGTGATTAATTCGTTTTTATTAAATATCCTTCAGATTTGATTTTCCATTTCCATAGAAATATATCGATTATGAAATATTTTCCAGAGACTTTATTGACTTTTGAAATTTCTGTCTAACAGGATGTTAATTTGATGTCTCCTTTTTTCCATTGATCGTGTCTGTTTGTGAAATATTCTCATGCTTCGGTTAACCACAAATTGAAAAAGGTTACAGCATTTTTTCTTTTCTTTTATTAAGAGAAAATTTCCCTAATACTTTTTTTTTTACAAAATGTTTACATGCCACAAAATTGTTCAAATATTTTTTATAAAATAAAGTTCTTTAGAAGATTATTTTGAAATAATCTTTAAATAAACTTAAAAAACATTTTACTTCTAGCCAAAAACAAAATCTAATCAAGAAGCTTGTAAGCTTGGAAGCTAAGTAAAATCAAAGTTATTTTTTGCCATCATATCAAATTAAATGTATGCATAAAAACACGTACCCAGAAGAGCTAAAACCCAATATGCCTAGTACTAGTTTGATTGAACATTTTTTAGAATCGAATAATGGAAAAATAGATGTGAAATAAGGAAAATGCCAAATATTTATGCAAGATGCATGCTACAGAAATAAGTTTCAAGATGCATGTTTCAAGACACACAAAATAAAAAGAAATATGTAAATTTTATTTTTTTAGCGTTTTATTAGTTGGCGATTAGGGGGACAAATTCGTTTGAGCTTGCCACGCACTATAAAATCTGTTAGAAAAATGAATATACAAGTTGTGATTTTTTTGCGAATTTGTATCGGCCACAATTTCACTTTCTCAAATAAAGGATTTTTTATTCAATGTTCTAATGACTTTTAATTTCGGATGTTTGTACCACTGAAATTACTTAATGGAACACGCAGCCAACCTTAGTTATTTCTTTTGAGGCTAGAAAAAATTAAAAATTGTCCTTTTTTAGACAGATATTGAAATTAAAACAAATAATATTTTGCGACTATTGAAGTCAACCAAATAAAACAAGAAGCAACAAAAATAATAGAAAAAAAAAGTACCAAAATCAGGTAAAATTCAAAATTCAAACCAATTTTCTGTTCATTTCAAAGGTTTAATTTGTACCATGTATTTTAGGGAATACAGTACTGTCGTTAATATTAGACCCCGATAATATTATTCCTTAAATAAGCCCGTATAAAATGTATGGTAACGGTGCTTATTTTTCCCCAAAAAACACAGCTATAATTTTAAAACAACAAAATTAGATAGAATCAAAATCTGATATCAAAACCACTCAATAATCTTATTGTTATTAATTAGATAAACCTAAAAATAACATTTTAAATTGATAAATGAGAAAACTCAAGTAAGAAGAAAACTATGACGACAAAGTTTTCTTTTTTCTTTTGATAAATGTTGATATATATAATGGGTGTCGTAATTCTTCAACAAAGTTCAAATAACAAATCTTCCCATAAATTAAGTACGTTTTATCAGGGATTCGTTATATTTAAACATAAAATCAATATTTTCACACGTCCATGTTTCTTAACTTTCCACATTTGATGAAATTAATTTTGCTTATCAGACATGTTTCATATTCTCTTCACTCTTGTGTGTGTGTGTGTGTGTATATATATCTAAGTTAAAGAACATGAAAATTGAAAGATTAGACAAAAAAGTGATTTTCTTTTTTCTTGTCATCGTTTTTTTTTTCTTCAAAGATGAAAATCTTAACTTTTTCTTGTTTTTTGTTATCAAAAAAAAGAAATTTGTCTTACTTGGAAATTAACTGTTTTTTTTCTTTTATTTATTTTTCAGAATTTTTAAATTAACATCACCATCAGTTCAAGCATCCGAACATTTATTACACGCATCAGTTCTATCAATGGTTGAATTTGATGATGATATTTTTGCGGCAGGAAATTGTTTTGATTGGAATCAACATCCTTCAAAGGCTGGACTATTTTGCCCATTTGCATATCGTCTTCCACCGCCCGATCAGGGGGCATCATTTGCTAAAGATTTGGCAGCTGAATATCATTATCTTGGTAATACATCAGAGTGGTTTTTTCTAGCACGAAAAAATGCCGAAAAAGTTATTGCCAGAAACGATCAATATATTAAAGGTAAATAGAATTTTTGAATCTTTGTTAACTATTTTCTTTTTGTTCTCTATCTGGTATATAGATTCATTCATTTGAATTTTCCTATTATTGGTTAGAAACGAGAAAAATAAATTTATATTATAAAGTTTGTTTTATGGTTGTTTTTCCTCTTAGGATGGGTTTTTCTCCGTTTTTTCGAAATAATATTGATTAACTGAATTTTCTATGTTTCAGTTTTTATTCATTTTCCTTTTAAGAACGAAATTTTTACCAGATATCGTCGACGAAGCAATATTTTCCAGTTTTTGGTTTTCGTTTTTAAAAATATTTACTAAAATATCATTTAGGAAATATTTTATGCTGACTTCAATGTTTACCAAGAAATCGCTACAGTTTTTTTTCTCTTCTTTCTTATTTATGTACTTTAACGAAAATATGTATAATCATTAGTTGATTTCTTTTCAATATTTGAATATTTATATTGATCCTAAATAATATATTTAATATTTTGCTTAAATTGAAAATGAAAATAGAAATTCTTGGGAAAAATCTTGTAAATAATATCCCAATGTCTATCTCTCAAATTTTCAAAACGCCTAGAAATAGGCCTAATGCAAAAATAGTTATATAAGCTGATATAAACAAAAATAAATTCACTTTTAAGTTTATATAAATATGATTTTAAATAAAATTTTCTTTGAAAAATATTTGTTATTTACTTTTGTAAAATCATATTTTAAATAATATTAAAAAGCCTAATAAAAATACACCTCAAAAGGAAAGTAAATAAGATATTTAATAAAACGAAATTTAAATTCAAAAAATTATTACGGCCTCCCAAATCAACCCTTTTTTGTTACATTCGATGATCTGGTTGAATAATATTAAATAGAAATTCTTGTTAAAACCTAAAATATGTAAAAGAGTCCTCATCCTTTCCTAATGTTTCAAATATTTGAATAAGAAATATTTCTGGATGGAATTTTGTCTTACAAAAAATATTTTTCTTTTGTAAAATAAAACGAATTTACATACAAAAAAAAATACAAAAAAACGTTTGAAATATTAAAGCAATAAATTTATTAGAAATTAGAAACATTTAAAAGTGATTATGTTTTCGGTGGAAAATGAATGCGAAAACTTTAATACCCGAGAAGAACTTTTCATTGAATATAAATTATATACCATTTCCATTTTCAATCATTTTTAAGATTAATTAAATTGATATTAAATCCTTGAGGACAAATTAAGTTTTATAGAAATATAGTTATAACGAATTTAAATACTATCGATTAATGAAGAAAAATTAATCACATCTGTTTAAATCGAATGATTGATTGGAAATTGGATATTCTTGGAATATTTAGAAAAAACATTAACATGCATATTTTCATGTCCTATTATCATCATTTTCTTTCGCTCACACAATATCGCTTTAATATTTCACTGTGTAAACACACCACAAATAACTACTGTTCAAAATACCTTTGACAATCACGGTTTAAGTTCTTGATTCGAATTGATCTGTTTCTGCGGTATTTCCACGTATAAAACATACATGGAAACATACTAGAATTTAATTACATTTTCTAAAGCTAACTTAAGTCTTGTATTTCTAGAATCAGCATGGAAACATATCCCTCGAACTTTCAAACTGAAATTTGATTATTTTTGTAGTGTTTTCTTTTGCAATTTTCCATGATATTTCCTTTTAGAAAAATCATCATCAATTTATTTATTTGTGTTCTGTGTTTTTCCAGAAATATAGTGCAATATTTCGTCTGACTGTGTCAAAATTTAGTTCGCCAGATATGTCTTCTTCGCTTTGTCAAATTAAAGAAAGGAATATGCACATTGGCAATGATTTTTTAGTATAATTTGTTCTCCTTGATCTCTAAACTAAATGTTGGGAATATGCCCAATTGTTGCTTAAGCTATCTTCTACACGTTTCAGAAACTAATAACAGCAACGTAGCAACTAATGAAATGATTAGTTGAGAATCCTCTAGAAAGGGCTACAAAAATCGCTTTTATATATTAATCATTATCAATTTAATTTATAATAATTTTAATTAACATAAAATTATTTCTTTTAATCTTTGAAAATAAAATAAAATTTGAAACTTGCCAGAAACTTATTCCTCATATTCACATAACGATATATTTTATTACATTACCGACAAGTACTGTATATGAAATTTCAAAGTTGCAGGCTCTTTTTATGAACTTTCAATTAAAATTATATAAACATTAAAAACTACTACTAGTTTTTAATTATATATGAATAGTCTTTCAATTGGAATAAAATTAAAATCTCTCAAAGTACTCAATTTCCAAAGACATTCATATTAATTCAGGATCTATATATAGAATTCACATGTTCTAAAAATAATCATTCTTCCATGATAAATGAACATTAATTGGTATCGTTCCACAGAGATCTGTGTACTTTGTCGAAGGTAAAAATGTCTTCATTAAAATGTGCAATATTCGAGAATTTGAGGAGAATTATAAAAATATTTAGTTAGTGAATAGTAAACATATAGTATTTGGATAGGATTAAATGGTTTGAAGTTTAAAAAAACTTTTATTAAAATCCCTTTTAAATTCTTTTTGCCTTAAATATGAAACTAACTAATTAATCATTTCAACAACTCTGAATTTGGAAAATAATTCTTTTTTTTAAAGGCAATTTTTCCAACAATTCTAGAACCTTTTGTGGTATGGCCAATTTTGGATGATGAATCCTTGGCTACTTATTATGCTTAAAAAATTTTATGAAATAAGAAATTTATATACAGAGTATAATTTAATTAATATTTTAAAGATTCGTGGTTTTTTTACTTATGATCGATACACATTGAGCGAAATGAAAACCTCCAGGAAAACAGAAGCATGTGATGTAGACAAATGTTACAAATGTGGGAAGGATTTCATTGACACCGACACCAGGCGATTTCTAAGCATTTCAGGGAGACTGGACTTGATGCGGCCTGTACCACTATTAGATGGATATTTTTTCTGATCCCAAAAAAAAATTTCCACCATACAAATTCCATCAGTATTTATTTTTAAATGAAAACGTTTTTGTCCGTAATTAATTTCCTCTTTTCTGGGAAAAAATACAAGAAAATTATAATTTATATTTTCCGGCTTTATATGTACTAATATTATTGAAATTCTTTTTGGTTTTTTGTTTTTCCTTGGTGGGACCGAAATTAGTAACCCTTCATTAATTTAATGTAAAACAATTAATTCAATGTGATTACAAATGTAATTTTGAATTGCAAGAAAAACGAGAAGGAAATTTTATTTTCTTTTCAAAAAAAATCATATAAAAAATTATTCATAAAAGAAATATGATTATTTTTAAGATTTATGATTAGGCAAAAAAAAGAAAAGTTTTTTTTTAAATTAGTAAAAATAAATGAAAACGTTAATCATTTTTCCGCGCCATTTGGGTTGGAATTTATATTTTATTAAAAAAAATTTCTTTTTCAGTCCTTAAAAATAATAAAAATTATTTTTAAAAGAATTATTAGCAAAGAAAATCATTATTAAGAAATTATTTTCTTATATAAAAAAAAAAATTCTACCCTCTTTTTTTTTAGGAAAAGAAAAGTTTATAGCGATTATTTTATTAGAAAAACACTGCCAATGTTTGCACAAATATTATCTAGAACAACATTTGGAAAACTTCTCTGAAATAGCCTGAATTATTATTTTTTAAAGATGATATTTGTTTTTGTGCTTTTTATAACTTCCCGAATTTTAAAAAATCAGTTAACATGTTCATGAGTTATCCTGAATGCAAAATTCTGATGAATACATCTTATAAGAACAATTGTTTCCTGACTTCGAGGAGTCCAAAACGCGAAGATCAATCAAAAATTCAATGTGACAAATTTGCACTGACACAAAACTTTATTCCCATTAATGGAAAGAAAGCTCAAAAAATTAGACGATTTTTCATAGTGGAGAGAATATTCATTTATTTAATGTTCTCCCGTTAATAAAGATGAATTGATTGAGCGTTTCCTTAAATTTTAAATATACCCGATAAAGACGATGAAAGCTATGCCCATTATTTTGACGGTAATATCTAATCCTTATTTGGAAAAATTTATAATATCTTAGATTATAAAAATCTAGAAAAGGAGAAGAAATAAAAAGCTAAAAATATAGATAGCTTATTCAATGTCTTACTAGTGTAATCTTAAATTTAAGATGCTTGAAAACAAATTCAGGGACGCACATCGAAATTTTAACTTTAAAGGATTTCCCTAAAACATGGGAATGGTTCGGATTTCTCATCCACGTGTATACCTGCACAATATTTCTGAAATTTAGGTTGGTATTTAAATAGAAATATCTCTTGGTTGGATGCGGAGCATTTTTTCTCGACCCAATAAAAACAAACTTAACAGTTTATTAAAAGCAAACTTGAGGGCAAACATTAAAATAATTATTAAAACCATTTTAACTATTTTTTACAAGCAAAATATCACTTGAAAACAATATTTTTATTTATAGCATATCACCTGTACTCGAATAGCACAAAACGTGTAGCTGATGAAATTTTATCTGTTAAATATGAAGATGGACGTTGGTCGAAACCATATTATGATTGTGGTGGCGGAAATATATGGATGCTCACGTATACGGTACCATTTTTTGGCTATGAAAATGGTACATATTTTTTCAAGTAAGTATTTCAATTGATATAACCCACAAAATACTTTAATACGATATTTTAAAAGTATAACAAATAAATCACAGAAAATTATAGTTTTAGACAATATTCTTAAATCAATGTTTGACTAACCAATTATGTCATATACTATAATAACATGTACTATAAAAACTTTGTATAAATTTTTCATTTTTATATCCTATGGTAGCATATCAGAATATATAAATACAATTTTTAGATTTTAGAGTTTTTATCTACGAATTCCATTTCTACCATATACAGTATCAAAAAATTGGTTATGTACCGATTTTCAGTTTCTATAATATTTATAGAAAATTTTCTATTGTAATTTTCCAGAAGAATATAAATTTATTCTATCAAAACTTTGAATTCGTAATCGAAAAAGTTTCTTCAAGAAAAAAAAGAAACAAACAAAATCTTATTTTTTCCGTTTTTTTTAACTCCAGAAGAAAACCATATTCACCAAGTATCTTTTCTTGGAACTAACACTATTGTAGACTCTTCTGTTTGTCAAAGAATTATGTTAACGAGGAAAGTTTTATTTAAAACGAAAGTGTAAATATTCTATTGGGAATAGTTTAACGATGGGAATCAATTTTACTGATAACAATTTTGAACTCATTCTATAAAAGTCTGTAAGATAAGTATTTTATAGTGAATTTGTATCTTTTTTTCGCTTATTTTAATGATCACATTTATAAGAAAACTTAAGAAAAACAAAAACAGATTACAATAGAGTTTAAAAAAAAAGTTTAGCGAAATGTTTTCATGGTTGAGAAACTATTTTATTGATGTGCTTTCTTATAATCAATGCGTAAAATGAATGAATAAATTGATTTTCGATAAATGTGTATACAGTACAAAACTTTCTCTTTAAATTTATTTTATAAACAAGCTATAGTGCAAAACCACTATTGAAACTTCTATACATGTACCCAAATAATTTTACTTTAAAAAAAAAACTAACGTTTGTTCGGCAGATACCCGAAGCCTTTAGTCCGATCGCCGACAACTTCTGGAAAAAACACTCCTACCAATTTTTGTTCAAATCGCTTCAAAAATAGAGCTGCAATCCTACTACAGACAGACAGACAGACAGACAGACAGACAGACAGACAGACAGACAGACAGACAGACAGACAGACAGACAGACATACAGACAGACAGACAGACAGACAGACAGACAGACAGACAGACAGACAGACAGACAGACAGACAGATAGACAGACAGACAGACAGACAGACAGACAGACAGACAGACAGACAGACAGACAGACAGACAGACACATGCGCGCCTGAAAATATGCAATTTTTAATTACTTTATGAACATCTATCTATCTATATTTATCACAGCTTTTTATATTTTACAAATATTTTATCAGGCAGTAATTGAAGACTAACTTCATTTACAAGTATTTTATTAAGTTTAACAATAAAAGGGCAGTGTACTATGCGTAGTAAACCTTTTTTTCTATTAACCTCAAATTTCCGGCGGATTAGAATCACAGAGCTAATTAGATATAAATCCAAAGTAACTGAACCGAAAGCCCCTTATCCGTAACATTCCTATACACGTACCCTACTTATGGACCTTATTTTATTTATACTTTTTTTTCGTTTATACAAACCGTATTCATTCTATACATTGTAATTACTTCCCTGGCAATTTCCGTTTATTTCCGCGCTGATAAAAAATATACCCATAAACAACATACATATATGTACAGGGTAGCGTAAAAATCGCACTACAATTTGTTGTACTAAATAATAAAATTTTATTCTCTTCCTAAATATACTTAAAACTATATAATAAGAAAGTATCAATTTATATAGGTTCGATCCTTGCACTTCACAATTATTTATTTTTCTTTACATATAAAAAGTTATTAACTATCCGAATTGTAACCTGATTTTTGATTCATCCCGTATATTTTTCCTATAAGTTACATATTTCGAAGATCCTTTCAAGCTAACAAAATTCCACAGTTAATAAAGAAAAGAAAAATTATGTTATCCATCATATATATACGTTTCCTAGGCTTTATTTTCCTTTCCCAAAATAAATATTATATATCATCTTCAATTTCCTTAACTTGGAAAATGTAATGAACTCACCCGAATTGAATTTGTATATAATCAAAAGTTGTGGAACCCACAATTCACTCGTGATTATAAATTTTAGGTTTCATAGAGTTCTAAATTGCGGATTGTAATTGTACATAGTAATCAAATATATAGTATTCATTTTCATTCAACCATATACAAGCAAATATTTCCAGTTAAGGTAGACATGATCTGATAATCACGTTGTTTAAATCGATAGTATCAAATGGCTTGGAAAAAAATCGTTACTATCGTGGTCTGTTGATACTACATGGGTATTCGTTTTGCATTGTAAGATTGTATAAATGGAAAGCAAGTTACAACGAACCGAGAACGCACTTGAAAAATGTAATGTATTTAATTTCGCATTTTGCTATTGATTCTTAGTAAACCATGGAACAAATCAAAAAAAAAAATTTTGTTTAATTGAAATTAATTAATTAAGTTGGTAGATAAGGCAAAAGGCGGTTACATACCGTTCGAATAATTGTAAAATTAACTATGTATTATAAACTATCATTTGCATAAATTTTAATAAAACCGAGCAATAAACAAAAAATTTGCAGTGTTCTTACACTTTAACACTTCAATTACCGGACCCGGTACATACCATTTCCGAAATAAATTCATTCGCCATTCTTCTGCCAAACTTACGATACAACATACAACATTGCATTATAAGGCATACTTTGTGATGTGTAAAAAAAAGACCTTGTATGGTAATTTCCACCACGAAATGTAATAATTTCGATACATCCTTGTATGGCGCTAAAATCATACAACGATGTAACGATACACCACGTTTTACAATGGTAAAGGAATGTTAATATGCCACTATGTAATAAAAGTATTCAAAGGACCCAAAGATGTGTGATGAAAAAATTATCAGTGATCAAAAAAAAGGATTTAACGAGGATCTCGAAAAGACATTAAATTCGAGTATTTTTTTAAAAGTATCTACTAAATGGAACATTTTTCTTTACTAGTCATGTTTAGAGGACAAGTTATAAGATGTCCGACAAATTTCTTCCGCAATTACACGCGTAAACCACGTACATTAAGTTATGACACCAACCCATGATTTCCTTATTTATTGATATCTAGGGATTAAGAAATAGCGAATTTTTTATTTAGAGTTCAGTCACGTTCAAGAAAAACTTCATTAATTTAATTTATAATAGAAAAAAATCAATGTGATTCGCGAAAAAGTAATTAAAAGCTTTAAATACTAATTTATACTAAATATTAATATAATTTCGTTTTTCAACATAAAATAAGTTCAATTAAATAAAATTCAAATTAGCTAATTATCAAAATTAAACTTCGAGAAAAGTAATTAATTAGGTTTTGTCTTTTTCGCAGAGGAACATCCGGAATTGATATTGATTTACGTCGAGTTGATATTGATCAATGTCCACAAAGAAATAGCCCAGAAACAACACAACCATTGAATATTTTTGCTGGAACAGATAAATGTAAACAGCGAACAACAATGGTAATTAAAATTTTCTGGAAATATTCGTCTTTATTTTATCATTCAAAATAGATTGTGACACTTTAAAAAGCATTCTTCATTTTAATAATATTAAGTCTAATTGAATTTCTTATCATTTTCCTTTTCCTTTTGTTTTGCTCTGACAAGTGTGAAGCAATAAATGGATTAGGATTTCGTCGCGGATCATATAAATGTGTATGTCGAAAAGGTTTTTATTATCCTGAAACGACAGCTACACAAAAATATTTTAATGGTAGTGTATTAGAAGAGGAATATGAGAAACTTATGTTGGTAAGAGTTATTATTAAATTTTTTAAATTTAAAATTTTTTATGAAAAAGAAATTGTATATCCTTTTGTAATAGGGTGAAGAGTCGACATATAGTAAACCACTTACTTATGAATGTTTACCATGTGCTGAAGGTTGTGATTATTGTGAGGATTCTTCACCTTGTGTTGCTGCCCTTAACTGGCCAATGAGAACAAGTATATTGGTATTGGCTTGTGCTGTTATTGGACTATTACCACCGGCAGCATGGTTTACATTTCGTTATCAACAAGTTAAGGTAAATATTTATGCCTTATGGTAAGTACTACTAAAGGGTATATTAGTTTTGGCACTACATTTGTAACACATCGAAATAATCATCGTAGAAATAGAAAAGTTTCAAGGGTATGGTTGTGTAGAGAATCAAAAGTTATATCGATTTCTGCATGTTCGTCCGTCCATCCGTCCGTCATATACAAGAAAACTCAAAAACCCGTTATCCAATTTTGATGAAATTTACAATGTGAATTAGTTCTTCCTTAACTTGGTTTGGTATTGCATTTTAGCTAAATTGGCAAAGGGGATATTATAAAAAAAGGGCGACAAGAAAGTTTTGCCGTTTTTTTGTTTATGGTTTTTCGGATTTAATTTGAAAATTTCTGGAGCAATTTTGTTTAAATTATTTAAATGCACTACATAAATAGACGATACTATGTTAAATTTCAGTGAAATCGGTCTAACAATAATAAAAAAAGAAATAGTCGTAGGTGAAAATAAGTCTACCTATTCATAGAGTTTTTCTTATGTATTTCACAAACTAATTTACCGATTTTAATAAAATTTGCAAAGGATATTTATGCTATTACCTGTGAATTACAGTCGAAACAAAGTTATAGAAGAGAAATCTTGATATATTAGTAGTTTTGGTGCTTTTTCTCAGAGTTAATACATTGAACTTATAGATATGCTAATTACGAGTCCCATTTCTACCATAGAGCATCAAAAAATCAGCTATAGGCCGTTACTATATGTTTTTGTATAAAATTATAAAGGATTTTATTCTTAGAATTTAGCCATATAGTTAAATTATAGAAATTTATAATCCGTAATTTTAAAATAATACCACATTCCGGGTTTATTTTACTATTATCACGGAAAACAACTTATTGCAAAACTTTTTTTATAGAGTAAATTTACACGTTTGATTAATTTTTCCATATATAATTTTGAAAAAGTATTTTTGAATTCTATAATGTAAAATTTCGACTTTGAAGATGCTTCTTTAATCAAAAAAACAAAAAATATCAAAAAATATCAACTTCCTTTGATCCTAAATCCTGGGTTACTGGAAAATTTTTAATAATTTTTTACGTGCTTTACCTATAAATAAATTTAATTTATTTCTACATTTATTTCATCCACAAATATATTAAGGATTTTGTTTTATTTCAATTCAAAAATCAATTTTACGAAATACATTCGATAGAATTTCAATTTCCTACATTTTCAATCACAAAAATTTTTTATCGAAAAAAATACGAAAATATGTGTTTTTCTTTTTAATTTTCATATAATAAATAAAATATATTAAAAAAAATTTATTTTTAAATAAAATATTTGTGACGTAATAGAAATAATTGAAACAGTCAAAAAATCTAATCAGGAGTGGTAGTACGTAACTTGTTCCAGACCGTGTGTTTCGAGTTTTCATAATAATGGCAACGTAATTTGTTTCAATCACTTGAAGTTTGCTGGTGTCTTGTGAGTTTGGTCGAAACACAACCTGTGAAACAAGTTAAGTACTACTACTCCAGTTCATTCGCTTATTATAACCTATCTTTGTACCAAACTTGAACAAAATCAGAAAAGCCACTTTCGAGGTATTATGCATACAAAAAAGTTACCACACACGACCGACAATTTTTAGATCGAAAAAGTTTTAAAACACATTTTCCTTTTATTACAGCTATTCCATTTTAGTTAATGCCTACTCTCACCACAATAGACCAGCTCAAAGACTTAATTACAAAATTCGTCGATTCAAATTCCTTATATCTTCAAAATTAGATAAGAATTTCTTCTAAATTTACAATATTTATTTAGCTGTACTCAAAGTACTTTAAGAAAGTGTTATAAAAACAACGAAATTTTCATTGCATTTTCATTCACTTTGTAGTTATTCCATTCAGAAAAATCCTATTTTCTTTTAGCCGGAAGGAAAACTTTTGTGGAAAGTTTTTATCTTAATGCTTAGGTCATTTAAATTTAGTTTTCCTTTTGTTTATTTCCATTAACTTTTATATTTATTTAAAATGCTAAACTAATAAAATATACACAAACTTCGTGTAATTATTGAAAAGCTTTTCTTCATTATTATTTTCCTTTGAAATAAAAACCATTTAGTTTTATTTCTTTTAAATAAAAAGTGCATTTCAAAATATTGTTTTCGTTGCATTTTGAATGCAACTTGATAAATTTTATTATTATTTAAAATTTTATACTTTAAAGTTTGATAGTTTTAATTTCTAAAGAAAACTAATTAAATTTTAGTTTTAAAACTATTGCATCAATAATAATTAACCTAAAAAGTTATACAATAAAACCTTTTCATTATAGATCTATATTGTTGCAGTGTGACAGACAGTTTTTGAAACTCGAATAATAATAAAATCATATCATTTTTTATATATTATTTTAAGATCTCTATAACCTTTTGCTTGCCTGCCCAAACTATATAAAATTAATATTGTATTTAGTAATCTATAAATATTTTATATTTCAGGTTGTTCGAGCTGCTAGTCCGGCTTTGTTAAGAGTTATAGCACTGGGAGCTTTTTTCATTTATTGTACGGTAAGTTCTATTTTACACAACCACTTAAATTGAACAAACTTGTTATAAAATATTGATAATTACAAGATATAACTTTTTCTAAAGTCTGAACTTATCAAACTATATATCCTGAAAAAAATACAAATCTTATTCCTTTGAGTACCTAAATCTTGCAACTTTTTGTTCCCTCATCCCAAGTACAAGTTCGTTCCGCCCAAATATACATATATACTACTTTAAATGTTGATTTCAAGTCTATGAAATAATTCGCAAGAGATCATATTTTATGTTGTAATATAGAAAAGCTTTTAGCTCAGGGAATTTTTTTTTTTTTGGAAAATTTTCAAAACAAATTCAAACATATTTCTTAAAAAGGACTCTCATGCAACTCATCCCTTTATCATACATAATAATGATCTAATATTATCTAAGAAAAAATCACAGAATAAAGATATATTAAAAATTTAAAACATCTTTTTTATATTTTCCTTTTTTTTTTAGACAATCGTAATGTATCCACCGCCATCCCTTTATACATGCACCGCTCGTATCTGGTTACGTGAAATTGGGTTTTCCTTAACTTATGGAGCTTTAATGTTGAAAACTTGGAGGTAAATTTGTATATGATGTAGAAAAAAAGTTTTTTTTTGCGTTTCTTTTTTTAGATGTTATAAAAGTTTTAGATAGTCTATTTTAAGGTAACTTATCGTACCGTGTACAATAATGATAATAAGAAAGGACATGTACAAGTGGAATATTTGAAGGAAAAAAAAAACTTTATAAGTTTTTAAATATTTTATGAAAAACTAGAAAAATTTTCAGAAGATAATTTTAGGATATTTTATAGTTTTGACGGCACACGAATTTAATGAATAAATAATTTAAGAAATTCTATATTATTTATATATTTCATCTAAAATATTGAATTCATAAAAATATGAAGGGAAAAGTTTTCCTTCGCAATTTCTATTATAAAACAGACGAAGAAGATTTTAAAGGATTCATATTTAAATCAAATGTAATTAATTGCGTTGTGAACACAATAAGAACTTTGTCTTGCTACAGTATATGTTATGAGTACGTATATCAAAAAGAAGTTACTTATCTTCGAAAATATTCAATTTTCGAGTATACCTAATATTGAGTAGAAGTTTTGAAAAACATTAGCGTTCCTTTAAGAAAAATTAGATATCTACTGCAACAAATTCAGTTTGAATTTAATATTGCACATGAAGCCTCAAAATTGAAATTTGCCTTGGGCTCCATGAAGATATAACATGTAACTGTGTGGCAACTTTAAAATTTATATATCTGGCGACTGTAGTATACTAAATTTTAGATATAAAACTTCTAGTAAAGATCACATCATTTAAATTGTTTAGTGCAAATAATAAATTTGGAAATTATCACTATTATGTAAATCCATATTATTTTCAACAACAACAAAAAAAAAAAGAACATCATAAACACTTTTTTAGTACAACATAAACGCTTATACTACTAGCATAACCCTTTCGAGATCATAAATTTACGCTGTTCAACCGGGTATAATGCTTTGTAAATCGTTTTTATAGTATGTACTTGACAAGCATTTCTTTAGCAAATGGTCATCGATTTACAATGAAAATAATAGACCATATATAAACTATAAACCGTCAACTATATATATACTATATGAAGAAAAAAAGCACTACAAGAGAGCAAAGCAGAAAACTTTTTATTTTATTATTTCCATTTTCTTGTAGTATGTAAATTTTATTTCTTCTTTCTTTATATATTACTAGAATATCAGTTATATTTCGTGTACGTTCTGCAAAGGCTGTGAAAATTACCGATGCGGCATTATTAAAAAGATTAGGCGTTATTTGTGGTGCTATTGGTGCATGTCTATTAGTACGAACGATAGTATCACCACCAGAAGTTGTCGTTGGACGTACAGCAGATGATTTGAAAGCATTTCTATGTAAAACCGATTGGTGGGATTACACTTTTACATCAAGTATGTATAAATTTATATTCATATAGATTTCAATTTCAAATTATAAATATACAGAACTCTTTCCATATATGTATTTTATTTTGTACGACAAAAAAGGGTTTCTAAAATTTTGATCGTAATTATTTATGAATACAGAATACTTCTTTTGAAAGGATCTGGTTCTATCCTTATTAAAAAGAAAAAAAAAATATTTTAATAGGATATACAAAACTATGTTTTAGAGATGAAATATCCTTTTATGCTTATGTATATTTCTATACACCGATTCAAAACCGTTGTCCAATTAGTGATATTCTAGAAAACCATACTAAACACGTTTTTGAGGTTATATAGCGAATATTTTGATATGCAAAGGTCATACATATGACGAAATTTGAGTGTACATAAATGTTTTAAATTATATGTTGTTAAAAAGTATATTTTTGTATATATACATAGTTCAATAAACCTGATCACGATTTGTTAGAAGTCGGCAACATATATGTTAAGCTTTACCAGAATTTTATGGAAACGAACCAAAAAAAAAAATGTTATTTGGAAAGTTCTTCTTGTCTTGTTGTGACTCCTACAAAAATTAATTAATTTTTTTGTTTTTTCAAACAAAATTCATATTCCTGATCATATATTTTTTTCCATTTCTAATGCAATTTTTAAATATTTCAGTGGAAGTTTTATTTTTGGCATGGGGCGTACGTTTATGCATTATGGTACGAAAAGCACCATCAGAATTTAACGAAAGCCGATTCATATCAATGGCAATTTATAATGAATTTTTGTTAACATGTTTTTTGAATGTATCCATGTGAGTGTGAAAATTCTTAATTAAAATTATATTTTTAGAATTTTATTTTTAAGGTAAAAATAATTAATTAATTAATTAATTAATTTTCATTGTTTTTTTTTCTTTTTGTACATCTTTTTTTCATATATATTTATATTTGGTATAGGCTTTTTCTTCAGTCACCAGCTAATCCGGATTTGTTATATATCATATTTTTCTGTCATACACAACTAACAGTAACACTGCTATTGGGATTAATCTTTGGAAGTAAGGTACGTGCTTTCTTCGATATCTTTTTTTTGTCCTTCATGCTTTTTTTGTTGGTGTTGTTGTTATTATCTTCTTCCAAAATGTATATACACTTAATATAAGTGTCTGTAAAAGATGTACGGTTTTATTAAAATCACGTTTATAATTATAAATACCTTGAATGTATCTCTACAGTTATATCTACATATATACAAGTATTTTCTATATTATTGTCTTTTTTTTTGTTATCCTACAGGTTTATATTGTTTTACGCAGTGGAAAATCTCAAGAGAATGCTATTGGTTTGGGCGCTAAATCATCTGGGGCGAAATTTAATTTTCGCCCACAAATAAGGACATTTGCTAATCCCAGTACAGCAACATCATCAACAGCACAATTAGCTGGTAATGCTGGTAAACAATTTTCTATTATATAAGTACAACGATTTTAAAGAAAATTGTATTTTATTTTATTTTATTTTCCTCACTTTGGGACTTTTTTAACAACCAAATTTCTTCACACTTTCTTTTATCTGAATTATAATTTTTTGTTTTTTTTTTGTTTTAGAATTTTCATAAAACCAAAACTAAGACGAAAGAAAAGAAAAGAGAAAAATTACATTAGAAACCATTCAAATAGCTTACCTTAATGGATTTTAATTTGACTAACAATTTCTTACATTTCACTTTTTATATATTAAGTTAGATAGAATAGAATAGAAAAGAAAAAAACAAGAAAACGAAATAAATTTTAAAATGCTAATTTTTTTAAATTAAATACGACATTTTCAAGATCATGTTAAGCGCTTGCTGTTGTTCTTTTTTTTTTTTAGTACGTATTAATCTTAAATCTTCGTGCATAAGATTCAAACATTCACAAGGAATAATAATACTTTTGTGTTTAACTTTTATCAGGTATTGTACTGGACATTTTGTAATATTGCTGATTCAACAAATTACGTAAAAATGCTATGATAAAATCTTTAAATTAAATTTGTGCTGACACATTCAGGATTGCTTTACTTTGCTTTATTATTACTTGGTTATATAGTTGGTACAAACTTTAGTGTAGATACTATGATAAACTGGAATTAGTGTATAGTGTATATATATATATCTACTCCTTTTTTTCACACCTCTTTTCCAGACAAACTTTTTATGTAATTTTATACAATTTGACAAGATAAAATTTTATACAATGATATGCTGAAAAAAATAACTATTTCCAATTATAAATTTTTTTTCAGATACAAAACTTTCAGATCAAGAAGCACTTGAAGAGATCCGACAATTAAGTGTACAATTACAACGTATCCAAGAATTGGCACCACCACGCGGTATAGCTGTTATGACAATATCAAGTTTATTAGATGGTTTAAAAACAACAACAAATCAATTATCAATAAAATCACAACAAACATTATCAACATTACCAATAAATTGTGATACAACACAAACAACATCAATTTTATCATCGATTAAAGTTGAAAAATCGATTAATACAAATTTAAGTGGTGATAAATTTTGGCATGAATTACAATTAGAATATGAACGTGTATTGGATAATTGTTGTAATTGTGATGATAGATTTATAAAAGAAACAACATGTGATAAACAACGATCATTATCATCACCGAAAGATGAAAAACTGAATTGTAATTTAAGCTTTTCCGAATTACAATTAGATTGTATGTGTGCAAGTGATTATGATCAAGATAAAAATATAGATAATAAAAATCATGATCATGATCATAATTGTATACAAAAAATTGATTTTAAAACAAAAATCATTAAAAATGATGAATATAATAATATAAAGAAATTCAATAAGAAAAAGCAAAAATTTCATAGTAGCTGTAATATAATTAATCAATCAAAAGAATTAAGTAATTCATGTGATAATCATAAAAGTAATGATCATTTTTTAATATGTGATAATTGTAAAATGAAATTTGTAAATACTAATAAAAATAACATCGAATTAAATTTAGATAGTCGTCGTTTAGTTGTTGATTATAAAACAAAATCAAATGATGATATATCATTTCATTCAACTGATATTGATTATGATTGTGATGATGATGATAATGATGATTATGAGACTAACGCGGATAATCATAAAAATCAAGAGAAAAATCTAACATCAATTGAACATAGAACAAGTACGAGTAGTAATAGTAATAATTCAACTGGTAATAATAATAATAATAATACTAATAAGAAAAATAAGGGACGAAATAATCGTAATAAAACCGATAAATTAGTATTGGATTTAAATGATCGTTCGAAATATACTAAAGAAGTTTCCGTTTAATATGAATATTTGACTATATAGTAAGACTATTTAATATTATTTAGTATTACTTTTTGCTTTTAAAACATATTTTTGGTAAAAAATAATAAAATAAAATTTAAAAAAGTTGTGCTTTAATATAAATTAAAAACACATTTCCTTCTACCAATTACATTTATGTGTTTGAAAAACTCAAAAAAAAACACGGTTGAGCCCCATTAAAATAATATAAAAAAAAAACCCTGTAATTGATAGAACTGAAATTTTTTTTTAATTTAATTAAAATTAATATTAAAAATAAAATATAATATAAATGTTATTATCCCAGAAATTCTTTCATAAACATATCCTGTAAATAAATTCGTTTCTCCTGTATTTTTTATTTAATAAAAATAAATTATATTATAAGAATAAAATAATAAGAAACAATAAATTAAATATTAATTAAAGAAAATTTGAAGAGAAAGACATGAATCAAAATTGTAACTTATAAGTATTAAAAGAAGAAGAAAAAAAACAACAATAATAAAATAAAATATTTGTTAAGAAAAGAGAAGACACTTTATATATATATATATAAAAAATATATTTAGTTTTCCATTATTTTAAAAATTATTAATACATATATATTTTTATTTAATTCAATTTTAATTCTAATTTATTTGTAAAAAAAGGAAAAAAATTAAAATAATAAACGAGAAAATGATTAATAATTAGGATAAATTAATAAAATTTGTTTACAAAAATAATGTTTCTTATTTTTATTTCAAGGAAAAAAAAGCCCCATAAATTTTCATTCAACTGAGTGCTTTTTTGAATAATTTGGTATACGAGAAGAGAAAAAAAAAATCGATATAAGTTTTTTCTCCGTAAAGAATTTATCTAAATTTTCATTTAAAAAATATGAAAACTTCCTTCCGAAATTCCGGCTCGTAAATCAATGTACATGTATTTCCTTTGTGTATATTTATACAAAAATAAAACGTTTCTTTATATTATTGAAAAAGGACCCTAAGAAATATATAAGGTAAGTGACCCAATTATTGAAAGTTTCAACTTGGAAAGGAAATTCTAATATTAACCGTATTCCTTATTCATGTCGCATGTTTCTAAATTTTCTACGGGTTGGCCTGGTTCATACACGCCTAACATATGTAAGTATTTGTTTTTCCTTTTTTCTCTTTAGCGGTAGAATAAGATTTTCTTTTTCTCTCCGTCTCAATTTTTCAGATGCTAAATTTTCTATTTTTCGTTTTGAATTTGTGACTTATATTTAAATTCATTTGTAAAAGTATTGAATATATTTTCCTAAAAGTATGCATACTTTTAATCATAAAAACTATTTTATATTATAGAGGAATTCGCCTAAAAGTATGCATACAATTATTCGCCTGAAAGTATGCAAACAATTATTTATGATTCACTTGCGGAGAAAACCTATTTTATATAATAGAAGGATTTTCCAATCAGTATTAAAATATCAGTTCATTTCTTTACAGAAATCGTGGTTGTTTTTATAATTTTTTTAGGGTTTAATAACCTATGTATGTGATGCTGAAGAAAACCGATAAAAACAAGCTAGAAATATTAAAAAAAAAACGTTCTGAGAAAAATCTTTAGAGCAGTATATGATCAAGACAAAATTCGCTCCAACAATAAATTCAAACAACTGTATTGTATGGGGATACTTTTATAATACAATAGCTTGAATTTAAGTTGAACGGTTTAGCCGGTTGGGATATGTGAGCGGATCAGTATCGTGATATGTACAAAATCTTTAATGGAAAATCATCAGGAACTTGTCAAGTAGGTCATCCGAAAGTCACATGGTTTAACAACTTTCTAAAAATGACTTTAGAAAAATTAGTATAATAAATTGTAGAAATAGTGCTAAAGATCGGAATGGAATAGATTTTTGAAAGAAACCAAGACTCTCGACAGGCTGTAGTGCCATAAAATAGTAGTAGTAATTTTTTTAGAACATTATTTTATTGTTTTTAATCAAGCTCCTCGGCATTCGACATTTCGACATTCTTGTCGAATTTTTCGGGTTTTGAAACACTTACTTTATGCATTTGTAACTTTTATGCTCTCCGCTTAAAAAAAAATTTGTTGTATTTGTAAAAAGTTAATCAAACGTAAAAACATTCTTTTTTTTCTATTAGAACATTTCTTTCTGTAAGGACCACGCCTTATGAATATTTTTATTCTTCTATTTCGTGAACCCATGGAGAGAAAACTACACCTTGACAACATTCCAACATTTGTGACCATCAATGTAATATGTCAAGAGGAATTTTTAACATTGGTGTCAAATATTAAGAAATATATGTCACTTCCAAGATAATATCAAAATCACTTTTGGTATGACTTCCCAAACATTTTCATTTTTCACGTGTCACCAAAAAGAGTCTACCTTCGAAGTTTTTATATGATTTTATAAATTTGTTATGAATTTTCGATTTCTTTCATTCTGTTTGTGAATTTTTAAGAGAAGTTCAGATGTAGTCAATTACATTATCATGTGAATCCATTTGAGATGATCTGTCTTTCTTTATTTTTCTTTTTTTTCTTTCAATAAACTTTATTCGAATTTATGATTCCTTTAGGAATTCAATTCACTCGTAAGAGGGTGATCCAATTTGAGTTTCCTATGTTGGCAGGCAGTACTGTAGATCAGATGTAGATGAAAATCCTCATGAGATTCACGATACACCATTACATGGCCAAAAATTGACTGTTTAGTGCATTGTGGTTAGGCGGCGTCATTGGGCCTTACTCTTGAAAACGATCAGGGTTAGACTACAACAGTCAATGGTAGGCGATATAGGCGCATAATAACCGATTATTTCTGGGACAAAATCGAAGACATGTGGTTCCAACAAGACAGCGCAAGTTACCATACAGCGGATGTAACATTGGTTGTTTCACATGAAAAGTTCCCAGGTCACATTATTTCACGTTAGGGAGGCGCCAATTGTCCGCCAAGATCATGTGGCTTAACGCCGTTGGATTTTTTTTGTGGGGTTGCATTAAAAGTAGTGTCCAACCCAACAAACCCGAAACGTTGAAACACTAAAAAAACAACATCCGCCAAGTTATTGCCGAGATAACGCCCGGAATTTACGAAAACGTCATCAAAAATTAACTCGAAAGGATCAGCTGCTGTTGCTGGTGTCCATTTCATTGATATTATTTTGCATAATTAATTAATTACATAACATTTGTGAATAACAAAATAAAATAAGTATATTTCGTTAAAGTTATGTGTTTTATTTTCTTTTAAAGTTCGGAATCTGAAGTTGTATCACCTTGTATTGCTTCTTAAATATTGTATATTGAATGTATCAAAATTTGAAGTTGTCTGATTTCAAAAGAGTTGTATAAACTTTTAGTTTTCAATTAAATATCTATTGAAATAAATTTAACAACAATTAATGATATTGTTTCAAAGTTATCTATAAATTATAGTTAATGGGAATATCTCAATCTGAAACTCTCATACTAATAAGTTTCCGTGAAACAAATGTTGAAAATTAATTAGGACTACGTGTTACGTGTTGATTGTGTTAGAATTAATAATCATTATTTAATTTAGGAACTATACATGACTTTTAATTATATGTCATCAAGTGAGTTTTTATTTTTTAATTTGCATCTCTTTATTTGAGTAAATTAATAAACTCTTCAAACTTTATGATCAGGTATTCATTGATATTCAAAAAAAAATTATATCATACAAATCTGTAATCAAATAAGTTCACACATCCGTCCGCAAGGACTTTACTACAGAATATAATTTTCAATTGTTGTCATTGCATAGCAATCACAAAACTTTTATTGACATCGCTAACTAAATTTATCGCTACGGTTGGAGAACAAGGTGCTAAGTTTGATATATTGAAAAATAAGTAAATTTTGACATAAATTTTCCTACAATGAATACATGCCAATTTATGTAATACTTATGCCTTACTCTTTTCGTTGAAATTTCATTAGAGAATGCACTAAAATAACAAATACTAATTGTCAAGTTAATATTGAAACTTTACTTACGCTAAAGCCTAAAAAAAGATTACAAAAATTATGTGTTATTATCCATAATATCATCACAAATATACATATATATTGTACAAAAAATGATCAACATTAAACTATTTATCATAATCAACCATAAACCAAAAAAATATATTAAACTTTCGTCGTAAATTTGAATTCATTTTTCTTATAGAAAAGTTTTTCTAAAGAAATTTCTTAGAAGAAAAAAAAAAAAAAAGTTTAAATTGACAAATTATAGGAAGTTATTTTAAATAACATCAGAAAATCTGTTCGCACAAAATATCCTTATATAACTTTCTTTTAGAAGAAATATACTTATCTAAGAAGGAAAAAAAAAAAAACTTCGAGTACCTACTACTTTGAAGAGCATACATAGATTCATCTTAAAATGTATATTATTTTAGTTTTCCTATAAAAATGACGGAAAAAAAAATGTACGTGAATATGTTCCCTTTTATATTCAAGTATGTAATTGAAAAATTACCCTTAAGAAAAAATATATATATATATATATACATATATATCGCATACTTTTATTCTTCAAGAAGCTGAACGTAAGCACATGTGCCGACATAAATTTTATAATATGACATACATGCGGTGTAACATCTACATAAACGCTTTTCCTTCCGTATAATACGACAGTGAAAAGTTTTCCTTCACCTTTCACTTCTTTTCTTTTTTCTCATTTTTTTTTTTTCGGATACCGAAAAGTTTACTTTTTCAAGTTCTTTTTAGAGTAAAGATTTACAAGATGACATTTTCTTTTTCGTTTGATAATAAGATTGAGAGTCCTTTTCTTCTTTTCGTTCAAAAAGCATAAATTAAAAAGAAAAAAAGAATAAATTATGTTAAATAAAACTACTTGCGTCATCCTCAACAATTTTGAATTTATTTTTGGTTAAAAAAAAGAAAAAAATTATATATTTGAATATTTTTGGAAATAAAAGTTCGTAAAGAATTCTTATGTAAAATGTTATTGTATTTCACAGTTTTTGAGTGGGAATCTTAATTATTAATAACATAATTGTTATGAACGTCTTTTCATTTTTACACGCGCCTGAAAATAGGCAATTTATAATTTCCTAATGAAAATTTATAAATTCATCGAGTTTTTTTATCTGATGAATTAATTTTCGATTGGTAGATTTTCGAATGAAAGTATTTTCATAGAATGAATGTTTTTATTTAATACCGAATATTGTTAGTAGTACTACAAAAACACACAATGGTGTTAGAATTAAAATGGAAAGTCTTTAAAAAGTGTTTCATTGCCAAAAACAAAGTTGATTTTCCTTGAAAAGCTATTGAGAAAGATAAATTAGGAAATTTTGAATTTCTATCGGAAAATTCTATAAAATTATATTTAATTAATCTTTATTAAAAGAATCTCTTAAAATTGAATTAAATAAAATTACATATCATAAAATCTGTTCAAAATGAATAATAATAAAAAGATGATTTTTGATTTCTTCGCCATAGAAATTCTTATTCTTTGATATTCAATATTTTACCGTAATTTTTCTTTTTTATGAATAATACAAGTCCTTAAGAAATACATATTTATCATACCATACATACTTTATATTCAATTTTGTTGTCTAGTATTCTTTTCCTTTTATTATATTACTTTTTTTGTGATAACATTCAAGTTTCATCACAGAAACTGAGCCCTTTGATTAATTCTTTAAGAAACAATTTTTTTTTTCGTTTATTTGTCTTTTAATCTGTCTTGGATCATCAAATTTCCGAGATTTTCATCACAAAATTTTCATTTGAATAGGTTTTCTCCTAACCCCGGAAGATAAATTCACTAAAATAAATCTTATGCCAGAAGGATTTTCAAGGAATTTTCTTTTGCATCGATTAAATATCTCTCTGATAAATGCGAAAAAAGGTGGCTAAAATGAATGAATCTTTCATTCGTTTCATTAACGTGTTATCCAGCATGAAACATCTATATATATATATATATATATATATTGTAATGTAATATATATGTGTGTACAATGAATTGAGCAATGGATTTAAAATGGTAAATCATTTTAGGTCTGGTTTAAGACAATCAAAACCGATTGATGTTATACTTCGTTTTCTCTTTATGTTAATTTGCTTCATCTTGTGATTTTGGTGTGTCTTTACCACCATTAAAATTTTTCTAATGAAAAATGATTAAAAGATGAAAGTCGGATTGAATGGTTTACTTCCATTTCGCCCATTGTGAGGGTATAACAAATTAAAAGTTACAAAGAAAGGATATAAAAGATGGTGAATATACCAGGTGTATTGTATACTATCTACGTGATTATGAAATTTCTAAAGAAAACTTTTAACCTTATCTAAAATCTTTAAATAAAGATTTCTCAAATATATCTATTCAAATCGATCTACACGAAAAAGTCTACATAGTATATACTAGCATAAAATTATGTTTATAATATTTAAAAGATAAAATCTTACTTTATGAATATCAAATCATTATTCTTGGAGGCCCTGCTATTCATAAGAAACAAGATTCAAACTGATTATATTATTAAGATTGTTTCAAAATTATAAAAATAATTATACTTTGTGTGAAAATACTCAACCATGAGTTTTCGGTTCTAGAGATTTTGCGCCTTTGCGCGGTGATGAAAAGGAGGTTGGTTAGGTACTTAGAATACCATCAAAATACCAATAATCCTGTGGGGTTTTTAAACAAGGACTGTCATAATAAAAAATTTTAATTTGTTTCTTTTTTTTTTGTTGGAAGAAAATTATTGTTTAGAAAAAAAATTGTAATTAATCAAAAATAAAAAGCATGTTATAGGTAATCTATTAGGCATGTATGTTGAACAGACATTATTTTTTACCACCATTGTCATCATCATCATCATTAATGATGACTAATGAGGAATTTTACATGTTTCTAAAGGATATTTTTCATGTGGTATCATATTAGTGGATATACAACTTTTATACGAACAAAAATATCTATGGTTGCTCCCGGCACATTTCTGCTTCCAATTCTTTTGGCTTCAGAAATAAAAAAAAATTTACGCTATTGAAGTATGATTTTTTGTTTAAAAAGAAAGGAATTCTTTCAGGGGTTTTTTTTTGAATTTTTCGAATAGATTTATTACTACTTTTTTTGATACCCATATGAATGTGTGTCTCATGTACGTTGCCACAAGTCATCTTCATATAGTGATATCAGACAATTACTACGTATATATGAAGTTTTGAGAGATCGATTTTTGAAATTTGGAATTTGGTTGAAAAACTCAAAAAATTAATTTCAACACAACTTTTAGATTAGGAATGTTGCTGTTAGATTTTTGAAGTTAGGACGTTGCCTGCCCATTTTTTAAGTTAACTATGTACTTTGCGCGAAAAGAAATTTTAATATGCTCTCTTAAATTGTACATTAAGAACCCAAAAGACTACAGTAGACTAAAAAACAAAAAACAGGTTTCATACAAACTAAAATTGTATAATATCTTAAGTTGTACGCCTGTCGTGAATACTTTAATAAGACTTGAAAGAATATGGGCTTGAAATCGATTCGATTCATATATAAGTTTCAGTTGTAGTTCTAGTAGACTTCACGCCTTCATGTAAACAGGGTAAAGAATTCAATTTTAAATGCTTTATAGAGTAAGAGAATTTTATTAACTGAATGAATTTGATTGATGATAAAGTACATAATACTATGCATAAAGTGAGCTAATATACCTCTTTCTATTTCTAAAAATTCCTATCTAATAAATTGAATATGAAAATTTTTCTTTTAAGAAAACACTAGGAATACTATATATGAAATTCTTAAACATTTCTTTTTTATTGAGAAAAAATATTTGAACGACTTTTTCAGAATTAATATTTATTACTCGTACATAAATTCAAATTTCCGAATATCCCTATATTACAATATTATATCGGTTCTTGATTCTAATAAAATAGCAATCATTATTATTATTATTAGGTTAATTTCGGTATTAGGAATTTTCCGCTATTACGCGATATACATAAAACTGAAAATTGGTATTCTCGTACAAAAATTTATCATTGCTTTAGGAATCACAAAACTTTTATCAACATTGTCAAAAAAATGTATATAATATTACTACAGTTGAAAAATAGCCTCGAAAAATTATATTTCAACCACAAAATTAGTGATTTTTGATCATCTTTTTCTTATTTTAAGAAATAAATTAAGTATCTTGTCTTCAAGTTTGTCATTTAATTAGTCCTGTAATTATTTTTCTGTTTTTTTTTTTTGTATATTAATAAACAAAAAATCGTTACATACAGATTAATAAACAATCAACGGAATATCCAAAGAAAAACTTTTAATATTACGTGAAAATAGAAAAGTTATTATATTGTATATTTGTTAACGTAGAGAGAAAAACTTTTGTACAATTTTCCGGAAGGTTAGTTAAGGATAATACATACTCTCACAACATAATGATGATTGAGATTAATCTCAAAGTTATTATTTTATGCGTAAAAGAAAGTAAAAAGTAAATAATAACTCAATTTTGATAAGATTCATCTATTGTATATATAAAATACATATAAAAATATGTATCGCACGAAAAATTACCTTGGAAATTTTGTCGTGGCGAAAAAGGAAAACATTGAAGGTACAAAAATATATGACAAAAGAAAACTAATTAATATCCAAAGATCTTTATCTTATCGTAAAGGAAAACGACAGGATATGGATAATAAAATGTTGACACTTTTTTTTTTTTTTTAATATTATATATTTACTTTATTTTCATTTCAGGTAAATGGTCTGGAAAAGAAAATTCTATACAGATATTAGAATAAAACTAATAATAAAAGAAAAGGAAAAATATAATAAAAATTCCACATACTTATAATTCATAAGTCTATTCAAGAAAATTATGTCAAGGACCTTTTCTTCTTATGGTTTTATTATCTAAAATCGTAGAAAATTTATCTCATAATAAAGAACATAACAGAGTGTTATGTTGATATTGGGCTTCATATAAAAGAAGACTAAATTTATTCAATTTATTCGTGCCTAGAAATACAAATTTCATATTTTGAAGACGACCAATTTGAAATGATAATAGATTGTAATGGTAAGAATTATTTATTAATAACTAATTGAAATATGTTGATCATATAGAAAAAAAAAACTGAGTTCCGCGAGATGTCTCAGGAGTTCAGCAAAAATTTCGTTTTCTTTAAAAAGTTTCAATTCTTTTCTACGCGACTTGATTTAACGTGGTCTAAAACATTTCAATTTTAATTATAATAAGTTAAGCCATACTTACATTTATAATGTACGTATATCTGAAATGTGCGAGTACTGAGTAACATAGTTACAAAAATAAGATATTGGAATCACCTACTGAAATATTTTACGGACAATCACCGGTTGTATAAATATTTAATATACCAACGATACACCAAAAGAGACATTTTTTGTTAAACATGTGTTCGTCGATATTTTAATCAAAGAAATGGAATTCTATAGAATCCCGAAGTTTGGATACTACTGATATAGAGTAAGCAAATATTTAAAAAGATATGAATCTTTAGGAAATTTGAGGTGCCTGTAATGTTGTTTCTGATCATCAAATTTTTAAACGCTTCATAAAACGCATATAAACACCAATACTCATAATGTGATACACAATTCCAAAATTTGTAAAATAAATACATCTAACGAGGAATGAATAAAAGACATTATAAAAAAGGACATCACATAAAAAAACTCAAAATTGCTAAAAATGTATTCCCACACATTTCTAATAAGTCCCAAATCGCGAATTTAGTTCCTTTATGAAGAAGGCACACTTCTAATGTAGAAGCTGACATTGTATTTTATATTTTTTCTCGAAATTGTATTGTTTTCTTTTATATATTGAAAGAACTTTATATATTTCTAATCCCGAAGGAATAATATCGATTTTTTTTTTAAGGAGGATATATATTGTTAAATGAAAGTCAATTTTAATTGGTCAACTAGAGAATTATTTTGTTATTTGGGCGTATTAAATAACATAGAAAATCAAAAAAAAAAAGTTTCGAATATGATTAAGATTTTCTGTCTTCATGTCAACAACATAAAGATTTGTGGCGACTTTTTTTCTTTCTTTACAAAAAATAAATAATAATAATAAACAACAAAATCTTTTCTTATACTTATTACTCTGTTGCTATAGTCTAGTCTAATAGGAAGGAACAAAAAAAAATATATATATAAGAAAATATATGGGAACATATTTTATATTTTTCCGAAGAAAAAACAATAAATATAAGTGATGTGATAAGACTTACATCGCACGTGCTATTATCCTAAGATTTCCGAAAAAAACAAAACACAAAAAACAAGAAGTCAAAACACTCTTAGTTGGACATTAAGACGAAGACCATGATTACTAAGAGAGAGAAACAAAAGAAAATTCTTCAATAAAAACAAACAAGAAGAAAAAAAAACTAATAAAAATAACAACCAGATATCGTTCAAATTTAAGAAGTTCAAATGAAATACACCAGTTTCCGGATATTAAAAACGATCTCCTGAGACAAATAAAAATGTTACTATATAAGTATATAAGAATAAATGAAGATCTGAAAAAATAGGAAGAAACACAAAACGGATATCCTTATAAACTGAAGTGATTTCTTAGGCACACACAGCCTACTTGAAATTCTACGAATAATAACTTATATAGTTTACCTCAAGCGACAGATACTGATTAAAGTGAAATGTAATTTCTTTATAATATATTTTTGATTAATGCTAAATTTTTTTTTGGATTTCGTAAAAGAAAATTTTTACAATAATTTCAAATTAACTAGTCGTATTCTCTTACCGATGGTGTACTCTGATATCTGTTGTATGATTCGATACACCACATTTACAACGGTAAGGAAATTATATTATTTCTTCATCTAAATAGTTTATTTTAAGTATTTCCGGGAAAAGAGTATGGAAAAACTTTTTTATTACATCTGAAATAAAAACATCCAAAATTATCCTTTTTGTATGTAGTCTTAATGTTATTGTATTTCGCCTAAGAATCAGACATAAAAATGTGTTCCAATCTTTTTGGATTTTAATACATTTTTAATGGGAAGGAAGAGCAATCACTATAAGAACTCAAAAAAAAGGATATTTGGATTAGGAACGAAATACAAACATTTCCTAAATATCTAATAAGAATTCTGTAATAGGCAAATATTTCATATTTAACAAATATTTTAATTTAGCCGTTTTGAAGTATTTTAAAGTAATATTATAATAGTATTAAGTATCAATGTGATTAATTTTTTTTTAAAATATACCCAATGAACTTGGATCCATATTTTTAGAGATCTGAATTTATTTACTACTACTAAATATATAGATTTATTATCTAAAATTTGATAAAGGTTTCTACGATTTAATTCTATAAGTGTTGAAGCCTAATTTCGCCGGCAGCAGCTAGTCGATTTCGATTTGCATTTTAAATTAATAAAAAAATGACTAGGCATTGTACACGTGGTTGGACCTAGATGTAAGTAAGACATATTAAAGGATAGTTGCAACGTAAAACATCAACCAAACTAATCAAAATTCCATAAATACAATTTTATCATTAAAAGCAAATAACACTAAATAACTTAATTTTCTCTTCGTAAAAAATATGTGAAATTATGCTTAAATTTCTTTCAGTCGTTGTGGAAATCAATTCCTCGTAATTATTAAATATAGCGCCAACATAAGATCAGTATCTATTTTATTTCATTATATAATAAAAATTTTATGATTATTTATTTGTCCTAAATTTTTAATGTTTAATAACAATAATTTGATAAGCCAATATTTTTCTTATATTTTAATAATCCATCAACAAATCTATAAAAAAAAAAAATTTATTAGTCCTTTTCTTTTGATATTAATCATATATGTGTTTAATAATTTTACGTAATAAAGTGAACCACTCATATATGTATATTCTATAATCAGGAAATTATTCACTCAATTACAAATATTGATAAATTGAGAACACAACAAACTTCAAAAGTTCGTATTACAAAACTATTTGTGCACAACTTGCAAAACTCATAATATCAAATTGTTCCACATGAACCTCAACAACTATTAATAACCTAAATCCTTACAACATATGACACCTTTCCTTATTGTTACAATCGATAAAATGAAAACAATAATTTATATTTTCTCAAATATCTAAAAGTCCGTTTATATTTCTATCCTTCAGAATTCTTGTCTATACTATGTTATATAGACAACATTTTACTATACACGTTTTCACAATTGATAAGTTCTGCGATCGATATTATCTTAATCTGATGGCAAATATATTTCATATTATATTTCCGGATACGAAATTTAACCCGGATGACCACATAGTATATAAAGACCAATATATGAAAATCATTTATGAAACGATATGACAAACTGAGATATTGGATATATTAAAAGCTAATTTTGATATGAATTTGTTAATATCAGAATTAAATAAGGTAGATTATATTGATCTCTATATGACAAGAAAATCATTGAGACCATTAATAAATAGGAATACTATATTTGATTGCCATTAAAATATATAATTGTAAATTTTTGGTATTATAATGTATGTCTTTTATAATAATGCATAATTGCATTTCGAAAATTAATTTATTTAAATAATTTAACTCGGTTAAGGCAATAATTAGAAGGATAAATTAGTTTAAATGACATCAATTAGTTGGTCAAAATGTTCAAATGTATTTATAATCGAATTCACTATCACAGTAAATACAATTTAGAAGTCTATTCTTAGCGCAAACATAATAAATTCGGACTATCACAACATGTCGTCACAATCATACCTTTTTTTTTAAGACTAATTCTTTTGTCTGACCCGATCATAACTTAGAACTGTCATAAAAAAAATCATACGTTCTGATCGAAAATATTTTGCATCATAACAAAATCTTAGATGTTTTCCTGGTGACCACCCGATTTCACTCGGACAATTTTATTCGGAAAATTCATATTTTGGCGCAAAATTATGACTCGAATGCTAGAATATAAATTTTCTCAGCAGTCATAATTTTAATCAGTCACAAGTTCAGAACAAGCATGTTAAATTAGTTAATATGAATAGAAATAATTTGATATATTGAATAATTAATTAGAATTAAATTGACTAGAATTGACAAATTGTTGACAGAGATTTTCCATAGATTCACCTACCCCCACCCAACCAATATCATTACACTTATGTCACAATGAATTTTAACTATTTTAACTATTATATATAGTACATAATGTTATGCCATAATTGATATTACTCTAAGTTAATTACACAAACTATACAAAATTTTATCCAAATGGATTCAGCTATTTTGAGTGTATACAAGAAGGTATGGAAATCTTCAAAGAAATGGATACGATGGGGGTAATGTTTTATCTGCAATGAAATATGGTACTTTGATTTTAATTTGTTCAAGATTTTACCTTAAAACTTTATGCGATATCTTAAAACTTTCCTTTATGCCATAAAGAAAAACAAATAATTGTACTTATGTATTATACAAAAAAAAACTAAGTGGTTAACCTATTTATTGAAACAATAAAAATGTTATCATTTCATAAATTGTATTATCAAAACCAACGAACAAAACTTATATTTTGAATTAAATTCTAAAATGAATAGAAATTCGAATCAACCACATTTTGTAAAGTACTCTAATTAATAAGAACAATACAAAATTGTATTAATCAAATTAAATTATTATGGTTTTCAACTGCACACAGTAAACTACAGAAATTCTAAGAATTTCCAAGAATATCTTGATATAAATATTTTTAATACTATATTTCATACACAAGAATTTCAGAAATTTATAGTATTTATAATATTTGTTTATAAAAAGCCTTCCCACTAAACAAAATGATTCATTTCATAGTTGATTCACCTAGGCGAAAAGTTTCTTCGAAATTGTATTCGTCTGGGATTCGAATAATGTAGCGGAGAATTTTTTAAAATATACGTAATCAATTCCCAAAGAACGCCACAGGATATTTAACATTTTTTAAAACTCCTGAGATAAAAACCAAAACAAAGAAAGCAATCAACGTGGAACCGGAGATGTGATTAGCAGTGCCAGTTGGATTTCAATTTTATAGAAATCGTATCCTAGTACATAACTGGTTACAATACGTATATTATTAGGGCGCCGTGAAATGTATAACTATACAAACATTTAGAAATTAAGAAATGTTGTAAGAATTTTGATTTCATCACTAAACTACTGGAAAGAAACTTGCTTTCTCGCATCCACAAAACCTACGCCTTTCATAAACATTTACTAGAATATTTGATGGATTATAAATTATTTTATAAATTTCAAAAAAATATATAAATTATTAATTAGAGTTTAATTACATATAATATTTATTAAATAGATATTATTTTTAATGAACACAGACTTAAATGTTTTTCATAAAATCCACATTAAAGAAGAGAGGAAATACTGAAATATCATCTGTAATTACTTTAATTTAATTGTTAATTTTAATTTATTTAATATTAAAATTTTCAACTTTCATACGAATTTGAACAAATCCAAAGTAGTATGTTTGACCACAATTGTTTTCATATATTCATTAAAATATTCCCTCCGAACGTATATAATTAAGACTAATGATTTACATAGAAGTACCATAAAGGATAATTAAAATTCCTAATCGGATAAACATATTATAGTATATGAGAGTTATTGATCCAGTATAAATATAGAAAATGCAATTAGATTGACAAACATAATACATGAAAATTAAATTCGATATAGTCACCAATGCTGAAATGAAATTTTTAAAGAAAAAGTTTCCTTTACAAAATAGTTGATTGCATCGAGTTAGGGTAGAGTGGGGCTAAATGGAACGTCGCGTATAACTCGAAAACTATATCCGTAGTTGTGATCGTTCTTTAAAAGTTTTGACCGATTTTTACATCTGCTTCTACTACAAGTGGCATTATTCATGGGTAATAATGCTTTAAGGCAGTGTTTCGCAACCTTTTTTGTGTCATGCCCCACCTTAGCCTTTCTAAAATTCGTATGCCCCCCCCCCTATGTAACATACATAATTTTTAATATTAAAAAATTGAATTGTTCCCTTAAGAAACTAAATTTGGCACCGAAATCTAGCATTGCATTTAAATGGCCCGGAGCGAAGGGGTTAAACTCGTGTCATGTCCATTTTCGAATTGCTCCCCTTAACAATCAAATTGCCCCCTGTGGGGCGTGGGCCCCACGTTGGGAAACACTACTTTAAGGTGTAAATTTTTCAATTTTAAATAAACTGTCATTTCGGGAATAAATTGTTCCGTAAACCAAAAAGAATGAGTCGTCTGCCATGGATTTTTAGACGATCGATAGTATAAAGGTCTTTAAAACATCTTGGATGTGCTGCTTTTCCTATCATCATCATAGGTAATTTATGATTTCCTATTCCATTGACATATGGCATTAGAGTAACCTTTTCTTTTCTTCCCGGAGCAAACATTTGATCTATTATAGCCAGCTTCTGTTGTCAATGAGGTTCTCTTATTTCTATTCACTTTATTGAATGGAAAATAGTATCCTTTTAATAAATCCGCCAATTTCAATTGAATAAAAATATCATCGAAAAAAGTTACCACTACAGTTTTGATCAGGGGGGTCTCTACAAAAAAAAGAAAACTCGGCAGTAACAACATTATTTGAAAGTGACAGCCCTATAGTTCTCATCTGAAATTTATCACTTTCAAGCGACAAATTGTCTTACATGAAATTTATGAAAACGACAATCAATTGCCGATTATTATTCAGGTCATTCGGTTATTGAGCTCTACTCCCGGTTCGCACAGAATTATGATAAGGTTCTTTGTTTCCAGATATTTATAAAAAAAAAATTCACTATGTACAGAATGAAATGATATCAATCTTTACTGAAACTAATTTATTACTAACTATTCATGAAGTTTTTAATTATAACATTTTCCAAATTTTCTTTCTACTATACACAAGTGCACATGAGTATTTCTTGTATTCCCTAAAATATTGGAAAATATCAAATTGAAATTTCATTTATTGATGGGAAAATTTCGAAATATGAATTTTCAAATTAGTTTTCAGGAAACTAATGAACAAAATTTTGAATGTTATATAATTCTAAATAACATTTCCATATGGAAAGACTAAATATATCCATTTTCACATTTGATGTTTATAATTAATTTACATTCATGATTTCTAGTATAGTTAGGAATTATTAATTTATTCAAAATTGAAAATTGAACTTTGGTTATATAAGGCATGTCTGACAGTTTATACTAGAATATCAATAGTTTATAAATTCGTACTTTTATTTTAATAATTATGCAACTTAATCTTTTTACCTATGCCTATAATCAAAGAACTGATAATTAAAGAGCTCAAGTTTTGTGACACAACAAAACTCCGATGACATGATCAAAGGACACACACATTAAATTAAAAGTTCCCTCTGGTAGTTTTGTTGTTTTAAAATGTTATAAAATATTACAATTCGTCTTGTCAGTTTCACAAGTTCTCGAAATTGTCACAATATGCATCCAATTCATTTACGGAAGAAGAAATAAATCAAAATGACAATCCATATCTTATAAAAATATTAGAGTTTTCATATCAAAAAAAAAAAATCTACTTAAATACTGCTGAAAATATCCATGAAATTTGAAATCGCATATATTTTATAAAATCCTGATCCTGTTTTTCCCAAAAAATTTTTCCTTATAAAAATAGACTTTTTTCTTTCGGCTTATAACTTTCATATTATACTCGTATATCGGAATTGTATTCGTAACAAAAAAAAGTTTCAGTCCCTTTTTCGCACAATGAATATGAAATACGATTTTCGTATATGTAGAAAAACGCTTATGTAAGCTTAAAGTTGACAAAAGTGAAAACTAATTTTGGTAGGCAGAATAAAATTTTCCACAACTGAATACAAATGAACCACAAAAAAAGATTTTTCTTTTTGATAAGTAAATAAACAAAGTATAAAGGCTTTTATTTTAATAGGATTGGAACTGAAACTGTTAGAAAATATGTATCCTAGAGACATAAGGATGAAGATGCGAATATTTTTTCTATAAAATTTATAAGCAAAGGGGTAGTAGTAGTATGATATATTCAGCGGTTCATCTTTTCTTTTTTTTTGAGTCTAATCAATAGTAAAAATTCTTCAAGGAAATTTTCCGGTTGATTTTATCTTTTTTTTTTGGAAATCTGCTGCCTAAATATTAAAAGGTAAACAAAATGTCAACGTCGAAAGAAATTAAATTTTTCAAACGAATTTTTCGATATAATTTTTTTATTTTTAGCTTTAAAAATGAAAAATCTTTCATTCCGTTTGCCCCATCGAAAGAAAAAAGCTAAAACTTTTTATTTAAACACGACGAATTTTTATCAATTTGATTTGTGGAAAAACGAGAAGAAAAAAAAAAGTTTATTTTTATTAAGCTGTTTTCGTCGTCTTTTTGTTTTTCATTCAATTTGCGATAAAATCCCAACGTAAAACCGTAAGATTTAAAGGAAACTTTTCTTTTGGAAAAATACAAATATGTTTGTGATATATATATACAGTTCCTGCAGAACATATAACTACCATTTCTAAATTTTACTCATAAGCCCTTATGGGATTGTCTAATAATCAGCGATGACTTCTGAATACGTCAGCGCTGACAAAAACTTCTAAAGACCAATCTCCACACAGCCGACATCCTATTTTGACGAGAAAAATCAGAAAACTAGAAAGAGATGGACTTTTGCAATTTTCGCTAGGATTGATCGAATAAAAACATCACAGTCTCCCCACACAATTTAGAAAAATTGGTAGTGTGCGACGGTATCGTATATGGTTATTGTTAGAGTATGCAAACGCAGATGAAGTTCCATTAAATCAGATAAACATGTTCTTCTGCTTTTGAGGGGAATCATCTGGCAGATGAAGAATCAGATGGGGAAATTAGAAATGCAGAAGACGACAAAATTAGTAGGACGATTGTTCCTCCCTTTCCGTTTAACCAAACTTTGCATAAGTATATCCCATACTTTCATCAGAATCGGATGTCGGCTGTGTGAAGATTGGCCTTTACAATCAACAGTTAAGAGTTTCTTAAAGGAATATTCAGCAGACGATATTCGAAAGATATTGAATTATCTGTTAAAAAACTGCATAAAATATAGCCATGTAAACATTTATTGATGACATTTTTAAAGAGTCCTTTTTACAAGAAAAATGGTTTGTGACCGTCACTTTAAGTACTAATGTAATGTTATTTCATCGTAGTGTGATAACAATACTTTGTCGAGGAACTGTATAAGTCTACTAGACATTTTTTTTCTCTGTTCAAAATTCGAATGAAAAAGCATAATAATAATATCAATCTTACATAAGACAAGATAAACATTTTTGTTTAGACATAAGATTGAACAATATTCCCTTATATTGTCAACCAAAAAAAAAAAAAAAATATAGAACTAGTAACTTGGAAAATTCAAATTTTATATCGGAAAATGTTAAAACCAGAATTTTCTAACTATAACATTCTGTAGATGGCTTTAGAGACAATAACTTTTTTTCCCCTAGACAGTTTTTTTTTTTTTTAAGGCAAAAAATTATCAAGGGATAATAAATTTTAGCCCTAAAAAGTGATATCAAGAATTTTCTGAATTAGACACCGAACATGTACACATAGAATCTTTTAGCCTTATATGAAGTATCTCTTAAGTGGCATGCAAACAACAGTTGGAAATTTTTTCTTTATACTACTTTAGATATAGTACAATATTATATTTATTTCTTTTTATTTTTATAACTAAAAGCTTTTAGGTAAAATATGATGATCGTGAAAAAATTCACTATTTACTTAATTTTTTTTGTTTAGGGGAAAATTGTAAAATATTTACTATGGGATTTTTTAATAATTTCCTATTTTCTTTAGATCTCCCTTAGTTGATAAATATTTACACCAGGGCTGTCCAACCCGCGGCCCACGGGTCGCATGCGGCCCAAAGCAAGTATCAATGCGGCCCGAAAATATTCAAAGTTACTGAAACATGTCCATTTTTCTGAGGAATGATTTATGTGTTTGCGCTCTCGTGCTAAAGCTGCCAAGTGACAAATAACAGAACCAGGACCAGAACAGAAAGCTCTTTCGTTTTGTAGTAAATTTTCTTTCGGTTTGCGTTGCTCGCTCAGCTACACTGTTCTGTTGTTTGTCACCTGGTGGCTTAAGTGAAAAATGAAACATACTAAGTGTAAAATTAGAACCAACATATTAGATGAACACCTTGAGAATTGCCTGAGAATTGCAACTACGTCAATCGAACCATATATTGACGGTTTAGTTTCACAACTTCAATGCCATTCATTCATTTTATGATATGGATTTATACATAGTAATATACTTGTGGCCCAAAACACCATGTCTTCGTCCAATGCGGCCCAGGGAAACAAAAAGGTTGGACACCCTTGATTTAGACCTATCCATAAACTTCGATTGGAAGTGAGAGTAAAAAAAATATATAAATCCTATAGAGTACAGAAATCACATATCATATTATATATTATCTTATATGAATAGAAGTATGATTAAATAAAGAAAATCGTTTTAGATTTCCTTCCGGTTTCCGTCAAGCCAAAAATATATACGCTCTGCAAAGACATATTCTTTTTATACACGACATCCGTCCGTGTCTTTATATGAAGAAACTATGATATATGAGAAAAATAATATAACACATAAAGGTGACTTCTTATGCTGAAGAAAAGATAATATACTTTTTTCTTCCGGACAGGAAAAACATCCTACTATAGTTTTCATGTTTATATGCACGTTTTCATAAATAAAAGATTTTCTTTTCGTTTTTTTTTTAATAAAAAATAGGAAAAACGAACTTAACAAAAATGATGGAATATTGTGAAAAATATCATATCTCTTGTTCATGCATATGACCATTTTTAAAATAATGGAGATGTAGATGTAGAATTGGATTTTATTAAAATGTTCACTATTGTCAATTCTTACTTTTTATGATAACTATTTTTATATAATATGAAAGGACAGTATTGATAAATCTATTTCTGATTGTTATGCAATGACAGCAACCAAAAAAATGTTATTCTGCAGTAAAATCCTTGTGTATAAAATGTATGAACTTATTTGACATCAAATAATAACTGAAAACTTAAAGAATTTTTAATAATGAAATTAACTTCACTATAGTTGGATAGTTAGCCCATAAGATTAACATTTAGTTTTAAACAACTCAAAGTTTTATTAACAATACTATAATACGTTAGAAAAGCAAAATTGATTAAAGAACTTACACTAAAGTCATTTCAACTCACTTAAATCTCTAATTTGCATAAAAGAAAAGGTTCGTAGTTAATTCGAAATAGTGCTAACTAACTGCAAAGGCTCGGGAACTTTTTATTTTTATTTAAAATGCTTAAACAAAACCTTTGAAAATTGAAACGATTTTCACATATTCAAATGAAAATTTTCTTTGGAATTTTCTTTGATATGTTTGTCAACCCTAAAAATTCCTTTTAGAATAGAAAATTTTAAATTATTCATGACTTGCGACTTCAATTAAAATATTATAATCCATCTACCAATTCCCTTTAAATTAATTTTTGATAAGGGAAGATTTTTTCTTATGTTTAATTTTAGAAACGAGAATAATTTCCTTTGGTTTTAAAATCATATTTGTTTTGTAATTATATGAAGAAAAAAAAAATGGATTACACTTGATATGATATATGATTGTTAACGGAAAACTGAGTACGTATATAATTTGAAAAATTCATAACTTGCATCACTTTGGTAATTTAAATTCACAACTTTCTATGTTAAAGGTATCGAAATCATATTGAATAGTGAACGGGTCAATTAAAATAGTATCGGCATTTTAATGACGGAAATTTTGTCATAGAAAAGGTGATACTATCCGCAATTTGTATATACATATGTATGTGATTTTTTTTTTCAATTCGGAATGAATAAACATATTGCTAAAATCAAGGAATCGAAAAAAAAATCGTATTTGTTTAAGAAATAAAGATTTCCGTTTTTATTTTCATGAAAATCCCAAAAGAAAACGACGCATGAAAATGAAATTAAAACAAATACTAAAACGAAAATTTATTTATTTATTTTCTTTTGGGATCGAATATAATCAGCTTCCATCACTGTCTTTTTCTATTTTTAAGAAGTGTCATTCGATTACATGGTTCACAGATTTTCTAAATTACGACCGCATTATGACTAAACAAATAAATTTAGTGGAAATGATAGGAGCTGATAGTCGAAAAAGGTGGAATTTATATAAATCATTATGGTATCACGATTTACATATCCGAATATAATTTAACGCTAACTCATACGGACTATACTATAAGTATATGTAAAATAGTTATTATTCAATTAAATCCAAGTTAAATTCCTGTAGAAATTTTTCATCTTTTATGCCAAAATTTATCCATAAATCAGTTTAATCTGAATGTTTGTGTTACCAGTATGTTATTTATGTTAACGTAAATAGAGAATCCTAGTGATTTTCAATAGTCTAGGATATTCACTCTTAGTTGAAAATCGAAAAAATGCAATTTGTAAAGGGTGTCCCAAAATTCACGCAAGATTTGAAGTTTGCGCCATTTGCGCGGTAAAGTGTTCCTAATGAAATAAAAGATACCGTGATAGCTGACAGTTCAGAGTTATTAAAAATGGAGCGCTACACATGAGCAATATTTTAAAAATAATGAGCCATTTCCTTGTCGTATAATTTCTCATTTTTGTAATCAGGATCATGCGATTTAAAGCTGTTGGACTTTTTTCTTTGGGGTTTTTTGAAATCTTAGGTTTATGCCAACAAGCCAACGACCACCCACGCCTTGACGGAGGAAATTAAGGAAATTGAGCGCTATATCAATAAAATTCAGGCACATTTATATAAAACGAGCATGGAAAATTTCAACAAAAGAGTGCCTATGTGCTAGCGAAGCCATGGATGCCATTTACCCCATATGCTATTCCATACATAATCCTATACTGGATACTTTATGAATTAATAAAAAATTTACAATTTTTAAGTATAAACCTGTGTGTTCTATCAAAATTACATCTTGCGTGGGACACCCTTTAGTAACTTCAAAGTCTAGCATACGAGAATGTTTTCTTTGGAAAGATATACAGTATTTAAATTATACCATACTTTAAATTCGTTTTTATTAATTTCTAAAACGAATATTTAATTTAAACTTGTAAATGAAAAAAATCTTTTATTTGGTTGTTATTGTAAAAAAGAAAGAATGTATATTTAGATTATTTTGATATAGTATTAAAAAAAGCCTTTCTCGTGGATCTATCTGGTATTTAATTGCATATTTAATGAACTCCTTTTTGCAAGTATATTTTAGAAAAGAAAAATTAGGTTAACGTTTTTATCATCTTTAATTTTATTATAAAAATCATATTTAAGAGAAATTATTTTATCCAGAAAAGAATAACAAAAAATTTACATTTTATATGTTTTTATATACAGTCACAATCAATCATATTCGTACACTAAATAATTCTCGGCAATAACTTGGCGGATATTTTTTTTAGGTATTCCCACGTTTCGTGCTTATTGGCGTAGACACGACTTTTAACGTAAAAGAAATTTAACGGCGTTAAGTTGCATAATCTTGGCGGCCAGTTAACGCCACCAAAACGTAAAATACTGCGACCTGCGAACTTTTCACGTAAAACATTCAACGTTGCACCCCGTGTGGGGCAAGTTGCGCCTTCTTGTTGGAACCACATATCTTCCACATCAATATCTTCGATTTTGTGCCAAAAATAATCGGTTATCATGCGCCTATATCGCTAACCGTGGACTATTACAGCCTGACCCTGATCGTTTTCAAAAAAATAAGGCCCAATGATGCCGCCTGACCACAATGCGCACCAAACAATCATTTTTTGGCCATTTTATGGTGTCTCACGAATCTCATGAAGATTTTTATCTTCTCATATGTGACGATTTTGCTTATTAACACACCCAGAGAGGTGAAAATGTGCCTCATTAGAGAAGAGGATTTTCTTTGAAAAATCAGAATTGTTATTTCTGCAGAACAATTGAACAATTTTAACTCGTTGAGCAGTGGTTAAACGATCCATTTAGTAAATGTGTTATTGCAAACTGACATTTGACACTTTGAAAAGAAGTGCTTAACGACAGCTGCTTGAATTACAGTGCTGCCAAGATAGGAAACTCAAATTGGATCACCCTATAGTTCTCAAAAGTAAAATAATAAGTAAAGTAGGAAACACAACAAACTTCTGAGAAAAGTCATCAGATTATTTGAATCTGGAGAAAATTTAAATAACGTAAGAACTGTTTGTAAATTTCAATATAAATACGAGTACGAATACATTTCACAGCAACTTTCTATAGTTCCAAAAGCATTTATATTTTTCTCTTTTCAAATAATCAATACACATTATGTTAAAGATACTTATGTACTATATATATAATTTTTTTTTGCTACTATAAAAGGACATAAAGCTTATTATTTTTTTTTTTGTTAAAAATTTGTTCTTTGAATATTTATCATTTAAAAAACATAAAAAAAATAAATAAAATTACTTATTTTCATTTGATATTCATAAAATTGTATAAATCAGTATCAAAATCATTGACACAAAATGTGTCGGCCTCCATCAGTGACATTGTTGTATACGAAAAAGGATATATCATTTTTATAGACTCGAATGATATCGGCTAAAGCAAAAAAGAAAAGCAATAAAAATAAGATTTAATGGAATTTCATTTAGAAAAAAAGAGTACATCAATCATATGCCATTAAGATTTTCATTCTTAGAAATATTTCTCATACTTTATCATTAAAAAAAAAAAAAGGAAGAAAAAAAATTAAAACCGCCTTCTTAAAAATCACTCTTAAGTATTAGCATATATTTAAAAAGTTTTTAAACTTAACAATCAACGACTTAAAGTATGTTATTTTAAAAAAAAAAAAAATTAAAAAGAAATAAGAATTTTATACAATTCCGGAATTGATTTGTCATTTGAAAGAAAAAAAAAAAAGGATAAACTTAAAAGTGTTTATACAACCAGCCGCGATTACCGTGCACATTTTGAGATAACTTTAAAATTCCGATCGATACCTTCACATTTCTATCGATTTTTATTTTATATAGAATTTCATCGAAGAGCTTCCAAGTGGAAAATTTCATCAAGTGTCAAAAGTCCCATTGGTAATTTTCTTTAGAATTTCCTTATCTATTTTCTTTTTTCGTATAAATATTAATATTTACATTTTAAATTGTTATGATTTTCTGACATGGAATTCCATTTTCATTTAGAAATGAAGTTTTCCATTGATTCAGAGGAAAAATATACCAAACGGCGAATAAGTAATAAAGAAACCTAATGGATTGTATAAATTTCATAATGAAATTGAATTTGTCACATAATGGAAAAATAAAGGAAAATTTATATTTTTCGAAAAGAAAAACTTTCAGATTATTTCCTCTTTTGTTGAATATTTGTGGTATATAATATAATATTCGTCGTGTTAAACGAATTTATGGTTTTTTTTTTGAAGAATATTAAATGGATTCATGTTTTATGGAATTTCATTATACATCATTTAATTCATTTAATTAGAATTCGAAAATTATTTTACGATTCATTTTAAAGAAATAAAAGACAAATTTTCAAAAGAGAAAAATATAATATTAAATATTTATTTGCCAAAGAATATCTATGTTATGTCAGATGTCATGTCTTCTTCACTGCCCAATAGTCTTTTCTATAAGGATATTTTCCTTTTTTTAAAGTTGTTTTCATATAACCGTTTAAATGTTTTTTTTATTAGAATCTACTCATAGTTCTATAGAATCTGTCAACTCACCAGCCCTCCAACCAAGTTCTTGTTGCCACTATCTAACCATCGTTTATGTCAAGGCTGTCCAACACGTTGCCCGCGGGCAAGGCAAGTATCAATGTGTTGTGAGCGCTCTCGCGCTAAAGCTGGTAAGTGACAAACAACAGAAACAGGACCAGAACAGAAAGCTCTTTCACTATGTAGCAAATTCTCTTCCTGTTTCCGTTGCTCGCTCAGCTACACTGTTCGGTTGTTTGTCACCTGGCGGCTTAAGTAAAATATGAATCCTACTAAGTGTAAAATTAGAACCAACATATTGGGAATTGTAACCACGTCAATCGAACCAGATATTGACGCTTTAGTTTCTCAACTTCAATGCCAAGTATCACATTCATTTTATGATATGGATTTATACATAGTAATAATATACTTGTGGTCCAAAACATCATGTCTTCTTCCAATGTGGCCCAGGGAAACAAAAAGGTTGGACACCCTTGATTTATGTATAACAAATTAACGAGAATTCGAAATATGACTGGTGCAATCACAATCAAATTGGAAAAACTGTGCATGCATGCTGGATGTGTTGCCATAGAAAATATTTTAAAAGTTTTACAAAAAAAAAAGGTCAGTTTAATAGAATTTTTACTCATAATATGTATCAAAAGTAGCATAAAATAAAAACTGGAGAAACTTTTTAAACTGGAAAATAGCCCAAGAGAAAAATCTGATAAAGTATTATATATGAATCATAAGTGAAATACTTTAGAATTCAACAAACCGGAAGTAGTTGGACAATCATGTTAAGAATGAGATTTTTATGTGCGAGGATATTTTATGAAACATTTTTCGGGGTAAAAGATTTTTATTAGCCAATTTTTCAGTTCAAGTATTCTGACTTTTTCATTTTTCTTTTTTTTTTGGAAGGGTTTCCATGAACCAGAACTTGTTAAAACTAAATAATGTAATGTGAAAATATTTTGATAAAATAGTGTAATTTTTTGTTTTTTTTTTAGGAAAAAAGAGAAGAAAACTAATTTAGTAATAACTTATGCAAAAATAATATTTTAGTAAATTATAAAATAACATTTTTTGTTCCCAATTTTAAAATAAAAACTGCTCTTAACTTAACAAATTTTGTTGAAATTGTATTATAAATAAAGTTGCAATTTTATTTTACAAGCAAACAGAATGACTGACAAGAAAATTGCCAAATGGACTAGGGCATGGTTTGAACAAGTAATTAATTCCGCAAACAAAATTAATCCAAATTTTGAATATTCATCGCCAAAAAAATTAATTCCTTCATTTAAGAGAAGAATAAAGTTGAAAAGGGACAACTAGACGCGATCTTCCCAATGCTTTGTTTGAAAATGACAGAAACAAAAAATTCCGCACAAAATAAGGAAAGAAAATTACAAATTTTTCATTAGAAAGAATGAAATAACCTATAAATCAAATATACTCTATTTTACCGCGTGCTTCCCATAAGATAATTGTAGTAAGCGGGAGCATTAACAGTCTTATGGATTTTGAACTAAAGAAAGAATGAAACAAAGAAATTTCTTTTAACTTAATATTTGTATAAATATTGTATTCTCCCAACACGTTTTCAAGCATTGGAGCATGTACGAATAATAAGTAGAAGAGAAATTCTGTTAATATTTTAAGTGTTAGTTCCTGTATGAATAGTGATTCTTATTTTTTACATAAGTGTTAGAATTGTTTAATAAAGATAGATCTATTTCTATCTCTGTTTTGCTAACATAATGTAATCTGAAAAAAATGATAGAAAGCTAGAGAGAATCATATGCATTTTTAAGAGAATATTTCTTATTTTCTTTTTATTTCTTATTCTTCCATATAATAAGTTTTTTCTCTTGGAAATTGGTCACTTTTGCTTAAAAAGTTTTTTTTACATAGGAAAGAATTAATTACCTTAAGGCCTCAATTACTCACTTGTTCACAAACCTCGAAAAGTAATTAATCACGCCATGCCCTAAAATGGACATTGGATAAGAATATTTAGAATTGATTTCCAAATTTTTTACTGCATGAATATCTAATTGCAGTAAGTTCCACAATTATTATTGATTGATTCACGTTCATTTCACTAGTTTTCTCTAAGTTTCCCATTTAAAAAGGCCTGACACAATTCCATGATAATTGCATTGCAGCATTTGAATTTTTCTTTAAACTGACAAAACGATTAATTTGAAAATTCAATATTTATTTCAAATTAAAATTACTTTTATTCTATAGGATTTAATTTCTTTAGAAAATTGTTAACAAATTACAAGATTATGAAAGTATTCCAGAAAATAGAAGAAATTGGTAACATCGTTCATTTATATTTGTATTATTTGATTACAGAAGATAAGAGATATAGAACTTATATATTCAATGTAAATGAACATTACACAAAATAGGTATAATAAATTCCGGAATTCTTTTCGATTGGCAAACAAATTTCCTAATGGAACGGAAAGAAATTGAAAATTTTCAATTTAAATTGTGCAGACTGAATATGAATGAGAACGAGAAAAAACCGAGATCTGCAACAAGTGGGCATTTAATATATGGTAGTGCCAGTGCCATGGAAATTTTTCCTAATCGAAGAAATGCATTTTATTCTTCAATCAATTATTATCGATGTCTCATGAAACGCTTTGCTATTTTCATTTATTAAATTTTATTATTTAAATTCAATATATTTTTCTTGAAAAGAACATTTCGATTACAATAATTAGATTTTACTGGAAATTTAATAAGATGAAGGAATATAGCGAAAAGATATCCAATAAACATTTTTAAACTAGTAATTTTAATATAAATTGTCTAAAGTAGGTCTCACATTGATCAGTCATGACTGTCAGTCGTTCTTGATAAAAATGTTTGAATAATTACACTGGTCAGTTTTCTCTCAAAACTGCTCAAAAACTGATAGAAAACCGATCAATGTGAAACCTACTTAAGGCTTAATATTCATAAATAGTTTCGTACCTTATATGAAATAGGTTTAAACTGCCTATCAGTATTATTAATACCAAATAAAATCCGATAATGAACGAATAAATTCTGAATTGTTTAATCTTCCACAAATTGTACATCGTCATGGGTGAAATTTAAATTTGTTTCTACAAAATTTACTATTTTCTAGTCTCATCCTATTGGCTGCTTTTAGCTTAGTTGTAAAATCCTGGTAATATAGAATGCAAATGCAGCTATTATGGGATTCCATACAAATACGTATAGCATATAATTTCTTAAGTTCTTATTACTTTTAACGTTGAATTTAAATAATACAATTGTATTCATTACTACAACTGCAATAATTTAGGGTAGTTATAATAATCATCAATCGAGGTGGAAACATATTCTGTAACAATTCCAAAAAAAAACATTATGCACATTATAACAGTGGGTCTCTAGTTCTATACAGTACCAACATACATAATTACAAAATCTATTTTTAATATAGTATATGATTGTGCTATAAAATAGGTAAATTCAAATTTTAACATTCATTTCAGTCCACTATCATTATTTTGAATTCTACTTGAAGTATATTTGAAAACTTCAGTTCAGATCTGAAAATATTTTTACTTAACTATCTAAATAAATAACATTAAATGAATTATAAAATTTTACATACGTAAAACGTATTTACAAGAGTTCTTGAATAATTTTAACATAAAAATATATTCTCTAATATGAAATCCCGATCACAAAGTACCATAAACACAATGTTTGTATACAATTTTTGCTTACATACCATAATCTTGAATGAATCACAAAACATACTATATCCATTGAGACTATTTCTCAATCAGGAAATAAATCGTTTTTTCCTTCATATTAAGAGTTTATACATATAATAAACCTTTTGATCTAGATAAATCCATAAGTTTTAAATTCTTATATCGAAAGAAAATTCATTTTCATCCAGTAGATACGAATCTTTACTTTGGTGTTTTCCTTTTCGATTTATACCATACCATATCATACCATATAAATATATTGCACAGTACATAATACACATATTATATTATAGGTTACTTTGCTTACCATGCAGTAAATATTGTCAACAGAGTGACAACATAAGGAATGTATATATTATAATAGAAAAAGTTGCTTTTCTTATTTTTATTCTGTATTTTTATTTATCAAAACCTAAAATTTATATTTTCGAATTTCGAAAGAGTTGTCGACTACATCCTAATCTAGATTAAAGGTTTTATAAAACTGTTAAAATAATAAATTACTCAATAAGCTGAAATATACTTTATTTTTATATAAACAGAATTTCTTATAACAATATATCGATATCGAACCTGATTACGGCAGTCACGCATTTATATCCGAGTCAAAATTATTTTTCATTGAAGTTATCCTTTGAAAATTGCTGTTCCTGGATAAATTACATTGGACTATGTTTTTGTTAGTATTTCGTGTTTACATAAAGTACAAAAATCGATAGCCATTGAAATAAATCCTATAATAATATGAAATTGAATACTAAATTTTATTTTTAGTTTCTATCGATAGAATTAATATTTGTATGGTTTTGATTAATTTCATTCAATTGAAAATCATTAAAATTTGTTTATCGACCCAATCAGATAAATATGTTGTAATTTTAAATAACATAATAAATTTAATAGAACCAATTTCATAATTGCCTTTAAGGAATTTTGAATTTATTAATAATAAATATCAAAATTCATACAAACCGAGCCAAGAAATAATATCCAGGTACAAACAGAGAAGTTGACATTGACACAAGTGAATGTATTTCCAAACAACCAGATGTGTACCACAAAAGTCCTTGTTTTTTAAGGGTTCGGTAGTTATCAGTTCGATTCCAGCATTTTTTTTCAATTTAGATTCCGATTCTTAATGCACCCATACCTCGCTTTACGACCTAGATACATTCCGGAAAAGTTAGCCGTAAAGCGAAGAGCCGTATAATGAAACAATTATTTTTTATAGTAGTGCTACCTAAATCGAGAAGCTCAAACTTAACAAAAGGTCGCTAACAGTATGTACAGCAATTTTTTGACCATATAACGAAAAATTGGTGACAGTAAATCGAAAAACTGTCATAATTAAAAAGGCCGTTATAGCGAAATGCCATATAAAGAGCGGCCGTATAACGAGGTATAGGTGTATAAGAAACGCATTCCACGGGTTCCGGTTCGTTTTCAAAGTTCTACAACCAACAATTAATGCAAAACATCAATTTAAATACTTTAAAGTAATTTACTATAGTCGCCGGAGTTATACGAATTCGAATAGTACGAAATACGATTTAGAATTAGTTACAAAATAACATTAGATAGTTCACATATCTCTTGTCGCTAGATATTTAATATAAGGAACTCGAATCCGAATGGATCAGCATCGAATAATACAATATCGATTAGGTTTTCACGTATCATATACATAACTCGTTAGTACAAGTGTTGCGAGCTTTTACGTAATGAAGAAATTTCGTAGTTAATTTTATATAAATCTTCGTTCATCTGTTACATCCTGTACAAACACTTATATACACTATTTAGTTATTAACCCAGAAACAGGATTCCATTAAAGTGTTAATAATTTAATATTTTTCGTAAATTTTCGTATATAATAATTATATTGTATTTTCTTGGATACAAAATAACATTTTAATAAAACCAAATGAGAATCACAAGCATGTATGTAAACATATTCGTATATAGCTAGCTAGCTATAAAAGTATAAGAAACCTATTAACTGCACAACTGACAACTACTACATTTTCAGGATTATTACATATTGGTAATAATCTTCGTTTGCTGGACCGTACTTAAATTTAATCGACACGAAAGCCAAAAACCAAACCGATTTGATTACATTTTATAGAAATTGTTTGAGCACAATTAATTTTCTAAATGCGTGTTAAAAGCATTTAATAGGCCGATAGGAGAACCGATGAATAAATGAATTTCATAGAAATTGATTTCGATTATTAAATGTATATATTATTATTTTGAAGGTTAATACGAGTCGATTTTTGTTCTTCATTAAAATTATATCCCATAAAATTGATTTATATTAGATATTGTTAAATTCTAAAATTCGGTTATAAATTGTTGATTTCTAGTTTTTTTTTTTTTTTGATTTCCTATAATATTATTTTCTAAATGGAAAACAATCAAGTTTTATATGGAAAAATTCAATTGCAATTAAATTGAATAATATATATTGAGTTTCGTGTTATTTTCAAAAACAAAAAACAAAATAAAACATTAAACAAAATTTATTATAGGCAATTTATCGATTTGGAGGTTTTATTTATATGAAATTCGTTTATAATGAAAGTAAATTGTGAAAATCCTATTGCAGTACTTCATCACAAAATACAAGTCAAATTGGTCAATAAACTATTGTTAAGGATTTAGAATGACATTAGAAGTTTTTCGTTTATTGGGATACTAATATCAATGATAGACCCAATTCGAATGTCCTTTTTTTTCAAATTTACATAAAAATATGTTCATATAAAAACAAAACTAAAGTTTCTAAGCTTTTCATATGCTATGGATTTCTTTTTTCATTAAAATGAAACGAAATTTTCAAATTTCTTTAAAAAATCCTTTAAAACGCCATCGATATGCTCCTTATTCGTATGGAAAAGGTATCCAATTTTGATGTTCCTTCTCTCTGGAACTAATTGGCTAAACTTTACAAAAGTTTTTACAGGCATTTGCAACATTTTATTTCTTTTTTAATGTAAGGCCTTGTTCTCTATCATTTATCTACCAAATAAAATTCTCTGACACTTGACACATAATTTTTACTTTTTTGCCATTTCTTCATCCAAGTAGAGATTCTCCTTTTTTTATAAACAAAAGGATATAAAAAAAGGCTACATCGTAACGAAAAACTGAAATTTTATTCTTCCTTTTCGTTACAAACCTATTTTTCTCAAAGTTTCTAGACTACAAAAAGAAATGCAAATAGTTACATACCCACTCTGTTGGAGACGCAAGGGTTAATGGAAGTCATCCTTACTTGTTTTGAATTACATATTTTTATCCAGAACCAAAAAAAAAGGAAAAACAAGAAACATTTCAAGCGATTTTTAAGTTAAGCAATTTCAACTTTAGGAACAAGTTCGAAACAACATTATAAAAGTTTTATTTTCAGGACATTCGTGAAAAGAACATATTTATTTTCACTTTATGACAAAACAATAAAGGAAAATACCAAATTTTCTTCTTTTTTTTTAAAGAGTAATATTCTAATTTTTAAATTGAAAAATAAGCCTTAAGGATTTCGTTTTTTTGCTAATGCTTTTGAAATGAAAGAATAATATTTTATTACGAATTTAAAACACTTCAATAAGTAGTATAGGTCTTTTTGTAATAACTCTTAAAAGAAAACCCGCACTTTTACACGATTAAATATATTCTAATAGCTACTTGGACACGTGCGTATCCAATTTTCCCATATCAACGTCAATTTCTCTTCTTTAATCAACATAATGTACATTTTAATGGTAGATCCAGAAATTATGGGTAATATAGAAATAAATGTAGAGTGACCATGATTCAGTATTAATTTTCGTTATATGTCTCAATGGATCTTAATTCGATAGTTTTCAACACGGTTGTGTTAAGTACATATGTTGAAAAATGGAAAGATAAATAAAAACTATATATTAACCAACAGGCTTATTCTGAGCTTGTGACAAATTTTAAGTCATAACAAATTTGCAACTACAAATATTATGACTGCTGGGAAACAAAGAAATGGACTGAAAAAATGTTTGGTAAAGAAAAACTGAAATTCGTTACATACAATAAAAATACTTCGTGGCTTTTACCAAAAGTTCATAGCTTTTGTATTTGACCACCTAGATGTCAAAGAAATGGCGGTGATATGGTGGGAATGAAATGGTAGCCTTTTTAAGAAATTCATAGTGGCACCTACCACCATTCTTCCCCCATCATCGACGAGTCACAATTATATCCAAAATATGAATTTATAACAGTTTAAACTGTTGAGTCATGTTATCACTGAGCTCAAAATAAACCTGTAAATCACTTAGAAAACACCGAAAATTTCGTTGTGATGGAAAATATTTTCAGTCAGAATTTTATAATGTTTCTTTATGTTATGACCGACACAGAATACGAATTAGGCTTTAAAAAAAGGTATGATAGTGACATCATGTTATGATCGTTATGACTGCGCTCAGAACAAGTCTGTTAAAATCGAAATAGTACTGCGTTCAAAAACATTGTTATAATTTGTGAATCACTAATTTCTTCGAAATAGCCAAACTGTTTATGAATAATATTATTTAAATATGGTAATAGGCACAATATTAGGGACCATGGAGTTGGTAAAGAAAAATTATTATTGTGTGGATATTGTTTTCAGTCCGTAGAAGCAGTAAGAGAAAATTCAGTGAACTCTTTCTTGAAAACTTGGATAAACGTTGGAAATTGTTTTTTTGCATCCTTAAGGGATTACTTTGAAGGTAGGAAAATAAATTCGGAAAAATAAATAAATTATTTCTGTTTTATTTAACAAATTCCAATATTTTTTGAACGCAATATTATAGCCAACATTTGGAGACATAGAAATCGGAATGAATGATTTAACTTTTAGAAAGAAAACAACCATATATAATATTATAAAAGCTAAAAATGGACATGGTTGACCACCGTTGATCGATATTTATGTTAATGTGACAATCTTCTGTTTATGTCATGAATTGCAATAATTTCCCTTAAGTAACAAATATGTAACATAATTTGTTAAGTACACATACAAACCCTTAAATTATATTCTTATAATTTTCCAGTAATTTCACAGGTAAACAAAAAAATTGTTAGACCACCAAAATATTATACTTTATTTAATTATAATACATTAATAATTTCCTCTATACATAAAGAAAGGATACATTATCACTTTTTTTTTGGTTTATTCAGAAACAAAAAGAAAAAAGCTCATAAAATATTATATCTAGAAAATTAAAAAGGATATTTTCTTTTTCTGTGAATGATTATTATATTTCAACCAAAAATTGTAGGTGGCTAAAAGGTTTAACATTATTTTTAGTCGAACGAACCTTTAATTTGATTTATGATATTTCCATTAAGGACATCGTTACAGCCATCTTGGGAATTGTATTCATTCGATGGGTTAGAAATGATCTTATAAACGTTAAGTACAAATATAATATCTTTTGTAAGAGGATGGAAATCCCAAAATGAATTAAATGTAGTTGAATAGTTTGAAATGTATTAGTTATGAGAATTTAATATAAGAAAATGGTTTAAGATATACATATGTATGTAAGTTTCTGTTTTGTTGGGGATGATTGTGCTAAAATGAATGATTTGTGGTCACATGAAAATAATATTAGATCAAATGTTATTTATAGGTCAACACCTATACGGTTGATTACACTTAACTGGATGCAAAAAAGTGTGATTAAATATTATCTTTCTTCTTGGATATACGAACATATGAATTGTATAAAACTAACAAAGATGAAGATGAAAATTAATACTAATTATTTATAATATTGAAACATTCTTCTTTCTAAAATATATTATTCATAACATTTGGAATTCTACTACTTCAGAATGAATTTTCGAAATCTTAGAAATATAGAGTTTGAGGCATTCTATTTACAAATCGAAATTTAAAAAATTGGTCAAGTTATAAAGCATTGAAAGTGCGTCGAGATAGACGGCTAAACATAAACAATTTTCTTTTGTATTTTTCTGTAAATTAGATTTTAAAATGTGGTGGACGTAAAATTCTTTGAATTTTGACCCAGTTTTGGATATCTCAGGATTACTCCGAACACCTTATAATATTCGTATTCGTTTCAATATGTTCCTTGTAACATATTTCTAATTTTAAAATCATGAGAAAAACTTTTGTTTATATTAATTTAAAACTAATTAACTTATCAATTAATGAGTGTGAATAGAATATATAGTATTTTGCTATAAATTTTGTTGAATGTGATATAAATTTAAATTTCAAGAAACAAGGAAAATCATTCTTTGACACAAAATTCACTCTATTCTTAATTTCAATTACAAAAATGTAAATTATTTGCTTTATATATGAGTATTTTTATAGTTATCAAGCAGAAGTGTTAGAAAATAATATGTGTTGTGTAATTAAATATCAAAATTTGTCTTTTAATAAAATCTGTTTGTTGTGAAATTATTCCAAGAAAATATTTATTTACTAAGTATACCAAAAATGATTTTGAAATTTCACGAGACAAAACATTTCCGCGTATAAAATATTTCCGTATATATTAAATTTTTGTTTTAACTTTCTACGCATATCAAAATTTTACTTCCATATTTAATACGAGGTATTACCAGAAAAGCTTTAAGTATAGTATGCAGTTGAAACAAAATGAAATTTTTAAGAAAATCTTCACCATTTCGAATTACCAAGCTTAATAGTCATACAAAACGTATCCTCCTAATTTGTTTATATTCCAGTTTAAAGTTATATAGTAAAACTCCACTCTTTTCTCAATCTTTCTAGTTATTAAAAGACGATTTTATATAAGTAGGGACTTCAGAGAATCTTCATATTAAAATTAGAGTATTGTGCATGCCATATGAGGCTTATCAAAAAACAAAGCGTTTTAACTATAGAAGGTGATATATTCCGCTTTATATTCGTAAACATTATTTAAATGTGTATGACGTCACTGACGCACTGCATTTCTCTTGATTTGTGCTTCTTTTTAAATGGAAATTGTGAGTTTTGTGATTCAATTAAATAAAAAAATGGTTAAATAGAAATTGTAGTGTTCCGAATTGCTCAAATGTGAGAAAAAAAAGTGAAAGAATTGGACAATAACATTTCATATCATCGATTTCCCAAAGACGAAACAACAAGCAAAAAATTATTGTAATTTTGTAAGATTCCAAGAGTATATTGCTCCAACATGGTAATATGTTCATTAATTCATTTTGAAAGGGAATGTTTTAAAAGGGATCTAAAAAAAGTTGAGTTAAAGTCACGTCATCCAGGCATCATTTCATTGTAGTGGACTGGAGTAGATCACCTTCAATAGTTAAAACACTTTACTACATACTATGCTTAAAATTAAAATATTGGATACAAGAAGAGAAAATAAATTAGTATTTTAATGATATTTTCGTGATATTTTTGTATTAAAAGCTTGTCTATGTAAAATCAAATTCCAGCGTATACTTATTTGTTAATACATATAGTTTGGACAATCCTGAAACAATGGCCACGGAATACAATTTTGTCAAGTTTTATTTAATTATCTAAACACAGGTATATCTCAGTTATATACACAATGATTAAATTGACTAAATAGAATATTAATAATACCAAAAAAGGAAATAATAATTTCAAACCAATTAAAAGAAAAACGTTAATGAGATTTTAATTTAAAATTGAAAAATATTAATATAAAGATTTTGTTTTTACCTTCTTTTTTTTATTAAAAAACAAAAAAAAAAAAGAATGAAATCATAATAAAAATTGCTGAAAATTAACTTTAATTCAAAATTAAAATTATTACCCGAAAAATCTGAATTAATTAATCAAAAAATTTCCAACCACAATATTTTCCTTAACTTTTTCTTATTTTCTTATTTTTTTTGAGGAATTCTTTTAATCTGAAATTAATTGTGTAATTGCTTTTCAACTTGTTGGAAGCCTTAGAAACATTCGTCTTATTCTTGGTATGTTTTTTTTTTCTTGTCTTTTCTTATTATGGAGAGAAGATCCTAGAGAACTTTATTGCTTCATAAAATCGAGGAGGTGATTTTTAAGCAAATGCGTTATTAAATTTATGCAAATTTTTCGGGAATTTATTTTTTTTTTTCTTTCGTTGGTTTTATGATAAGAACGAAATGATAGAACCTTTATTATAATATTTTTCATTATTATTATTATTATTATTAATAATAATAATTTTTTTTTTTGGGGGTGTTGTTCTTTTAAAAAACCTGAAAAAGATTGACAAAAGAATGACAGGAAAACTTTTTGGTTATGTGAAGAAATTTTTAATAGAATTTAATTTTTTTTCTTCTTTCTTTACTTCGGTTTATGAATCATAAAAAGAAACCAAGACACCAGATTTTTGGTTACATTTTAATATATTATAATTTATATACATATATAAAAAGTAAACTATAATAAAATATTCGTTTATTCGTGAAAAGGAAAAGAAAACAAAAGGAGAAGAAAGGACGAAATTTGACTTCTTAAAATCTAATTAAAGGATGCTTTCAGTTTTGAAAAACGTGTCTTGAATATTTTGAAAGATTTTCCTGTTTTTCATTATGACCTTATCAAAACTTACATATATATAGGGTGTCTTTACTTGTAGGTCACACAAATAGATTAGTTTTAAGAAAATAAAATCAATCATCGAAGAAGAAATTTGGTCAATGTTTTGATCGAAATTTGGAAAATTTTAATTGAAAGAATGACACAGGTTTATGCGACGCAATTTAAATCTTAAGCAAAAATAGGTTTATTTTTGCTTCAGATGGTAAAAAAAAAAAAACTTATTTCTGCTTGGGCAATGTCTAGAAATATGCTTTTAAAATAATCAAACATTTAACTATGGCATCCTTGTTGTATTACAATACATGTATAGTTGTAACTTAGTGCCTACTGTTTACAGTAGTAAGATTAAGTAAAGATACAATACAACTAGGTCCCGAACCTGCTCCGGTTCAAGATTTTTTTTTAAATTATGTTAACCGAACCCAAACCCAAACCCAATCAAAAATGCGGTTCGGGTTCAATTTTTAATGGCAATTATTATCTAAGCGTATCGCTCAAATTTCAAATTTTAATTCACCATAAAAACAGGGTTCCGAACCCGTAAATTCGCAGTTCGCAGTTAGCGTCTCATGTGCAAAGGCTTTAAGAAACATTATTGCTAAAAAAAAAAAATTGCTATTTTCATAAACACCAGACATATAAGTCCAGGAGCATTCATTTTCCCCTAACCAAGTAATTGTGTGTACCGTAACATTTTAAATATGGACATTTTCTTTAAACTTTAACTTTTAATATAACATGAAAAGAAAATTTTCCAGAAAATTACACATTTTCAAACAATTTGTTGTTTATTTAAAAAGTTAACTTAAAAGAAAGTGAAATTTTCTTTTAACTTATAAGAAAAACTTTCTTATATATATACTTGAAAACAATAAAATCGAAATTTTTTCTTTCTTAAAGAAGCTTTTCCAAGAACATACATACCTATACCTACATATTCTGAAAGAATAGAATTAATTAAAGAAAGTTGCTTTAAATTTCATTTTCTTTTTTTAGTTTTTAAACATTAATTAGTTTAGAAAAAAAAACTTTGTTTTCGTGCATATATCATCAGGTAAATGATAGAACTTTTCAGGTTTTCTCTTCAAATGCTCGAAAATCTCATTTATCTTCCATTAATGGAAATTAAGTAATATATGGTATTACGAACATACATTTATTGACAAATTATATAAAAGCGTGAAATTACGAAATCATGATGGGAAAATTTATTTATATAATTCTTTTTTGTTTGAACTTTTTTCTTTAAGTACTAAAAATCATATTAATTGAATTTATTTTCAATTTTAAGTGAACTTGCAGCAATTTCTTTCTTTTTCTTCATATAATAAAATGTTTTAAGTAATTTAAAGAAAATTCGATTATAAGCATATTTATATACGTGAACATGTAGAAAACGACATCAAATATAACATATAGTACTAATCTAGAAATAATCTCATTTAATTATTTTTTTAACTTAATTAACAATGCAGACATGTTTACATTCTTCTATTTTTGTGTTATAATAATAATAATAATAATAATAATGAACTGGCGTAGTTTTTATAACTGCAAAGTACTTAAAGATTTTAGTCCTTTAGCATACAATTATAGAACTAACACTCATTTAAAAAAAAAAAATATCTTGTTACATAAAAGATAAAAGGATCTATACAAAACATTTCTCGTAATTACTCATTAAGTATTCAGTACTATATACTAGTTATATAGGAAACATAACCCTTTTAGAATAAAGCTTCTATACATACGCTGTTGTTATATGGTATATGTACAATTTTCTGTAATAATCTACTTATATGTTTGCTATACTAGACATTTATAGGCTTTTTTCACATTGCAACAAACTTAGTTTATTATATATGAAGATGTGTTGTTCTGACTATGAAAATATTTTTAAAGTACATAATATACAGGCTGTGCCAAATTAGTTGGCGAAATTAATTTAAACATTTTAAAATTATGTTATTAACAATTATATTTATTTATTCTTTCTTCATAAGTTCTTTGTCAACTTTATTTCGAACTTTACCAAAATGCAACGGAAATGCGCACATTGTCTAAGCATAGTTCTGGGTTTACATGTATAACGGACTTTTTTAATAACATATAGTAGATACTAAAATTCTATAAGTTATAACAGAATATCTGTCTATAGTACAGGGTGATCCAACTTCAGGTTCCAAACTTTAAAACAAAATAAAACACACACCTTCTGCAATTTTCGATAACTTATTCGTACATTTCGGGCGGTATCTCGGCAATAACTTGGCAGATGTTGTTTTTTAGGTGCTCCAATGTTTCGGGTTTGTTGGCGTGGACACGACTTTTAACGTAACCCCACAAAAAGAAATCCTACGGAGTTAAGTCACATGATCTTAGCGGCCATTTGACGCCACCAAAACGTGAAATAATACGACCTGGGAACTTTTCATGCAAAACCTCCAACGTTGCACCCGCTGTGTGGCAAGTTGCGCCGTTTTGTTGGAAGCACATGTCTTCCGTATCAACATCTTCGATTTCGCGCCAGAAATGTGCCTCATCAGACAATAGGACTTTCTTTGAAAATAAAGCATCAACTTCCTGCTGAACAATTGAACAATTTTAACGCGTTGAGCGATGGTTAAGCGGTCTGTTTCGTAAATGTGTTGTTGCAAACTGACATTTGACACTTTGAAAACAAGTGCTTATCGACAGCTGTTTGATTTACAGTGCTGCCAAAATAGGAAACTCAAATTGGGTCACCCTATATAAATTTGTAGCATCAAAACGGCGAAGTGCTATCCGTCTATTGGTAGGATATGAAAATTGTATGTTATATAGAAGAGAAAAAGTTTTGATTTCGATCTTAGATATAAAGGAATAAACGCGCCATCTCAAATTAAAATTCTGCAAAGAAATTGGTGTTCAAATAATTTTGATGAGCGACAAGTAACCTGAGGAAAAATCCCTAGTTTTTAGACATCTGAATTGATTCCATAATTTTTTATATTTTTTCGCAAATATTTTTTTTTTTTTCATTTCTAGACACAAAAGAATATATTATATAAAACTCATCAGAATGTTAAGTTGTTTTTCTTATTCTTATCCTATTTTTATGTTCTCCGATCAGTAAAACGATTTGTTAAGTTATCTTTAGACAAATATAATAATACTATACTAGTATAGAAAAAGAAGAATGACACTAAAAGAAATTTACGACAAAGTAGTTACTCGTGTAAGGATTTCATAAATTGCCAGCCAATTATGGAATCTATTCCATGCCAAAAAAGAAAAAACGAAACCATCCAAAATCCAAGGTAAAAATCGGTGAAACGAATAAAACCATGATTTTGAAATACACTTTTTGTCTTTTTTATATGAATAGACTATCATCGGATAAACGAAGAAAAAAAGAAGAAAAAATAGCAAATCCACTCTCTTATGGAATGTCTTTTGTATCACTTTCATTTCTATTTTCTTTCGGAAAGAAAATCCATCCACATATGAATCTGTGATATTACCTGTTCGTAATATTCGACAAGCTTTTATGGTATGTACCAATTTTGTTATATGAGCAATAAAATTACGGGAACGACGAAAAAAGGCAGTCCTTGTTCTCGATTATTAAAGGATGTTAGCAACAATATTCATGAAATTTAAAAATACACACATATATACAATATTATATCAGCTAAAGCAATTTTTCTCTATATTTTATTGGTTTCATGATATCTTTAGAATTCTTAACAAGAAATTGGTTAAAATTGTTTTTTTTTTTTTTTTGTGTGGTGCTCTAGCAAATTGGTATTACAAGAAAATTGAGAAAACCTATTAATTTTCTAAAGAATTGGTTCTAATAGAATTTATTTATTTTATTTTTTTCTCCTTTGGTTCGTTTGATTTTCTTCTAAGATTTAATAAGAAAACAAAAAGAAAATATTGCCAACAGCAGAAACCCACAAGAAAAAAAGAACATTGTGTCTATATTATTATTTTGTTTTTATCCCAATAATATCGATAGATTTTCTTGTAATCTTTTTAATTCTCTGAAACCAATCTTATTTAATTTGTTAATAATTTCCGTTCTATATATTGTATACATATTTAGATTGGATTATGTAGATTTGATTTTTCAGATACTCATGTTTTATTGTTTATAGTTAATTTTCCGATACAACAAAATAATGAGAACATCCAACAGATTTAAAAAAAAAAATTGAATGCAATGCCCAAGGAACATTACCAGTAACCGCTACATACCAGCTACTTACTCACATATCGCCACTAGCGGCAGAAACATGTCAGCGTGCTAGCTGGTTACAATACACTAGAGTTCCCAACTTGTATTCTTATATGGCACAGATTTTCAGTCTGTAAATAAGATATCTCGTTATTAATATGTGTAAAACAGATTCTATGTTATATAAAAATACATGTATTATAGCCTTTTTTTTACAAACACTTATGTCGAGATAGATTTCTTTACCGCCTTGGAATGGTGCCAAAAATTTTTACACAAAGAAATCTATGTTTTTTTTTCTCTGTAATACTACCCAAGCAAAAGTGAAATTATTGCTAAATAATTGCTAAATCACAGCAATTTAGATTTCAATATTATAAAAAACTTCTTACTGCGTTCAGCGGTTCAATAGAGTCACACTACTAAAAGCGAAAATTTGTATATACTTCTCAGGAATTCTAGAGGCATCCATTTACATAAAAGTTTTCGAATATAACAAATCAGATCATTGATTAAGTTCATATCTAAACTTCATTATCACAATGATATTGCATATCAGCAGCATCATATAATAAAATGTACATATTTATAAGATGACTTAAGAATGAATAGGATAGATTTCTTAACAAGTAAATTTATCTTAAACGGAAAACAAAATCTATGAAATTATATTATAACATCTAGCCTCCAGCAATATTTAAGCTTTAGTCTAACTAAGAATTCTCGTCTATAGCTACATCGAATATATATTTCCCAATATTCGCTTTTTCATTATCTTTCATGTTTTCTCTACGTGATGATGAATATCTTTTGCCTATATTTTACTAAATATATTTCTTAATCTTCATTAGTGATGTTTGAACTAATAGTGAATGGTGAAATTCCGATCTGGTTTCTATTCCCTGGCAGATTTTACATATGGCTGTCTGCATACTTACATACTTATAGTCTTCTTAATATGATAGTAAAAAGGTTGAACGAGTGAACTGAACGCAATTTAATGACAAGCAAGCAAGAATTATGAAAATTTTTGATATAAAATATACTTCGTACTAAAGTACTTATTTTTTGTCATTTTTAATATCTTTCGATAGATAGAAACAACTCAAAAATATTACATTTACGTTGTTAAAATAAACGTTTACTCTTTGATGATTATCAAAAAAAGGACATATTTGGAGCAACAATTTAATTCACCAAATGTAATATACTTATACATAAAATTATGTGTGTAAGTAATTATAGTTCAAAGTAATCATAAAAGAGAAATTTCTTGTTATTTTACATTGAGATAATGTAATGAATTCGTAGCAGATGAAATATGGAAAAGATGTTATATTGACAGTATATACATTTTCAAATATAATACAATTTGAAATAAATCATGTATTAACAATTAAATACAATAATAGAAAGAAAATGTATGTTTTTTATATGAAAAGACAATTATATCGGTACCGGTAATTGAAGTGTCCGTGTAAGTCAAATGACAACCGCATAACTTGTAATACTAAAATTTGATGTGAATGTTGTTTGACATATTGTCTGTCAGTAGTAAAAATTATTTGTTGGTAAAAAAACGAGTTCTTATTTTGTGTACAATGGACCTTAAACGAAATTTCAATTGTTGCGCTTCATTTGATTGGAAAGTCAAACATCCAAAATCACCGTATTCACCAGATCTGAATCCGTTGAATTATTCCATTAGGGGAATTTTACCAGTAGCGGTTTGCAAAAAAAAACAAACAACTTTGGCCGGTTTAGAAAAAGATTTGACTCGTGAATGGAACCGTCTAAGCCAAGACATCGTGCGAGCATAGTATGCATCGTTTAAAAAGAGATTGAAGCTGGTGGTTAAGGTGAAAGGCGGTTACATACCATTCTAATAATTGTAAAATAAACTATGTATTATAAACTATCATTTCCAGAAATTTTAATAAATCTGACCAATAAACAAAAAAATTACAGCGTTTTTAAATCCGAACACTTCAATTACCGAACCCGGTACTCCTTGAAAATACATATGGCTTTATGAAATATACAACAGAAACTTGAAATTAGATTAGCATATAGTAATTAAATATAGGTCAGATCCGTCTAAGGTTCTATACCGCTTGCTATCGTCCTGGCAAAATTATTTGACTAGATGCTTTTTCCCAAAATTTTATCATATAATCCCTTTTTTACCGAAGATCAGAACCTGAACATTTTCTCTTTCGTATCTCGTCCATAGACGGTCATCATTTTATCATTTCTATGGAGCAAAATAATACTATTGAAAAAATAAAGAAAATCCTATAACACTATAATATTATCTGAAATAATAGCACTTATGATACTTCAAAAATAGTCCTTAAGGATATGAAAGCACTTCCTTTTGAAGCATTCAAAAAAAAACCACAAAATTTATAATTTAATTTCTTTTATACTCGCATAGCGACTCATTTTTAAAATGATAAGACTATATAAAAAGAAAATATAACACAACACCACTATTTGGTGAGAAACTATTTTTATCTTAAAAGAAAGATACTATTTCTCTATGAATTCAGAGATCCTTCTGTTGCTGAGTGAACAAACAAGAGACTACATATTATACTAAAAATATTATACTAAATTCTTTGATGAGAATCGTTATACATATATTTAAATAAATTATGATAAGGGTCATTATGTCAACATAAAAATGAAGATGGTTTAGCTATTTTGATATAATTTAGTAAAAAAAAAAACACGACGACTAAAATAGAATAACTGAAAGATATATATTTGGAGGTTAGAGTTGGTTATTACTTTATTTAGTAAAAAACAGCTTAAAGAATAAAAAGTAGATTCAATTTCAATTGTTGTTGAAAAAGTCTAAATCTAGTATGAAATTCGGAAAATCTATAAGGATCTATATGAAGAAAAACGAATCAAATATAGAGCTAAAGGAATTGTATTCAGTCATAAAAGCATGCTCATAAATTTTCCAAGTTTTATTTTATAAATAAACGAAAATTCACTTCTCTTATCAGAAAAAACGAAAAAAAAAACGAAAAAAGGAAAATTCTTTTTATTTTTTAGGCAATAATGATGATGATGAAAAAGGGATATGAATGAATGGTATATTGGATACGAATTTTAATGCCTTAGGATACTCTAATGATGTGTTTATCCTCTGTTTAAGATATCAAAAGTTAAAAGCACATATAGTCGAAATGAAAAGCACTTAAAATATCTTATGGCGATTATATTGAGGAATGAATATGTAAGTAGTAGTAGTAGTAGTTGAGGGATCGTAAGGAATTAATCTGCCATCATTAACACCCATCTTTATCTGTGTATAAACATATATATACATGGAAATATTTTTATTACTACAAATTGTTTTAAACTACAATATATACTTGTGGAATATGATACATTGACATATAGAATTGAATTTAATTTTATCAAGAAAACTTTTAAAGCTTCAATATTTAATATAAAAAGATCCTAAAACATGTTTTTGCCGTAATATGAGTTTACATGAATAAAATATTATGGTTGGGAAAAAGTACATAAATATGTAATATTTTTTAATGATGGTGTTTTAAGATTGTTTTTTTTTTTTAATCATCGTTTAAAAGACACAATCTAGAATATTTTATTTTATAGCATTTTAATTATACAAGATTTCTAAGTTAATAACATAGTCCTAAAGGATTATTCGAAACTAAATAATAAGCATAAATTTATTATATTCTTCTCATCTTTATTGTATTTCACTTTATTTTCTTATGTTGTATACATTGTGTACATCCTTGTGATACGTTTACTATGTTTCTACTAGGCTTATAGACCGACCAATGACACAATCTTAAGGATCTAGAATTTCAAATACGATGATATTGTTTCTTGTTTGTTCCGGGTTTTTTTTTTCTGCCCTATATATCTACATTGAAATTTGTGCTGAAATATAAAAATAAAGAAAAGATCAATTTTGATGTTATTTATACATACTATAAACCCAAGAACAATCAAATACCAGAATTGATTACATTGATAATACAGTCCGTAAAGGAAATATTCATACACAATGTCAAACTTTCCGTACTAGCGGTTTCAGTACACCCATACCTCACTTTACAGCCTAGATACGTTCCAGAAAAGTTAGCCGTAAAGCGAAAAGCCGTATAACGAATCAATTATTTTTTGTAGCAGAGCTGCCTAAAGGTAGAAACTGAAACTAACCCGAAGGTCGTTAACAGTATGTACAGCATTGGGGGCCGTGAATCGAAAAAGCGTTATAATTTAAAACAAGCCGTTATAGCGAAATGCCATATAGAGAGCGGCCGTATAGCGAGATATAGGTGTAGACTAAATGTACAGAATATACAGAAAATAGATGATTCTAGCAAGAACCAACAATCAGCACTTTCTGTTTCATAGCCAAAATCGAGAAGCTTATGATTTCTTAGCTTGAAATATGTCAAAAGGAAAGAAATATACCCATAAATTGCACAGCATATACTACCCATAGGTCCACCAGTGACAGTATATTTTATATATTCTACGGTTTGATCTCTAATCGAACGATAAATTTGTTTCCAGTTGAGCTTATTTTTTTTTCTTTTTATTCGGTTTGGTTATCATGTTGTGCTTTTTTTTTCTTTACTTCTTCAAAGATCCTAGGATATCCTTTTAGGTTTATCACATTTGATGTCCCTTAGTTTCAAAGATAAATTTGTTTTATAGGAATGAACAAAAAAAAAAAAAAAGAAACAAGACAAAATAAAAATAAGGAATCATAGATGATCCTATAGATTAGAAGTTATTTCGTCTGTTTTCATGATTTGAATGTGTAAATCCTTTCATAGGCCTTTTATAGCCGTATCCTGCTCTTTTTCTTTTTATTTCCATTTTTTTATATATAGTTTAAAAACAAATGTCTCGAAAAACACGTTGGGTTTTCGTTTTTAGTGCGTTCACATTTCTCAAACTAAAAGATTGTATAACCTTTGTGCTCCTGGATATGTAACTGTGCGAATCCTTTTATTTTTTCTTCTTCTTTTTTGTACACATTTTTAATATGCTAAAATGCTGCATCGGACAAAAAACAAAAAAAATAAATACCAGAAATTCTTTGACTTTAGCTATATTTAATTCTATATAAAGAAACCTATTTTTGCTTTCTCACGCCATTGATTTGTTCACTCAAGTTTGAAACATAAAAGTCGTAATTCGACAATTTGTATGAAAATCCTGTCGTAAATTGAGTCACATCAAATGTGATTCCACTTTTTTTTTTCTTAATTTTTTTTTTGTTTTGCTCTTTCATTTAAAAGTGATAGTTATGGGTTTGAAAATAGAGAGTCTTGGGCAAGAGTTTTCCAACATCAGCATATCCAAAAACATTCGGCAGCCACCCAATTGTTCTATATGTATGTATATCAATATGATGTCAACAGACTTTGGTATATAACAGACAAAAAATTAAAAGTTCAAACTAAAAACGAAATAGAAAATAACTTTAAGAAACTTTTCAATAATCTCTAAGTACAAATGGTTTTGGAAGTCATAAAATAACATGATCCAAAGAGTTTTCTCTATCGATTTTCGTATATATGTTTGGAAAAAAAAAAAAGTTTCAATAGCTTTGTAGATTACGATTTTGTATTTTATGGGAAATTCTCCTTTCAATATTATGTTTTCAATTTCCACCTAAAAAAAAAATGGATATATATATATAGATATATAGCATAAAGAAAATCCTAAAGAGTTATTTATTACTTTTAAGAATCAGCTATATTAGTTGATTCATCTCTTACCCCTTTTTTTGAGGTTTTAGAACCGAATACTTTATTTAATTACATTAAATTTAGACAGCTTTGAAAGAAGAAAGGTTTAATATTATAAAATATTCTTTTGAAATATAATTTTGTTTATTTTATTCATTCAATCGTATAATGTAACTGACAGACAATAAATTCATTCAGAAACTGATGTGGATTAGAAGTCGATTGATTTAAATGGTGATTCTCTTGACAGACAAGATAATAGAATTATTTGCGATTGTTTTTGTTTTTCAAAATATAAAATAAAATATTCTACATTAAAACTGTCTACAAAGTGTAAAACAAACACAAACCCTCTGCAATGGATGTGCACGAGGTGGATAGTTATCTGGCATTACAAATAAATACAATGTAAGGAAAACGCTTGGGAATAAGTGTCTGGCTTATGTACTACACAAATATCTAGTTTGTGTAAAATGATTTTTTTTTAATAACAATGCACTGCTTAATGCAACCAACAGTCATTGTATAGAAGGCCTTTCAAATGTATTTTGCTAAAGCTAAAATCAAACACCTTGGCTTTATCATTAGCCGACTTCAGCATTCCGGAAACCGGTTCATTTCTACCGTACTCAGTTTAATGATGACTAATTTTAAATATGTCCACGGACCTCAAGGACCGTGTATTCATGTTATAATGCATTTTGTCCAGCAAAAACGGGAAGCCAATAGCACCATTCAGGATTTGCCTCACGTAAACCACTACTATCACTACTAGGTGCCGCCTTTCTAAGGACTGTAAACCTATCAATTTTAATCTATCAAGATATGGTAGCATTAGAGTCATTCCACGGAAGATTACGTAATGCAAATCGTACGAACCAATGTAAGAAATATCACGTTTCCTTGAAATAGTGATAGTCTCACATTTATCGCAGTTAAGGACAAGATTATTATTGAGACACCACGTAGCAAAATTATTTAAGTCCACCTGGAGGTATCGAGAATCATTAGAATTGGATATTTCTTTAAAAATAATCATGTCATCGGCAAAGTTAGAAATTTACGAATATTTAAGAGGCAAAATCGTTAACAGATAGGATAAGTAAGATAGGTCTCAAATACCTACCTTGTGGGACGCCAGATTATTCCCGAATGAATTGCATACCAGTCGCAAATACTTATGTTAAACACGACTTCCATGCACTTTATTACTTATGACTTTTGACTATCAGAACTTTTCCCAACTTTCACTATATTTTGGAGAAACTCCGAGCAGGAATATAGCCCCTAGTACTAGTACTGTAATCAAATTAATTAGATTTTAAAGTTTCAAACTTTTAAAATTGAATCAAAAACACATTTAAATGCTGTTTTAGTTTTACGTTATGTTTAAATAATATTCATTTAAAGTGAAAACAAACTTTTTAACATTTTGATTGAAAGTCATATATTTCTATGAAAAGTATTTAAACTTTTTCTAGAAACTATTTTCCCAGCGACCTAAACTAAATAACCACAATTTTTAAGAGGGAAATTTTACTAAAACATTTTGTGGTTCATAATAGCTGAAGATTTGAATTTACTCTATTCACGGAGGACGAATGAATTTTCATCCACAAATGTTTTATGAAATTAAAGTATAATTTAAAAACGTAATTCTATACGAATTTTATTTAATCATTTTGATTGAAAATGATATACATTTAATAACTTGAACATCTTCTTTTTATTATGATCAACTATTTTAAATGTAAAATGATATTTGATATTTTGAAAGCTTTAAATTATTTTATGGTTAATACTTTGAGAATTATAGATATCGAATTTGTTGCTATTATTATATTTTTCAGTTGGAAAACTTATTATAATTTTCAATTTAATGGAAAATATTATATTTCTAAATATGAATTTTCTGATATAATATTTAATAGAGAAACAGAACACAATTTCAGCGAAAATATGCCCAATTTCTAGCACTTTTTAAAAAAAAAAGTTTTTAATGTGTAAAGTTCTAGTCCCTACAGATGATGGAGAATCCATGACCCACATGATAACTGCAATAGATATTCCATCTTATGCCAACATTGCTTAAGAGTGCAACTTTACGTTACATAAAATATGGGACTATGGATATGTAATTTATTATATTATACACCATAGACTCATATAACCTGTCCAGCTTGATGTTATTTCATCTTCGTATGTACTTAATATGGTATACAAAAAATAAATACTTCAAAGCATTTTTATTTTATTAAGCTTTATATAAAATGCAAATAATTCCCAACGCCTTTAAAAAGAAAAAAAAAACATTAATCTTCCAAAAATTTGTAGCCGAATTTTTATTAATTTTTTTTTTTTTTGTTACTTTAATGGTTATCCCTTTTTATACCCTATAGTAGTATACCAAGGGTATAATAATCATTGCAGAACGGTCTCAGGGAACTAGATGTATATGTGTAGCATAAAGTTTTGTGGTTTTTCTTTCGTTTTCCAGGTTTAATTGGAAAATCAAGCCAAAGATAGAGGCGAAACAAAAAGTTATATAGTAAAGTTATCCTCGTCATTAAGATTTTTATGATTTTTCAGATTTATTTCAAAAACTAATTGACAGATATAAATTAAATATTCAAAACCCTAGAGTATGATTCGTTTGATTCCATTGGGACCAAATCGAATCGAAAACGCGATTACAATAGTTTTTCGAATACGATTTAGGTCGAATTGTATTAGACCACATTCTGAGAACATGAAACAAAGTTATGCATGAAAAAAAACGTTGAAATGTTATTAGTTTTTGGTTATATTTTCAGAAATCGAATGAATTATGATTTGTTAAATACGAGTCGAACTTCTACCACGTGTTATCAAAAAGTCGGCTGTGTACCGATTTTAAGATTCTATATTATGTTTTTATTAAAATATTGTTTTAATGTAATCAAATTTTTGATATTCTCCGTTATAAATCATAAAATGTTAAAGAAAGGTGTGAGAAAAATCGTATAGAAGCTCCATTTTCATTTTTCCGTTTTTTTTTTTATAAAATTTTAATATAAATGATGGAAAATTTAATATTGACGATGTTTATAAATATTTTGTTTTTTTGCATTTTCAAATATTTCTCCTAAATTAACTTTTAAAAATACATCTGTATAAACAAGAAATTCATTATTTTGCATATTCTTTAATTTTTATAAGAAAATTTTTATTAAATTAAGAAAAATATTTTTTTCTCGGAAGAAATTAGGTGAAAAAAACACATCATAATTGAACATGTCTCAAGTAATTAGTTTTATATCATATGATAGTACAAAAATAAGGTAAATTTGTCAATATATGTTTACGTTAGTGAATAATTTTACATATTTTCTCAAAAAATAAATATCCAGGCTTCCTGATATTTAAGAATTATTAAATTTTGTTTAACCAAAATAGTACCGGGTTACTCATTGGAAGAATCATAATACAAAAGATTATAATTAAATCGAGGAAATCCTCAATATGGTTCAAGATTTATATTAAATTCAGTTCTTAATCAATATCACACAGTTGCCTAGAGTTTCTCTAACGATATGGACTACATCTGCTATACAATATCAAGATATATACATACAAACAAAGGCACAGAAAGATTGAATGGATAATAACATCCAAAAGAATACCAGTTTTCCTGGTAAAGAAAAAAAAAAGCAAATATAAAAGGATATAAGCTAAATGGGCAGAATAATGTTTTAGCTCATCTAAATTTACATATAATTCTTCTCGGTTCTCTTTAAATGAATCCAACTGCAGCATGTAGCGGCGTTTATATTATGTTCAACATTATCCGAAAATATATTATATAGAAAATATAACACATGATATTGTATAACATCAGAAAATGTTGCCGTCCATGTCGATTATTCTTCCTTTTTTTATATATATATATAGTATATGTATTAGGTATTATAGTCGTATATTTCGTCAGTATTCTTGGTAATGGGTCAATTTTCTAAGTCTCATCCTACAACTGCGTATTTGTGTATAAAAAGAACCTCATATAAGGTTTTTTCATCATGTATATTTATATAGCTTATTTTTAACAGATATAACGACTAAAAATGTCTTTATATATTGAGAACATATATCAAAACATACGTTCTACTGACAAACAAAATATATATTATGTTAAAAAAAAAAAAACAGAAGAAAAGGCAAATAGTCACAAAAGAATCCCTCGAAAAATTGTATCTGACCTATGGCTATCGGATGCAATTTATCTTCAGCTCAGCTTTATGGATTTGATCCTTTTTACTATATACGGACTTTTCTTTGTAATAAATATAAAAAGGAACCTTGTTCAGAAAAAATTGTCCAACGTTACATTCAATACAAAACAGTATTTTAATTTAAAATGTGCAATATATGTACTTACCATGAACATTTATTTTGGTGAAATTCAAATTTCGTTTCCTGATTTTATTTTTATATACTTTGATTTCGTTTCAATTGTTTTTTGAACTGTTTGTTGAATTTCTAGAACTTTCATTTCTGAAAATGGTTCAAATAAATATTTTCGTTTATATTTGAATATCATATCCGGAACTTACTATAAAAATTTAAATTTTTATTGCACAAACATAAATTAAAAATGGCGACATCCTTTGTTCGAAAAGAAAAGCATTTTGAAAATTCCCGATTAAAATTTCTAACGAAAATGAAATACATATATCTCTTAGCAAAACATAAATAAGAAATTTTTTAAACAATTTATGTATTATTTTACTACAAAATATTGTTTTAATATTTTTAAAACATTTAATAAAACAAAACATTATTTTTAAGTGACTTTTTCCTAGAAGCGTCACAGAATTCTGTCCATACCGCCATCTATCAGTCAATATATTCGTATATCATAAAAAGACATCAACTGAAACCAACTTCAGTTTATTTTCATAAGCAGCTGTCTAAATTTTCAGTTTGCGGATTTGATCTTTGAAAATAATGATTTGTTCTTGAAAAATGTACACTTGCGTATAAAAACTGAATTCTAAAATAGTACAATTTCAAAACGGAAATCCTTTGAATATAATTAAAATTAATTATTCTCAATTATGGAAGAATTAGAAAATGTAACAAGAAATACTTCGGTAGTGAAAATTTCATCGTGTCTTTATAAAATTTATAAAAAAATATGTGAAGATAAAGAAAATAAAATTGTTGAACATAATATTAAAGAAATTGATTTTCTTAAAGCACAATGTAAAACCGAAAATATTCAATTATGTTTAATGAGTTGCCAAACATTTATTAAATTAGCTGAAAATGGTGTTCTCGAATTAGGAAATGTTATGTCTATGTTAATTTCGTTGCTTCCAAATTCAAAGTGAATTATATTCTATTTAAAAGAAACTCAATACAAAATTATATTTTCTCATTCTTTTTAGTTTTAATCAATATACTGCAATCACTGAAGGTGTTATTAGTTTATTATTATTAAGTTTAAAACGTAAAACAGCCCAGACAAATTCCAATGAGAAATTTCAATGTCAATTCGGTTTAAAAGCTCCACAACATCCGTTGATTACTTTAATATTAAAGGATGGTACAAATATGAATGATATTGCTAATAAAATAAGTGGAATTTGTAATCATCATGATAAAGAGTTTGTATTTTAATTTTATTTAATAGGAATTTTGATAATAACGTTTTTTTTTGTAGGATCAAACAGAATAGTATAGAATTTTTACGTCCAGTTTATCTTTATATACTTTGTAATCCACAAATGCTACCCGATTCGAAAGCAATTTGGACAGCACTTCTAGCACAAAGTACAACATCAAAAGAAGCTGATGAATTAGTCAAGGAAATAGTATCGTGGAGCAAGGTTTTTCAAGTTTTTTTTTATTATTATTTTAACATATTTATGATATAAATTTCTAGCTAACAAATCCGAATTCATGTCTTTTTACAAGTATTCTTGTAATCGAAGCTATTCAACATAATTTGAACAAGAAAAATCATCAACATGCAATTGAATTACTGATTTATTTAGCTCATATTGTAAATGAGTTAATTAATTTCGGTATAGATCCACGTCCTGCATTACATTCGATATACGAAACAATTCATAAATCTTCTGGAAACGATAATAAAAACTATTATAATGTTCTTCTTGTTTTGTTGGCACAAACTTTGCACATAATTTGTCCAATTTATTTACCAGATTTATTACGAATTTTTGAATTTATTATCATCAAAGAAAATAGTGGAAATCAATATATTTTATTAATGATTTTAGATGGTATTATACAATGGATGTCTCAGCCAGCATTTATACCGATCGATGGGATAACAATGTCAACAGAAATTGTTAAGAAAATCCTTCAGAATCCAACAGAATCAATTCAAAATATTTCAACAATTAATTTTCGTACAAATATTAAAATTTTACATTCAACGATTGGTATTGCTTTTGATATTGCTAAATTGGCGGAAAGTTTTGAATCTGCTGAAGATAAAAATGTTTTCACTTTTGTTGATGCACTTAATACGAGCTCTCGTTTGAAATTTTGTTCAAGAATTAATTTATTTTTAAGAGCAATATTTTTATCAAAAGATCCATCACTTGATTGTTGGTTTAAAATCTATCAAGTTATACTTTCGATTGTGAAATCAAGTGAAGATATTTCTGTGGATTTTATTATGACATTCTTATTTAAACTATCGAAAGAGACCAATCCAGAAATACAATTGGAACTGTTACGTGGTTTATCAAATTTTGCTGTATCAAAAGTGAGTAGATATTTCCAAATATGATTGATAAAAACATTATTTATTTGGTTTTTTAATTCTAGGATAATGTCCCAATAATTTTGAGTACAATACAAGCTTTATTTAAAATCCATGAAAATGATACAATTTGTATGGATTTATATTTAAGATTATGGAAAGTCGAAGTAAATATGTTCTTATTTAGCATAGTTTTAAATAATGACTGGTTTTTTACTTTTTTAGAATAGAACATTTCCATTTCTTCATAAAATTCTATCAAAATCGCCGCACGAAAAATCGAAATCATGGGAGTTTCATTTAACAAAAGCTTATACGATTAAAGAAATCTGTTCGAATAAGTAAAACTATGAAAAATATTTCAATTTAATAATTTCTTATGAGTTTTTTTTTTTTTACAGGCCATCTCAATATGGTACCGAATTAGTTTCACATCTATCGGATACCTTAAACATATGTACAGATGAAAAGGGTGATTTGGCAACATCATTAGCTCTAGATGCAATCATTATACTCTGTGAAAGTAACACTGTTAATATAACATCAACATGGAAAGCGATAAGCGGAAAATTTCGTCATGAAAAACGTTTTAAAGCTTTAAAAAGTTTATATAATTTCTTTTCATATGTTCCACTATTAAAAATGTCATCACTTGAGTATACACAATTTTTCGATGAAGCTATTGAACATCTTTGGTTGGTAATAGCTGAATCTGATAAACCTGAACTAGTAAAAACTGCTTTAATGGCTCTAAAACATTATGAAATGGAATTACGTCATATACCATTGAAATATCGTCAAGGTATTATTACTAGCCGTTATCCTAATGATCCAGATAGTCTAGAAATGTTAGATTATGTACCGGGTGAAGTTTGGATACAACTTTTAGAGAAAATTCGTCCAGATTGTTTACGAGAAGCGGCTGATTTGATTGGACATTTTATATATAAAGAAATTGAATCATTTCGTGGTGGTATTTATCGATTACCTGAAGGTGTTCCGGAACCAAGAAAATTTGGATCATCATATTTTCCAAAAAGCACTTTAAAAGCTATTATTAATTATTTAGTACCACGATCTCGTTTAGAGCATTTCCCTGAACCCGATGTTATTACAAAAGCTTTACGTGCAATCTCAAAGAAATTTCCAAAACCAATTCCACCACTTAATTGGTGTTTTCTTCATAGTTTCTTTCATTTAAACTCGGAAGCACGTAAATATTGTCTTCTAATTGCAACAAATCAAATTTCACATTCCGGTTCGGCACAAAGATTACTTGAAAATTTTTTAGTTGATTTTAAACCGAATTGTTTCGAAGAAGATTTACTTTTATTATTTAGTTTATTACCGGATTTTGCAAAAACTATTGAAACGTCTATTTTAAAAGCTTTCATAGAAAAAATTGCTATTTATTGCTTTAAAGAATCGCAATTAAATGGTTTCATAGAAGGTGGGCAACGAATATATTTCTCGATAATATAAAATTACCTATTTTTTTTCCTTTTTAGGATGTCTTTTCGAGAAGTTTTTAATCAGTGTAAAATATGTTTTTACCAGCGATTGTGAAGTCCAAGAATCATTGGATGTATTCACTTTGATCGTTGAGAGATATATGGATGCAATGGATTTAGACTCTAGAGTAATTTTGATTTGATTGAGCTCTTTTAAAACATAGATAAACTTTTTTTTCTTTTTTTTTTTTAGCTTTTCGAGAAATATACTGAAGTTGTTGGAACATTACATCCGAATTCTATTGATGGCTTAACTTCACCAAGTACTTGGTGGGAAGTTCCTATAGGAAAATTAAAGAAAGCAACAATAATTCGTTGTTATCTAGTTTTATATAATACAAAATTGGAAAATCCATTAAATTGGCTAGGACCTTTAATAGATGCATACGCTGAAAATAAAGATGCACAAGAATTTTTCTTTCGGCATTTAGCCATTACTCTATATGCTTTTAATGATGACAAAAATTCATGTGCATGGATAATGGATTTATTTCGGCAAATTCAAACTTTACTGGCGGATTCGACAAATACAAAAAAACAAGAAAAGGTCTTCTTTCTTTTGGACGTTTTCGTTTTATGTGTAACCGTTTTTTCCGGATCTGCCATACTACTTGGAAATTTAGATATTGCAGCAACATTACGAAATTCAAGAATGGACATTTTTCCAGAAAGTTTACAAATACTTTGTGATCATATTTTTTGGAAAGATAACGAAGCAAAAGTATTTATTATTACTCAATTTCTTATTTAAATTTTCTTTTATTAAATTTACAAAAATTTCAGATTTATGAAATAATTCATCATTTATACAAAAATCCAATAATTCCTGATCATTATTCAGAAATGTTTAAAAATTCAATTATTTGTTCAAGAAATCGTCCTTATTTTGAGAATAAAACGATTTGGACAAAATATGTTGGAATGAGAAAGTAAAAAAATTGATGCCTTAAAGAAAATTTATCGAAAGTTAACAAAACACACTTAAAGCACACAAAAGCTTCCCAGTTATTTAGTTGTAAAGAAGAAAAAAATATTAAATATTTAAAAAATAAAACACCATTTATTTTAACACAGTAAATATTTTGTTTATGTTTTTTTTTTTTTAATTTCAACTTGAAAGTGCTATTATTTTCAGCAATTTTTACAGTGTAGATTCAATAACTTGAAATCAAAGCTAACTTCACTTAGTTTCTTCAGGAGGTCGTGAAAAAGGGTAGTTGTTGTCAATTGAAGTGAAAGAAAGTTCTCTTATATTTGTAGTTTTATTGTGATTTTTCTCGAAATTGAAATCAATAAAATTCGTAAAAAATGGATGACATTAAACTCTCTAAAGTAAGTGATTTTTCTATTCATATTTTACGTGTAATATGCAAAAAAAACTTTGCTTGAATGAAGATGGTTGAAAAGAAAAATCTTAACATATGTTCTTTTATTTTTTTGTCGCGCCTAAAATTGTTTTAAGTTTTTTTTTTATAAATATATAAATTAGCAGAAATTAGATTGTAATTAGAATTTGGAATTATCGAAAAATAAAAACATTTAATTATTATGTTTTTGACATTAGCTGTCAAGCAGAAAATTTTTTGATTTGAAATTGGGTTAGTTATATTTTGTACTAGATTTGTGCGAAATTATGGAAAAGTACTCATGAATTTAAACGGAAATATTTTTACCGGATATGCAAAAGGAATTCAATAAATTTAATTAAATTATATATCATAATTCAACATTTATGTTCAAATTCATTTCAAAATATGTAAAAATCAGAAAATAGAATATATATTTCTCAAATTAAACATAGTAATTTATTAAAGAGGCGTAAAAAATGATGATTCTGGTTATCAGATTTTAGCCATTATTAGCCGTTTAAGTTACCAACATTTATTACAAAAAACGAAACAAAGTTTCTTATATAATATTAATGTTAACGAAATTCAGAATAAAAATTGTTTTATTAGAGACCATAACAGACCAGAAAGATTTTTTTCCCGTAAATCAAATTTTTATAGACATTTTTTATTGCTTCATTTGAACCACACAGATTGAATTCTCTCTAAAAGGATATATCAAATGAGAGAGGCAGATACTAAGCGAAAACTTGGAATACATAAAAGACACAAATTTTCTAACTTTCATCAATTTTGCCTGTTTTCTTTTAACATAGAAATAATATTAATATTTTTCCACAAAATTCCGAACTAATTTCTCGGATTATGTTATTTCCTTCGTTATGAACATAATAAATAATATTATAAAAAGTTTTCCGTTACATTCGTGACAACTTGGGAAAAAATGCCAATGAAAAGCCTTATCTAAAACTTTATCGAATAATCATGGGCGTCGTTAGGAGGACAAAACTCATTGCCCATCCTAGAAAAATCGACAGTATTAAAGAAACATACCGTTTTTATTCTTTTTATCTTAAGAAAAAATTTCAATACCATTCCTCGTAAAATTATTTTATCATTCCCGAAAACCTCTGTTTACCAAATATTATCGAAATCGTTACAACTGTTTCCGAGAATGCTAATTTTATTTACACAATTACATATAATATGTGACTTACTCACACGCGTGAAAGCAGAAAAGTGCGGATAGAACCGAATGCACCTGAACAATACCGTCTCGTGAAATAAATATAGAAAATTTTAAAAAATAGATTAGAAAGGAGTTCTCTCCTAACGTACACAAACTGTTTCATGCAGTATTAGCGCTTCCAGTGATCTCCACCAGTTCCGAAAGGAACTGCAATGCGTCGAATGAAAACCTGGTTAAGAAAAACTATGCTCTAAAATCGATTCTAGCATATGTATGTCTTTGTTGCATAAAGCAAATGAAATAGTGAAAAAATACAATCACTTCTAAGGCAGTTTTGAACCGGATGAGCCTAATTAACCTAATTAACAAATTAAAATTAACGAGAAACTTTGAATTTTACTGCAGAGTTGCAGAAGGCACCAGTTTGTATGAGGAAAGTGAATGAACTCCATTATTACGAGGCATCACTTGTATCTCTCATTAAATTGCTTCGTTACTTCTCAAACTTGTCAACTCTACTAAAAAGCTAGTTAATCTCTAATTGGATTACCGAAATTGAAATTTTGCGGTCACTGATTAGCTGGTCGAGTGTCCCTCCTAGGAAAAGTTCCTAGCTACGCTAATGCGAATAATCATAAATTTGTTCCTACTCAAAATCGAATGTCTTCATTTCGATTTTTTCTCCTTTCTGATTCATCCATAATAAAACAATCAAAACAATAAATTGCCAGTCTATATTTTTTCGTCGCCATACCGAATTTTCTCGTCATAAATATTGACCCAATTCAATTTGGAAAATGTATATTACAAAAGTTGCGCCTTCAAAAAACACACATATTTCAAAAAAAAGAAAAGGTTTTAAAGAAATTTTCAAGGGCAAGATGATGGCAAAAATCTTATCAAGAAAAAATTTTACCAAAAAAACTGTACCTACAATAATAAAACCAATCAAAAACACCTAAGTAAGAAATTTTTTTTGGTAATACCCCAACAATTTTTTGCGCAAAATCATATTTATATTCCCACAATGCCGTAGCGTAGGAAATATCTCCTTCTCTAAATGGGAATATATCCTGTTCGACTCAACCAACATGAATTTCCCATTGTATATGGTATCCTGAATCGTTATTTCAAGAAAAATACGGATCCATTACATTCGTGGATATCGTGGAGTAAACGTGCTTAAAAATTCCAATTGTGTTTTTATTTATTATTTTATTAAAGTTCTTTCTAAATGTGGAGAATAAAACGAGTAATTTGAAATTCGTGAATATTAGTGAATTATTTTCAAAATAACAAAAACCACCAAAAAAAATGGATTTAACAAAATTTATGAATAAATTTAATGAAATTGATAAACAATTATCACCAACATCATCGTTACGTTTAAGTTTTGATCAAATTTCACCAGAATGTGATCATCCTGAAGTGAATAAGAAAATCTGGGGAGTACCAGTACCACCTTTTGTATCTGATAAAGTTGTATCATGGATCGAAGAAGGACTCAATGAACCACCAATATTCTATAAAGGTGTTAATGTTCTTAAAAAGGTGGTTTTCTTATTATTATTATTTTTGATTAATAATTTATTTTGTTTGAATTTCTTAATCCCTAATGAATGAGTCGTTGTGTATATAGTACCAATGTTGATAACACCTTAAGAGTTGTAAAATATGTGACAAAAACTTTGATGATCAAAATCGATAGAATGTTTTTATATCTGACAAAATATCCGACAAAAAAAGCAAGTCATATCTTCACTGCATCATATGAAAATTTGATGTTTTCCATAATATAAAACACTATAAGTTCCGGATAGTGTTTGAATTATGCAACATTCACTCAACTGAAGTACTATACAACCAACCTTTCGACCTATTTTGGGTTTGAACTAGTTTGTTTTTCTTGGTTCCATAAAGAAAAAAACAAATAAATAACGCAGTTTCGTTGATATTAAATCATATTGGGTTGTGCTGTGTTTGCTAATTTTTTTTTTAAAGCCTATAAATATGTGTATTGATTGATTAAGTTCTACTCCTCGACTTTTTTTTTGGCAACCAATATAAAAGTTGAGTATTTGGAAAGGACAACATATGATCTCGATGTTTATCACCTATTTAATACTGATTGAATTTCATTGTTGAGGTGAAAAATATTAATTAGTTTCGTCATTCATTGGTTTGGACAGACTCTAGACCTACACATTCTACTTCTACAGGTCGTTAAATTGCAGTGAATCGATCAGAATAGAAACCAATTAACAATTATAGCTCAATCAGATATATACAGGGTGATCCAACTACAGTTTACGAACTTTAAAACAAAATAAAACACACAAACTTAACGAAATATACTTATTTTATCTTGTTAATCACAAATGTTATGTATTTCATTAATTATGAAAAATAATATCAATTATAGTAAATGGTCGCCTCTGTACTTTCTGCAGCAGCCAATCCTTTTGACGTAATTTTCGATGACTTTTTCGTAAATTTCGGACAGTATCTCGGCAATAGCTTGTCAGGTGTTGTTTTTTAGGTGCTCCCACGTTTCGGGTTTATTGGCGTAGACACGACTTTTAACGTAACCCCACAAAAAGAAATCCAACGGCGTTAAGTCACATGATCTTGGCGGCCAATTGACGACACGCAAACGTGAAATAATGCGACCTGGGAACTTTTGACGCGAAACATCCAACGTTGTACCCGCTGTCTGGCAAGTTGCGCCGTCTTTTTGGAAGCACATGTCTTCCATATCAATATCTTCGATTTCGTGCCCAGAAATAATCGCTCACCATTGACTGTTACAGTCAGACTGTAATCGTTTTCAAAAAAGTAAGGCCCAATGACGTCGCCTGACCACAATGCACACCAAACAATAATTTTTTGGCTATTTTATGGTGTCTCATGAATCTCATGAGGATTTTCATCTATCCATATGCGGCAATTTTGCTTATGAACACATCCAGAGAGATGGAAATGTGGCTCATCAGAGAAGAGAATTTTCAAAATCAGAATTATTATTTCTGTAGAGCAATTAAACAATTTTAACGCGTTGAGCAGTGATTAAGCGATCCATATCGTAAATGTGTTGTTGCAAACTAAAATTTGACACTTTGAAAACAAGTGCTTATCAACAGAAGCTTGATTTACAGTACTGCCATCATAGGAAACCAAAATTGTATCACCCTATATTTTCATCAAAATTTGAATTTATGCTAAACCCAAGACATTTTATCTGTTACAACGACGCTCAGTCTTATATACTCGTACAATAATTAAAACTGGAATTGAATTGATTTTATTCGTAAATATTTATAAGAAAGAATTTGAAATTCATTTATTCAATTAAAAGAAAAGGTGTTAAAGAAGTGATATAATAAATTAAGGAAATTATAATATATATTTGTGAATTTCTTTTAATTTATATTAATAAGAACTTACGCAATATTTACATGACCTATAAATAATATATTATTACGTTTGTTTTTAGAGGCGAAAATTTGGATTTGTAAAAATATAGTAAAACTTTGAGAATAATTTATATAAAAAATAAAAATGAAAAATATCTCAGGTATATTTTACACTGTGAAATCTCGAGTTGGTTAAGGTTACAAAACCTTAGGGACCAAATCGTTTTTGTAGTCACGATAAAAATGAACAAAATTGTTCGTGTTTTGATTTTTATCTTAGTAAATAAGATTATTTTGGCCATTTATCAGAAGTTTTATGGCTTATGAAACCATTCCAAGTGTGCTCTACATGAAATCAAATTTTCAATTCAGTGATTTTAGTTATAAAATTATGCTTAAGATCAATTCTTAAATTGTTTTTATACAAACAAGCATTTCGTGATCGGTTTGAATATATATTAGGAGATAATATACGACTTAAAGGAATTTTCATCAAAAACAAACATGTTTATTTTGAATGAGAACTTTGTTTTATTTTAATCAAGATATTTTCCATCATTAGCTATGACTTTTGTTAATCGTTCCGGAAGGGCACGGATTCAGCAATCCAGCCATCGAGCAATTTTCGCAGTCCTTCAAAATTGAGTATGTATGTATCAGCAAGGCCATGTCGACCGAAAGAAATAGTAATCCGCGGGGGCAATGTGGTGAATACAGCGGTCGGGGTAGCATTCCCAACCAAGCCCTTCCAACGTTTCTTGAACCAGTTTAGCAACGTGTGCCCTGGCGTTATCATCCTGCAAGATCACTTTATCATGTCTACGAGCCCATTCTGGTCATTTTTCCTTCAAAGCGAGATTAAATTTGATCAGTGGTGGTCTGTAACGATCAGAAATGACTGTTTCATCCGTTTTGAAAAGTTCATGGTAGACACCCTTTTGGTCTCACCAAATGCAGAGCATGTTTTTCTTCCCATGGATATTCGTATTTGCAGTCGATATTGATGGCACGACGGTTTTTCCGATTGGGATTGTCAAAGAATTTATTTCTCATCATCAGTAACAATTCGTTGCAAAAATGATTTTATTTTGAACCTTTCAGCAACATTTCACATATGGTCAAATGCCTTCCAATGTCTCTTTCTTTCAGTTCATATGACACCCAATTTATTTCCTTTTGAATCCTTCCCATGACATTCAAATGACTGGAAATTTTCTTCAGACTAACGTTTAATGCTGTTACGAGTTGTTCTTGCGTTTGACATGAATCTTCATCTAATAATTCCTGCAATTCATCGTCTTTAAATTTCTTTGGCTGTTTTAGAACTGAGTTGAGTCGCATCCAATACATGTGAAGCCACTAGTATACTAACCTTTTCTGTTTTACCCTTAATAGATGATCAATTCTAATATTTAATTAATTTTTGTTATTTTACCAATATTATAAAATCGACTTAACTAAAATTAATTCAAATTTAATTTTTACTCTTATTATAATTAAATTTACTTCATTATTCACTTGGATAAGTTTATTATCATTTTATTGTCATGTTTGTTATATCATTAACGTGTCATTTCCATTACTCATACTCATATTGTCTGCTTTGCGTATACAATCTCGACATATGAAACCTATTTTCCTTGAATAGCATATAAAAATAATCTTCTATTTTCAATTTATGTACTCATATTACTCTACTAGGATAGAAATTTATCCTTGAAGCAATGTCAATGCGAATATCATTAACATCAGGTATTTAAATAGTCGTTAAAACAGTTAATAGATCCGGGAGAGTATCTGTAGTAAATATTTATATAGAACTCTCTTTATAATATAATGGATACTTAACATGTGGCGAGTTGTTTAATTATCCTTAAACGACACATACTCAAAAAAAAATATTTGATCTTAATTATTCTCGAATGTTAGAATCCTCTTAGGTATGTTATGTTTTTAACACAATTTAGATAAAATTTGCTTCTCATATGATACTGCTAATAATGATGATGATATGATGTTTAAATGACACAGCTTTAAACGTATGAACTATGAAGGAAAAATATATTCAAAGTTGCTAAGAAAATCTGTAAAATTTTCATCTTCGTTCTATAACAAAACAATTTAAGCATTCTGTTGTAAAATTGTTTATCTATAATACAAATAAGTTTTCAATTTTGTCGCAACCATAAAAAAAAGCCACTTTTCCTCCTTCAGTATATTTAAGAAACTATGTTGCTGTTGAAATTGAAAATTATATTTTAATCAAGATCTAAAAAAAGGTTATTTCTTCTTGTACTTAAGTTTTGTTGATAATTTGTAAAGAGGTTAAGACTTCACAAAAAGTTGTATCTTTCAATTCAAAAACATTGATTATTTCGATTTCTAAATTGAAATTCTTCTAGTAGTATTGTACTTTAACTTTCATTTTCTGTTATCCTCTGATGTACTTTAGGGATTTTAAAAGTTTGTCGTATCCGACCCATGCAACAGGCTTTTAATCTTTCACACGTATACTAAATAAAGATTAATGATCATGTTTGTTGTCAACTTAAATAACACTCAAATATATGATTATAAAACTTCTTGGAAAAGTTGAAAAATATTCTTAAGAAATTATCAAGAAATTTTAGGAATTATATACTTTCAAGATGATGAACTTCTAAAGAGATGAGATGATGTTCAGTTTTTTTTTTCCTAAATAATTCTAAATTTTAATTCGAATTGAAACTATATGAGACTATATGGCTTTGAGTTGTATATGTATATTGTAAACTAGGTGATACCCGCAACTTTGGACAAGAATCCATATCTTCATCCAAAAAAATACATGTTTGAGAAACATATTTCATCTTCTATATTGCCCCATCCAGAATATACATTCCCAGTTTCATGACATTCTTCTTTTTTGGCCCGTAGAAACCCCTAATCGAGTGGAGACATATTCTTTTCAGTTGGCCTATCCCTAATGTACATACATTCCAAGTTTCGCCTATCATCGACCGAATTATTGACGTTTTTCCATTTTAGCCCCACGCAACTCCCCACTGAGTAGAGACATATTCTACCTTTTCAGGGATTTACATTCCAAGTTATTATTGACCGAATTAGGGACGTTTTTATTTACCCTCCCCTCCTACAACTCGAGAATTTAAATACACTATACTCTAAGTTGGAAAGACATCTACACATGTACCAAATTTTACCGTGAAAGTCACGTCTAAATCGGTTCAACGGTTTCCAAAATTAGCCCAGACAAATAGACAGACAATAATTTAAAAAACAGGTTTTTGAAATTTACTATCGTACAAATAAGCATATGAGCTTGGGAAAAGGCTGTTATTTCAAAATCACAGACAGACACTTCAATTTTATTTATAAAATAGATAGATTATGCCCATGAGTGAAAGAATATATAGATTACGCTTTCCCTGATTTCAAATTGGTTTTTTCTGCGCACTTACGTCACGCGAGACCTAAAAATACATTGTTTGTGTAAAAAATCGCGATTATTTATTTAAAAGGAAATCGACATGTGATGTCTTAAAAGTATTAAAATCAATGTTCAAATGACCGACATGCATAGCGCGTAATCTATATATTCTTTCATTCATGATTCCTGTCCCATTGGTGCTAAACATGCTAAGATCGTAAGAAATTGATTTCTACTTAAGATTCTCCAATTATTTACATTTTTATTTGATTTAATATTAATTTAATATTTAAATTCTTTCCAGGTGGAAAATGTACGAATGATTGATCGTTACAATTCAAAAAATCCGATCATTGGAACATTATATGTAACAGCAACACATTTAATATTTGTTGAACCAGAAACTAATAAGGAAACATGGGTGAGTACGATAGTATTATAGATCTTTTCATTTATGCACTTACTTTTATTAATATCGATAAAATTACATAAAATATAGTAAAAGTTTTACTAAATGTTAGCTTTTTATAGTATCACTGTTTCTCATTCTTATAACAAAATTATCATATAAGGAAATTATTGATTTTAATGTGAAAAATGAACAAAGCAAATCATAGCAAAGAGTCTGACCGCTATGGAACTTCACCGACAATGTTATTGAATGCCTCACTGTGCTTTCGTCGCTAAGCTGTCGTCCCGCTCTGCTCATCCGACTATGCTTCCTTACTTCGCCAATGCCCCAGTTCAGTCTTCTCAGCCCGCGTCCGTCAGACCTTGCCTTAAGCCCGATTATTTCAAGTTTGTGAATTCCATGAAGAATACAAAAAGGGTGTTGCCATAGTCAAATTCTTACGAAAAATTCAATCAGCGTAAGATAAGTTGAAACACCTAAGATGTGAAAGTTTCATGAAAATCGGACCAGTCGTTTATTACGAATTTAAAGAAACGACTGACATGGAGCTACTTGTAATTATTTTTGATAAAATGGATTTTGTACTTATTTTCATCTTTCTAACCCTTCTAGAAGAAAAGTTCAGTTTTCGCACGAATATAATACTTTACACAAAACATTCCTTTTGTCAGTAAAGTAAAAATTTGTATGAAAAGTACACAAAAAATCTATTTAAAGAATAGACATTTTGGCGCCCTGATAATATTGCGTGCAAAAGATAACATATACAAATCATTATAGGGTGTCCCAAAAGTGTAAGATTTAACTTGCGTAAATTTACGTATGTGCATATCTCGGGTATTCTGCATCCTATAGATACGACCCATACCTCATTCGACGCTCAATTTAAATGCCGAATTAAATGCCATTCGACGTCTTCAAAAATATTCCTTTTTTGGGCAGGAAATACAAAATTTCTCTAGTATGAAGGTATACGTATATCTCAGGTATTCTGAATTCTACAGGTATGATCCATACCTCATTCGATTGGGAATTTAATAATTAATTAAAGAAAGAATGCTCCAAAAGAAACGCACGATTTGAATTTTGTGGAATTGTCTTTTTGACAACGGAACGGGTAGGCGCTCGAAGAATGAAACATACTAAATGTAAAATTAGAACCAACATGTTGGATGAACACCTTGAGAACTGCCTGAGAATTGCAACCACGTCAATCGAACCAGATATTGACGGTTTAATTTCTCAACTTCAATGCAAGCTATCACATTCATTTTATGATATGGATTTATACATAGTAATATACTTGTGGCACAAAACACCATGTCTTCTTCCAGTGTGGCCCAGGGAAACAAAAAGATTGGACACCCTTGGTCAATAATAATGTCATTCCTTCGTGCAGAGTTCCATGATTATTAATAGCAACAATGGCAGATGGCAAGGTTTTAGTACTGTCAACTATATGAAACGAAAATATCCCGAAATTTAAATCTGGTGCTATTATTGAGACACCCGATATTATGGAAAATTGAAATGAGATTGATTTTAATATGTCAACCAAAAATTACAAATAAATGGTTTTAAATCTTTTCTGTTTTTAGAATAACTAAGTACGAAGGAAATTCTCTTCAGAGTATTTGAAAAAAGAAATAAGCTTATTTTATTTTTAGAGAAAACAATGAATATGGTTCTTGTTTTATATTTCTATTCTAAAAAAAAATAAAATAAAAGCAAAATTTGAATATTAAATCCATTGTCTGCGAATCTTCTTCTGGTACTTTTTGAAAGTATCATATTTAATAATATCCCTTTAAAAAGGAAAACATTAAATTATATTGTATAGAATAATGATAATGTTGAAAAGCTTTACAGCTTTGTTATCATATAAACGCCTCAAAAACTGGAATAAACGACATAGAAAAAAGGAAAACTTATATTCATATTAACGATGGACAGTTTTCCCAAGTGTAATGTTATTTTCTTTAATTTCACATGTTTATTTGTAGCCAGACCAAAACAGATTTGACAATTATTACAATATCTATTTTCATCTTTTGAAGGTTTTGTTGCTTGTGGTTCTCTATTCTGTCTTATCTTGTCTTGAACAATTATTTTTAGAAGACCTATATCAAAAAAATTCTTTTTTTTACTGTCAAACATTGAATTGATTTCTAATCTACAGAACAATGATTTAGTTTCAATAGATGGAACCATGAAGAACGTGGGTTAACTGATTTAGAATAAAAATTTTTGATACAAAAATTTCGTACTGCTGGTATCGATTCCGAGCTACATCATATCCTTCCCCAGTGTAGATATATTTTTTTGATAGACAACATGTCATCTCTCTTTTAACTTTTGTAAAATGTCCGCCACGATTCTATGAGGGTACTTTCAGAATTCAACACTGTAAGAATATAGTATATCAATTCTATTAAAGGATTAAAATTTAATCTATGTAAATAGGAGAACATGTTCGTTTCTGAGAAATGTATTCAAAAAAAATAATAATAATAAAAAATTTGGTATTATTATGCCCTATGGAAGGTACTACCAACCAAACGCGATTTTGTTGAAATTTAGCATATGAGTTGGTTATTCTTTAACTGGATTTGGTGTTGCATTTCAGTAAAATCGACCGAATAGGACCGAAGTTATTAAGCAAAAACCAGGATGACCAGAAAGCTTTGTCATTTTTTTTTATATGGTTTTTCGGATTTAATTGGAAAATTTGCGTACCAATTTTGTTTAAACTAATTATATTGGTTAACTACATAGACATGTTAAATTTCAGTAAAATCAGTCCAAGGATAAAGGAGAAAGAAATAATCCGAGGAGAAAATAAGTCTGTTCATAAAGTTTTTTTGATGTACTTTAAAAACCAATACACCGATTGGAATATAATTTGTAGATTAGATTTATGCTATTAGGGTCTAGGTTACCTGCAAATTAGAGTAAATTTTAAAAAGAGGAAACCAAGTTATGAAAAAACGTTGAAATATTGTTAGTTTTGATAGTTTTTCTGTCCCATTTCTGCCATAGGGCATCACAAAATCGGCTATACGCCGATTTTCAGTTACTATCTATCTATTATATACAATAGTTTTCTCCACAAATCATTTATAAATAATTGTATGCATATTTTTAGGCGAATCCCTCTATAATATAAAATACGATAGTTTTTCATTAAAATACATCTGTAAAATTTCAGAACAAGTTTTAAAAAGGCAAAAAGACAAATAATAATTTTCGAACAGTCATTAATATCGATTTTAAAAAAGGATACTCTTATTCTTATTAAAAATGTTTACATGAATCCTTAAAATCTTATTTAAAAAATACAAAAAGGAAATATATATCAAAAATTCTTTGGGTAGAAGCTTATAAACATATTTACTATTAAATAGATTTTTTTTCTGAGAATTCTTTATGTTGTGTGGATAAAATTCAGATCTGTGGAAGAACCCACATAATCCCTTTTTCCTTAAAAAAAAGGGATATTTTAAATATCTCCAGTGTATACAATAATTTCTATCTTAAAGTAAGAAAAACCTTTAAATATAGCTAAAACAAATACTTTTTTTTTTTCAAAATTTCGAAAAATTTATACTTTTGAAATATATTTCATATTTTAATAAAAAAAAGCACCTGTTTTTTGTTACACTTCAAATCAAAAAGAAGTTTTAAAGTTAAATTTAAAACTTTAAACTTCAATGAGGCAACCGAAAACGGCTCATTAATTTATTAATTTCGGTTGCGTGGAATAACAAAACAAGGTGTATTACAAACTTTTAAAATAATTTTCTCCTACAAAATTTAATGGTATTTATTTAGCTGGAAGAAAAATGGTATAACCATGAAATATGATATAAGAATATTTTTTCAAGAATTCTTGTGGTTGGAATATTTAAAATTCTCGTTTAAAAATATAATAAAATTATCCTACACAATTTGGGAAACCTTTTTCGAAAGGAAAAACATTCACAACACGTTAAATAATAGAATGGATAGTCCAACTTTTAATATTATTAGTAGACTATTACTTTCATATTTAAGCGAAGCCTTATTATATGTATTAACAAATATCCGTATTGTATTATGATAAGTGGTAAGGTATTTACTTGATATACAATGAAGATAATGTTACTTGTTATATTATTACTAGACAAAATTTCAATCAATTACAGATCAGTCAAAAAAACTTTGTTAAATATAAATATATGGTGATTCATTGTCACATCACGCGTGAATAGTCTGAAGCTGTCATTGCAGTTTGACTCAGGTGTGAATATCATTTCAATAAAACACCATAAATCGCGTCGTGTTTTCAGTGAATGGGCTCTTGAACAGCTTAATGATGATTCGCTGTTTTATCGCAGAATTTTGTTTAGCGATAAAGCCTATTTCTGACTAAATGGGTACGTCAATAAGCAAAATTGCCGTATTTGGGCTGATGAATAACCCGAAGAGTATCAAGAGCTACCATTGATCCAGAGAAATGCACGGTTCAGCGTGGTTTGTGGGCTGGCAAAATCATCGGTCCATATTTGCTGAAAAATGAGATTGGTCGTAACGTAACCGTCAATGGCGCAATGATAACAGAATGTTTGCTACCTGAAATTCAAACCCGTAATGTTGGTGATATCTGGTTTCAACAAGACGGCGCTAGTAGCCATACAGCGCATGAAATAATGGGCATGTTATTAAGAAATGTTAAATTGCCTATTTCCAGGCGCCTAAAAAATGGGGACAGACATTCAGACGAAAAATATTGAGTTGTTTGATTTTTACATGTTTGTTACAATACATAAAACTGGTAAAAATCCTACCGAGCTCTTAACAGTGTACTTACTGCCTGACAACTGTTTTCTAAGTATTTCACTGTTACATTTTAGGCTCTTGTCTCTTGAAGAGACTTCATAAAGTAAATATAAAAAGATTTATCTACTTATATTTAAAAGTGTTTCTATAAAAATAACCTTTTGTACCTTTTCTTGATTAAATTTAAATATTGTAATTCAAACAATTCCAATTTAAAGTAAGTAAACTAAATAAATAAATGATGGTTATTCAAAATCCTTGCTTTGCTAATTAATGACATCAAAATTGTCCTTTAAAAAAACTTTTGTAAAATTTCTTTCTTTTTTTTTTTTTTAAAAAAAAATCTCTCTCATTAACGAAATTAATTTTAATTAAAATTTTCTCAAAAGATGCTTCTAACATCTAATTATATTTTTTTTCCCCTTTTAATTACTCGAAATTCATTTGTAATTCGTAGAATCCAAAAAAGAATTCATCCTAAACTTTTCTCAAGCAAAAAATAAAGAAAAAGTGAAAAAAATCTTTTTCATATTTTTTCCTTTTTATGTATTTTAAAGAAGGACTTTTTCCCACGTAAAACGCCTCAAAATATTTTTCATATTTCTATGTTTTCCTGCATAAAAAAAAATTGTTAATTCTGTAAACACGGTAATGAATACATAAAGTTATGGTGTTCATTTTATGTGGTTGGATTATGTATATTTTTCCAAAAATACATAAAAACCGAGTTTACTCTTGAAACACATATTTGTTCAAAGGAATATGGTATTTTTTTAAATATAAATTACAAACCCTTAATTTATTGGGGAACTAATTTGTTATTCAGTTTATATCATTCGTTTTGATACATAAATACAGTGCTAACTCGATTCTTGTAAATTATGTAATCCCTTTTTTTATTGATTTAAGTCCTTGTTTATATCTGACATATAAGGTGATACAATTTGAGTCTCCTATGTTGGCAGCACTTCAAATCAAGCAGCTCTCGATAAGCACTAGTTTTCAAAGTGTCAAATATCAGTTTGCAGCAACACATTTACGAAATGGATCGCTTAACCACTGCTCAACGTGTTAAAATTGTTCAATTGTTTTCAGAAATAACAATTCTGTACGAACTGTGTATCGAAAGAAAATCTTCTTCTCTGATTTGGAACATTTTCACTTCTCTGGGTGGGTTAATAAACAAAATTTCTGAATATTGGGAGATGAAAACCCTCATGAGATTCACGAGACACCATTACCACACGACTCTATTGGACTTATTTTCAGCCGGACTGAAAAAAAAGTCTAATGGAGACTCTAAAATTTGTACTTTTTTGTCAATCCGACTGAAAATATGTCTTGAAATAAGTCCAATAGAGTCGTGAGGTTACATGTTCAAAAAGTGACTGCTTGGTATGCATTCTGGTCAAGCGACGTCATTGTCAAACTGTAGCAGTCAATGGTGAGCGATATGGGCGCATGATAACCGATTATATCTGGCACGAAATCGAAGATATTGAAGATATTGATTAAATGTGTACACTTACCGGTAAATATACACATTTACCGGTATAAGTACTTTTACCGTAACACTGTCATCATTTACAAGAAGGTATTTATATATCAAAACGGCGCTTGTCATTACAAATAACAGTGTTGAAAAAATTGAGTACACTAATAACACTTTAACTTGAAGAGCTTAGGACTTGTTAACGAACTAATATTGGAAATAAATTGCTGATCAAAAAAGTTAATTGTAATGTTTATAAAGTTTGATGATAGAAGAATGTTCTTTATAGTAATCTGACAAAATCAATAATAGTATTATTTTATAATTAACGTTATCAAAAAAGAAAGAAAAAAATTTTCTGAATCGAATAATGATTAATGTGTTTCTAGTCAAGCATATTGAAAGTATCCTTGTTTCTATAGATATATGAAACAATTTAATCGATATTTTCCTTCTTTGTTTTTTTTTTATTGATATTCTTATCAGATATCAAATACGTGTGTAGTCTTTGCTTATTATTACAACAATACTAACAAATATTGCGAATACATCACGATTTTATTGAAGAATATTCTTATCTAAGAAAGCATATTTATGTTTCAATATCTTTCTGTTTTTTTTTTTAGGATTCTTACAATTCCATAAATTAAAATAAATATATGTAAACAACAATTAAAAGTTTTGAACTGAAATGAATATTTATATGGTAGGTACTACCAGTAATAACGATTTCTGCATGTCCTTTCGTTCATCCGTCCTTATACAAGATAACTCAAAAATGTGTTATCCGATTTTGATGAAATTTACATTGTGAATTGGTTCTTCCTTAACTTGATTTGGTATTGCATTTCAGGAAAATCGGCTGAGGGGGAGCGAAGTTATTAGGCATAAACCAGGGTGACTAGAAAGTTTTGTCGTTTTTTTTTTAATCGTTTTGCGGATTTGATTTGAAAATTTGTAGAGCAATTTTGTGCAAATTGTTTACATACATTGATTTACATAAATTGGCAATAATGCGTTAAATTTCAGTAAAATTGGTCTAAGGATTGTGGAGAAAAAAATAGTTGTAGGAAAAAATAAGACTATTTATAAAGTTTTTCGATGTACATATTTTAAAAACTAATATACCGATTTGAATAGAATTTGCAGAAGTTATTTATGTTTTTGGGTCCCAGCTTACCTGTGAATTAGGGCGAATTTAAAGAAGGCGAAACAAAGTTATGAAAAAAAACTTTGCAATATTAGTAGTTTTGGTTCTTTTTTCTCAGAGTTAATTCATTAAACTATAGATTTGTTAACTACGAGTTCCATTTCTACCATAGGACATCAAAATTCAGTATGTTTTGTATGTATTTAAGTAATATCAATAAAAAATCAGTTATCTCTGACTCTCGAATTCCAGCAGTGTAATTCTGTAAGGCAACAGTGATTTTCAAAACTTTCCGCTTTAAAATATGGCTCTTACTTAGAAACTCCAGACCAATAATTCTTACTTCAAATTTATCACTTTCAAGTCACAAATTGCCCTACGAAATGTATGAAAAAACAATCAGGTTCGATTCCGACCGAGTGTTGGTACTTTTTTTTATGATTCCAGTAACTTATATATGTACTTTAAAAAAATCCAATATAAAGAGCTTCATCACCTTTCAGTTTGTTGTTGAATTCAGAAATATATGAAAAGTTCGTTTGCATGTAAAAATAAAGTTATTACATTGAAGAGTCCTTAAAGCTGATATTTGTAAACTCTTTTTTTTTTCTCTGTGTCTTAAGAAGAAAACTTATGAAATAAAATTTTATCCTTAAATGGGAAAATGCTTTCCATCACGCATTTAAAACAAAATATTCATAAGGATCCACCATCATCATCGTGTCTGAGAGCAAAAAAAAAAAAACAAGAAGAGATAAAATAATACATTGTCTTAAATACGTCATTTTGACATGTTTTTATGGAAAAAACTTTTATATGAAAAAATATTCATTTTCTTTTTTTTTCGCTGTTGGTTTTTCCCGTTTTTCCATATAATATCGAGTTTTTTTGACCATAAATATTATTATGTTCACTGTTGCCTAAAATATTTCATTTATCAAACGACATTTTGATATAAACACTTACAGGAAAAACTGAAATTACCTTTTTATGTTGTCACTTTTTTCGGGGTTTTCTGAAATTAATCATTTTTAAGAAACTACTTAATGATTTATAACAATAATTTATGGCAAGATTCATAAAAATCTAAGTGTGCGGCCACACAGGCTACGCTTACAGGCCAATCTCCACACAGCCGACATCCTGTTCTGACGAGAAAAATCAGAAAAGTAGAAAGAGATGAACTTTTACAATTTACGCTAGGATTGATCGAATAAAAACATCAGGGTCTCTCCCCACACAATTTATAATATTATGGGAAAATTATACACATTCCCTTCCATTTTATAGGAAAATGTAGTACCAAATTCTGTTTTCAGACTTTATCATAAGGCTTAAATTCCTATCACATCTAAAAACAAGCAAACGACGAGACTTCTATACGTATGTTCAAATCAAGTTACCTTCCGAAAGCCTTTCTAAAAGAAAGCTATATGAATATGGGAATTCAGAGTGTACGTAGTCCTTAGTTAATCACAACATTTGTTGTGATATACAGACAGACAGACATTGGATAAAAATGATTGCAAACCATTTAGAATCTTATAAAACGTGAAGATTTGCAAAACAAATTTTTTTATTTTTTATATACCTCGTATAGAAGTTAAAAATTTAACTTGCGTATTTCATCACTAAACCATAAAAATCAATTCGTCATAGAAAAACTTCCTATAAGAAAATTTGGTAGTGTGCAACGATATCGTGAATGATTATTGTGAGAGTATGCAAATGCAGATGAAAACCTATAAATCAGATGAACAAGTTTATCTGCGTTTGAGGGGAATCATCTGGCAGATGAAGAATCAGATGGGGAAATTTGAACTGCAGAAGACGACAAAATTCGTGGGATGATTGTTTCTCCCTTTCTGTTTAATTAAATTTTGCATAAGTGCATCCCATACTTTTATCAGAATAGGATGTCAGCTGTGTGGAGATTGGCCTTACTGCGTGCGCTTTCGAAGATGAGAGCAACGATAAATATACGCGTGTAATTAAATGGAAGTGACCATATAGCCGAGTTCATTTGAAGCCGGATACTATAGAACAAAAGACCAGAATTGAAATTCAATTGTGTTCCATAACTGCTTGGTATTTTTGCCTACAAAGTTATATCAAAAATTTACAATAGCCCGATATTAGAATCCTACCCAATCTCAGATTGGTTTCATACTTATCATAATTTTTAATTAAAATTGAATTAAGGAACACGATATTTATTTTTTGTCCTATTTTTAGACCAGTTAATATTATCCAAAGATATCATAACTTTTATAAAAAAAACTTCCAAACTTTGATAAACTGTTTTTCAACTTCGATAATGATGTTCAATTTATTATTAATCAGTTTCTTAACTTAAATAGGTTAATGATCTCTGTTTATAATCAGCTATTTACTTAATTAGTTAACAACTTAACACAAATTTAGGAAAAAAATTTTTAACAATATTATGTCTTATAAAGATTTATACTTAAGTGTTTCTACGTGACACTTATAAATAAACTATAAACTTGAGTATTTTATTAAATATAATCCTTTATATATACAAATATTTATTATATTAAATGTATTACAACTAAATTTGGTCGTGCATTTTATATTTTAAGATGTTAAAAATAAAATCTTGTCATTCAAGAAATTAGTCCAAGGAGATTTTTCTTTTTTTTTGATAGATAGATAGGTACTAGTACTTTACATTTTGTTATACAAGGTTGACAAAAATCAAATCAATTCGTAAAAAGTAAAATTCGTGCGCTGCTACTACAAAAGAAACAAGAAGAAAATTCTCAAGATTTAAGATTCCTTAACGAAATTCGGTCAAGGTTTTGAAATTAAATTTGCTTAAGATCTTTTTTAAATACTAAAAATATTTAGTTCCACAAATGTAATTTATCAAAATGAATTCTTGAAAATATTAACCTGGAATTAGATATAAGGATTTCTATCTCAGCCAACAGATAATTTGATAGTATGATAAACCATATAGACTTAACCCATTTATAGGACTATTTAAGATCTAAAAAAGATTGAATACCAAAGATTAATCTATTTTTCTACTTCCAATCTTGGATTTTAGAAAAAAAAGAAATATTAGTATGGTTTTTTTCTTCATGTTTTTCCGTTTTAGATAAAACCCAAACATGATGGAGAATATTCTTATCTATAGTATATTTTTTCCATATGAATGTGTAAAAATAAATTTACGAGGTTTTGTTCAATATACTTGACGTTGAAGGATGCATTAACTTAAACATTAAAGTCGTCCTGATCGAACAGAAATTCATTTATATTTACCATTAAACTTTTAAGTTTATCATGAAAAACTATTGTTATTTATGACTTGACCCAAGAAATCTTAAATTATTCCTTAAATATGTGGTTTATAATGGAATTTATCTTTAAAGTTGTTGTTTTTTTAAGATTTATCCAATTAACTACTTGAAATGAGAATGCTATATAATTGAAGATATTATCAAATAATCCTAAATGGGAATAGGCAACATGAATAAAAGATTTGATAAAGCTTAATGTTGCCATTTGATTTTTGAAAGGGTACTCAATAAGGATAATGTAAAAAAAAGAAAAATATAAGAAATTGATCCTAAAGAAATCAAGATGGAAACTATTTCGCCTTTTTGAACGCAAAAAAATATATAAATGTAATAATAGATAATTGAAAAAAAAAACTGTATCCTTTATGTATACTTGTATAAGTGTTTTCTGGACCAAGATATTTAATCCGATTTTTGAAAAAGAAAAAAAATTTACGTTTTATTTACTCAAATTGAATTTTCCTTTTTTGCTTCCAGATCCTTCATATGCATATTGCTTCGGTTGATAAACTACCCTTAAGTACAACTGGTTCACCACTTCTTATACGTTGTAAAACATTTTTATCGGTTACATTTGTTATTTCAAAAGATAGTGAATGTCATGATGTTTATACATCATTACTTAAATTATATCAACCAGGTAAATTTATAAAAATCCCATTTAGAAAGAAGCTAACTAATCTAATAATCTTATTTTCAGTTCAAATAAATAAACTTTATTGTTTCAATTATTCACCTGGTAAAGATGATCTGACAAAAACTGCTGGTTGGGATTATTTTAAATTAGAAAATGAATTTCGTCGTTTAAGAGTACCAAACGATCAATGGACATTATGTACATTAAATCAAATTTATGAATTATGTGATACATATCCACGACAAATTTATGTACCATCTGAAGCTAATACAGCAATGCTTATAGGAAGTTCTAGATTTCGATCAAAAGGACGATTACCAGCACTAACGTATCTACATTCAAATAAGGTAAGAAATTATTGTTTTATTTAAAATCTTTATTAAATTAGATTTAAATGAATATTTCCCCCAAAGTTGCGGTTTGAATATAAAATACATTCCGTCAAAAAAGTATTCGGAATTTGTCAATAAAACACAATATGTTCAATTAATCGTCAAAATTTATTTTGTCTCCTTGAAAATAGTCCCAGTTGATGTGATATGCATATTCCAACGATTAATCCAGTCGTCAAAACACTTCTTATAGGCATTTTCCAGTATAGCCTCCAGCACCTTCCGTGAATTTTGTTGTATGGCTTCAATGGACGCAAAACGTGTATGTTTTTTCAGTTTCCGCTCATTATCGAAACTCCATTCCTAAGCTTGTTGGCTAGTTTGCATGTCAAACTCATAAACCCACCACTCGTCACCCGTTTCATGAAAATGGGGTCCAAATTGGCTTGTTGAAGCATGTCTCTAACAACTTCTTTTTCAACAAAATTTAAGAAAAATCGAAGAAAACACTTTAACTCCACTAATAAAACCAACATTTGTACCAATTTAACTGCGAATCAAATTTTTTCATACTTTTTTACGCGGACTTTTCAAGTGAACTTTTCCAGATATTTTTTTGACGGAATGTATATTTATAGTAACATTTTTTGGTGAATAGATGGGGTATAAATTTGTAGAAAGTAAATATCTAAGGTAAAAAAAAATCTGAGACTAAGAAAATGTGAAATTTAAAATCTGAATGTGGGTGCACTTCGAATGAAGGGAATAGGATTTCTAGAGAAATATTTTTTTTTAGAAAGCATATGAAAAGAAGTCTTGCCCGTGCTGTGGAAATGCAAAATAATATCATTTGTACTCATATAAAGGAGCCTTCTTGTTTTCTTAAAATAAAGTCAGAAAAACTTTTTAAAAAAAATTGCCTAAAAGAAAATTTTAATTTCCAAGAAATGATGTTTAAGAATCTAACAATTCAAAAAAGATACTGTTTTCATTTATGGCTAATAAAGCACAAAAATATATAATTATTATTTCAATGGAAAATATAATTCTCCTTAATTAATATTTTCATTTTTCAAAATAATTTCTAAATTGTTTTGAAAGATATTTTAAGAAAATAAGTCTGTCTGTATCCTTCTCCTTATAATGGAAAGCAATTCAATCTTCAGATATTAATGTTTTTTGAATTTTTTTTTTTTTTATACAAATCATTAAAAACTTATGATGTCACCCAGATCGCTTCACCCCATTGGTTTTTTCTTATAAGAAAAGTTTTCTATATCTCTGTTTAGAATTTAATATGAACAATAAAAGTTAAGTGTTTCTAAAATAGATAAGCCGCCTTTCGTTAATGCGGCTCTGAAAGTACATCTAGCTGGTCATCCCTGCTATAGGGAAATATCCGCGTTTAGTTATTAATTAATGTACACGTTTTCAAATTTAAATAACAGATTTATAGTCCATTATGAGTCGATTTGTAGCCGGTTAAATGACATTTCTGGGTAATGATAATTTAGTAAGATCTATATTGGAATATGCCAGTCAGGTGTGGTCTCCTTACTGCAAGTCTGAAATTAACAGAGTCGAGTCTGTCCAACGGAGGTTTGTACGTTATGCGTTAAGAGACCTGCCTTGGAATGATTCCTTTCTTTTGCCTCCTTATAACAACAGACTAAAATTGATTGTGTTACACACTCTCTGGAAAGGAGGCGTCGGGTGGCTGATATTGTTTTTGTCCACCTAATTATCAACAGGAATATAGACACCCCTTTCCTTTTGAACAAGATACATTTAAATATTAATACTCGTTCTTTAAGGTCCGTTGAACTTTTTAAAGTCAACCATCATAAGACTGACTATGGTAGAAATTAACCGATTTACCGAATGTTGCGTGCTGTTAATGATAACACCAAGGATTTCGACTTCTGCCAATGCAAAAGTAATTTTAAAAAAAGGGTCATACACATATGTAAGTTTAATACATACTTTTTGTACTTTCTTGACTTTCGCTTATATTAAGCTGGTAATAAAATAAAATCAGTTCACATTCGTTTAAGCATAGATTTAAAGTTCAGAATCTACTTCATAACAAATCCTAATAAGTTCATGAAGAAATTTAAAGAATATTAAATATTCAATAACTAATAAAAGAAAGACAAATTCGTATTCTTTTTTTCTTGAAATCTTAAAGGAAAATTCAACAAAAATAAATTGCGTCCTAATCAAATTCGATTGAACCTTAATTCAAGATGAAAAAAAGAACCAATTTCAAACTTGTAAATTATTCAGTATGATTGATTCGATTCAAATTTATTATTTCCGACATTTTAGAAAAGTGGAAAATTTCTAAACCTCAAATATTAAAACTCGTATATTTTTTTATTGGGAAATAAAAATAATAAAAATAAAATCATAAGTTTTTATCCTCGATGATTGTAGGCTCTTTGAAAATATCTACCATATAAAAATGTTTCCTTTCTTGACCTGATAAGATACTAAACATCATTTTTATCATAATATCAATTCCTATGAATATTTCTTTTTATAAAAATCACGTTCTTATCATTAAATTTTAGTCATTATCCAATTTTATGAAAAATAAAAAATCAATACAAGCACTCTACACTAAAAGTTAAATAAGCCCCTCAAGAAGAAAAGTTCTGCGTTTTGAACTTTCTATTATATATTGTGTTTACTGTATACTATTAGGTCTGCGAATAAGTTTTTACAATTTTTTTTTTTTTGGTAAAAATACATGTTTATTTAACAACTATATAATATTTTGATTCCATTCAAACTATGCTCTATCTGAAGCTACAACCTTCGCCCATCTTTCATGTAATTTACGGATCCCGTGTCTGAAATAAATTTAGGTCTTTGAAACAATCCAATCATGGATCCATTTTTTTTATATTTCTATATGAATGGAAGTGCGCTACTCAGAAAAAACTGATTGTATAGACCGAAATAAATGGTAATCTGAAGGAGCTATGCCTGGTGAATACGACGGGTGGGATAACACTTCCCAGTCCTCTCCTTCTAAGTAGTTTTGGACCAGTTGAACAACATTTGGTCTGGGATTGTCATGTTGAAAAATTAATTTGTTTTGTCCATTCATCCATTCTGGTCGTTTCCTTCCTCTTCAGCGCGCTTCAAACGCATTAGTTGTTGTCGGTAGATAACGCTAGTAATAGTTTTAGGTGGTTTCAGCTTCTCATAATAGATCACAGCTTTCTGATCCCAACAAATACAGAGCATAACCTTATCTGAATGATTGTTTCGTTTTAGCATTGACGGGACTGATTGACCAGGCTTTACTTTCGAACGTATAACAAATGAATGAAATAATATATAGGTTACGCTTTCTCACATTTCATATTGGTTTTTTCTGTCGATCTACGTCATTTAACGTAAAATCATAAAAACTCATTCGCAGACCTAATATTGTATTTTAAAATAATAGAAAACAAAATTCCATATTTCTTTTTTTTTGTTTTTTTAGGCATCAATTTGTCGTTGTAGTCAACCACTTTCTGGATTTAGTGCAAGATGTCTTGAAGATGAACAAATGCTTGAAGCTATAAGAAAAACAAATCCGAATGTTGATTATATGTATGTCGTTGATACAAGACCAAGAGTTAGTATTTGTTTATAAATATTTCAATGTTTTTTGTTTTGTATTATTTTTTTAATAATGAAAACATCAATTTCTCTAGATAAATGCAATCGCAAATCGTGCTGCTGGAAAAGGTTACGAGAATGAAGCATTCTATGAGAATATTAAATTTCAATTTCTTGGAATTGAAAATATTCATGTAATGCGAACAAGCTTACAGAAATTAATTGAAATTTGCGAACAAAAATCACCAACAATGAGTGGATTTTTAAGTTCATTAGAATCATGCGGATGGTTAAAACATATTCGTTCTATATTGGATACATCAAGGTATTTTAAATATTCTTGGGTCGTCAAAGATGAAATTTATAGAAGAAAAGGCAAAGTTGGTTGATAACTTACAAATATAAGGAATTATTTTATTCATCAATGTATGCACCCATTGTGTATACACTTTTGCCATTTAAGCGGCAGGTTGTTCAGGCCGGTGATATATAATCCCGGCGGACGAGAGTCAATGAATTCCTTGAAGGCCAGTTCTACAACATTATCGGAATTAAATTGTTTCCCTATTAAAAAGTTGTCCGAATTGCGAAATTTGGCAAACCAATTTGATACTGTCTGCTGCGTAGTAACACTAGAGCCAAATACACTATTAATGTTTCGCGCGGTCTGCGATGCCGTATTTTGAACTACAAATTTCATGCTTAACGACCTGATATTTTATTATAATCATATTTTATATAATATAATCTCTTTTCAAATAATAGTTTTATTGCGAATGCTGTTGATAAAGGTGTTTCAGTAGTTGTACATTGTTCAGATGGTTGGGATCGTACTGCCCAAGTATGCTCATTGGCAGCACTTATGCTAGATCCATATTATCGAACTATTAAAGGTTTTCAGGTTTGTAAATAATATGTAAATTAGAAAATTCTATTTTAAAATAAAAGTATTTTCGATTTTTTAGGCTCTAATTGAAAAGGACTGGTTAGGTTTTGGTCATAAGTTCAGTGAAAGATGTGGTTACATTCAGACTGATCCAAAAGAAGTATGTTTTTCTTTTTTCAAAAGTATTTTTAATTTTATATAATAATATTTTCGTTTCCTTTTTTTCTTTAGATGTCGCCAGTTTTTACACAATTTCTTGATAGTACTTGGCAATTAATGACACAACGTAATGATGCATTTGAATTTAATGAAAGGTTTTTATTAATATTACATGACCACGTACAATCATGTCAATTTGGAACGTTTATTGGTAATTGTGAAAAGGATCGTTTAGATTTAAAATTATCAGAACGTACATATTCACTTTGGGGTTTTATGGCGAATCATTTAAATGAATATATTAATCCATTATATCGGCCAGAAATGGATGAAATTATTAAACCAAATTTGGCACCACAAAATATTAGGTAAAGTTAATTTATTTCATTTCTTTATTTTTATCATGTTCTCCTTAAAATATGCAATTTTAAAATTTCTTGATGAAAATTTGTATATTTTGTGAGGCTTTTTTTAGTTTGAAGTGCAACTTGTAACTTTTTTTTTTATTATTTATTATATTTTATGAAACGTAAAAAGAAATCTGAATGATATATTTTATGATATAGATTCTGGCGAGGAATGTACAGTCGTTTTGAAAGTGGAGTACATCCAAGGGAACCTTTAAGTGATCTGTTATTAGCTAGTCGAGATCATTGCAATTCACTTGAAGATCATGTACAGCATTTAACAAAGGTTTTTTTCTCAATTGATTTCTTTTAAATTGTAATTAAATGTTTTTTTGGTATAGAGAATTGCAAGCTTTAAGAATTTAATATCAAAATCAGCTAGAAAACTTCACGATGCAACCAGACATAAGGAATCGACAACAGTTGAAATTAATGATAATAAGTAAAATTGGAAAAAATCGATTTACATTCGAAATGTTAAATTTTATTTAATTTTCAGATATAATTATGATAAAAAAATGAGTGAACTCTCATCAGCTGATGATGATCATCCATTGAAGTCAGAAGAATTATCATTTTCGAATTTATCTGTAAGTAAAATGATAATATTTATCTTTAATACAAGCTCTGCGTGCACTCTTAACAATGAGGGGTAATCCATTTTATCCTTCTTAAAACGGTTCAAATATTGTTGAGAAAGTCGCATTCGAAAGTGTTTTTGTTCTATTGTTAGCGAATGCGGCACCCATTGTACAAAGCTTTGTGAAACCTAAAACTTCAGCTAATATGTAATGTACGTATGCTTATGGTGTCAGCTATCTCATTTACAGTCACTCGTCGATCTTCCAAGACAATATCCTGTACTTTTTGTATGTTTTCTGTTGTTGATACATTTTTTGGATCATCTTCGATGCTTGCACGACCACATTTAAAAAGGGCAGCCCTATTTTTCACAGTGGAAAGTGAAGATTAATCACTGCACGATATTCAATTTTTTCCATGTTAAAAAAATGTATGACACGTCAACTTCAAATAGCTTCTAAACAAAGATTGAATTGACTTATCGACGTGAAACTTGACACGTATTCATATGAAGGTTAGACCAACATAAGACAAAAAATTTACCTGTTAGCAGCGCGTTCTCTTGTCTCTTATTGAGTACTCTGAACTGTTAAATAACTTTGAGATATTTTAAAAGAAGTCTAATTTGAAAAATTGATTTTTGATTTAAGACTATAATTTATTTTTTTCTTCATACAGTTGAGTGAAATTGCTGATCCAAATAAATTAGCAGAAGAATTTAATTCGGTGGCAGTTGATTGGAAATCATTAAGAAATGTTACTTCATGTTCTTGTTCATCACCGTTTGATCAGTTCAGTAAGAAAGTCAGTATAAACAAACTATTTTCAAATACTTTTTATATGATTTTTAATATTAAATTTAATTCTTTAGAATCATTGCTGGAAATGTGGTGATGTTTTTTGTACACGTTGTATAGATAAAACAATTTCGCTTCCGGGTCATGACAGCGGTAAACCAGTACCAGTATGTAGACCATGCTTTCGTAGTGTACAAAAGACTAGCCCCTAAGTAATTTGTTTATTTATTTTTTTATTTTTTACAAAATATATTTATAAAATCAAAAAAACGAGAAAACACTTACTGAAAACTAAAAGAAGGGAAAAAAAATATAGAAATAATTTTTAATCATAAAAATAAGAAAAATATATTGAATTTTTTTTAATTTTTGTTTTTATTTTCATTGAAGAAGTATTCTATAAAAGAGGCTGTGGCTCTTATTTTATGTTTACCAGAGTTTTTCTACCACTTAATTTATATAATTATTTAAATTAATTAATTTAAAAACAAATTGAAGAACAAATTATTTAGGAAGATTAAAGAATGCACAAAATTTGTAATTTTGATCTTTTGATTTCTTAAATTTTCCTATATTTTGTTAAATACAAATTATATGTTTATTTCTTTTTTTTTTTTTTAATAATTTTGTGCTTAATTATTGAAGAAGTTGAAGTTTTATTTTTAAAACTATTTAAAATACATCACATTGTAATTTTAGAATTTAAATTTAACAAAATTTGAATCATTCCAATTATTTAGGAAAATGTTTTAAAGGAATTAATTAATGAAACAATTTTTAATTTCATAAATAATATATAAAAAATATTTATCCGACAAATCAATGTAATAAATAATAAAAAAAATATATTCATAAATGTTGAATTTTTTGGAATAAAATTTTGCTTTAAATTATGTAAAATGAAAAATTTTTATTTAAAAAAAACCAAGAAAATTATAATAATAAATATATTTCTGAGCTCACCTGGATTTATTCTTTCTACTCTATCTCAAATTAATGAAGAACTGCCAATGTGACCAAGATTTGAGATCAAAATCTTTCGAAAAGAAACGGTTACGTCAAAGGCTATTAAAGGCTTTCTAGAAAAAAAAATCATATACTAACTGAAAATCGGCCTATAGACGATTTTTAATGTTCTATGGCAGAAATGGGACAGAAAAACTATTAAAACTAACAATATTTCAAAGTTTTTTCTTCATAACTTTGTTTCCTCTTTTCAAAATTTCCTCTAATTTGCAGATAACTTAGATCCTAATAGCATAAATCTAATCTGGCTTTGTTTTCTCCTAGGATTATTTCTTTCTACAATATCCTTGGACCAATTTTACTCAAACTAAGCGTTTATGTATTCAACGTATGGAAATAATTTCAATAAAATTGGTGTACAAACTTTCTAGTTACCCTCATTTTTCCTTTATAACTTCGCTCCGTTCTGACCGATTTTCGTGAAATGCAATACAAAATAGAGTTAAGGAATAACCAACTCACATTAACACTTTCATCAAAATCAGACAACGCGTTTTTGAGTTAACTTGTACACGGGAGGACCAACGCATAAATCGATATAACTTTTGATTCTCTACACATCTATAGCCTTGGAACCGCTCTCCGATGATTATTTCTATCCGTTACAAAACTAATATATATCCTCTTTTAGAATCTACCATAGGGCATACAAAAATCTGCTAGGCATAATCTAGACTCTAGAGAACTGTCCAATGACATAGAGAAGATTAACTAACTTAAATTACTATGTTAGTGTAGTGAGCGAACTAAAGATTTCTTTCGTTTAATAAAGTCTTGTCAATGCCCTAAAAACTACGAAAAATAGAAGATGCATGCGAAAAGTGTGAAATGAAAACACTCATCAGTTCAGTGGCGCCTCGTGACTATTTGCCAAGATGGGCCTAATTCAATATTTGACTAAAAAAGGGTCATTCAATATTCTAATATGTAAACAAATTTATGCAAGTTTCTACTTCATCCTAAAGGTATTGCAATCAAAGTGGTCATCGAGTTTTATCTGATTATCTTCCCAAATGATACTTTAAGATTCGTGTACATACGTTGATGAATGTTCGCAATCAAATACTACGCTTTCTAGAGCGAAAAATGGAAAGTATTTGTCGGCGAACACAAAATTTTCAACAAATATTTGTCAACGAAAAAACACTAGCCAACACATAGTAACTTAAAATTGACTAACCAAAATTGGACTAAAAGAACATCTAAAACTAATAATATTTCAAAGTTTTTCTACATAACTTTTTCAAATTTGCTCTAAACCACAGATAGCCTGACCCCTGACGACATACATCTATTCTGCAAATTTTATTTTAATCGTTACATTCGTTTTAAAAAGGTACACAAAAAGCTTTCTGAACAGACTTTTTTACTACGTTTATTTCTTTCTCTACAATTCTAGATGGATTATAATGAAATTTTTTCCTGAACTGCAATGTAAAACTTAATTAAAATAAAATAATTCTTTTAAAAAGCATTTTAATATTTATATTGATTATTATATTCTTCAAAAACAAAGAGAGTAACATGATTACAAAATTTTGTTAATGAGTTTTCTTGTAGTAAAATTAAAAATAACAGAAAAAAAAACAATTACAAAATCAATTGATATAAATATTATGATTATTAATATCCAATTTCAGTCGGTTTAATACGAAGAATAACTGGAACACTTGTACAAGGCAATATCGATACCTCTGTAACAACAGCAGTTACCAATTCTGGTGGTGTTACATCATAATTTAAATTCAACGGACACAATTTACGAAATGATTGCCAATTATTTAAACGATTATCTTTTGATAGAGATTTTTTTATAATCAAATCATTTGGATTACCCAATTCATTATAAACTATTGCATCAGTTTGTACACGTTCACTAAATTTATGAGTTTCACAACAAACTAAAACTGGTACATTAAATGATCGTGCAACTAATGCTACCTGAGCTGTTCCAGTTCTTGCCATAACATAACCGTTTGCTAGTAGTGCATGTGCTCCTAATAAAACTTTTGTAACTTCTGGCATTATAAAACCGACAGCATTTATTAAAACGCATGTGCATGAAATCCCTTTTGATATTAAACGACGTAGCAATTCTTGACCTTCAAGAAATGGTCGTGAATCAACTAAAATTACACGAAAATCAACATGTCTTCGATGGGCTTCTTCTAAGATATGATTTATAAGTGATGAGCTAGAAAATAGAAATTATTTATTTTTTAGTTTGGATTTTGTTTTATATATTTTTCTTTTTTACCATCCAAAAGTTAGAAGTACATCTCCATTTGAAATTTTCTCTTGAACCGAAATACTTATGGCTTGTGCAGCCTTCTCTATTTGATCTCTAATATATGTATCAATAAATTCGAATAGATGTTCTTTTAACTGAAAATAAAATGAATATGTGAAAAATGTTTTTAATTTTTGGTTAAATTTAATTTTACTTCAGATTCTGGTTGATCGGTTGGCAATTGAGTTAATACGAATTTTATATATTTATGGGCATTATTTATAGACACAGCTAAAGGTCTACATTTTTGTAAATGATCAACACAATTTTTAATGCTAGCTTCTAACCCACGAGCGAATTCTTTTTTCGGTGGTGTTTCATAATCTTGAATAACCTGAAATATAGTTTTTTTTAATATTGTATATTTTGTTATTTTATTATTTATTTGGACAAACCTTTTTCAATGCATTCAAAAACGCTATACAACGAGCATTTGATCCTACAACTGTCCTTTTAGCATATTGTTCACCAAGTTGTACCATCGCCGGATGAATTGTTGGATTATTAATTAGCATATTTAATTCTTTATCTTCACCATACAAATGATTAAACAGTTTGACTTTACATTCTTTTGGTTTATCTGAATTTTGTTCGGTTTTTTGAGTTTCAGATTTTATTTTATCGATTTTTAATGATGTAGGACTTAATTTCGTAGAATTTTTTATATCTACTTTAGGTTTTTGTTTATCAATTATACTTTTAGCCTTTGCTGCTCGTTGAGCCTCTTGAATTGCACGCCTTTCAGCTTTGGTTGTTACTTTATTCTTCGGCTAGAAATTACAAAAATTATTATTTTATATAACAGCTTATCGATAAATTACAAACCTTATTTTCGGCAGTTTCTGAAATATGCAAATGTTCTAATTCATCTGAAATTTCTACTATACTTTCAGTTTCTTCACAATCACCATTTTTATCCTGAAAATCGGTTTTATCTTTTGATTTGTTTTTAGAAATATGTTTTTCCAAGTTTTTCACTTCCTTTTCGGCAAGAATTTCTTTCTTTTGTAATACTTCTTGAGGCTTTTTATTCACGTCTTTGATTGGAATTTTATTTTCAGGCAGTATATTATTTACTTCGACATTAGACGGAATTTCTTGAGTTTTACCATCTTTTTGTGATGGCTTTTGATCGTTTAATTTTTTCTTAGCATTTTGTTTTGCTAATTTTTTAGCTTCGCGTGCTGCTTTCACTTCATCACGAGATTTTTCAATTTGTGGATCATTCATTTTAATCTCTTGTATATTTAATTTATCTGGTTTTGGTGAAAGTATTACTTCAGCGTGTTTTGTTGTATTTTGTTGAGAGTTTTTGATTTCTTCTGGTATTTTGTTATGCTCTGGAGACAATTCAGCAGTATTTTCAATTTTAGTTTCTTTACTTATTTCCAGCGGCTTGAGTTTAGAACTTGGAATTGGAGATTTCTGCTTAGTTTCCTTCATCAACAATTTTGAATTTTGGGCAGCCAATAATGGTACATTTCTGGTAGAGCTTTCAGATATTACTTTCAGAGCTTTAGTTGGTTTTGAACTCTGAACTTTTGATTCTGTCGAAATTCGGTTAAGATTTCGAGTTGGAGATGAAATTGTTTGAGATTTTATTTTATCGTTTGGAATATCTCGTTTAGGAGTTAATTTTTTTGGTGATTGAATCGGTTTTTCAATTGATTTTGTTGTTTGAACTCCTGATAAAAGTGTAACCCGTTTAGGACTTATAGTTGGAGATGTTATATTCTTTTTAGGACTTCCAGTTGACAGTAAATTTTTTGGAGCTGGATTCTGTTTAGAATTTTCAGCTGGCTTTAAGCCTTGCACATTTGAAGAAATATTACGTGTTGGACTGCCTGTTATGACTGTATTTCTTGGAATCGGTTTTGTACCCGTAATATTTGAGGTAGTTATATTACTTTTAGATTTCCCAATTAAAGGTTTAATTTTTTCAACGTCTTTTTGACTGCTTTTCTCCTTCAATTCAGCTGCACTTGTTTTCGGACGGTTAGATGTTACTTTCTGTGTGTTGTTTTGTTTTCCAACTGTTTTTTGTACTTTATTAACCAATAAACTATTTATATTATTCTGTTTATGTCTTCGAGGTTCTACAGTTATAAACCCGTCTGCTTTAGCACGACTGTCTATGAATTTTGCTGGAATCAAATTATCTCCGTCGAGATTTTCAATATGTACGTCCAAATTACAATGTGCAAATCGAATTTTGGTTGTTGTATCTTCTGAGCATTGGCTGCTACCCGCTTCCAACTGTGCACAGTGTTGTAAGTTACTCATTTGAATTCTGTTTGGATTTGTAATAACATCAAATTTTACTTACAACTTGTTCTTCCGTCTTTTCGATGCCCTCAACCTTTTGTGATTTGTTTCGTTTTCTATATCTTCGTTTTCTTTTCGGTTTAGTTGCAATTTCACCGTCAGCAGCCAATATACTATTTTTAGTATTTGTTAGTTGCTTCGGTTTATTTTTACGTTTCTTTTTTACAAACTCAGAAGGATTAAGATTATCCTGTAAAGTATGATTAAAAATGGTTTAGTATATCGGATATCAGTAAGGAAAAGCTAAGCAGATAAAATGGATTATTTTCAAATAAAAAGCAGGAAAATAAAGGCACTATTTACTTAAATACCTTCAATATTTTCTCTCCTGAATTCATTTGGCAGCTATAAAAAAATGTTGTGATATGAATAAGGAAAAAGAAATTTGTTCGCATGAAATTTTTTTTCTTTAAATTTAATTCTACTTACAAAAAGGGTTCTAAGATTGAAATTTTAATTTCTTATTACAAACAGAATTAGTTTACCTTTGAAATTTACTGGAAATTTTATGAAATTCTTTTTTTATTTTGCAATTAAATTTTCTTTTTCTAAAGAAATCGACAAAGTATTTGACATATGCTTTTGACACGATCCACTTTTTTATTTTAGTGAATAAAATTTTTCCTCAGGGTGCAGAAACCTTTTTTTCACCTTGAATTTTAAAAAAAATTTTGAACAACACAAAATATATTTAAAAAATTATTTTAAGTTGTTTTATACATGTATTATTATTATTTTTATTAAAAACAAATTATAAAAGCTAAAAGATTGTTAATTTTTTGCTTTTTGCCTGATTAGTTTCAAATTTTAAAACTATTTGTCTTTTTTTAACATAGTCGAATTTTTATATTTTTGCAGGTTCGCCAACTTAATATGAAAAAAATCACAAATATATTAATTCTAAATTAAGAAAAATTTTTTTTTCTCGAAGAATAATTTTCAAATTCATGTAATTCAAAATTCTTTTTTATTCTAAATATTTAAAAAAAAAGTTAAATTTTTCAATATTTTTATACTTTTATTTTTTATATTGGAATAATAAAATTCATTCCGTTACTTGTTCTTTGCTTCGTGACAAAAGGGTCAACCATTTCTGCTGTTGGTAGTATTGGCAAAACACAATTTCATCTGTCAAATTTAACGTCAGTTGATTTACTTATTTTTGTTTTTATTTCTGTTTTAAAATTAAATAAAAATGTCAAAATCAAAAGCAGCAATAACTGTTGTTATAACCGCAAGTTATTTACTTTACTTATCGATTAAGAAACGACAAGAAAAGAAAAAAAAGATTTTACAAAAATTGAAAAGAAAACGAAATAAACTTCAACGAAATAAATCAAACCGAATACCATCACCTTTAATTGGAAATGTTAAGATTCAAACTAACCTTCTGATACCTGTGAATTCTGATTTAATTAATTCACCAAGAAAGATCGTAATAAAAGCGGAACCAATAAAAGAACCACTTCAAAATCAACCATGTTTAAGAACGAAGTCTGCTCGTTCTTCGAGAAAAAAAGTTGTAATGGAAAATCAAAAAATGCCACCAGATCCACTTCAAGTTCAAATACCATTAGGAAATTATTTAAGAATAACTGATGAATTATTTGAAATATTATTAGAAAAAGTTCAGGAGAAACTCACGAAGACGACAACAACAATGAAGAAACCAATTTCACCAAGAGATAAACTTGATGCAATGTTGCGATTTCTTGCAACTGGTGCATCGTATCGAGTAATAGCTTCTCAAACGTGTGTATCAAAACCATTTCTATCAAAAGAGATTCCAAAGGCATGTGAAAATATATTCGATTCTCTAAAGCAGGAGTATTTAAAAGTGAGAACTTAAAAATTTACATTCAATTCGAATTACTGTTATTGATTTTATTTTTACAGTTCCCAAATAGTATCGATGAATGGAAAGAAATAGCCGATCAATTCATGTTAACAACAAATTTTCCATTTTGTTTGGGCGCCTTAGATGTGAAATATATAAATATATATGATCGAATACTGAGACAACCAACTGAAATGTGTTTGCTAGCAATAATAGATGCTGATGGTAAATTTATTTATATTGATGTCAAAAGAAAAATATCTAATCGTGCTGATGATATGTTACACCAAAGTTCTTTAATGAATGTTATCAAAAATGCTGATAAAATGTTGCCAGAAGATCAACTAACAGATACTGGAAGAGTATTATCACACGTATTTGTTGCTAATTCGAAATTTTCATTACAAGAACGTATTATGAAACCATATCCAATTGATTCTGATCATAAATTTAAAGTAGTCTTTAATCAACGACTTGAAAAAGTCTCACAGAAAGCAAAATACACTATGTCGGCACTATCGAATACATTTAAATTGTTACAATATGAAATTTTTTTGCCCGTAGAAAAAATGATACCAATTATTCGAACTTGTTGCGTTTTGCATAATTTCTTCATTGACAATGGTATTACGAATCCACCAGAGCGGACAACTAAGGTCAAAGTTAATAATTCAGAAGTTTATGAAACCAACGATGATAAAATTGCAGAACATTTTAGAGATCAATTTGCTCAACATTTAGGGCAAGATGGATTTTTATTAAAAAAAGAAGAATAACTTGTAACGGGTTTTATTCAATTATCACAATAAAAAAAATGATAAATTATTATTATTAATTCTGTTCGACCATTCCAATGTAATAATTATGCCCTATGGTAGTTTTCTCACTACATTTGTAACGCAGAGAACTAATCTTAGGAGAAGGGTTTCAAGCCTGTAGATCTGCTATATCGATTTATGCATGTACGTCCGTCCATGTACAAAATAACTCAAAAACTCGTTATCCGATTTTGACGAAATTTACAATGTGAGTTGGTCATTCCTTAATTGAATTTGGTATTGCATTTCACCAAACTTGACCGAGCGAAACTTTCTGGTCACACTGGTCTGTGGTTAATAACTTTGCTTCCCCTCGGTCGGTTTTGTTCTAATACTTAATCAAATCATAAACTGATTTTCGTATAAAATTGATTTTTACAGTTATAGACCAATTCGGGCAGTCAAATATCAGTCAAAAAAAAAGTTGTTTGGCGCGTGTTCATCGAACTTAAAAGAAGACAAGCTAGTAAATTTCGTTTTAATATAAAAACTAAATTAGAAAGCAGGTTGATTTTATAATATAATAAGAAACAATTAGAAGAATTTTTTAAGTTTAAATTAGTGAAAATTTGTCATTAATTCGCGCAGTGGACTTGTAAATTGCTTCGAAAGGTACGAATTTCATATTTAAAAAAATTTACATCTAATTAAACTATTTTAATAGCACACTTAAAAATGGCTGGAAAATGCATGGAAACTAATTTATTTGTTGAAAAATGCGTTACAGAAAACCAAGAACCTCAACTGATTTTGACAGAAGTTTTACTTAAACAAGAGCCTGAATTAATTATTGAAAATGAAGATGAAACCCAGAAACTCTGTCAATATTTACATAAAAACTATATAACTCAAGAAGACCGACTTAATTCGATTTGGTATAGTTGTATGATCTGTGAAGAGCGCTTCCTGAGGACTGAAGACTTATCATTGCACGTTCAAGAGCATTCAGAATTCCGTGAAATTGATCAAAACGTAACAAGTGAAGGTCCAACCCTTAACGACAATTCTCAATGTCTGCCATCTACTTCCAAGCAGAGTCTAGTTCGCAATCTGAGAATTAATCTTCGAACATCTAATTTTAAATGCGTTGAATGTGAAAATTTTTTTCCAACTTTAACTTGTTTTAAAAAACATCAAAAAACACATACCAGAAAGAAATCAATCATATGTAAGCAATGCAATCGTTCATTTTCTCGAAAGCAGTTTCTTCTAAAACATATGAAGACACACAAGCTAGAAAAACCATTCAAATGTGAACAATGCGATAAATCATTTACCCGAAAGGATAATCTTCGAGGGCATATGCGGACACATACCGGTGAGAAACCATTCAAGTGCGATCAATGCGATGGTTTATTTGCATACAAAAACAGTTTTAAAAACCATATGAGTATACATGCCAAAGAGAGACCATTCAAATGCGAACAATGTGGTAATTCATTCAGAAATAAAGGAATTCTCCGAGAGCATATACGGACTCATACCGGTGAGAAACCATTCAGCTGCGATCAGTGCGATAGTTCATTTGCATACAAAAGCAGTTTTAAAAACCATATGAGTATACATGCCAAAGAGAAACCATTCCAATGCGAAGAATGCGGTAATTCATTTAGGCGAAAACAAACTCTCCGATACCATATACGGACGCATACCGGGGAGAAACCATTCAGCTGCGATCAGTGCGATAGTTCATTTGCATACAAAAGCAATTTTAAAAACCATATGAGTATACATGCCAAAGAGAAACCATTCAAATGCGAAGAATGCGGTAATTCATTTAGGCGAAAACAAACTCTCCGATACCATATACGGACTCATACCGGTGGAAAACCATTCAAATGCGATCAATGCGATAGTTTATTTGCACACAAAAGCAGCTTTCAAAGGCATATGGGGAAACATACCATACTGAAACCATTCAAGTGAGATCAATTCATATAAGAGAGCATACTCATAACTCCAAAACAAAAACTTTATGATTAGACGAAAAATCAACTCGTAAAAAATTCGAAACGAACAAATATAGTTGTACCAGAATTAATAAAATCTTAAATTAAAAATAAAAAGTAGTTTTATTTATAAAGTGTGGACCAGAATGCCGTGAAAACCAACGTATTCGAATGTTAAATCAATTGAAATACATGTTTTCTATTCATCTACCCACATTGACGCATAAACGACGTAACCACTGGAACTAGTTTGTTGAAATACGAAATCAAGCACGAAAACCAAAATGTTCTAGCCTCACTTTGTTTATGTTCACATTTTTTGTGATAATAAAATTTTTATTCAGGGTAAAATTTTTATGTTTTAAATGGTTTTCATTTGATATAATTAATTTCAAAAACTTTTTGAAAAAGACGGAATTTATTTACGAAAATAAAATACTTACACTATACTTGGTTACGCTCTTGTGTTTACATAAAATTTGGTTTACACAACAAAATATACTTAGGCTCATACATATTTATAATTATTATTTAATAATTGTATTTGTACCGGTTTAAAGGAAATTTAATTTTTGAAATAAATATCGCAAACATTTGCTTGCAATTCGAATATTCCACAATATATGAGCATTCTGCCTATTTATAATGTTGCCCCTCCGAATTCATAATTTTAACGCCGTCACTACGCCTAAATGCATCAGCAACAAAAATGCATGTGGATTTTAAAATAACTTCAGTTTCTCCTGCACGTGTCCTATCCTGTTCTCTTTAATCAAAGGTATCGTTTTGTCAGTTGTCTTCTCCACATGTTTTTTTTGGTTCTGTCAAATCTGAAGTCAATATTGAAATCGAGGGCAATTTGTTTTGATTGTTTTTTTTTAATTATTAATTTCTAAAAGAAATAAAATAGAAATAATATTTTCAAATTATGGCTGAAGTTGTGGAATGTCGTCAAGAGCGAAGGCTCCCTGAATATAATCAAATGCGAAAAATTCAATTATTTTCTGACAATGAAATAAGGTAAGATTTTATTTTGATTTTAGTTATTTTCTTGTGTATTAATGTTTTTTTTTATTTCCAAAAGATTAATTATAAAAACAAGAGAATCATTTGAATATAAAATTGGAAAACAATCAAAAGTAATTAAGGATTTTTGTGAATATATTGCTTACGAACGGAATCTGTTAACCACAATAAATGAACGAAGTAAAAATCGAAATTTAGAGCAGAGAAAAACTAATATCGTTTATTCACTAACCAATCATATTAAAACCCTTTATAAACAAGCATTGAGCCGATTTCCAGAAGAACAAAGGATATGGGATCAACTATTTAAATTCTGTAAATCTTCGAAATTGTTTACCGAAGTTTCAGCAGGATTTGAAAAAATGCTGCAAGTAAAAGCTTTTTTATTTCTTTACAAAAATTCAATTATATTTTCATTTAAATTACTTTAATTTTATAATGTATATAAGCAAAAAATTATTTAGCTTGAAATATTCTTTAGTTTCATTCAGATAAACCTCATGTGTGGTTACGAGCAGTAATGTGGGAATATCATGATATGCATAATATGGAAAAGGTTAGTGATCTATTATTGCGAGGAATACAACGACATCCAAATAATTCTGAACTTTATATTGAATTCTTTAAAATAATGTTAAATGAAGCATCAACCAAAAGTAACGAATGCATATTACAAAATAATCAAGCATCTGAACAGGTACGTTAAGTTAATAGTATTTTTGAATTTTAAATTAAATTTCTTCATTAAAAGTCTTTAGAATTGGAAAGAGTTTTTGTGATTTATGAAAGTGCTAAAAAGAAAATTTACAAAATTGAATTTTTTGTTGAATTATTAAATATCGCTGAAGAATATACATTTACAAGAAGTTTACAAAAACGTATAGTTGAAGATATGATGAGTTCATTTTCAAGAGATGAAATCTTATGGGATAAACTTGCGCAACGTGAACTTCTTGGTTTTCATATGAGTGAACTTCTTGGAAATTTTAATGAAACAAATAATGATATAAAATCATTGGAAAATAAAAATTCTATTAATACAGGAGAATTACAGCGTCCCTTAACGAAAACCTTAAGAAGACGAATAGAATTATGTGTCGAAGTATATGAAAATGCTTTAAAAGAGGTAATTTTGATATGAACTAATTAGAATTAGATTAAAATTTATTTCATAGTTAAAAACAGAAAAAATGTGGTCACTTTATATTAATGCTATGTTGGAATTAAATCGAGACGTGTCTACACAACAAATTTTAAAACGTAAAATGCTTGGAGCAGCATTTAAAGGAGCACATGAAGCAAATTTTATGTCAGAAACTCATTATTTGCATTATATTGAACTTTTGATGTCATCAGATATTGATGAAGATTACAAGTTGTCTGTAAGTATCCTGTTTTTAAGGTATATAGCTTATAAGTATATAATTGAGCCAGTTTTTTAAAATGATTCCAATGTAAACTACACTAAGTAGTTCAAATGTAATTCATTTTTTCGGTGTTTTCGCAATAAATTGACTATATAAATTGTTTTATAAGAAAGTACTATATATCTAAATAACTATAATACGCTTATCTCAAAAAGTGGACCTCTATCAAAATAAACGTCGCAATTCTTAACATTTTTTTTTTTTGGATAGGTAATGCAAAAGGCAACAACAATTCATTCTGGATCGGTTCACCTTTGGGAACTATGGATGCGTTATCATATTATTAAAAATGAAGAAGATAAAGTTTATCAAATATTTCGTAAATCAATTAAAAAGTTAGCATTTGAAGCGCATCCATTGTGGAGAATTTTATTACAATATTATGAAACACGTGCAGACTTACAAAATAAAATGGAGGATATTTTTAAGGAAGCTATTAACCAAAATTCACAAGTATTTGCACCATTTAAACCTCAATACATTGAATGGATAGCAATAACTAAATCAATGAATGCAGCTCGTAAAGCATACAATGAGCTTGCACTAAATACATCATGTTTAGAGTTTCATCAAAAAATGGGCTCCCTTGAATCAATGCAGGTATATCTTATATACTTAATTTGATGTGCCTATAATTCTAAACAGTTATCTTTATAAATATATAGCTAAAACCAGATATTAAATCTTGGAGAAAATCACATGAATTTGCAACACAACATTTTGGAAAGGATCGAACAGATGTTTGGATAAATTATATTAAATTTGAAAGAGATCACGGCGAGGCAAAAAATATGAATTTCATATTTGAAAGAGCGAAAATAGCTTTAAATCCAGATTTAATTGATAATTTCATTTCAGAACATTGTATATTCACAAAGGGAATTGTTTAGTTTTTTTTGTATGTAAATAAAAGCATTTTTAACGTTTTATTTTTGATATAGTTCAAGTATTTATTTCAAAGATTCTAAAAATTTTATTCCAATGAATTTACTGGAAAAATTACTTTAAATTAATTGTTAAAACATATTTATGTTGTTCTTTCGGAACGGCTTCTATAATAAGATGGTAAATCTCTTGAAGCTTTCTTTCTCCGATAACAAACTACAATGCTACAACAATTAAAAGGACAATAAGTAGAATTAATAATAATACTCCAAGAACAATTGCGGCAATGGTTGCTTTTGTTGTTATAATGTTCTAATGAAATCTCCAGTTAATGTAACTCTATGCCTACCATCAAGCAAAGTGTAACTATGGTAAAGTGAGGAAAGCTAGCGAAGTAGCTAGAAAAAGCACGTGGCAGACGGGGAAAAGAATACGCAAGAGTACATATATTTTTCATAGGCAAAATCCATTAGCAAGAGAGAGAATGAAATGTTCTTAAAAATTAGATGGAATCTTATGATTTGATCCCGGAATCTTATGTTTGGGCACAAATTTTACATACATACCAGAAAAAGAATTTGCGCCAAATTTTTTTTTTCTGGTATGTGTGCATTTGTATATTAATTTTTGCCTGTGTTTCATTATTTACATTTAAAAATTACCCATTAGTGGTGTTGCCAATATTGCAAACTGTTATTCTTTCAAAAAAAATCGTTGGAGTTAGACGCGGTTTAAAATATGGAAAATTTTAAATGTTCGAAACAAAATAAATTTAAGTGTTTTGTGCCTGGCTGCTTTTCAACATCTGAAAACAGTCAAGTACGGTTTTTTAAATTGCCGACAAATCCGGAACGGTTAGTGCATTTTGCAATAAAGTGTTGTATTTAATAAAGATGTGTACATTAGGGTGGATCTAATTTGTTTATGCATATTAGGGTGGATCGAATTTGTTTTTTTTCAAAATTGTATAAAAATACCTATAATTCGCATAAATTTTATAGAACATGTTTTAATAGAAATAACAATTAAAGAATACTTCTACTTTTCACAAATTTCAAATTTGTTTTAATGTAAAAGTGAGAGCAACCCTAATGCTGCATTAAAACTAAAATAGCAAAGAATGGAGAAATATTAATTTCATTTTTCATTATTAAAAAATTCATTTAAATAATAACTCAATTATTAAAGATTTTCATCATTTTTTAAAAAAGTTAAACAGTCAGTTTAAAAAAAATACATTAATGGCAACACCATCATGGGATCAATTTTTCGAACAAAAAAATGAGGGATGTTTTTCAAAATCATATGACATCATGTTTCTCTTTCACCCATATGTACAATTTTTAGTGCTATCTATTTCAGCAGTGGATAGAAAATTGTTTGAAAAAGAACAGTCAAAATTTGAAAAACGGCGGTACGGTAAGGATAGGAACTTTCGCGACTTTATTATTAATTACACTATGATGATAGGTGAATTTCATAATAACTTCAGTTTCCAATCCTCTACTCTTTAATCAATGGCTTGGATTAGTTAAGTGTCAAAATATCGTCCTGTTTGTGTTTTAAAATTCCTAATTTCTTTTAAAGAAATCTAAAATTATAAGAAAATTAAATGGTTTTTAAATAAATAGTGAAGTATGTATAATTATTTTACTAATATAATAGTCAACGGTGTATAAAGAGATATTAGACCAATTCAGACAAGCAAATATCAGTCAGATTTTATAATATAATAAGAAACAATTAGAAGAATTTAAATTAGTGAAAATTTGTCATTAATGTGCTTGGATTTGTAAATAGCTTTGTAAGGTACAAATTTCATATTTTTAAAATATTAACATCTAATTAAAATATTTTAATAGCACACTTAAAAATGGCTGGAAAATGCATGGAAATCGTAACTAATTTATTTGTTGAAAAATGCGGTACAGAAAACCGAGAACCTCAACTAATTTTGACAGAAGCTTTACTTAAACAAGAGCCTGAATTAATTATTGAAAATGAAGATGAAACCCAGAAACTCTGTCAATATTTACACAAAAACTATATAACTCAAGAAGACCGACTTAATTCGATTTGGTATAGTTGTATGATCTGTGAAGAGCGCTTCCTGAGCACTGAAGACTTATCTTTGCACGTTCAAGAGCATTCAGGATTCCGTGAAATTGATCAAAATATGACAAGTGAAGTTCCAACCATTAACGACAATTCTGAATGTCTGCCATCTACTTCCAAGCAAAATCTAGTTCGCAATTTGAGAATTAATCTTCGAACATCTAATTTTAAATGCGATGAATGTGAAAATTTTTTTCCAACTTTAACTTGTTTTAAAAAACATCAAAAAACACATACCAGAAAGAAATCAATCAAATGTAAGCAATGCAATCGTTCATTTTCTCGAAGGCATTTTCTTCTAAAACATATGAAGACACACAAGCTAGAAAAACCATTCAAATGTGAACAATGCGATAAATCATTTAGACGAAAGGATAATCTTCCAGGGCATATGCGGACACATACCGGTGAAAAACCATTCAAATGCGATCAATGCGATAGTTCATTTAGACGAAAGGATACTCTCCGAGGGCATATGCGGACACATACCGGTGAGAAACCATTCAAATGCGATCAATGCGATAGTTTCTTTGCACATAGAAACAGCTTTCGAAATCATATGCGGATACATACTAAACCGAAACCATTCAAATGTAATCAATGCGATAAATCATTTAGACGAAAAGTTAATCTTCGAGACCATATACGGACACATACCGGTAAGAAACCATTCAGCTGCAGTCAGTGCGATAGGTCATTTGCATACAAAAGCAGTTTACAAAACCATATGAGTATACATACCAAAGAGAAACCATTCAAATGCGAACAATGCGATAATTCATTTAGACGAAAACAAACTTTTCGAGATCATATGCGGATACATACCATACTGAAACCATTCAAATGCGATAAGTGCGATAGTTCATTTGCGCTAAATGGTTATCTTAAAAATCATATGAGGACCCACACCGGAAAGAAACTATTCAAATGCGATTAATACGATAGTTCATTTAGACGAAAACAAACTTTTCGAGATCATATGCGGATATATATCATACTGAAACCATTCAAGTGAAATCAATTTATATAAGCATGAGCATACTCGTAACTGCGAAACAAAAACTTTGTGATCTACTCGTAAAAAATTCGATACGAACAAATATATTTGTACAAGAATTAATAAAATCTTAAAATAAAATAAGGAAAATTAAAACTCGGTAACGCTTCGAATGTGATATCTCTTGGGCGAATTATGAGTAATTATAAAGAATCCCAACTTCCTATTTCTGCCTATTTAATGAAGTTTTACTACTCACATAAGTAAAATGGATTTCCAAAAACAGAAAAATTGTAAAGAAATTGGATAATTCAGATTTCCAAGGAATGAAAATCGTTAGAATAAATGATAACATGCTAAATCAGAATTCTCTTCAGAAAATAGAAACACTTTTTCATTTGCTTTTTTTGTTAATTACATGCACTAACTTGTTTCAAAAATGATTACAAAATATCAGCAATTACATAATGTTGATATTTTTGTTAACACGATTTGATTTTATTTAATATCTTCTTCAAAAACTATGAAAATATATTTCCCTGAAGAAGAATTAAATTTCGGATCAGTTGATTATCAATTTGTTTCATTTCATTACCAATCGTTCCCTGGCAGAATTTCTTTTAGAGAAAAATTTTCGGGAGTATTTAACCTAAAAAAAAAAGAAATTTACAAATTTTAAACATTCGATGCTCTCAAAATTTCTAACTCGGACGCATTTTTAAATATCTGACAGCCTAGTATAACTCCGAAAAAAGGATTGCTTTTTTCTGAAGAAAATTCTGATTCAGTATGTCTTAACACTAATTTATGTTTTCTGTCCTTCAAAATGACTTCGAATAATAAGTTTTTTTTAAAAGACTGTTTCAACAATGAGAAACCAATGATATTTGAGGATATATCGTTATATTTATTAGAAATTCAAACAAGCACTTTTCTATTAATAATCTTCTGTTGGAATACTCTTACGGTAACTGGAAGAGTTACTTAAATTTTAATTAAAATTGGATTCTAATTTGAGATACTTAAAAATAATTGAATTCAAATTTAAATTTGACACTTCAGCATTTCACAGCAACCTTTGTAAGCTTGCGCTTGTACGGTGGAGTGAGCGAGCGAGAAGAAAACAATGACAACTTCTCTTCCATAATTTTAGACGAAAACGAGGAAAACGAAATATCCCAGTTAATGTAACTTTATGATAGGTGAATTTCATAATGACTTCAGTTTCCCCTACCCGTGTCTAATCCTCTACTCTTTAATCAATGGCTTGGACTAGTTAAGTGTCAAAATATCGTCCTGTTTGTGTTTTAAAATACTTAATTTCTTTTAAAGAAATCTAAAATATAAAGAAAATTAAATGGTTTTTAAATAAATAGTGAAGTATGTATAATTATTTTACTAATATTGTAGTCAATGCTGTATAAAAAGATTTTAGACCAATTCGGACAAGCAAATATCAGTCTATAACAAGTTGTTTGGTTTGGCGCGTGTTCATCGAACTAAAATTTTTTTTAAAAAAGAAGCTAGTAAATTTCGTTTTAATATAAAAACTAAATTAGAAAGCAGGTGGATTTTATAATATAATAAGAAACAATTAGAAGAATTATTTAAGTTTAAATTAGTGAAAATTTGTCATCAATTTGTACAGTGCTTGGATTTGTAAATAGCTTCGAAAGGTACAAATTTCATATTATTAAAATACTTACATCTAATTAAAATATTTTAATAGCACACTTAAAAATGGCTGGAAAATACATGGAAAGCGTAACTAATTTATTTGTTGAAAATTGCGGTACAGAAAACCAAGAACCTCAACTAATTTTGACAGAAACTTTACTTAAACAAGAGCCTGAATTAATTATTGAAAATGAAGATGAAACCCAGAAACTCTGTCAATATTTACACAAAAACTATATAACTCAAGAAGACCGACTTAATTCGATTTGGTATAGTTGTATGATCTGTGAAGAGCGTTTCCTGAGCACTGAAGACTTATCTTTGCACGTTCAAGAGCACTCAGGATTCCGTGAAATTGATCAAAATATGACAAGTGAAGTTCCAACCATTAACGACAATTCTCAATGTCTGCCATCTACTTCCAAGCAGAGTCTAGTTCGCAATCTGAGAATTAATCTTCGAACATCTAATTTTAAATGCGTTGAATGTGAAAATTTTTTTCCAACTTTAACTTTTTTTAAAAAACATCAAAAAACACATACTGGAAAGAAATCGATCAAATGTAAGCAATGCAATCGTTCATTTTCTCGAAAGCATTTTCTTCTAAAACATATGAAGACACACAAGGCAGAAAAACCACTCAAATGTGAACAATGCGATAAATCATTTACCCGAAAGGATACTCTCCGAGACCATATAGGGACACATACCGGTGAGAAACCATACAAATGCGAACAATGCGATAGTTTATTTGCACACAAAAAAAGCCTTCGAAACCATACCCAAGTACATACCGGACAGAAACCATTCAAATGTGAACAATGCGATAAATCATTTAGACGAAAAGATAATCTTCGAGACCATATACGAACACATACCGGTGAGAAATTATTCAGCTGCGATCAGTGCGATAGTTCATTTGTATACAAAAGGAATTTGAAAAACCATATGAGTATACATACCAAAGAGAAACCATTTGAATGCGAACAATGCGGTAATTCATTTAGACATAAACAAACTCTCCGAGACCATATACGGACACATACCGGTGAAAAACCATTCAAATGCGATCAATGCGATAGTTTATTTGCACACAAAAACAGCTTTCAAAGACATATGGGGATACATACCAAATCAAAACCATTCAAATGTGATCAATGCGATAAATCATTTGGACGAAAGGTTTATCTTCGAGACCATATACGGACACATACCGGTGAGAAACCATTCAGTTGCGATCAGTGCGATAGTTCATTTGGATACAGAAGAAGTTTTCTAACCCATATGATGACACATACTACAGAGAAACCATTCAAATGCGATAAGTGCGATAGTTCATTTGCGCTAAGTGGTTATCTTAAAAGTCATATGAAGACCCACACCGGAAAGAAACTATTCAAATGCGATCAATGCGATAGTTCATTTAGACGAAAACAAACTCTTCGAGATCATATGCGGATACATAACATACCATACTAAAACCATTCAAGTGAGATCAATTCATATAAGCATGAGCATACTCGTAACTGCGAAACAAAAACTTTGTGATCTACTCGTAAAAAATTCGATACGAACAAATTTTTGTGTTAGCCTATTTATATATAGAAGATTGTAAAAAATCCCAACGTATCTCTGCCTATTTAATGAAGTTTTACTATTCACATAAGTAAAATGACGTAACGACGTTTTTCAGATGTCAGCCGTAAATTTTGAATTTTCAATTTTTCTTTGTACCTTTGTTTTGATTAGTGCTATGGTTGCTTCGCTGACTTCTAGTACTTTATATTTAGCCATATTTCGCTCTTGGGTGAAGTGGAAAGTCATATGATCTCTGAAATACTTTAATTCAAATATTATACTTTTAGTTACAAATTGGACAATCAACTAAAATCAATCTAAAAAAAAAATGTTATTGCAAATAAAATGAATTGAACAAAAGTATATTTTTTTTTACCGTATTTTAAAATGTAAAATTTATAATTGCAAGAAATAAAGAAAATTGGATTGTCAAAATACTCTTAGTTTTTTTCCGTTATAATTGTTTTTCATTTCGTGACAAAAGAGTCAATCACTTTTGTTGTTCGCAATATGGCGAAACTAGTGTGCGAAAGAGAAGTACCAAAAATTTGTCATTCGCTTCTAAAGGTATTAATTGGTTCGAGTAATCTAATTATATATATTTATGATATATGATTTACCTTACTTCTAACTTAGTTCGCATTTAAAATCTGCGTTGTTATTGTTTTCCGTTACACTTAACGCCAGATTTTATATTCTTTGTTGATTTATGTTGTATAGGAAATTAACATTTCCACTAACACATTTCTATATTTTTCACATGAAGGGGAAATAAATTTGCCAATTTCAGCTAACTTCACGTTGTTTTGTTTTTTTTTTCGCGAAATATTTTATGATAATTTAATATATACGAACGAACTGTCATAAAAATTTATTAACTTCATTTATAATTAAATGAATTAATTATTGTTAATATTAATCTAATAAATATGTTAGTTAATGTTATGAGTGTAATATTTGTATGCATATTGTTAATTTTGTGTGCAAATTCCGATAATGAAAGTGTTAAAATACAACTGCCGATAAATAAAGCAAATGAAATTTCACCGAATGAACAATCCGGAATGGAAGTTGAAGCTCCGCCAGTAATAAAATCAATTTCAAATATAACAACAAGTACAACAACTCAAAAAGCATTTATCAAGCAATTATTGCCTTACGAACCAAACTCCCAGGATAATCCAATACCAAATTCATTTCTTGTTGGTTTTTATATTTTTATTGGATTAAGTTTGATAACAATTTTTCTACTCACTTACAGATCTTACAGGTTTTTATTCCTTTCAAATTTCAATAGAAACTATAAAATTCCATTTATTTACTTAGACTTCGATTATCAAGAGCTGAGCGACGTTATGGAGTGCAAGGAGATCGTTCAACACAGGAGCTTACACCTTTGCCGGTCACAATCGAAGATGACGATAGTGAAAACGAAGATCAAACTGTTTTTGATATAAACAGATCCATGAGAGTATCGTAAATTTATTACGTTTAAAGAGATTTATATATATATATATATATATGTATATAGAGAAAGATATAAAAACAAAAATTGCTTATTGTAACGAAAATGTGATATAAAAAATGAAAATACTTTAATTTCCTTCCTTTGTATACTTAAAATAGAACAAAGATAAGAACAACAAAAATACTGCTAGAAATTTAACAAAAAACTTATTTTTTTTTATTATAAAATTAATGTTTATAATATCTTGAATTATATTTTCCAAAGCCAAAGATAAATTGTGTTTTTTTTTTTGTAAAAGAAAAGATTTTGAAAAATCAATTTGAATTTTTAAATCTTTCGAAAACAGATACAACTAAAATTTTTGCACGGAAATGAATAACAAGTTTTGTGGTACAAAAAAAATGGAAATCGAGTCCTCCTGTAGGAGTTTTTAAGGTGTAGGTAGATATTTTTTTAATTTAAAATTAAAAAAGATATGAAAAGGTTTCAAAAAGCCAAGTAATAAATTTGGCTAATTTCCGATACAACATTTTAGGAAATAGCCCAAATTCTTCAATTCTCAGAAATGTCATTTCGACAAAGAACTCAATTTGTTGTTTTTAATTTTATTTGACATCGATGATCTATTTAATAAAAAAAAAGGTAAAATAATTAAAAAAATAAAAAATAAATTTCTGGGACAGATTGTTCCTATTTATCAAAAAAAAAAAAATACATATATATAAAAAAAGACTGATAGAAAATTTGAACAAATATGAATTCATCACTAAAACCTCGTATTATGACTTTTCGGCCATCCTGGGATGAGTTTAAGAATTTCCCTAAATATGTAGAATATATAGAATCACGAGGAGCTCATAAAGCTGGCCTCGTCAAAGTTATACCACCTTCAGAATGGGTACCGAGAAAAAGTGGCTATGAAATTGATGAAATCAATATGACTATACCATCGCCAATTTGTCAAGTTGTTTCTGGTAAACAAGGTGAATACCAACAAATCAATGTACAAAAGAGGCCAATGACATTAAGACAATTTCGTGATCTAGCAAATTCTGAAAGATATCAAACTCCAAAACATTTTGATTATGATGATTTAGAACGAAAATATTGGAAGAATGTAACATATATTGCACCAATTTATGCAGCTGATGTTAGCGGTAGTCTTACAGATCCCGATTGTAATGAATGGAATATAAATCGTTTAGGAACAATATTAGATTATGTTAATAAAGATTATGGTATCGAAATTGATGGTGTAAATACAGCCTATTTATATTTTGGTATGTGGAAGACAACATTCTCATGGCATACTGAAGATATGGATTTGTATTCAATAAATTATTTACATTTTGGTGCACCAAAAACATGGTATGCAATTCCACCAGAACATGGTAGAAAATTAGAAAAATTAGCTGAAAGAATATTTCGTGAAAATTATCAAGTATGTAATGCACATTTACGACATAAAATGACTTTAATTAGTCCACAAGTATTAAAACAAAATAATATACCATTTAATAAGATCACACAAGAACCTGGTGAAATTATGATAACATTTCCATTTGGTTATCATGCTGGTTTCAATCATGGTTTTAATGCGGCGGAATCTACAAATTTCGCTACACCACGTTGGGTAGAATATGGTAAGCGTGCATCACAATGTCATTGTCGAAAAGATATGGTAAGAATATCAATGGAAACTTTTATTAAACGTTTTCAACCGGAACGATATGAAAATTGGTTAAAAGGTAAAGATTTTGGTGCACATCCAGAAGATCCTGATAAAATTTATCCAGCCCCAGCTCCAACATTAAATATATATAATACGAAAAGGTAAAATAATATTTACAATTTCATAATTATATTCGAATTTATTGGTTTTTTTTTTCTTTTTTTTTTAGTAAATCAGAAGGTAGTCTAAGCCAAAAACGTAGTTGTAATTCAACAATGTCTGATCAGCCAATTAATAAAAAAACAAAATTAACTCCTACTAAATCGGGAATAGATTTTAATATGATTGCAATTGTTAAATTAAAAAAATTATGGAACACTTTTGAGACTGGGGGAGTAGTTAAGTCCCTTCTAAACGATGGTGTTCTAAAAAATAACAAACGTATGCGTTTTCAAACTAAAACAATTATTTTAGAAGATGATGAATGAAATCGTATGAGAAAATTTTTTACTAGTTTTAGCGACGATACTTGTGTACAGAGCTTGACTTTTATAGAATTCATAATTACACAGCACGGTCGGCTAATTACGAATATATTTTATAAGTTTTGATCTTTTATCGGAATTAGTTTCTACAATTCGTATTTTAAGGCATGCCTGTCCATTTGTAATATTTTTAATCACATACGAAATTCTTGGTTTTTCTTTTCTTTTTTTTGTAATATCCATAATAATTTAATTTTTAGTTTCATTTTTAAATTATAAATATTGAAATATGAAACGTAAATATTTATTTGAATTAGTTTTATTCTAAACGCTTTCATTAGTTTCAATTTTTACAGCCTAATTTAGTTCAAAATCTATTGGCATTCATTGTCTGGTATTACGTTCTCTATTTTTAACTTCTATACAATGTATATAAGTTACTGGAATCATATCTGTCTGTCTGTCTGTCCGTTTGTGGTATGCAAAATTGTGTGTATTTTTAAAGCGATTTGAACAAAAATTGGTAGGAGTGATTTTTCCACATAAGAAACATTCTACAGGAGTTGGGTTTGATAGAACTAAAACTTCAGATAATTGTCACATATTGTATTTTTAAATTCGAGGGTATTCTAACGTTATTTATGGACCGATTTCAATGAAATTTGGTACAGGAATGAATGAAAGAACAATTGTGTCCGAAAATCAATTGAATTTGATTACAACATCGGGTAGCTGTCGAACAAAATTCAAATTTTTTATATGAAATAAAACGATTTCCGAAGTTTCCTTCTATATTATCTTCATAAATTGTAGTTAGGATAACTGACAAACGTGTGACTCAATTTTAGTGAAATTTCGCTAGTTCGTTGACTTTACATAGGGTGAGATGTCTGTTGTTTCTCGCCAGGATCTAACAAAGGATATAATTCTTGCAGAAGGAAATCGTTTTGGCTGAGATACATTTTCAAGTAAATTTTATGACTCATTACCCAACAGTATTAAAAGGATAAAGCAGGATATCAAAATGAAAATGTAGCAACTATTTTCTGAAAAAAACTTTACAATATTAAACAACATTATATAAAGGGACGCAAAGGACTGGATTCTCATAATTTTATAGTACTTTTTAGATAGATTTTTGAAAAGTAAGTATATTAGTTTGTCACTACATTTGTAACACATACAAATAATCATCGTAGAAAGGTTTCAAGGATATTGTTGTCTAGAAAATCAAAAGTTATATAGATGTCTGGATGTCCGTTCGTCCGTCCGTCCGTATACAAGATAACTCAAAAACGCGTTATCCGGTTTTGATGAAATTTACAATGTGATTTAGTTCTTCCTTAACTTGGTGTTACATTTCAGGTGAGAGAGCGAAATTATGAAGCAAAAACTAGGGTGATCAAACAGTTTTGTCGTTTTTTTTAATCGTTTTTGGGATTTAATTTCAATTTTTGTGGAGCAATTTCGTTCAAATCATTTACATACATTGATTACATAAATAGGCGGTAATATGTGAAATTTTAGTAAAATTGGTCTAAGGATAGTAAGGAGAAAGAAATAGTTGTAGGAGAAAAAAGTCCGTTTATAAAGTTTTTTTTGATGTTTTTTAACAACTAATATACCGATTTGAATAAAATTTGCAAGCTATATAATTGCTATTAGGTCCCAGCTCACCTGTGAGCGAAGAGCGGAGAAAACGAAACAGAGTTATGGAGAAAAAACCCTGAAATATTAGTAATTTTTGTTATTTCTTCATTGAACTATAGATTTGTTAACTCTACGAGTCCAATTTATACTATGGTTTGATTAATTGATTAATTGAGTAATCAAAATTTGTTTAATATTTTGATTATTCAACCGAAAACTGATTAACTGTTTCATTTAAGAGAAACAAACAGGGTTTCTGGAAACTCGGGTTTTTAGGACTCGGCGAGTACGAGTACCAAATTTTGAAAACTCGTTGAATCCGAGTCTAGTCTGGGTCTAAATCTAAACTCAAATCAATAAGCGAAAACGTTTAATATTTTGGAGTTCAATAATGATTCTCATAGCTGAAGTTTTTGTAACAAAAAAAAAACTTACTAAAATTTGTTGAAATTAGAATTATTTATTATATTACAAGATTTTCAACTGTGCCAACAAATTAAAGAGAAAATGTACTCAAATTTATTCATTAATCAATTTATTTATTTTCAAAAATTAAACTTTAAAACTAGATATAACTATTTGAACATTTATTTGATTCAATTTAATTGCTTTTTTTTGTCTTAAGGTAGAAATATTCGAGAAATACTAACAAATTAAGAGACTTGTCAGCAAGTCTCGACCTGATTGTAGTCGAAAAGCTGTTCTTTTATTAGAAGTTGAAGTTGAAGTTGGTTTGATGGAGGAAAGTGGGTTGTTCAGGTCATCAAGATTAATTACTCGTTTTCTAGTATTGCTGAAAAGCAAAAATTCTTGCTTAAATTTGCTATAAATCTCGGACTTGTCGACTATTAGAGTCGAGTCCCGAATCCTAAATACTCGACGATTCTGAGTCGAGTCGAATCGAGTACAGAAACCCTAAATATTTCCTCTATTGTTTTTATTACGCTTTCACTTTTTCTTTTATATACAAAATTTACATCTCTTTTTAAATTGTTATTTTTCCATGGAAAATTTTGACACTTGACAATTATAATAAAAACCAATTAATCAGTTAATCACTTACCTCGGAAACCAATTAATCAACTATGCCCTCATTTCTACCATAGGGCATCAAAAAATCTACTATATCTGCCGATGAAACTGAAACCATCACAAAACATAATTTAAAATAAAACAAATTATTTTAATTATTTTTAATTTTTTTTTTATTTTATTTAATTTTGTTTTTCTTACAAAGAGATATGATTTAAAAATTTAATAAATATTTTACAATTTCTTATTTATATGTGAAATAAAAAAAAAAATAGATCATTATTTTAAAGAAAAAAATAAATTAAAATAAAATGAAATGAGAATTTCAAGTCAGTTTCTTATATTCTAGACAGATTTCCAATTCTAATGATCATTATTGCCCAACCGGTCATTAAAACTTTATAATAACCTTTATTTACGTAATAATGATCAATTTTAAGTATCTATTTCAAGCATCATTATTTTTTTAATTTTCAAATGAAATTGAGAAAAAGTCCTAAATTTTTTTCCCCACATTGTTTACAGGGCCATCTACATTTGAATATTTTAAAAATTTCGTCTGGTTTTGATATGTTTTCTTCTTTCACATAAACTTTAAAAGGAATAAAAATGGTTATTATTCTAAAAATTCCTTAAAATTTACTAAAGTACAATTTTAAAAAATTAATTTTATTACATCAAAATGAATAAATATTCTATTCTGAAAATTATAAACAAAATAGTAATTTTATGAACCTTTTGGAATGACAAAAAAAAAGACACATATGGGTTATCCAAAAGTATCATTAAAAAATAATTATTGTAATTAAAATCGGAGATCTGTCTAGAGTATTAAGGTCTGAAATGTATTTATTAATTAAATTTTTATATGCAATTAATTTAATTATACGATAAAAATTAAGTTAAACGTTTTTTTTTCTTTTCAAAATTAGTATTAAGAAAAAATTAGGATTTTTGAAATAAAATTTTTTTAAAATTAATTTAATATGCAATTATTTCAGACCAAAAATATTGACGACTGTATTTTATATGAAAATTTGAGTTTCTTTCATAATTATTTTTTATCAAAATTTTTTTTATATATACATTAAAAAATATATATATATATATATTGATTTATAATTTAAAGCGAAAATAGTATTTAATATAATTTCTAAAGTGGTTTTGTCGATTTAACACATCTACCTCGATAACAAATTTCTGTTTCATGTGAAACTTCCGTAGATGTTGATGTCGCATAAACAATAGAATCCATTAAGTTTTTATGAAATGGTGATATTTCTGTTGTCACCGATACAGTATCATTATCGATTTTACTATTATCATTTACTACTGTTCGTACCCTTTGTATACTTTTATATTCTTGCTTACCATAATTCGGTTTAATAATATCTAAATTATCATCATCATCATCTTCAATAGCAAAGAATTCACTTAATTGTTTTTTAACTTCAGAAAATAGACTCGGTTGAGTTTCCAGATCATCTTGTACATAATCATGTCTATCAATATCATCTAATGTTGTTGTTATATACTCATCATATTGTTGTGTTGTAGTTATTTCTGGTGATTCGGTGGTAAAAATCGTATCATTATCTGATGGAATTTCAGTTTGTAATTTTTCAATAGGATTTGTTGAGTTCTCTGGTGTTATTATTGTTGGTGATAAACTTTTCGTTTCATCTGTTGAAGGTTCGGTTTGTGGATATTCAGTCTCAATTTCTAAATCCATTTCAGTTGTTAGGTTTTCATAAGGTTCTGTAGTTGTTGTTACATAAATTTCTTCTGGTTTAATCGTAATAGTTTCATTTTGTTGATTTTCAATTTGTTCAACTTTATCAGAATTCAGTTTTGTACCAAATTCTACGGCATTTTTATTATTAAAAATCGAATTATATAATTGTTTTCCAATATTTTGTGATTCAGCTATTTCAAAACTATCCGATTGATGGACACGAACTTTTTTCCAAATTCCACGTCGTCGTGATGGTTCTGGTTTAGAATTTATGGTTTCTTCAAAATCATGGGGTATAGAATCATCTGTTTTTTCTATATTATCAGATCGACTGAAAATTGTTAATAATGAATGAATAAAAAAAAAAAAATTATTAAAATTAAATTATATCATTTACCTTTTTAGGTTTCTACCGACTGGTTCTTTTGCTTCATAGGTATCAGCGGATGATCCAAAACCAGCTGAAACATTAAAAACATATGTATCTTGATTTTTTGGTTCGTCCATTTCTGAACCAGCAGTTACGATTTCAGGTTCATTATCAAAATTTGAATCTGAATCTTTTAAAAATTTCGCTTTAGTATCCGGATCAATCGGATGGAATCCACCGGAATGAGATAATGATGGTGACCATTTAGATTCTTGTGTATCTAAATTATATTTTGGATTGTTTTGTTGATTCTGTGAATTCTGTAGAATATAAGCGTTCAGTTTTAATTAATTTCAACAATTTATAGACCTACCTCATCACCGTAATCTTCTTGATAGAAGTCTTGATTGAATTTACTTAATTGTTTATAACTATTTTCGGTTGATTTCACTTTCGAGCTTTGAGTTGTTGTTGATGCTGGATGAGGTTTACGAATACGTCCACGAATTTTCACAATTTTTGGACGATTCTGTTTATCTGGTCGAGTTCTTGATCGAACCTTCAAAATAGAATTAAATTAAAACCTAATACTAAAGAAATTTATGAAACATTATTACCGTATATTTATCTTCAGTGTTTGATGAAATCGTTGTTATTGCCAATTCTGGTAATTCTGTGGTAGTTCTTGTCGGTCTTGATGTTCTACGAAGGAATGCTGGACGTCTGGTTGTTACTATTGGTTCTGGTGTTGTACTCGGTTTCGTTTTCGATGTTGAGAAAATCGGATGAATTTCATTTTTACTCGCTGGCAATTCAGTAATTGGTAATTCTTCTTCATTTGGGAAATAACCAGGACCATAATTATCTTTTGATGCTTTATTATATTCTTGGGCGATTTGCATAGGTTCTAAAAGGCCCGGAATATGTTCTGGTACGCTACTTTCACTAGATGGTGAAGCAACAATTTCCGATGATGAAACTGCATTTTCAGCGGTCGTAGTAACCGATTTATCACTGGTGGAGGATCTGGATGATGGTTTAAATACTGGATAGTTTTGTTTTAAAACATCTCGTTGATAATCAAGATTATCTTCTGCTTTGTTTTTATGTTTTGGAGAGTTTGATGAGTGCGATCGGTTCCTGGGACGATATCTTTGCCGTTCTTCAGGAGTTGGATTAAAACGAACTCTATTTGGATTTCGTACAATTGGTTTTCGGGTCGTTGTTGAAATTGTTTCAGTATCACCAGATTTGGATGGAGAATATGGTCTTCTACCACGAGTAACACTTCTTCGAGTTGTACTGTCAGTTGTATATTGTGACTGATGTGATTTTGATGCAATTGGGCGTCTTCGTGAGTTTGGACGTCTTGTTGGATGATATGTTGTCGATGTGGAAGTTGTTTCAGTGGTGCTTTTTTCAATAGCATTCAAACGATCTTTCTCAATCAATGCATTCACCAATCCTGGAAGATTTGGTGTCAGTGGTGGAAGTTCTGATGGTAAATTATATGGATTTGGATCATATTCAGGATCCTGTATAAGCTCTTGGTTTTTATCATCATGATTGTAAATTATTTCGTTATCGTAATGTGGACGATGATTTCTGGGAATTTTGTGATGAGATTTCCGAGATTTCTCTGTGGATTGTGGATAATCAGAATTAGATGAACTAGTTTGTGGTTCATGATTAATTGGCGGATTTGTAGGTTCGGGTTGTTCCGTGTCCTCTGGTTGAGCATTATACGATGTTATAGATATCTGCGGAATTTCATCCTGCGCTTTTGTGCTCGTTATCACCTCTTCTTCCATAACTGCTGGTGTGTAAAAAGTTATTTTTTCTTGTTGAGATGGTGATCTAACTGTTGATCCTTCATAGTATGAAGGTGTTGTTGATGAAGGACCACGTAATCCTTGGCTTTCGTAATCCAATGAAACTGGCGTATATTGAATGTTTTCGTATTGAGGTGAAGCTGTCGTACTTGGAAGAGATGGACGATTTCTAAATGCTTCCTGTTCTTTGAAATACGATTTTACACGATATTGTTCCTCTTCTTTTGGAGTATATTGTGTTGGACGTGGAGTATACCTTTGTCGTTTTTGTTCTGATCTAAAACTCGTAACTTCTTCATAAATGTTGGGTCGTGTCGGATATACTTCTGATGTGCTTGAGTACGATTCACTATAGTATCCTGGTTCTGTAGTCGATGTTGTTGTAGTCGTAGTAGGAGGTGTACCTAAAGTGGTGCTAGTAGAACTGAGTGGTTTCACTTTAAGTGCGCTAAAGTATTCTTCGTTTACAACATGATTTGGCATTGGTATAAAATTGGCATATGGATTTTGTACTCGAGGTGCTTGTTCTTCTGTATGCTTTTGATATTGATGAGTGCCTCTAGTTGGAGTTTCTTGATACCGGTATGGTGATCGTGTTGATGATGGAATTGATTGGACATCCAGTTCTTGATGCCGATGTGGTGATCGTGTTGACGATGGAATTGATTGGATATCTAGTTCTTGATGCCGATGTGGTGATCGTGTTGATGATGGAACTGCTTGAACATTTACTTCTGATTGTCGGTATGGTGATCGCGTGGAAGATGGTATATCCGAAATATCTTGTTCTTGTACATATTGTTGCTTTCCATATTGCTCTTTATAGCTTGGATTTGTCTCAACATTATCATTTCCATATCGATGTCGATATCGCACTGGTGCTGTTGTAGATGTTATCCTTGGTGTTGTACTATAATACCTTGTAGGACTTTCCGTTAACGGTGTAATATAAACCTGTTTAGGACGTTGAGTGCTGTGTTGGATATCTTCTTGTACGTAATTGTTTTCCAGTGTTTGAAATGGTTTATTAATAATAAGAGAGCCAACATGAGGTTCCGGAAGTGGAATTTTAGTAAAACCTTGAGGTGCTTTGTAGCTTAAAGGCGCCACAAAGAATGGAATATCTCGTAATCGACTTTCAAGATCATTTTGATCGATACTCGACAAATATGGTAGTTCAAATTTCGAATATTCATTTGGTGTTGGTAAACCACCTGGCCCAATAAAGATTAATGGTGTTTTCGTATCTTGTGGAGTATCCAGAACATCTATAGCTTTCGTTTTGTGCAACATTGATAGTACATCATTATAACCATTTCCCGATTCACGATTTCTTCTCAACATAAACATTGCCAACGGTGGTTGATGTGGTCTTGGCTTTAGTTTTGGTTTTGGTGTTGTAAATCTTGGCTGTAGAAAGGCCTCATAAGGTGTACTTGGTCTAAATGTAGATGTAGTTGTACTCGTCGCCGATGTCAATTTTTCTGCTTGCGGTGTTGAAATCGGATCAGGTGTGTAGAAACTATTAATATGTGCTGGATTCACAGGAGGTGGTATAATACTGTATTTGTTATTTCCAAAACCTAAATTTTCATTTCTTTGTTGATATAAAGTATCATAAGGTACATAGAGTAGTTGGACAGCTTCATCTTGTGCTCCAGTCGCAGATGGCTGAGGCTGATATGTGGGCTGTTGTTGTGTAAAAGGTAATTGTGATTGAAATTGTGTTGGTTTCAATGGTTGAAATATGTTTTGTTGTTGATATTGTTCTGGTGGCTGTAACGATAATTTCTCATCCTGTTCGGTTGGTTTCGATTCTAAACGTTGATCTTTATAAAATTGTTCTTGTCTCGTGTCTTCAATGTAATTCTGTTGTGGCACCTTTGGTTGTACCAGAGCTTGTTGGTGGGGCTGGCCAAATTGTGGATGAAATTCATTTGGAAACACTTGTTTCTCGGTAAATAATGGTGATGTTAGAACAGATTGATGTTGCGGTAATGAGTGTTGTATTTGGTAACCGGTTTGGATATTTGGTAAGTTCTTTTGGCCTGCTCCGCTACCATGGTAGGCGGGCATTTCAAAATTAAAGAATGATTGTGATGTTGGTTGTTTCTGTTGATGTGATTGCTTTTGCTGTTGATGATGAAATTGTTGAGATTGTTGTTGCTGCTGTTGTTGTTGTTGTTGTTGTTGATGTGGTGGTTGTGGCACAAATCTTTGAAACTGAAATGGTTGTCCAATTGAGTATTGTTGATGACGTTGTGGATTTGGACTATATACATTATGCTGTATTGGATTCTGTTGAAAATTCAATACACGACCATTATTTGATCTATCATTTTGTTGGCATGTTGGACATGCCTGTGTTAATGGTATCCAATCATTTATTGCTTCCGATAATATACCAGCATCTGTTATTTGTCGTGACCATCGTTCAGCTGTAACTGTTGCTATTAGGAACAGCACAGTCAAGAAATGGTTTTTGATTATCATTCCACTAAACTAAGGAAAAGAGATTAAAATGTAATAGTTTTATTAGAAGATGTTTTTGAAAAAATAAAAATATAAATCAATATTATTTACTAGGAAACCTTTATTGGGTATCAATTTTATAGAATTGAAGTCACCAATTTCCGCCAGTTTGTATAAAGATATTATATTCATTAAATCTGCCTTCAAAAATGTCTCACATTTTTTTTTTTTTAATTAAATGAATATTTTTTTCTTATGAAATATTTTATTAAATACTAATATTTTCAAAATATGACCTCTATCAATGGCTTTTTAGAAAATAAATGAATCAGCTTTTTTGTTTCAAACCAATAACTTTTAATTGCATTTATTCGTATGACCTTTCATGAAAGTGTTTCATATTAAAACAATTAACCGCTTTAAAACAAAAATAGCATTCTTCTAAGAATATCGCGAGTAAAGTAAAAATCTGTGATCTAATTGTTTATAGAAATTATATCTCTGATATGAGGCCTTCTGCAAGAAAGCCGTCGAAGTGTATGAGATTTGAGTAGAATTGGCGAGTTTTATAGCCTAATAATACACAAATTTTTGTCTATGAGAGAACATATTTTAATAGTCCTTCACCGATGAGAATTTCGAAAATTATAAGTTAGATACGAAACTTCCGATTGAAATTTCGTAATTAAAAAATCTTAGCACACTTTTTTGAATTATACATTTTGGTCTGTCGTCTTTATTTATTTAAAAAACGAACTAAATACAATACATATTTTAATTTCAAATAAACGTTTTCGAATTATATTTGTGATTCGGCTACATGCTTTCTACTATTTTATACTTTATCTGTTATCCAATAATTGCAAAAAGAATATATCGGTTTGTAAATATGATGTAGAGGTTTCTAAATATCGGCATATTATTTGTGTTCCAACTATAACTTATGGGAAATGGTTAGACATTAACTTCAATAAACCTATATAAGATTCTGCTTACATATTTTCTCTTATTTTGTATTATGTCAAATACTAGCATAATAGTTAGTACGGCATGGTTGATTAATTGATTTTCGAGGTTAGTGAATAATTGAATAATTGATGGTTTTAAATCAATTAGATCGGTTGTTATTGTAATAGCCAGAAGTCAAAATTTTTAAGCAAAAATTACTGCTTACAAAGTGAAGTAAATTATTATATAAAAGAAAAAGAAAAAGCGTAATAAAAACAAAAGAGAAAATATTCTTTTAAATATATTTATGATTTTTTAGAAATTTCATAAGAGTGCCATGCGTTGCATAGATTTTGAAAACTGGCCGTACTGTTTTGCAATGTGTTTTTTCTTTTTTTTGTACTTATTCCGGTTTTTTGTTAGTTTTCGATACTTTTCCATTATAGGATTTTTCTTCCCAAAATTTATTCTGTTTTGTTTCTCTTAAATGAAACAATTAATCAGTTTTCGTTTAATTATTCAAAATATTGGAATAATTCTGTTTACTCAAGTAATCGATTATTTAAACCTTGCCTTACTAGTCAGTGGAACCTTTAAAACAGAACAGATTAGTGTATCCAAGGAAATGAAATCGATAAATAATAATTGAACAAAAATATTTGTCGGTTTTTTATGCTCGAATTCACAAAATCTTAAATTTCGTTAATAATAGATTTAAAATTGTTCTGTCCTTCAAATTAAACTAGTTTTTTTTTTTACCTTAATTAAACGAATTAATTGGATTTTTTTTTTTATTTGAAATTTAAGATTTCTTTTTATTTACTTAAATTTTCAAAGAAATAATGAAGTATTATATTTTATTTAATTTTCTCGATGAATAAAAAATAAAATATTTAATTTCTTTAATAAATGATCTGAAAAATAATAAACTAGTTATAATTTCATGAAATTTAGAAAAACCATGTTAATTTTTCAAAAAGAAAAATCTGGTTTTATTCAAATTTAGAAAACTTTCCCCATACTTTTAATAAGACAGACATCTTTTTGTCAATTTTTAAATAAATCAAGTTTATTACGATTAGTATAATTTTGAAAACAGGATTTAATCAGGAAGAAAAACTACAAAAGATCTTTAGACACTTATAAGGAGGTTGAAAAAATTGATTTAAAACAATTTTTATGGGATTTTTTTTTATACAATTTTCTTTCGTAATTTTAATATTAAAAATATGTATTTTCTTTCATTTTATTCAGTTTAAACAAATTATGTATTATATATGAACTTGTTAGAAAATTATAAATTATTTTCCTTCTTCATGTTTATACAAAACTTAATGATAATTTTGTTCGTCCCACAAAAGTCTTCCGACTTTTACTCAAACAATTTAATGGTTTTTTCTTTTTTATCAAAAATTTTGTGATATGTACAAAAATTCGACCCAAATTTATATTAATCGAAAGTTGTTCATTTTTTTGTTTTTAAATTAAATTGTTTTTAAGAAGAAAAAACATAAATTATCATTTTTTGTAAGGAAACAGGTTCAATATTTTTTTTTGTAAAAGTGAAGTTTTAGTGCTTTTCCATTTTCAAGTAAAAGGCATAAATGCATTTTTATGTCAATATACAAAATATTTTTTCATTACAAAATCATTGCACTTTTTTTTTAAATAAAAAGATGTCTTTTATAATGTTCCAAAAATGGATTGCAACATAAAAAAAAAATCAACAACAACATTAATAAAATTTTGTAATAAATTTAATAAAATGAATTGTTTTTGATTGCTAAATTCAAAAGGATTTTAAATGAATTAACATAATTTTAAATTAATTAGTTTGAATAAAACACACATCACAGCGTGAATGGCTTTTTTTGCGTTAAGTGCATTTTTTTAAATCTAAATTACACTCTACTTATTCATTTTATTGCAAAATTATGAAATAAGAAATATACTCGTGCAATTTATAGTTACAATTTTTTTTTGAATATTAATTATTTAATTAGACTTCAATAAAACTTGTCTCGACAAAATAAAGTGTTAAATAGCTTTATTTTTATTGAATTATTAATTTAAATTTGAACCTGCCATAATATGTATAACTGACTGTTAATCTCTGTTTTACTCGTTATTCTTCAACAAAAGTCGGGAACATGTAGTTATATTAGCTACATATAATAATTTTCTGTCTCATGTGCGCCGACACAGGGGAATTTAAAAGGGCTTAAAATTTGTGAAAAATTAAAACATCCTAAATTTTAAATGCTAACTGAGAGAAAACCAAATTAAATTATTATATCACATTGGTTGAGCAGCGAGTTGTTCTCTCGGAAACCTGGAAAACTTGGTCTTGGATTGGTTGGAGTAAGCGAGTGAGAAAACAAAATAGTGACCATTTCCACTACATAGTTTTGCATGGAAATAAGGGAAACAAAATCTCCAGTTAGTTTATCTCTATGGTTCAAACCCAGAAATCACACCAGGTTTACTTTTTAAAAACATAAGAAGAACATTCTATTTTTTTAATTTATTATTTTGAATTAATGAAACATCTATTAACTTTTTTTTATTGTGACCCCACAATATTGCTTTTTGAATATTGTGTTTAGTTATGGCTCTCAGGTTGAAAAAGGTTCCCAACCGCAGCTCTAGAATATGAAAGTAAATGCCGGTTCCATAATTTGAACTCACTGTATCCCTAGTATTCAGGACGCTGATCAGATCACATGATTTTACATAACTTATCTGGCTTCTACATATTACAACAGTGATAAAAAAATTAAAATTGGTTGAACAGTTTACCCCCGAGGAATGTATAAATCTGTGCGAAAACCGGGCTAACGTTAGTGCTTAGCTTGTAGATGAGATGATGTGATTATATATAGCGTTTCTTAAGCTTATCGGTAACCAGCAGACAGAGAAAGAAAAGTTTTGAAATATAAAAATGTTAACTACCAATTTCAGTGTATCGAAAATTAACTACACTCAACCGTATAGTACCTTTTATGAACTTCCGAAAATATAAAAGTAATGATATGATAAAACTCTCTGTTCAGCACTATTTAAATTTAAATTAATTACTTTTATTTCTTAAATTAATTTATATTCATGTAGTTTAATTAAAACAATTAAAGTTAAATTTACTGGAACTCTAATTATTTTTTCATTCAATTATAATTTATAATTTGAAAATATTTTACATTAATTTTTGGTTGTTAACATTTTTCTCTTCAAGAAATTTATTTGAACTTAAATATGTTATGTTTATATACTACATTAGTATACCAATTAGGTATATTGATTTGGTCATTAGGCGTACAGAAGTTATCATCTCATAACCAATGCCTTCTGTATCCTGACCAAAAGGAACGTTTTTAATAAAAGGAATATTATAAATAACCTTCTTTGTTACAATCTAATCCTTTTATTTTAATTCCTTTATATTTTATAAATAATTTTATGAGAGTTTTCTTTCGCATTTAACATATACCCTGATAGCCCACTCTTATCAGGCAGAATAGCTTAAAAAAACTAGACGTGATATGTGTAAATAATTATTAGATTTTTTCATGTACATCCACGATAATAACTGAAATAAACATGGTCTAATTTTATTGAAATCTACCTGCTTATTCTGGCATTGTGACAGTTTTGTTGTCATAAATATTTATGATAATAATATTCTGACTGAAATTATGACTGCTGCGAAAATTCGTATTCTAGCGAACGGGTCATAATTATGTTCAAAATATGAATTTATAATAGTTTAAACTGTTATAATTCGAGCAAGTCAGAACTTATGATATGTTATGACAGTCAGAACTTGTTATGACTGCGCTCAGAATAGAGGGTTCGAATATAATTTGAACAGTTTTTAACACAATTTGCTTTATATTCGAACAAAATCGATTGCAAACTAACGAAAATATAAAGAAAAGACAAGCATTTCGGATTCAATCGAGAAAAATGCAAAGCTCTACTTTTTAGGAAGAAAGTTTTAAATATTACAAAATATTTAACAAGATTTTGAGAAGGTAATAATATCAAGGTAGTACCTCCTATATTTTTTAAGAAACATGATCTTGAACTGTAAATATTGTAGAAGAAAGAAAGGTTTAAAAAAATAGACTTTCATCTACAAACATTTTATTTTCACTCTTCATAAAACTGATATATAGCATATTTTAACATAAACTGAAGTTTATATTTTAGACCTGTATTAAAACAAAGACCAAAAAGAAAAAACCTAGATCTATGTACTTTGATAGTGTTACATTTTACAATTGTCCCATATTTTTGAAAGTTCTAGTTTTTACAGGTACAGGTACTATACAAAGTGAATACAGTTTTTATCACTTTATAAATTTAGACTGTAAATAATTTGAATTTCTTATAGTCTAATTTATAGCCTTGATCTTGTGACAGCCCATAAAACGTGTCTCTTACTTAATTGTTTCAAGGTATGCTCAGGTTCCTCTTTATAGTTTTATTTCGAAATTTAATTGAAAACTAAGAAAATTCATTGAACCAAAAATGATTGTTTTTTTTAAGAAAAAACAAAAAAAGAAAAGAAAAAGTATAAAAAGAATTATAAAAATATTCAAAATATTGTAATAAAAAAAGTTGGTACATGGAAAAATTAAGATATGTATGTACATATACCTACTTTCTCCAGTTTTAAATCAATTTGCCTACATAGTATAATTTTTTTAAGACCCAAACATAAAACCACACCTTTTTAAGAAATATATCAATTGATTAGACTCCCATTCAGTTAAAAAACAAAAGTTCCGAAAAATCTCTTACATGTATCCGTCGTCTCGTCTAAAGCTCCATTACCAATCACTATCGTCATCATCAATGTGATCTCAGGTGATCGAATTATATCGTATAGAAAGTGAAAATTTTTATAAATTAAAATTTTACCAATATTTATAGCATTTTGGACTAACATCGCGAAACTTATATATATTACTTATGAACATACGCGAGTTCATCGATTATTATACATATTTCCGATTTGTAATAATAATATACCGGAATTTTCATTCATATATGTTTTTTACAATTGAAAAAAAATGTACTTTTAGGTCTTTTAGAGAGTAGTCTTTCAAGTTCGTTGAAAACATTAAGTCCGGGTTTATTATTTTCTTTTTTTCATTTATCTTTTCTTCCATTACAATCTTTGAAGATCTCTTTTGATGTCATGGATACCTGCGCGGTATTTTTCTGTTTTCTTACTATATAAATTGCGTATTCATTCACTTCCTAAAGAAAATACACCTGTTAAATTGGTTTTTCATATACATGAATTCTTTCTACTAAATCATTTTCAAATTTTTATAATTTTTTATAATTAATTTCGATTTGATGCTAATTTTTTTAATTAAAATTCATAAACTATTGCAAATCTTTTTTATTTTTATAAAATATGTATATTTTATTTATTATTTTAGAACTCTTTAAGATAATAGGTATTGAGACCACAACGGATGTATGAAGGCTATAAAAACCAACATCGGATTTTGATAATAAAACAAAAGACATTTAATTTCAATTGAAAAACTTCAAAATTATAATAAACAATCGTTACAATCAAAATATTTGAGGTCTCAAAACCGCATCATGTCTTAAATTCGATAGACATTTTAATAGATGTTAATTTTTTGAAGGAATTGAATGAAATCATGCTGACAAAAACATATTAAAACTTCAAAACCGCTTGAAGGCTATAGGAACTGATATGGAGAAGAGAAGAATACGTCTAAATATAATACGTATATTCTTCGAACGTGTTAATTCAAATGCATTTGTTTGATACAACGAGGGATTTATGGTGCAACACCATAGTTTTAACAATGCTATGCTATATATTTTATAAAGAAATTTAAAAAATCCATCCAGATATAGTTATTTTAGTACACCAGGTATTCCCAAATTTATACATAAGTTAAACGTTTTTTTTGGAAAACTATTAATTTCTCGCGCTCTAATTATTTAATCAATCTGAAATTTCCAGGAAACATTGACAACACATACGCGTTCCATTAAGAAAAACAAAAAAGAAAATTTGCCAGCTTTTATCACTTTCAATGACCTATTATTTTGTAGAAAATTGAAATTTTGAAAATCTGTTTGTTTAACCGATCAGTCATTGATCAGTCATGACTGTCAGTCGTGTTTGATAGAATCCCATCAGTTTTCTGTTAAGCTGATTGCTCACGAAAATGTTGAATAATTTTTGAGTTTGACTGACAAATATCACAAGTTTTTACATTAACAGTGGTCAGTTTTCTCTTAGTTGTTCAAAAGCTGACGGAAAACTGATCAATGTGAGTCCTGCTTTCAGGACTTTTTTAGTTTTCGATTTCAGATCATCATGATGGGAGTTAAATCGAGATAAAAAAAATTGTGTTCCTCCTTAATAAAATAAAAAGCATCATGTTACACTTTAATCTCTCATTAAATGCCTTTATGCCCATAATATGGAGAAGAATGAACATATACATATGTGCTATTAATTTCGTATCTGAATTCGATAAATATTGTTTTTACTTAAAACTGTAACAACCAAGAACCAGAAAATAAAAATTTCGAATTACACATATGTACGCTTGTTTAAACTGCTCTAAATCGCCTTTCAAGTCTGCACATTCAAATCAAGAAATTTTAATACAATTAAAAATATAAACTTGCATTTAAAACAATAGTCTTTTTTAATGGACTCTCCACAAATGGTGCAGTTTGTATTACATAAATTCATTTTCTTACGTAAATAAAAGCACTTTCTTATGTGAACTAAAAAAAAAAAAAACCGAGAATCAAACAAATCTTATTGGCCTATTATTTGTGATGCGCAACTAAATCTTGATAAAAATAAAGCGAAATATGTATGTAAAAAAAAAAGAAATAGTTTAATTTAAAATTCTTAAAACATGAAATACTAATAGTATTGAAATACCCGACGTTTAAATTACACCTTTTATAGTTAGTATCAATGGCATCATGGCGATCGCCACGGTTGTAGCAAGTAATACCATTTAGAAAAAGATTTAATCTTCTTCTTTCAGTAATTAAAGGTAATACAATGAAATCTTACTTTTCTTATATCTTTCTTAATATAGTCATCATGATTCAGCATAATCTTATTTCTGATTGCATAATAAAGGTTTTTTTTTTTAAATTAAAGTCCTTTCGGCATCCACCAAAGACCAAACGAAAAATTATCGACTCAGGAATATGTTTTATTGATTGATTTATTTCATATATAGGGTGATCCAATTTGAGTTTCCTATGTTGGCAGCATAGTAAATCAAGCAGGTGTCGATAAGCACTTGTTTTCAAAGCGTCACATGACAGTTTCCAACGACACATTTATGAAATGGATCGCTTAACCACCGCTCAACGCGTTAAAATTGTTCAATTGTTCTACAGAAACAACAATTCTGTACGAACTATGATTTTTAAAGAAAATCCTCTTCTCTGATGACGCAGATTTTAACCTCTCTGGGTGTGTTAATAAGCAAAATTGCCGCATATGGGGAGATGATGGCCAAAGAGTGACTGTTTGATGCGCATTGTTGTCAGGGGGCGTCATTGGGTCTTACTTTTTTGAAGACAGTCTGACCTTGATGACTGTAACAGTCAATGATGAGCGATATAGGCGCATGATAACCGATTATTTCTGCCACTAAATCGGCTATCATGCGCCTATATCGTGTGTGGTTCCAACAAGACGCCGCAACTTGTCATACAGCGGGTGTAACGTTGGATATTTCACGTCAAAATTTCCCAGGTCGCATTATTTCACGTTTTGGTGTCGTCAACTGGTCGCCAAGATCATACTTAACACCGTTGAATTTATTTTAGTGGGGTTACGTTAAAAGTTGTGTCTACGCTAACAAACTTGAAACGTTGGAGCACCTACAAAACAATATCCGTCAAGTGTATCTCCGAGATACCGTCCGAAATTTACGAAAAGGTCATCGAAAATTACCCCGAAAGGATCGGCTGCTGCAGAAGGTCCAGAGGCGGGCATTTAATTTATAATATTTTTCATATAATTAATGAAATACATTACATTTATGATTAACAGAATTAAATAAGTATATTTTGTACAAATTTATGTATTTAATTTTGTTTTAAAGTTCAAAAACTGAAGTTGGATAACCCTTCATTTTCAAAAGTTATAAAATAACTTTTATGTTAGATAAAATTTAAAAATTTTGATAGTTACAATCATTTTATTTTTATGCCCTATGGTAGGTACTACCAGAGGGTATATTAGTTTTGTCACTAAGTGTGTAACACATAGAAATAATAATCGGAGAAAAATTTCAAAGGTATGGTTGTGTAGGGAATCAAAAGTTATATCGATTTATGCATGTCCGTCCGTCCGTCCGTCCGTCCGTCCGTAGACAAGATAACTCAAAAACGCGTTATCCGATTTTGATGAAATTTATAATTTGAGTTGCTTATTCCTTAACTTGGTTTGGTATTGCATTTGAGCCAAATCGATCCACGGGGGGCAAAGTTATAAAGGAAAAACCAGGGTGACCAGAAAGTTTTGTCCTTTTTTTCGTTATGGTTTTTCGGATGTAATTGGAAAATTTGTGACCCGATTTTGTTCAAATTAATTATGTAGGTTAACTGCGTAAATAGACGATACCGAGTTAATTTTCAGTCAAATCGGTCCAAGGATACTGGAGAAAGAAATAGTTGTATCCCAAAATAAGCCTGTTCATAAAGTTTTTCCAATGTATTTTAAAAAGTTATATACGGATTTGAATCAAATTTACGAAACGTGTTTATACTATTAGACGCCAGCCTACCTGTGAATTTGGGCCAATTTGAGAATGAAGAAACGAAGTTATGGAGAGAAAAACCTTAAAATATTCAATTAAGCAGAAAGTTCGTGGCGTTTTTTTTCCAATAGTTGGCTTTAGAATCGTATAACTATAGTAGTTCTAATCCTATCAAGTTATGTTATAGCGCGCTGAAAAGGTGACATCTTATAGAATACTTAGAAAAAATTGTGAAATTCTGGCAGAACAAATTGGGGTAATTGGGTTTTGAAAATGAGCCAAAATTCTGAAAAAAATTCCCTATATTAATGCTCCATGTTTGGTACTACCGTCCGTCCGTTGACAAAATAACTCAAAAACGCGTTATGCAATTTTGATGAAATTTAGAATGCTACTTGGTTATTGCTATAGTGGTTTTGGTATTGCATTTCAGCAAAATCGACTGAGGGGCAGCGAAGTTATTAAGGAAAAACAGGGGCGGCCATAAAGTTTTGTCGTTTTTTTTTATATAGTTTTTCGGGTTTAATTGGAAAATTGGTAAAGCAATTTTGTTTAAATTAATTATATTGGTTGACTACATTAATAGACCATACCATTATAAATTGCAGTGATATCGGTCTCAGGATAGTGGAGAAAGAAGTTGTCGTAGGAAGAAATAACCCTGTTCAGAAAGTTTTTTTGATGTATTTTCAGAACTAATGCACTGATTTGAATGAAATTTGCAAATTAGACTTATGCTACTAGGGTCTGAGTTACTTACAAATTAGAGAAAATTTTGAAAAGGGCAAACAAAGTTATGAAGGAAAAACCTTGATATATTGTTAGTTTTCACAATTTTTCTCTCCCATTTCTACCATAGGGCATCAAAAAATCGGCTATAGGCCGATTTTACATTACTTTATGTTTAATTATCTGTAAATATTTCTATATCCAAAGTCGGTAAAAAGGGTTTACAACTTAAAAGAGATATATTAAAGAGTTTTAAGCCCCATACTCTGTTAATCTTTAAATTCATCCTATCTGAAATATTAATAACGTTATGATTTTGCCGACACTGCTAGTACCTAATTTTATTGGTCATGGATATTGAATAATTATAGAAGGTATATTTTTTGTTTAATCCGATTTATGTTTACATTTTCAATTTTTCAAATTTATGTCCATGTAAATAATATGTTTACTTTTTAAGTGTTTATTTTTAAATTTACGTAATATGAAGAAAATTATTCAGCGATGCATTAAGTTTAAGAAATGTAAAAAAAATTTCTTATTTTTTCTTTGCTTATTGTCTTAAAAAGATAAATGAACTCTTAAAAATTATTAACGAAATTTTTATTAAAATTTGATTTCTATTTGTTTCGAAGTTCGAAAGACACAATATTTTTTGTTTTTTAAGCTAAAGTAAAGCTAAAGTAAAGCTAAAGTGTTTTATCACGTTTTTTCTCATAAATTATAAATTTGGGCGACTATTTATTAAAAAAAAATTATTTGATTGAAATGAATCATTTTTTGGTGGTAATCTTTTGAAATTTATTTAGTATTATAACATCTTAGTTTTTTTTCTTCTTTGTACTTAAAAATACACTTATTTTTATAGAAAAAAAACTGGGTTCAAAATTACGCAATTTTTGGGTGGACCATATTAATCATAATGATGAATTTATTTTTGACTTCCTGGTTTAATGATGTTGTAATATTTATAGCATTTGAAAGTGATGCTATTTCTGTTGTTTCTCTAATGGCAATATGAAAATGAAAATTACGAATAGAATCAATTTAAGACTTTACCATCAGATGTACTATATGACTATTTTAATCTGTTTCGATACTTTTAGAATATTACAGCTTTAAGAATATGTTGAAAGTTTCCTTGCAGAACCAATAAAATTATGATAAAAAAAACATGTAGGTAGACGAATTTTGGAATTCATATAGGTAAAAATATAGCTCGTAGAGCAATGAACAAACTTTCCGAACAAAAAAAAAACAATTAAAACTAATAATAATATATCAAAAAATCACATTTTTGGTAAAAACTGATATCTATTTTTTTGCTAAAAAAAAGAAAAAGTGTTACGAGCTTTTCCTTTCATTCTTGTATTAGCTAAGTCTTTCAAAATTTCCATTGTTTCAAATATGATTTTTCTATTATTCTTTTATTGATGGATTTTGATTTCTACACCAACACTTTGTGCAGTACTAGTTTTGGCCATTTAATTTATTGTATTTTTTTATAATTAACTCTAATTAAGATGTCGCCTAAACACAATCTGAAAATTTTATTTAAATCAGTTAATCAGTTTTTGAATAACACCACTAACTAATCAACAAAATAAATTACAAAATTGTATTGCAAGGCCAATTTGACTCTATAACTATTTCTTTCTGTACTATATCCTTAAATCAGTTTTATACTGAAATTACTACCATTTTTCTAGGCATACTTTTATTTATATTACTTTTATCAATTCAAATCACGTGGTTCAAACTTTGTATACCATATGGTAGGTTAAGTACTATCAGAGGATATATTAGTTTTGTCCCTAAGTGTGTAACACATCGAAATAATCATTGTAGAAAAGTTTCAAGGGTATGGTTGTTTAGGGAATCAAAAGTTATATCGATCCGTCCGTCCGTCCGTGCATATACAAGATAACTCAAAAACACGTTATCCGATTTTGATAAACTTTAGAATGAGTGAGTTGGTTATTGCTTAACTGAATTTGGTATTGCATTTCAGGACTGACGACTGAGGGGAAGCGAAGGTATTACACAAAAACCAGGATGACCTGAAAGTTTTGTAGTTTTTGTTTTATGTGGTTTTTCGGATTTAATTGGCAAAATTTGTGAACTAATTTTGTTTAAATTAATTATATTGGTTAACTAATATAAATAGACGACACCATGTAAAATTTCAGTCAAAATCAGCCCAAGGATAGTGAAGAAAGAAATAATCCTAGCAGAAAATACTTATGCTATTAGCAAAGAACCTATAGTAGTATAGTATAGTAATATAGGATCTTTGCTATTAGGGTCTAGTTTACCTGCCAGTTAGAGGAAAGTTTGAAAAGAGGAAACAAAGTTATAACAAAAAAGGCTTGAAATATTGTTGGTTTTGACAGTTTTTCTCTCCCATTTCTACCATAGGGCATCAAAAGATTGGCTATAGGCCGATTTTTAGTTATCATATGTTATTATAAAAAAAAACGATCCACATTTTTATGCTACCGTAAATCCGCGTGATTTATTTTTGCGATTTTCTAATATTGTATTAATTAAAGTACTTTTCTTTTAGCTAATAATTTAAAAATTCAAAAGCCATAAACATGTAAGCCTTGAAACGATCACAAGAAAATGAAATGTCTTTTCAATGTGATAATTAACTTAATTTTTTTTTTCCTAGTTATTTTTCTGCAATAAGATATTGTTACAATTGAGATGATTACATGAGAACAGTTATAGATATTATTTCGACATGCATAATATCATTTCAAAAAATAAAAGAAAAGAATTACCATTATTGTAATACAACGATGAGCAATTTACGGAAATTATTAAGTTAATTTGATTTTTGTCATGAATCTCAAAAAATGTTATGGTTATAAAAAAGATGATAATATTTTACGATGCGAAATTTTATGCTGCATCTGTAATGCAACAGTAAGTATATTACATATTCGTAACTGTCATATGGAATTATTACTATCCTACATATAGAATTTTTATTGAATAAATGGTTTTTATATAATAAACGTGTATACCTATTGTATATTTACAGTATGTATCAGAAGATATGATTAAGGGCCTAAGATACGTGTCAGAAACTGCTTTAGAAGATGCTCGATTAAAAATGATGTAAGTACTAGTAGAAAAGAGAAAATCTTAGTACAACTAACAGAAAATGTTTAAGCCTGACGGATATATCGATTCTCTAAAATGTACACGGAGAACACGAAACATCTTTTAAATACTTGGCAAATTTGCATGGAAAACATTTAAAGCCGGATAGCACCATATGTAATTTGGATATTTTATAATTTATGAATAAAAGATAAAGTTAGATAAAGTTCATGTCAAACAGGCTGAAATCCGTTCAACGTAGATTTTTACGTTTCGCATTGCACAACCTTTCCTGGGATGTCCCTTCTCTGTTGCTTGATAGGCTAAAATTTTTAGGGTTACATTCCTTAGACAAGCGGCGTGAAGTGGCTAATGTGGTCTTTGTTCATCAAATTTATAATGATGCCATTGATGCTTCCTCTATTTTAGGCAAAATGCATCTTAATTCAAAACTTTGTTCCTTAAGATCCGTGGAGTTGTTTAAAATCAATTGTCACCGAACTGAATGAACCAATTTCTAGAATGTTACGCGAAGTAAATTCGAAAGTAGAAGATTTTGACTTTTTTCTCAGCAAGTGTAAGCTGAAAAAGCTCTTATATAATTATTAGCTTCCTTTTTAACAAACTTTTATGTGACCGCCAATGTCGTGTTCAATTATATTTTAATTTTATTTGCGTTGGCTAAGAGGTGGCGGTATTTTTTTAGTAACTTTCTTTGTATATTAATATCCTCCATTTCCCTTTGGTACAAGGAACTAGCTGGAGAGTGAAAATCAAACTCAAAAATGGCGAACATTTTGAAGGAAATTACTAAGCTGAACTGCAGATCCATGAAATCCCGAAAAATGGAAGAGATGATAAAGAAACTATTATTGTATATATAAATAGAAGTATTTCCGAAAAAAAGGTGCTGTCCTTATTCCTTTTATATCATACACACACATTATCTTCTGACACTTATTGTATATATATTGTATAAAAGTATGTAATAAATTTATTATCTCAAATAAGTATGCCAATATTCGCGGTTTTTAAACCACGCAGAAGATAAAAATTTTATTTAATGAAATTTGAGAAATTTTCATATTTTTATTCAATGAAATAGATTTCACTTACTAATGTCGTTTTTATTGGTTAATAAAACAAACAGAATGAAATTTTTTCAGATGCAATTTTTGCATTTAAAATCTTGTAATGCTAATATGTGTAAATTCCAATGTTTTATAAAATATGTTGCGTATTCAAGTTACAAAAAGTATAAGAAGTAAGTCAAAATAATATTATGATGCAAACACATTTTTACGTATCTAGAGATCCATTATGTATTCTGGCATAGTGCAGCACTTAAAAAAAAACCGAGTAAAGGTATGTGATGCTATTTCTTTTTTCGTATGTTTTAAAGAAGTGCATTCAACTTTTTTTCCATAATATTATCAATAAACAAACAAACGAATGTTGTAATTCAGTTGTAATGTGTTGGGTTACCATTTTGGACTATGAATTACAAATGATATTTTTTCTGTTAATTAGAAAAAGTGTAATTTTTATAACAAAATTGAAATTGTTTCTTGTTTTTCCATTTTTTTGGCATCAAATATGCTCAAAAGGTCATCCACATATGATTATCAAAAAAAAAACTAACAACTAGACTGAAAATATCATAATTTTCATTTCAACCTAAATTTTCATATATTTTGTTGTTTTTCAGTGGTTTTATGGTTCGTGCTGATGTCGTTAATTGCGGATCTACCGTCATGGTAGGCTTACGTCGTCTTCTATTTTCTTTAGAGAAAAAAAAAAATAATAATAATAAAATGTTAAAAATAACATAAAATTGAACTTTTTCTTAAAGAAATTTTTATATGACTTTCCATTTTTTTTTTTTTGATCATAATTTTTCTTTTTCTCTCTTAAAACAACACAAACAAAATATTAAATAAAATTGTTGTCAACTCAAAAACAAAAATTGCAAATGAAATTAAAATTAAATTAAAAATAAAAACAAAATAAACTTTCACACCCTTGTAATGAGTGATATTTTTTTTTTTTTTCGTTTCAATTTAAAAACGTAAATTTTGATTTAGGTTCATCGATCACAAAAAACCTTTAATTAGCCGTGGATTAGCGTGTTTTTTAAATTAAATTTCACTCAATTTTTTATTACCAAAGATATAGTTTTCTAAGATCACTAACAAGTGTAAGAGAGGCCAAAAGGTTATATTTAAACAACACGTTTTTTTGTAATATTAAAAATTCAGTGATTTAGGAGTCAATATGTGTATGTACCTTTAATTTTGGAGGTTTTCCAAGATTTAGGTCGAATATTACTTAATTTCCAAAAAAAAAAAATATATTTAATTATTTGAAATATTCACGTTATAAAAAATTCGTGATTTTTATTTCATAAATTTAAAGAAAATTACTTATTTTTATGATATTTTATTCATGGTCAAAAAAAAGCACCGAAATTAAAGCAATATTAAATATAAAAAACACTATTGTTAATGTTCATGCAATACGATTTTAAAATTGTCTAACATCTTGTTTTATGGACCATACATGAAATTTATGTTTATTTGGAAGATTTACTATCTGAAAATTAGGAAATTTTTAGGAAATTATTTTCAAAACCGTTAAATAAAATCGTGTTTTCTCATACTGGAACTGAACATGTTCTTGAAGTACAAGAATTTATACAAATCAATAAATAATTTCTAATAGAATAAATAACCTCCAAAATCAATCGGTGTGTTAAACGTGAACACACCATTCTACGTTAGCTACATGCTAAAACTACGACAATTGAAGGATCATGAGTTGAGATTATGTTAATCGTGGAACATGTTTTAGACTCGCCGCACACTTGAGCTAAGCTTTGCAGGTGAGCCTCGCTGCTATTACATAGTTTTGCTTCGCTGAAGTGTGCGACGACCAATGCAAATACTGAATTTTTCACTTTCAGCAAGAAACTTAATTCACGTAGTTTAGCTCGTTTAGCTCAAGTGTGCGGCCGGCCCTAGTTCTTTCAACTCTGCATATAGACGTAATATTGAATATACTCTTTGTAAGCTAAATCTCAATAATTTGACGAATCTTCAAAACCCGTACATTCATATATCCTTTTAGGAAAGTTCAAAATAATTCATTTATACATAAATTGCGAGAAAATAAATAGAAATACTGAACTCTTAATTAATTAATTTTGTTTTTAGATGTAAAAACAGAGAAATCTGTCTATTTACATATCGCTTAGACTCAATTTAGTTCAGACCTTCAGTATACATGAATTAAAGATTACAATTTGCCGTGTTTCAAATTGTTTTTTCCATGCGCATATACGTCATCGGTGCCCCGGTATACATTTTAAAACAATTTATATAACTTAACTAATATTGTAATCTTTGATTCATGCTTGGTGTATAGATAAATACCTCGAAATTTCGGACTTCATATGGTGAAATGTTGTTCCATTGGTTTTTAATTAAAGTTTACTACTGCGTGGTTCACTCAGTTCACTGATTTAATATTTGGGTGCTGGACTTTAGGTTTTAGAGTAATCTCGGATCGGAGAATAGAACTTGTATTGTTTATCTCTGTATTCCTCATTTGGTTTAGGATTGTTACGGCGACCCCATGTAACATCGTGATTCCTAGTAGCTAAACACATGGTATAGTACAAAGCACCCATCATGCCGACTCCCGTGCACACATACAACGGAATTAATACTGGATGCTTTTTCAAACTCTTAAATCAAAATCAGTAACAAGTATTTCTTGGGATTAATGTAAGTCCTCTAGGTTTGTTACACAATTCAATAATTTCATGCGAACATTTCCTTTTAATGGATTCAAATTTTGTTACTTAATTTAATAATATAGTTTTAAATAATTTTCATAAATCTACAATTTAGCTATAGCGTTACTAAAATATTTTTGTCCCGTGAGAAATTTATTTAATAAACAGTTATGTATACTGTTTTAAGACTAGATATTAAAAAGACCCGCCACATAATATTTGAAAGAATGTAGAGTTTGTAAGTAAAATCTCATTCGCGAAAGTTGTTATTTTATTTTAGTTTTTTTTTCTTTGAGTCATAATCAAGATTTTATAACAAAAATTTTATGAATCATTTATGTTCCAGTTTTTATTTTAATTATTGTAATTATCTTAAATGAATAATACTCGAATTAATTAAATAAAAATTTGTTATAAATATATTATTGCAAGGTCGATAATAAACTTTTAATCACCCACCAAAAAACAAAAAAATATTCTATTTAAAATTAGCGAACCTTTCACTAAAAACATTTTTTTTTTTATTAAAATAATTCATTAATTTTATATAATTTGAACCTATAATTTTGTTAAATTAAAATTAAATTAATTTTAATAGAATTTGGCTAAATTTTCAAATAAACTTTTGCTTTTTTAACTTATTTCTTCAATACACATTCGCATCAGTCACAAGCAAAAAAGGGAAATTAAGCTAAAATACTAATTACCATATAAATTCCAATAAATATGTTTAAAAAAAAAATAATGTAGTGTTTTCCATGTGTGAATACTAATTAAAAGAAAATTTCAATTTATGTAGAAAAAAAAAGTAGACAAGAAAATTTCATTTCGAATAATAAAATCATGTGTAATTAATTTAATACAATTTAAAATGAAATTAAAATAATTAAACTTATTTTGGAATTTATTTATTTAAAAGCATTTTATGCAAAGTTATCTGATTTTTAATAAAAAACAAGACTTACGCGAAAAATTCTGCAGAAATAAATATTATTTAATATTATTTTCACATTTTTTAAACGAAATAAGGTTTATTAAAATACAAATAGCGGCTCTAGAAATACACTACTAATATCTACACCAGAAATATAATACTTTCTTCCATATAGAACAACATTATTCTTAACTATCCTTTTTGATAAGGACTTATATTGTAATGAAAAAAAATGGGAGAATATTTCTTGTTTTTTGGTCCTACATTATAATGTCCTTAATTCGGTCCTCATCACACGAATACTGATACAGATTTTTATAAATAATACTTTGAAAAATCATGTTCTTTATGCTTAATTCAAATAGTTCTCAAATGTGAATGAAATCCCGCCTAATTCAAATAGCTGTCAAATGAAAACCACACATCTTGCAATACTAAAATTTGACATGAATGTTGCTTGACATATTGTCTGTCAGTAGTAAAAATTAGTTGTTGGTGAAAAGATGCGTTCCTTATTTTTTGTACAATCAAAAGAATTACTTCGTAAGCTCGTTCGTTGTGATTTACGAAATTTGGTATTTTCGGATGAGAAAAAATTCTGCATTTAACAATTTCTCAACAAACAAAATGATCGTCTTTGGTTAAAGAGATGATAATCTATTAAAATATTGGGTAACACAAACTCTTTTTCCCATAAAATGGATTAAATGGATTAAAGGGATGAAACCAAAAACTATAAAAGAAAATGTAGAAGTTTTCTATTCTTTGGATGATATATTTTTGGTACACCCTATATAAACTATTTGTATAATCAAAACAGAAATTCAACAGAAAATTGAAATGGTCACTTAAGAGAAATAAAAATCTCGTTTTCAAAGTTTTCTATAACAGTTGGATATCGGTTTCTATTAAAATATTGTACATAGTTGCATGGTACATGCATTAGATTCATAAATGTGGGCCAAATTAAACATATATAAACATTTCCATCGATCTGGAAAGCTGTAATTATTATTTACCCAGTCAGAGATATTCGCATAAAACGGTTTAAAATTTTCTCTGTTCATTTTTTTTTTTTGAGTACATATGTATTTAATTTTCCAACAAATCACTACATAAGTAATTAAAATAAATTTAGTTTTAATTAAAAAAGTAAAAAAACGTGTGTAAACATAGGAAATTTTTTTTTCTATATCAAATAACAACAAACCAGTTAAAAGAAGAGAGTATTTTTTTTTAATCTTCCACATTCCGGAAAGTCCACCAAAGGATTTGTCAGAGCATGAACAATAAAATTGACCCAGTTGAGCTTTTGCGCATGCGATATCTACTTAATTTTCTTTTCTTTCTTTTTTTTTTTTAATTTTTAAAGTGAAAAATACCAAACAAAAAACTAACCTTTTTAAAGTTCTTCTAATAATAAATTTTTAAGAAATAAAAATAATATCCAATCAAAAAAAAATTATTCTTTTTATATGTCCCACTATCGTGAAATTATTGTCATATCGATTTTTTATGATAAATTTCCTCCAAAAATATAGGAAAAAAAATATCCAAAAATATAGTTTTTAATATCCACCACAAATCACTTTTCACAATATCCAAAAGAAAAAACGAAAATTTTCACAAAATTGGAACTTAAAATAATATTAATAAAAATATATCCGCTTTATTGGAACCGTGTTGTGCAGCAACAAGTAACGACTTCACTCGAATAATAGTTTTTGTATCTCTTTTGGATGGTGTCTTAAGACAGACTAAAGAAGTTGATCTGACTGTAAAAAGAAAGGTAAGTAAATACTTAACACAAACTTCAATGATTTTGGTTGTTTTATTTTTTTTTATTTTTTTTGGTATTCCGTCTCTTCTCTGTTACACCAACTTCTTGCGGTTTCTACTGTACAGATCTTAACCATGGAGTATTATACTATTAAAAAGTGGTTTTTCTTTTCGTTTTTGTCCACATTGTGGTACTCGTATAATAGTGGTAATAATACTAGTTATTCAAAAGTGATCATGTAATACACTTTTTTTCTGTCATCAGAGATCTAATTCAAACTCATCTGTACTATGATCCAAATTACCTACAGGTTAATTCTTAATCATACTGTACTTAAATAATAGCTCAACTATATAAATTGTTTTATATAATAGTGAGGATATTTACTATATATGTAATATTAATAATAATAATAATTGGCACGAAAGTGCGTATTGAATACAATTCCGATTCTGTGGTGAAACTTTTTAGAGACCTTAGGAAAAATTCCTTTGTGGATTACGCAAAACTTCCTGTTTGTCGCATTTATAATCAACATTTTTTTTTGTGATTAAAAATTTATCAATTAGAGCCAACAGCATATTGGATGCAATTTTTATTGAATGAAAAAAGAAAGTGAACTATTATTTGAAAATATTGTCTGAATTTTATTAATTTAGTAATTTATTTGTTTGGCACACAATATTAAGTAAATTTTCTTTTCTTTTCCATAAATTTCATTAGTTTTTTTCTTTTTGGCACATGACTTAGTCATTTTTTTCCGGATGTTTTCTTAAAATACTGTTTTCTGTTTTAGCATAATTTATGCGTGATTTTCTTCTTTTTGGTATTATTGAAAATTTTTAATTTAATTTTTAAAATATTAAAATAAAATTTACTTTTTTTACTCCAATAAATACAAATTAAATACAAGTACAAAAGTATAGTAAAGGTTATCCAAGAGATGTTGTACCACTTCCGAATAGAAGAAGAAATTCCCTAGGTATGTTATATATTATTGGATGTGTGCCATGGAAAAGGTTAGTCTAATATAAGTATTCCTTATGGTATTAGGTCAAATACCAGGTTTCAACTTGATCTGTAGTCCCACTTATGAAAAAGATACCTTCATTTTCACCTGATGTCGAAAATTATTTTGGTAACATAGGAAACGATAAATCTAAAGATTTAATATAAAAATTTTATTTTGTTTATCCGAAACAGAGAAAATTTAGGTTAATAAAATATTTTGATGATGATTTTCGTCTTTTATTTATTTAGCAAAGGCATCAGTCTCAGGCTCGTTCCGTTCGCCATCATCAAATTTATGTTAGCAGCTACTTTTTTCAAAGTTTTAAAATCAAATGACGCTCTGTGTCAGATAATTATTTTCTTATACCTAAAATCAAAATGAATGAATATTTCCTCTCTATGCCTACGTTTACACCGAGACTTAAAAAGAGACCTAAGTGCTTAGGTCGACCTAAATATGACAAACGATATGATAAACGCGTCCAAAGTAACTTAGGTTAGGTCATCTAAATTGTAGACCTACCTTAAATTTAAATCGACCTTAGAACTTTTTGACAGGTGATTAGATGGCACTGCAGTAGTTATTATCGTTTAAATTCCACTGAAAGGTTTGACAGATGACAGCTCATCTCTTGATGTCCAAGTTCCATAAATGCTCACATATGGCGTTGTTTTAGATTTAGGTCTAGTATGGTGTAAACACGTCTGACCAAACCTAACTTTTAGTTAGGTGACCTAAAAATTTGCCGATGTAAACGTAGCCTATAATATAATTTATAATTTTAATGTCTCACCGATAGATGGGCATTATTTGATACTTTTGATGGAGCTAAAAATCTGACTATAAATCCATGAATTGTATTTTAATTTAAATTCTTTTTTTCGTTTCAAAATTCCAAAAGGTTTTCCCAATAAATTAATTATAATTTTAAAAAATCTCTGCAAGATTAAGGTTAAATTTATAGATCGCGTTTTTACAATTATTTCAATGATGAACCTGCAATTATTATCCAAAAAGAAATAATTTAAGAAATCAATTAAAGTTAAATTCTATTTCGTTGAAAGTATTAGAAAGTGGTTGGTTTTTTGTATATATTTCATAAATAATCACTTCTATTCACCTTCAATACCGCAAAATGGTTCTAGTATGCTGTATTTTGAATCTCATTCAAAAAATTTCATTGAAGACCACATTATTGGTCAAGACAAGATACCATATATGAAGCCTTGAATAACGTATTGCAAAAAAAAAAAGAATACCTTCGTATATAAATTTGTGGTCATATACATAGTTTGTCCACATATTCTTTAAAACAAAGAATTCTTCTTCTAATTTAGTTTAAAAATTGCGTCCTAAATAAAAGTGTTAAATGCGGTTTTATGATGATGAAATAATGTCCATTTTAAACTCTTGCATCAAAATCATAACAATAAAATTTAACTTAGAGACTGGGAAATTTCTTAATCTATTAAAAATGATCTGCGAATTCCGATTGATCTCGTTTCTAAAAAAAGTAAATGCATTTTACAAAGTGAAAGTGATCTTGGTAGAGCTTCTTTTCGTTCGAATAATATACAAAAACAAAATCAAACCATTTCTTTAGATATAAGTACAAAATGTTGTGCTACCTTTTTGGGTCTATTATTTTCCCCAAGACGTGTTTTTTTTAAACATTTGAAATGAAATCAATTCGATCAACAAAATTAATGATTCGATTTAGTTGTTTAGTTTTTTATACGTTCATCAATTTTTCATTGTAAACAATTTCCTGTTGTAATAAGTTTTAAAAAAATGTAATTTAAGTTGAACCTTAAAATATCTATTAAGATTATTCACACTCTAGCTATTCTTGGGTTTTGTAAACCTAATGATCAGGTGACAGCAATATTATGTCTCTTTTAATTTCCTTGTTGAATTTAAAACTTTTAAAAATCCATGAGAATTTCTTTATAGTCAGCCCAAATGGTTAGCTAATCTATCTGTGCTGTTAACCAAAAATAGCCGAAATTGTATTCTCAACAGAAATACGGCCAGATATTATTTAATTTAAATTAATTATTTATCTTATGGAAATCGGCACGAAGGTTCCAGGGAACCAATTATATAGATAAAATTTGATTTTTGAATCACATGGTGAAAAATATTTAAATTTTTATATTGAGTTATATCGAACGTGTATTGGATAAGTACAGCAGTTATACGAGGATTGACTGTATATATATATCATGCATGAATCTTGCAACCTGTGTCTCGCCACATATCGCCTGCAACGTGTATCTGTGTTTTTTTTGACTTCGTTAAAAAATTACCGACTGGAATTGTCATATTGAAAAATTCCTTTTTTCAATTGAAATTGATTTTCCTTGACCAGGTACATTCTCCTTGTTTTCAGAGGTATATGTCCCGCTCAGAGGCCATTTTAAAATACTTTGGAGGGAATTTATGTTGGCTTCTGAAATTATTGTAGAAAATGTTATCTTATTATTACAAATAATATTAAAATTTGTTTTTATGGGGGCGCCGACAAAAAACTTTAGCACTCCCAGGTTTAATTGATTTATCGGTATGAACTTATTTCAGATTACCAGCTTTCACTTGTCATATGACTTATCTATACACCAATCAAATAATCAATCTCAAGTTGCCAGAAATACTTGTCTAAATTTATTTTTAAATATAATTTCTACTTTAAACATTAGATATTATATTGCACACCTTTGGAACTCATTAAATTAGTGACTAACTACTATAGCTAATTGAAAAAACTCCTTTTCTTGAAATCTATTATTTGTAATTTCCTCGAAATCACATTTTTCAGACTGTTTTGTCGATGTACTTATCTTAAACGCTATCCGATACATTGCTTTAAAATGTATACAGAATGTAATTTTAAACAGTCTCTAAGGTCTTTCTTATTATTTTGATTATTAATATAATCTGATGTAATCATTGCCGCAAGAAAATGCAAAGGAAATATTTGTAAACATCTTGGCTATAGCTGCTATTTTGCCATCAGCTCTAATTTAATGTTGGTGATAATAGATAATGAACACATTATTATATTTAAATGAAACTTGATGAGTTTTTGAGCGGTAAGGTAAAATAGATCCTTATTGTTTTTTTTTTGTATAAATCGAATGGCAGGATCAAGTGATAGAGGTTGATTCCTGAAATATGAACGAGTTGTCGTAGTTGTTTTATATTAAATAATTCACTTTCTTTTTCTTTTCTTCGATGAAAGAAAATTATTAATAAAATAGTTTTCATGCCTGGTCAGGTATAAAAAAACAAAACAAATTAATTTTCCATACAAAGTCTATAATCATCTAATTTTCTTATTTATCTATTGTTACAGAGAAAAATATAATTTCAAAATAATAAATATTAGAAAATATTACTTTAAATTCGATTCAAAGTCATGAACTAAAAATGAATAGTTGTGGAATTGCATGTGAAATTCGAGATCAAGAGAATATAATAAGTCTCTAATTATTATTAGTTTAAGTTATGAATTTATGATTATTTTAATCATTAAAAATAATAATGAAAATAGAAGTTCACAGTGTAAATTTGTATAATGTAAAATAGGCTGCTTACAGCCGTTTAAAGGCAAACATATTATATGGTCTTAGATTTAAAATAAGAATGATAATATTGTAGAAGTAAAAGGATAGGTAGGGAAAGTGTTTTCAAAATTTACGTTACAACTGAATTAAGGATTTTACTTCAAAGGATTTCAACATTAAAATTTTTTATCTAAACTGAATCCAGTATAAGTATTATGCAATGGAAAGAAATTAACTTTTTCTTTGGCTGTAAATATTATAATTTGAATTTTGTCCATGTTTACTGAAGTAAAAATGTTTATATCTACGAATTTAAAAGTGCCAACAAACTTTCTTCGAAAAGCAAAGCCGAGCTGAAAGTGGTGTTTTTAATGCGAGAACCTATGTAAGAACATGTCTGCATGAATACGAAAAACACACTTGTTCTGATATTCATACGAATGGAAATAATATATATTTTGACTTAAGTATACTAATTATACTCTCCAATCGCATTATAAACATTTTAACTGATATTATTGCTGCACGCTTCGCCTTTAATATTGATTATGACTAGACATCATATATTATTGCACTAATTCGACATTGTATTGCTTGTTAATAGTCACGTCCTCAACGCGATTCATTAATAAAAAATCAAATAAAAACTAATAGTGACTGAAAATCGGGTTATAGCCTTTTTTTGATGCCCTATGGCAGAAATGGGACAGAAAGACTGTCAAAACTAACAGTATTTCTGGGTTTTTTCTTAATAACTTTGTTTCTTCTTTTCAAAATTTCCCCTAATTTGCACGTAATCTAGACCCTAGTAGCATAAATTTAATCTGCAAATTTTATTCAAATCGGTGTATTAGTTTTTAAAGTACATCAAAAAAAAACTTTATAAACAGGCTTATCTTCTCCTAGGATTATTTCTTTCTCCACTATTCTTGGACGGATTTTGCTGAAATTTAACATGGTATCGTCTATTTATGAATTTAACTAATAGAATTAGGTTAAACAAAATTGCTTTAGGAATTTTCCAATTAAATCCCAAAAATCATATAAAAAAACGACAAAACTTTCTGGGCACTCTGGTTCTTGCTTGATAACTTCGCTCCCCCTAAGTCGATTTTGCTCAAATGCAATAGCAGTTAAGGAGTAACTAACTCACATTCTAAATTTCAACCATATTGAACGACGCGTTTCTGAGCTTTCTTGTACGCGGGCGGACGAACGGACAGACATGCATGGATTGATATAACTACTACTATCCCTACACAACCATACCCTTGAGACCTTTCTACGATGATTATTTCGATGTGTTAGATACTTGGTGACAAAACTAATATACCCTCTGGAAGTACCTAACATAGGGCATAATGACTAAACCGAGAATGAATTGAAAAAATTTTAAAATCTGTTCGGACAAGATTATTAACAATAAGAAAAAAACTTTAGACAGCAAAAGAATTAAGAATCACTTTCAAAAATTCACTCTACGGTTTTTGTCACTAAAAGTGACAAATCAATTTTCAAAAGTCGTGAAACTTTGGTATACGTTCTCTCGGAAAATTTTTCATGGAATTATGCATGATTGAATTTTGTTTTCAAATAAAAGTTTAATTAGTATGTAAATTTCTGTTCACAAAAAATGTTAATATAATAAAATTACATTTTAAAAACATAAAATATTCTCAAGGTTAAGACCATATTGTTGCAAATGTACAATGTACTGGTAAAGAATTCATAATGACAATGCAATAAGAGTGTACATAATTCCCAATCGCACTATACTTGTAGTACAGTCAAGTTCTGGTAGCAAATAGTAGACAGGGAGACAGGTTGATTAACAATAGTTAAGGTCGTTCATTAAAACAAAAGTGAAATTAAGAATACATATATTCGTCTTGAAAGTAGTGAGAGTGAATTGGAAAGACAATTGAATTGCAATTGCACCTTTTTGTTTATATTTGCGCGACACAACTTCCATTAATTTAATTTTTAACAAGTACACATAAAGCAAAATAATAAGAAGAAATATTTTTTTATACAGGGTGATCCAACTTCAGTTTCTGAACTTTAAAACAAATTAAAACACACAAATTTGACGAAATATATTTATTTTATTTTGTTCATCACAAATGTTATATATTTCATTAATTAGGAAAAATAATATCAAATAAATTGCCACCTCACCACATCGAAAGGATCGACTGCTGCAGAAGGTCCTGCAGCAGTCGATCCTTTCGATGAAATTTTCGATGACTTTTTCGTAAATTTCGGGCGGTATCTCAGCAATAACTTGGTGGATGTTGTTTTTAGGTGCTCCCAACATTTCGGGTTTTGTTGGCGTAGACACGGCTTTTAACGTAAGCCCACAAAAAGAAATCCAACGGCATTAAGTCGCATGATCTTTGCGGCCAATTGACGCCATCAAAACGTGAAGTAATGCGACCTGGGAACTTTTCATGCAAAACCTCCAACGTTGCACCCGCAAGTTGCGCGGTCTTGTTCGAATCACATGTCTTCCACATCAATATCTTCAATTTCGTGCCAGAAATAATTAGTTATCATGCGCCTATATTGCTCACCATTGACTATTACAATCAGACGGTGATCGTTTTAAAAAAAAGTAAGGCCCAATGACGTCGCCTGACCACAATGTACACCAAACAGTCACTTTTTGGCCATGAAATGGTGTCTAGTGAATCTAATGAGGATTTTCATCTCCCCATATGTGGCAATTTTAACTTATTAACACACCCAGAGAGGTGGAAATGCACCTCATCAGAGAAGAGAATTTTCTTTAAAATATCAGCATCAACTCCCTACTGCTGTAACACCCAATGAGCGGTGGTTAAGCGATCCATTTCGTAAATGTGTTATTACAAACTGAAATTTGACATTTTGAAAACAAGTGCTTATTGCCAGCTGCTTGATCTACAGTGCTGCCAACATAGGAAGCTCAAATTGGATCACCTTATATATTGCCAGTGTAATTAGAGGGTTAATACTTAATTAACAATATTGCGTTTTCTTTTTCACTTTATATTATTTTCTACTTTTTTAATTTAATTTAAATTATATTTTCCGCAAGTGATATATATACGGGCACTGTACGGAAAATAATAGCATATGGAATTAAATAAAATTAATGGTTTTGGTTTTAGGATGGAAATTTAATTCAATTTTGATAGTCTAATAAAAATAGACTTTATCACCGTTTATAATTTTTTTTTTATTCAGAAAATTTCATATTTTCAAAGAGAAATTTTGAAACGCGATAATTTTAACACTTAAAACTTAATGAATAAAAAATTATAGTCACATTGACCTACACGAAGAAATATTAAACTTGAACTTGAATTAATTTAAAAAAGAGAGGAAATGATTATTGATTAGAGTCTATCAATAAAAATCAAATATATAAATTTTTTAATTTATTTGATTTTAATATGAAAAGGAAAATGTTTTTTTGTAATTTTTTATTTTAAAATTGACTAATTTTTTTTAAAGAGAAATTTTTTTAATTTTAATTGAAATTTATGACTCGCTCTCTACTATACATTATTTTCATTAATAGTTAAAAATTACTAAGATATGTTATTCCTTCCAAAAACAGGACAATTTGTTAATGAACAATTCTTTATGATTTAATTATTATTTAACTTCCAAATTGGTGAAATACCCAATATTTTTAACGAAAAGATCCTGTTCGGTTATATGACACAAGATAAAAACCCATCTCATACATATAGCCAGGATCGCAGGTATACTCTGTCTCTAAAGGAAGATGGGCAGCTAGCTCTGGTGATAACGGTATAGTGGAGGTGTAGTGGAGTTTAGTCTTAATTAAACAAACGGAGACTATGTTCGTATCTGATTGTTTGAACGGGCGCCAGTGGTAGTTAGTCCAATTTAATAACAATATTATTAGTGTTTAATGTATAACTGCGGTACGCATATAAAGGTACGGTTTCGCTGAGAGCTGTTGACGGCGGCCGTTGGCCGTTAAAGTGTACCGAACGTAATTCTACACTATGTGGTATTGGTGCGTGTAGGGCTAAAAAGTAACGGGTTTAATTTCTATTTCATAGAGTAATTTGTTAATAAAGCCGAATTTAATATAGTGTCAACACACGACTTAGTTTCTGTTAGACAAAACATCAAAAGGACACCATTTTTATTTTCGGAATTCTTTGCTGAGGATATTATTGTTCTAACATTTCATTTGGAAAGATTTCGTTGAGCGAGAAACAAGAACAAATAATTGATTTAAAATGTGCTGTAAGAGGCTTAAAATTTTTCCAAATTAAAGAAATAAATATAATTTGATGAAAACTATATTATTGGGTTAAATGCTTTTTTATTAAAACACGATAAATATTATTTACCTAACATCCCATCAAAGTTCTATAGAATTTCGCCATTTTGAATTGAATGAATTATGTTAGACATTTCTGTTAGGACTTTTTTCCTAACAGAAATGTTAGAACAGAAATCTCTGTTTAACATATACGGTCTACACAGAACATTTGCCAAACAGAACAGTTTCGCTAACAGAAAAAGAGTCGTGTGTAGACGCTATGTAAATCTTAAAATTCAGTACTTTCAGAAGTTTATTACACGATTTTGGTATATGTATAACTATATATTACGCTAATTAACCTACTCCATTAACATTTTCAGTATCCTTTCCGTTACTGCAACCTTATACCGGGTCCGACAATTGAAATGTTCGTCTAATTCAAATCGCTGTCAAATATAAATCTCACATCTTGCAATACTAAAATTTGACATGAATGTTTCTTGACATATTGTAATTTCCTTAGCTTGAAATTCTGAACCATTTTCAAGTATGCCTGAAATTAGGCAAATTATAATTTCATGATGACAATTTATATACATATGTACATATTTCTAAAATCTTGTTTTGTCTGAAGTATGGATTCGGAATAGCAGCCTCAACTATTGGCGGAAGAAAATCAGATATAAAACTTGCAATATGCAATGTGGGTCATTTTTGCATGTAGTTTTATCAAAAATTATATAATTAATTTTTAAATTTTTATAATATTTTGCAAAAATAAAACCATTTTAAATTTGAATGAAAGCAATAAAAACATGTCACTGTAAATTATTTTAAATAAAAACATTTTGTTTTGTTTAAAAATTTTGCAATTTTTAGTTTCGGCATTTTTGTATATTTTTAATCTTAAAAAGCATAAAACTATTTTCGTAACAAACATTGTTTTTTTTTAGTGCGTAAAAAATTTAACATAAAAGAATATATTGAATAATATTTTTTTAAACAAAAATCTCTTTATTATATTAATATTATTTAATTTTCATATAATATTCGCGATTTTCGCGATTTTCGTGAGGTGATTGGTTTTTTTGTTTAAAAAAGAAAAATAGTATTTTGCATTACATGATAAATTGATAATTGTAAAAACCGCAATCAATAACTCGAAATAGTATTATTATTATTTAGTTTAATTTCTTTGACTAAAAAAATTTAATACAAAAAATTATTTTCAAAAAAGAATGTGAAAGGCGTGTGCTTTTTTATTGATCGAGATATTTCAATAATCTATCAGAGTTAGTACGTCCGCCAAAGTCTCGAATATTTAAAGTTATAAACAAGTCATGAACGATTATGGAATTACTTACAGTATTTTTTTTTTTTTAATTAATACTTTTTTATTTAACACGTCTGTCATTCACCTGAATGAAAATAAAATGTTGGCCATACATCATTTCTTGGATTTCACTTTCTCTCCCCTAACTGGTTTTTGTACTGTTTTTCTTTCGGAAGCCAGCCCAGCCCCTGAGGGCAGTAAATACATTATTTGTCATATAGTATATTTTCTTCATTTGTCTTTTTTTTTGGATAAGACTCCATGTTTGGTTGGTCAGTTAAATTTTAAAAAAGTCTGACAATGACCTTACATCTTGTTTCTTTTTTTTGGGTACACCAAATGTTTGGACTTTCTTAAGAAAGAGGATCCACTAAAAAAAAGTTAAGTTAATTTTCCGGTTTGTTTAATATATATTAATGAGCTATGAGAAAGTAAATGATTAAATTTCTTGAGTTAATGCTTCAACGGTAAATCTGTTATCACACGCAAATGATTACTCGTAGATTTAATTTAGATAAAGCACATTTTTTTGGCAATTGTTTAGTATGTAACTAAAAAAAAATATACAAATATTTTGCAAAAATTTTTATACCGAAAGTGAAAGCTTTATTAAGTTTTTTTTTCTATAGAATGGATAAATGGATTTTGGCATATTCAGTTTTTGTACATAAATCTATCACAGATCAATCAGTAATTTGTTATTAATAGATATTATTTTCTTTACGAAATATTTATAATTTTTACAGAAGTTTTATTAATGAATTATTTTTTATATAACATTGTGCTTAAAATATTGCTCTTTTGGAACAATCATATTTTTTATTTTTCAATTACCATAAATTCTGTAATATATTTTTTTTTTTAGTGTTTATTTAATTTAATTGATTGTAATTTTGTGATGTAACTAAATTATAAAATATGAATGATAATCAATCGAAGATGTCCCATATTTAGGAATATGAATTTTGTGAAAGGAATTAGTATTTAAAAATGCAGTTTAATATAAACTGAAAAAAAAAAATGTACTATTATGTAAATTCAATTATTTAATACTAATGGCTATTTCGTATTTTAAAACTGTTGTAATTTGGAAATGTAAAAAAGTATATTTTATTATCAAGTTATTTTTGAGGATTTTTTGTACACCATTTTCCTCTAGAAACCATCACAAATTTTGCTGTAGAAACATTTGAGAATTCGTTTCCGCAAATATTTATATCAGAGTTTACAATAAGATGAAATAGTTTGGGATTTGTACATAGGATATCTTCAAACTTGGCACAAGGAAAACAGGAATAAATCTATTTTTTTACAAAATTTAGATACTACCAAAGCCTAGATTATGATACCTAGATATCCAAGCCAAATGAGCTTCGTGATGTTCAGTGTTGTTGTTGTAGGTTAACTTAAAGAAGAATGGATGAAAAGAAGTTTAAAGTGAAAGAAAGAGAAGAATCTATATTGTTCCGGGATATCACTGTACAAAAGGAATCAGTTGAATGCACAGTCGTTGGAAATCTTTATTATTAGTTTTGTAACTCCATTTGTAACACATCGAAATAATCGTCGTAGAAAGGTTTTGGGTACGGTTGTGTCGGGAATCAAAAGTTATATAGATTTATGCATGTCCGTCCGTCGGTATACAAGATAACTCAAAAACGCGTTATTCGATTTTGATAAAATTTACAATGTGGGTTGCTTATTCCTTAACTTGGTTTGGTATTACATTTGAACAAAATCGATCCAGGGGGAGCAAAGTTATAAAGAAAAAACCAGGTAGTTTTATCGTTTTTTTGTTTATGGTTTTTCGGATTTAATTGGAAAATTTGTGAATCAATTTAGTTATAAATAGACGATACAATATTAAATTTCAGTCAAATCGGTCCAAGGATAGTGCTAACCAATATAATTAAAAACTTTCCGATTACCCTGGTTTTTAGGACACCCTTTCTAAATAAAAAAAACAATTTTCTTCTCAATTTATAAATTCATTATAATATATTTTATTTTAGTTTTAGTTTTTCATATAATAAGAGGATGAAAACATTTATGTTCTAATAATTATAATTTGTCTCTTTTTTTTTTTAAATACAATTATTCAACAATTTTAGAAATTTAACATTGATTCGTTTAGATTTTAATTTCAGTTAAATTCAATTTCGGTCTTACTACAATTATTTTACTATTTTCTTGAATTTGTTTGTCTTTTCTTTTGTTTTAAAACAATTTCGGTTATTTTTAGGCGACCAAAAAATTTTAAGAAATTTTAGGAATTACTTCTAATTTTAAAAAATTTATTTTTGATTTTATTTTCTTATTATTATATTGTTTTCTGTCTACTAAAAAAAAATTTTATTTTAAAAAGAAATGGCATTTTTTATTATTTACAGAATATTTTGTTATGCGTATTGTTTTTGTGTTTAATGATAATTAAAAAAATTTACCAGAAAACCTAAATTTGCGCGATTTTTGATTATTTTTCAATATTACGAATAGAAAAACTTTGATTGTTTAAATGAATTTTTGGGATTTACCGCATGGTGGGAAAATGGTATTAGATTATTAGTAGTTTTTTTTTTTATTTAAATATTATTATTTAACTATTATTATTTACAATAAAAGTTTCCATTAGGTTTGTTTTTAAATGCATTTAATTTGATCATAAGAAAAATTATTTTATTTCATTTTATTTTTTGTATCTAAAAGGAAGAAAAGATTAAAGTATTTTTAGGTGAAACAATTGAAATATATTTAAATAGAAATTGAAAATGATGTTGAAAATATTAAAGGGATTTTTAATTTATATATATTTCGGGTCCGGCAATTAAAGTGTCCTGATTTAAAAACGCTGTAATATTTTACCACGTTTTTATTAACTCGCTCTCTTGTTTGTTTGTTCGTTTATTTGTCCAGTACAAATCTTGCAATTGATTTTTAACTAACTTCCCGACTAGCTAGACATTTGAAACTTTTAGCTCAGAACACGATGACAATGCATTCTTTTACATACTTTTAGCCATCTTTAAGCAAAATTGAATTCATTTTCAGTAAATTTTGTTTTGTATGGAAAGTTAGTTCGTAAAAAACATAGAATTGTCAAGTTTATATGATTCGACAGAAAAATTAAAAACGTGGTATACAAAATATTCTTTTTATCTTGTCTTGTTTGTTTATTGGTCGGTTTTATTAAACTTAAAGGAAATGATAGTTTATAATACATAGTTAATTTTACAATTATTCAAATGGTATGTAACCGCCTTTTGCCTAAACCACCAGCTTCAATCTCTTTTTAAACGATGCACACGATGCTCACACGATGTCTTGGCTTAAACAGTTCCATTCGCAAGTCAAATATTTATCTAAACCGGCCAAAGTTGTGCGTTCTTTTTTGCAAGCCGCTGCTTGTAAAATTCCCCAAAAGGAAGAATCCAAAGGATTCAAATCTGGTGAATTTGGATGTTTAACTTTCCAATCAAATGAAACGCAACAATTGAATTTCATTTAAGGTCCATTGTACAAAAAATAAGAACGCGTCTTTTCACCAACAAATAATTTTTACTACTGACAGACAATATGCAACATTCATGTCAAATTCTAATATTGCAAGATGTGCCGTTTATATTTGACAGCGATTTGAATTAGACGGACACATCAATTGCTGGACACGGTATTTTGTAATATTATTAATTTTTTATTATTTCGAGCCAAAAATATACAAAAATAATTATTAAAATCCAATCAAAATATGGTTTTTCTAAAACAAATATATTTTTATATATCTAAATGTTTTTTTTATATATATAAATATCACAAAATTAATTCTCAATATAATAGATAAAAAGACAAGAAGACCCTAGGATTCTACTATAATAGTTAAGATGGCTAAATTTAGTACCGTAAGGAAAATTTAAATTCAATTAAATATAGAAAAATACATAAAATAATGATACAGATATAGCCTTTGAGAGTACATTTTTGATACACGAGTCCCTTGTGTAACATAGTTAGTTGAGATCTGGGAATTGTGGGGAACACTTTTATAACATGAAACACGATATAAAACGTCACGAGTGCTACCTGTAATACTTTAAAGTGTGAAGATAAGCTCTAGCTAGGGCATCTTTTAGATAGGAATGTGCATTAACAAATATATATATTAAAAATGTTTTTTTTTTCTTTCTTAAAAAAAAGCTCTCTAATTTCTTTGTAAAAAAAGAAGTAAAACTATTTAGGTACTTAATTAAAGATGAGAGAAAAGCGAAGAAAGATTTTGTCCTGTATTTTCTCTTTTTATATCTAATTTCGTTCACTTGGAAAAAGAAAGTGACATAAATTATTCGATATTTGTCGATTAATTTATATCATTTTTCTTCCCAAAGTGAGCGATTTATTAAAACAAGACTTCTAGAATAAATAATTCCCAAAGTATTTTAATTTTATAAATTAATTTCAAAAATGACATTTTATAAAATTTCTCAAAGAAATTAATATGAAAATTTACAATAATTTTTAACAATTTCTTTAATTATAAATTAGAAAAAAAAAATAAGAAAACTGAATTAATTAATTCAGTAATTAATATCAAAAAAGAGTCGATTTTCTTTTTCTTATAAAATGAGGCAAATAAGATCACAAATAATTGTTTTTTTTCTTTTGTTTTTGTATAATTTTTTAACATCTTAAATTAATGATTTTTGTTTTAATTAAATTCAATTTCCAAATTTCTATGAGGTTAATTTTTTTTTTGCTTGGAAGATGAAAATATTAATTAATTTTCTTATATTAATTAATATAAATAATTAAATTTGTTTTATCTTTATTTTTATAGTTTTTTAAAAATATTATATCATTTTTTTCATTTTAATATTAATTTTTGATTTGTTTAATTGGCTGCCGGATTTCAAATAATTGGAAACACGTCTAAGTGAATGTTTTGAAGAATCTATAAGATTTTGATGAGAAAAATTTGATAATAATTGTTTAGAATTGGACTATGTAGCTTTGTATTTTTTTCTTGGATCTCGACGAGCTGGTTCCGGTGATGGATGTGGCGCTATTTCACGGAACATCACCTATAGAGAAAAAAAAGAAAACGTCATAATGTATTTGAAAATATATTTTTTGAAATATTTAATATTTACAATTTGCTCATCATCTGGTACACGTGATAATAAATCGAGTATTTCATTATTAGGAACTGAATGTGGTCTTAGTAAACGTCTTGAAAATTTCGCAATACCCCATAATAAAAGGAGAATACGAATCGGGACAAAATGTAGTACCAGACAAGCAGCTACAAGTAATACAGCAGTTAACCATGTTAGTTCCGGGACGGAAAAATTAAATGTACTATATAAAAATATTTATATTTAAATATGTTGAACTAAATAAACAAAAATGTGTATTATACTTTTTAACACTTTCACCTAATGAAGCTAAAAATCCGATAGAATTCTGTACTGTTTGTGATACTTCTTGGATTACTTGTAAACGTTCCTTAATCGACTTCTTTTCTTCTTTATCCTTATCATCATCATCATCATCATCACTTCCATACTCATAATCATCAGCGGAGTTTGGTATAGCAGATCCAGTTATCCATGCAACAAACCAATTTCTAAATTGAATAAAATTTATTTAAAATAATTTTATATTTAATTATTTTATATTAATCTTACTTCAATATAAAACAAAATACGATAGCTGGTATTGTGGAAATTTCCATCCAAACACAAGCGCATACCCATAGAGTGAATGCAACTATCGATCTAATTGGTGATTCCCATTCAAAACAACTTCTACATTATAAAAAAAAAGGGTATTAATTTTGGGGTAAGTTCTTTCATATATTACACTCTTACTGAATATAACGACCCAATTCTATAAAATACATAACAATTGCTTTCAGTCTCATAACATTACGAAGAAAAAGTTGTCGTTTAAATTTGGCTTCTTGTAGAACTAACTTCTCTTCTTTAGAATCTAACGCTCGAATTGCTGCTCGAATTGGATTCCAGATTATATTTAATTCCAATAGAATCTGTAAAAGTATTAAAAGTAAGTTCCAGGTATTGTGCACATTAGAATTGTAAAGTCTGATGCCTGACATTAACAGTCAATAGGTTTGGAGTTCGATTATTTGGATATAAACTAATTATATACGTTGTCTAGGAAAATTTTAAAAATTTATGTTACGGCTTATCGGGAGGTTATAATATAACCAGCCAGGAGAATACGAGCAAAAGAGGTAAGATCCAGTTTGTAACTGTGCCTTCTATATACTATAATACTTTTATCGTAGTTGAGATTTAATGAAAATTTTACAGAGAAAGTAGAAAGTCTTGTCGATCCTTCTCGAAAACCTTAAAAGCTGAAGTTTTATGGGCTTATTAAGCAAGATGAAATATTCAAATTAATAACTAAACAAACGTTTGAAAAATGCTACATGTATTGTGAACTATTGATGCCGACGGAGGCAGGCTTATACATTAGTTAAGTTAATTGTAAATATTACCTGAGGTGAGTTTCCTTTCGCTTTTGAATATAGTTTCTTATCCTTTAGTATATACCAATGTTTAATACCATTTCGTATTCGTAATAATGGAATAATAACTCTACCTAAAAATTCGACTTTATGATCACGATCTTCATCGAAAACTGTAATCTCTAATGTAGAGGTGATATCTTTAACATTACTAAGAAAATCAATAAAGAAAAAAAAAATTAATTAATTAAACCAATAAATCATAATTATACAAAATTAATTAATTATTACAATGTAAAAATTTTATTCCAATTTGGTGTTAATGTTTTGTACTCAGTTTGAGTTTGAAGTCGTGCATTAACTAATTCTAATACACAAAATGGATCTGATTTTCCACCAAGATCAGCTGAAGCTAAACCTGTTGCACCATAAACTTTAACTGTTAAATGACCAATATCTCGTAAATTTTGAAATGTTCTATGTATAGCATAACGTGCTTTCATATTTTCTTTTTCACGTGGATCTTCTTTATATGATGTTAAATCGGTAATTGTTTCGGATGCAGTTGTACCACTTATTGTTAATAATAGAAAAACTTCACCAGAATTATCTTCAAACTGTTGCCATAAACCATGTGTACGTTCACGCGGAAGACTACATAAATCTATTGTACATTTTGCATAAAGTATATTACGATTCCATAATGTCACTTCAAGTAATTGATCTTCATCAAATAAATGTAAATCGAATTGTTCTAACCATCTCGAACGATATGATGGTTTACTTTTATATTTTTCGTTAGCTAATCTATAAAAAAAAGATAACAAAATGATTAACAAGAAAAAGTCTAGTTTTATTAAACGATTTAAAATACCGAAATTTCATATATGGTTCATTTAAATTGGCTCCTTCATTGTCGTTTGGAAGATTTTTTGCTTCCACTAAAACTATTGTTACAACTGAACTCCATATTTGTGATTTGAGACGTTTCGATGAATCTCCGAGTTTTTGATGACGCTGAAAGTGCTGTAATTAGTTTGTTTTTTGCCATAATTTAATTTAAACTGATTATATGCAGTATATAAAATTTTTTATTATTTCTAAAAAGTTCCATGAAATTACTCATTTTAACCATTTTTTTTTTTTTTTAATTGTTTTTAACCTTAAACAGCCGTCTTAATTGAGCTAGTTTTTCCTTCAAGCAATTCATTATATTCATTATATTCGGCTAAATAGCCACATAACAATTTATTGACAATAAACAAATTTGGACTGTTAATCCTTTAATTCTTTTATACAATAACAAATTTGGTATAAAATTCAAATTATATTTAAAAATATTGAACTATTTTTTAATGTAATAAACACTGAAAACCTAAAGGACCTGCGGTTTAATTAAATATTATGAAATTAATTTTATTATTATTATTATTGCAATGTAAACATTAACTTTTTAGAATAAGCTTAAAAAGTTGGGGTTTTTTCCAGTCACACTTAGTCAACTTGAGAAATAATACTGAAAGCTTTTTATTCAAATTTCAAGTAAATTGTTTTGACGTCGCAGTTTTTTTGTAAAAAAAAAAAATATTGTTTTCAATTTTATTTATCATTTTGAAAGTGGGAAATAACATGATTAAATTTTTTATATTTAGAATTTATTAAAGCTTTCCGATTGATAATACAGTCACCGGCAACAAAATTGAACACATCTCTTAAATATTGAAGTAAGACATTTTATTTGATTAACACATTGCGTGTCAATTCTAATTACTTCATACGCGGGGCTTTAATGGTTTTTATTATGATTTCTTGGGTCATATACCATATATGAATGTCTAACAGTTTATTACTATTATTTATGATATCAAAGTGTTTTCAATTATTGGTCATGTTTTCAGCTTTAAATAAATGAAATATATTTGACCGGTTATAGCTTTGTCATACATATATTATGAATGACGTAGCCTACCAACACAAATAGTTATATACCATATATGGATGATTAAGAGACGCAATGTGGTAACATGCCTAGTTTTCTAATGTGGGGTTTCCACCAAACTGTCAGTTTAAAAAAGCAGTTCTGTAGTTTTGTAGCTGGTGTTTGTTCTCTTTTTCCCATTTTGTTTAGTTCCTTAACCATATCCTCCTTAAGTGTTTATAAACTGATAATCACTGTTGATATTGATAAAAACTTGATAATGGCTACGTTTACACCGAGACTTAAAAAGAGACTTAAGTGCTTAGGTCGACCTAAATATGACGGTGTAAACACGCCCAAAGTAACTTAGGTTAGGTCACTTAAATTGAAGACTTACCTTAAATTTAAATCGACTTAAAAACTTTTGACAGATAACAGCTGATTTCTTGATATCCAAGTTCTATAAATGTTCACATATGACGTTGTTTTAGACTTAGGTCTAGTACGGTGTAAACACGTCTGACCCAAACTTAACTTTTAGTTAGGTGACCTAAAAATTTGTCGGTGTAAACGTAGCCAATGTCGTACATTCACGTGCTCCAGCCAAACCGACTAAAAAACATAAACAAACTTGTTTTCCTTCGGTGTACTGACTCGAGATGGGAAAATGTTTTGTTTCTAAAAACACTGTTGTCCGGCAAAAATGTTTTCAGAACTGTTAATTTTTTACAAAACATTACTCTATGTGTTGAGAAAAACAGTTTTTGTTTGTGTTTCTTATTTTGTCCGTTTGGCATAAAGAAAGTTTTTCAATATGAACGGTTTACCAAATTTTAATTTTGGTTTTTATTACTTTACAATAAAAAGAAAACTTTAACGGCCCACACATTAGGCTAATTACATAGTGTGTGACCTGTTAAAGTTGAAATCATTTTTATCAGTTCTTGTTCAATAGCATTTATACTTGTGCTTGGCTATATTATAATTAAAAACTCTTTACAAAGGAGTATTTTTTTGTCACAACATAAATACGGTCAAATAACATAAATTATATAATTATATTTATTTACTAAATCCTCATATTTCTGTCGTGGAGTGTTTATTCAATTGAAATTATGTTTTTCAGACAATATAAGATTAATCTGTTGACATATTTACTTACGTTTTTACTTAAATAATTTTCTATTACCTTTTTCTTGCTATCACAATCTTAAAATTAGTTAATTTTTAACACAATTCATTTAGTAGAAGTAATTAATAAAATACCCTTTTTACAGTCTAATATCCTTACTTTTTTCTTTTTGAATTCCGAAATAGATTCATTAAATAAATTTTTCTTAAACAATTAACAGGTATATTATTTAAAAAAAAATATATACAATTGAAATGTTAAATACCAAATCTAAAGATATTATTTTCGTAGAACTTTCCAGTTCTTCCTCTAAAAGGATATCATTTACAATAGGACTAGCATCTGATTTATATACTATTAGCAATGAAATAATATAAATTTCTTAATTTTGAAATTTGAAAGATTAACTAACTAAAAATTTCTCCTGTAAGAGTCGCATTAGAATTTGTTGGTGTAATTTCATCGTCTTCATCTAAGAAGCAAAACCATTCAGAATCACTAAAAACTAAAAAATTTTAACAGTTTTAATATTAATAATTGAAAGAAAAAGAAAAAAATCGCATACTTTCTTCTTCAATATTGTCGAAAGTTTCATTTTCTATTTGAGGATTTTCATCCCAATTTTCATTGAAAATATTTGACATTATGGTTAAATTTATTTTACTATTATCGAAATATTTATTAAACTATCAGACAGGAGAATTTCAACAAAAAAAAATAACAGGAGTTTTAGAAAAACTTTCAAATTTAATAAATAATTACTGATTAATATAGAAATAATTGCTACGATGAAAATATTTATTAGTTTTAGTTTTTTGAATAGTTTTAAAAGAGATTTAAAGTGCTTTTGTCAATTTTAAAAGTTGGCACTTGTTCTATATGAATCTAAAAAAAAAATTAAGTCTCTCGAGACGGTTCAAGAACAGTTTTGGAACAAACTTCTTCTTTAATCGCATAATATACTATCGGGTCCGGTAATTGAAGTGTCCGGATTTAAAAACGCTGTAATTTTTTTATTTATTGGTCGGATTTATTACTATTTATGGAAATGATAATTTATAATACATAGTTAATTTTACAATTATTCAAATAGTATGTAACTGCCTTTTGCCTTAACCACCAGCTTCAATCTCTTTATAAACGATGCACATGATGCTCGCACGATGTCTTGGCTTAAACGGTTCGAATCAAATCTTTATTTAAACCGGCCAAAGTTGTGTTTTTTTTGCAAGCCGCTGCTTATAAAATTCCCCAAATGGAATAATCCAACGGATTTAGATCTGGTGAATACAGTAAATTTCGATGTTTAACTTTTCAATCAAATGAAGCGCAACAATTGAATTTCGTTTAAGGTCAATTGTACACAAAATAAAAACGCATCCTTTCACCAACAAATAATTTTTGCTACTGACAGACAATATGTCAAGCAATATTCATGTCAAATGTTAATATTGCAAGATGTGCGGTTTACATTTGACAGCGATTTGAATTAGACAGACACTTCAATTGCTGGACCTGGTAATATACTAATAACATTTAGTACCGGATTACAATTTTTTGGGGCTCTGTGCTTATTTCTAACATAAAAATAACAAATATTTATCTAATTACTTTCAGTAACTAAAGACTTTCGTGTTCCTTTTTGATTTGATATCTCTTTCCTATTGGAAATGTAATGCCTCTAAAAGCGTTTCTAAGTACAAATAAATCGTATTTAAATATCATTTAAAATAGAACCTTATCTTTACTATAACATGATATTCCATTACTATAACAAAAAATAAAATGAAATTACAAATCAATATCAATGTTCAAATGTTTGAAGAAAGCCCCCAAGAGGTAGTTCCTGGGTTATACACCTTATAAAGCTTTCCTTTTAATTTTGTTCTACTAACACCCGTTCAGATGCTTCCTTTTCGAGCTACGGGTGAAACATATTATAATATAAATTTCTTTTGGTAAATAATTGTATTCTTTCATTTCAGATATGTTTATTTTTTTTTTATGAAACTACAACAAACTATCTTCATCTTTCTAAAAGGTCCAGTTATAACCAACTGGGAGTAATGATAACAACTTTTCACATCATGAGAAAATAAGAAAATATACCAAAATTTTCTGAAAATCATTTTCTAGAACAATATTAATAAGGGAAACCACTATCAATATTCGAGATAAAAATCTTTCGACTTTTTCCTCATTTATTATATTTGATTAGTGTGATTTCATATAATTTAACTTAACCCGAATTATAATTAATTTACAAACATATTTCTTCCTTGAAGAAATTCTTTATTTAGAAGAAAAAACTTTTTACATAACAGAAAATACCTTCACGCGGATTTAACTGTAGAGAAAACTTGAAAGTTTCATGATAAAATGGCTGATGAAATATTGAAGGGTTCTGCAATTACGACGGTAGACTCTTCAAAGAATATTTCAAATTTACGTAATTAGAATTAAATTTTTTCTACTGAATTCTAAGAAAATTCTATACAGAGAGAGCTTTCCTCCTCGTAATTTAATTCTACGAAAAGGTTAAATTGTAATTGCTTTAATAAATATAATTTTAAATTAAAATAGAAGAAAATTCTGGAAAAATGATTCAAAAAAAAAAATGAATAAAAACATCTTTTTAGGAAAATAATATACATATGATTCATCGTGAGGTACTATTTTCAATCGGTATTCATTTACGCATCACGCGTGAATAGTGCGACTCAGTAGTGAATACCACTTCATCATGGAAAGAATTACATTGACACAACGTCTCTAAATAAGCTCTTGTTTTATCACAGTATTTTCTTTAGCGATGATGCTCATTTGTGGCTGAATTATAGCCTGGTGGAATTATCGGTCCATATTTGTTTAAAAATGGGGATATCGTAACGTAACTATCAATGGCACCCGGTATCGTGCCATGATAACGGAGTATTTCCTACCTGAAATTCAAGCATGTAATGTCGGTGATATCTAATTTCAGCAAGACGGCGCTAGTGGCCGTACAGCGCCTGAAACAATAGACATGTTGAGAAATCATTTCAGTGAGCAGCTGATTTCACGTATTGGATAGATCGTGTGATATCACACCTCTGAATTCTTTTCTTTGGGATTATGTGAAGTCTAGTCTACGCGGATAAGCCAGCTACGATTAATCTCTTGGAAGCAAACATTACTTGCGCTATTGGCCAGATTCCAGTCGTAATGCTCAAACAAGTGGTTCATAATTGGATCTAATTGCGGCTAATATTTGAATGACACAATCTTCGAAAAAAAAAAAAAATGGTATCGAATGTTCTTTCGGTTCTTAATAAAGTTTTCACCATCACATTCAGTTTTATGCGTTTTATTTCAAAATAATTCCCTGAACCTCATGATGAATCACCCATTATTAAAAAGAAAATTATGGAAAACATTTTCAAATTGAGGACATATGTGGACATCATTACTAAATATGTTATATATCTTTCTTTTTATGTTTATCGTTATGATAATATTTATGTTGTCAACAAATTATGAATTTTCTATTTTACAAGGCTTTTTTCTTCAATTTTCAAGGTGAAGGTTTTTGGTGGAGCCTTCTAAACAAAATATTATACTATATTATATATCGTGACTGGAATTCGACATAAGCAAACATTGAACATAAATAATTAGTAATATTAACACGCAATTTTTGTTCTTTGAAGTGAATTAATTAAAAAAATATTTACTTTATTAAACGGTCACACCTTTTCATATAATCTACTTTAATATACTTATCTTACCTGTTCTTTATCCTCTTGTGTACGAGGCCATAGTGTTACTGTTAACTTAATTTCACCCAATATCCGATTAGGCCTAGACGGATCCTCTAATTTTATGGACATATCTTGTGCACGACCTAATTCTACTTGTGTTAAATCTAATTTGGCTGAGCCCATAAAATCATCTTGAAGGCCCCAATCATAGTCGAAAACCTTTTATAAAAAAAATAAAAATTATAAGAAATATGAAAAAGAATTCCCGAAATAATGAATAACTAAAAATGATTTTTGTAATTGCCTCAGGTATATAAGAGTACATAAAGTATGCACAAATTACATTAGATCTTGCGGCAAACAATTTTAGGAGGTTAAAGCTCTTAAAAGTATTTACGTATAAGGCGCCTTATTTTTCGGAATACAATTTTTTTTTGAGGTTTGTTAATCTTGCAATTACTAAAAATCATTAGTGTTAGTAATTCATTGTAGAATGACAGTAAAATGTATTTATAACAGATTTACTTTAATTATAATCGGTTGAAATGGATCTTCGATTGGTACCGTAAAAAATTCATCCCATATTGGATTCAGGTCACGATGTACAGTACGAGATTTATGTAATAATCTTCCACCTAATTTAAATTTAACATAAGGATCACTTGTACCATTCTTATCCATAGCTACTAAATCATTTCCGCTTCGTAAATGTATTCGAAGTTGGAAGAAGACATGCTGTCGTAAATTAGCTTCACGACGTCTTTGCTGTTCTTCGGCCTAAAATAAAAAAGAAGAATGGAGATAATTATCAATTTGAATATTAAAATCATCATTTTTAATTATACCTGTAATAAATCTAATGCACTTTGACTAATTGCTGAACTTGTTTCACCACCATCCATATCGTAATGATTATCGGAACCTCCAACAATTTCAGCTTTAGTTTTCATTTCTCTAGCTAATGGTGAACCTGTTATTGTTGTTGCTCGATGTCTAGGACTATGTGCCGGTGTTACTGAACTACTATTTTCTGAACTATAATCAGCTGCATAATCTGTACTTTCATTTTCAAGTAGATCATTCGGTGATTTACGACCGGTACGTTCTTTACTACGTCCTCTTGACCAACGATGTTTTAATGTACTAAAAAATCCGTGAGTTTTTTGTATAACACCAGTTACTGATGGATTTACAGCACTTTTTGCACGTTGTGGCGAATTACATGGTGATTCATTATTACATTCACGACCATTTAATTCGGATGCTGATTTACTAAGATGTCTAGCTAAACGTGAATTTTCATCATGACGGGATTTCTCTGAAAAAATTAAAAATTTAAAAGGTTTTTTCTTTCTTTTTAAATTATATTTGTGAAATATAATAGTTTAAGTAAGTACTTCAAGTTCACAACGAAATAGTTTACATACATTATAAAGAATTACATAGTTTTAGCTTTTACAATAATTATTAATAAAGAAAAATCACGGATTTAATATATTTTTGAAATAGAATTGAAATGACCTGTAAATTTGTTTAAAAAAAACGTTAAAACTTGTTTCAAAACCATTTATTATAAATTAATTATTCAATTACTTTTAAAAACCAAAAACAAATCATAACATGCAATAAAACTGTTGAAAATTTAAACAAAATCTTCCTCTAGAAAACTATAGTAAATCAACAAGAAAATTGCATGCAGTTTTTATGTTTAGTCAGCATTGGCATGCTCTACTAAGGTGACATATGATATTCATAGATCACTTGTCGCTATTTGGCATAACGTTTTCTTTAAAAAAATAATATCAAATTTTTACTATAAATACAATTTCTGGTATTAAAATCCAATATTTTGCCAATCCCTTTGGAATAGACCTGTGAAAAAAGAAATGTTCCAACGTGCAAAAAACCTAATATTTCTTTAAAATCTTTTTAAAATTAAAATTTTCCCCAAAACAAAATAAAAATCTTCTAAAAGGATTTCTTTAATTTATTACAAAATTTAAGAAAATAAAGTGAGTTTAAAAATGAGTGCATATTTTTAGGCGACGAAAAAAATATTATAATCGAACAATATTTTTCACAAATATTCATTTTTCTATTAAATAACTGAAATTTAATGCCACAATTTTATCATATTCGAAAATATTAGTATTATTATAATAAATATTATACTTTAGATAGGATACAGAATTATCATAATCATTTCCGGAGAGCATTTCCACTATCATGTTCAGAACTCATTTAATCTTAGTTTCTATTAAAATATTATAATATTGGAATAAAAACCAAATGGAAGTAGCCGAATAGATCATAAAATATCATATACCGATTAAGAGATTATATATTGATAATGGAATGCCTTAAAAAGGCATTTTATACCACAAAAAATTCATGAAGAATATTAAATTCTTAATAAAGATATTTATTAGAAAGATAAATATAAAGTTTTTATATGAGAAAAGTTATTTTAGTACGGTTCATTGAAATATATAGTGAAAATTATGAATTAGTACCTTAGAAAATTTCAATACTTTTTCATGCGAAATATGAACATTAAAAATCAATTTAATTTTTTAATCAATAATGTAAACCACATTAAAAAGCACAAATCACTTAATGAATTTTCTGAATCTTCCGCCAATTAGTCATAACTTGTATCTCACTTAGAAGTTACATCACAACTGAAATCCTTACATTAGCCCTAACGCCTCTTATTCTTTATATATATTGTATATGTTTCTTGTTTGTACTTGTCACAAAGTTGAAACAGTTGTGCTGATACTATATCTTTTATTTAGTTATAGTGTCTGATGACATTACTTCTAAATTTAGGCTGAAGCTTATAGTATCTTATATGTAGTATACCGCACCTTGAATACATCAATACATATATGGTATTCCCATGAGAATGCACACTAAATTATTTGGAAGTTAAATAGATAAATATTTTAGTATCTAAAAAGGAAAAAGAAATGATATTATAACATGAGAATTCGGATTTTAACTTTTCGTCCTTTTTCTCAGGAAAATTAAAAATTAATAATACTTGTTTATGTTAATTTGGTGCAACACTTTTATTACCTATAACAGGGGTGGCCAACTTCAATATACCTATATATAATCGACTATTTTCCTTAAAAATATTTCGCGATCTACCTACTATTAACAGGTAATATATGACTCAAAAGATTTTTCCATCATTTTATTTTAATCAAAATATTTTCCATCATTAGCTATAACTTTTTTCCATATTTCAGGTAGGGTAGGGATTCCGTGCTGAAAGAATTCTTCGTGTTTCGAGGCAATCGTCGTCGAGCCATTTTCGCAGTTCTTCAAAATTGAGCATGTGTGTATCAGCAAGAGCATGTTGCATCGACCGAATCAAATTGTAATCGGAGGTAAGAATGTCTGGTGGATACGATGAGTTGAGTAGTAGCATTTCCCAGCCAAGCGCTTCCAACGTTCACGCAGCACGTGTCTACGAGCCCATTCCGGACGGTTTTCCTTTAAAGCGCGATTCAATTTCATCGGTTGTTGTTTCTCACGACCAGCACTGATTTTTTGAGCCGTTTTCAAAAGTTCATAGTAGACCACAACAAATTTCGCTGATAATAAAGTGTTGCCTCAAATTAATACCATAAGACCGGATTTCTTAATCCTGGATTTTTACAAGTACAGATATACCTGAAAGGAAACTGTCGCAACTACTCTCAAAAATACCCGCCAATGCAGTTAGACCTGACAGTACTTTTGCGATAATCTGTATTAAATACAATTTTCAAAAATTTCATCTCATAATTTTTGAAGACATATGGTTTTTCAATTAATTTTCTCATTTCAGAATTAAATAATTTATTATATCAAAGGAATTTCTTTAAGATTTCATTTTCTTTAAATATTCTTTTCATTTTCCGTGAAAATGTTTATCCTAAATGATTTTGTGAAAATCAATTTGAATTTCTTTATTATATCATAATCAGGGAAAAGCTTTTCATTTCCAGAAGTTAATAAAATCATTTTCTTCATGAATAACGAACATTAAAAGGAAATCGCTTTGAAGTGTACAGAAATGAATTAACTAAGGTGGAAAAATACAGTGAAACCTCGATAAATATACCAACTTATACTATTTGTGATTCATATTGGTATTATAATGAAAAAAACTATACCCACGAGCTTCTTTATAAAATGATAGCATTTCTTCAAGGATATGTATATAATGTCTTCAAAAAGGGTATAGAAATTACAATAAAATCAATGAATTGAAAGAAAGTACTGCATTTCTAATGTTATTTGTAATAAGAATATGAACTTGATTAGTTTTTGTACGGAAATACAAAATCGAAAGTCGTTATTTTTGGCACAAAATTCTAAATTTATTTTATGTTTTTATAGAAGAATACAAATCGATATATTGATTTGTATTGGCATTGAATTCTTATTCATGTCTTCTTCTTTAACTCGATAAAAAGTTGAAAAGTAAATATATTCTAGTTAGTATAATTAAAATCCATAATAACCAAGGAACATCAAAAAGGCAAAGCTTTTAAATATGAAAATTATTGTAGGCGTAATTCTTAAGCTGCTGTCGTGGTAGTATTAAGATGAGTAAATATAAAATATAATAAAATTTCCATCACTTAACGCCTATTCTAATCGACTTTGTTCAAAATGAATTTGATTATTACTTTTTTTCTCTAAGGAAATCAATTTCTATATTATCTTTTAGAAGCAGGCGGAATCTATAAAATATAACATCAGGATTAAACTATAAAAAGCATTTATATTCCATATTACAGAAGGATACCTACAATTTAATAGGAAATTTATGAGTATAGTGACCAGTGTTTGAGAATGATTTAATTAATTGATTTAAATCAATTTAATGTTTTTTTTAAATTAGTGATTTAAATCAAAATATTCTTGTTGATATTTCTTTAAAAACATAAAACAAATTGTAGGCGGACAAACTAATCATTTATTTTATCTTAGTATACATTGTTCATATTTAAAAGGGCGGTTATTTCTTTTAAATTATTTAATATGCAAATACTACTATTAATAATTCATACAAAATTCTTCACCGAATATTGTTTATTCTTCAAGAATACAACGAATGTAAATTCAGCTAATGACCGGACCTTTAGACATTAAAATAATTTAAAAAAGGACTATGGTATAATAAATAATAAAAAAAGGTATGGTCCGAACTTTTATTTATCTGTTTGTATGAAATTTTAAGAATTTTGTGAGAAATTCATAGCGGATCTCGTATTGTTTATGTTACGGCAGAAGTGCATATACTGCTTGGTTGGTAAATGTGAGCTCAACTTACATTTATCAACAATTTCCGGCAAATGTATGTACATATACCTAATGATGTTGATAAATATATATAAGATTACGTTAACATAGAGCACGCATGGGCTCTCCGAAAAACCTGAATATTTAGAGGTTATTGTTTTGTTTTTTATTACTAGTGACTTAAGGCCAATCTCCACACAGCCGACATCCTATTCTGATAAAAGTATGGGATGCACTTACGCAAAATTTGGTTAAACAGAAAGGGAGAAACAATCATCCTACTAATTTTGTCGTCTTCTGCATTTCTCATTTCCCCATCTGATTCTTCATCTGCCAGATGATTCCCCTCAAACGCAGAAGAACATGTTCATCTGATTTAATGGAACTTCATTTGCGTTTGTATACTCTCACAATAACCATACACGATACCGTCGCACACTACCAATTTTTCTAAATTGTGTGGGGAGATTCTGGTGTTTTTATTCGATCAATCCTAGCGAAAATTGCAAAAGTCCATCTCTTTCTAGTTTTCTGATTTTTCTCGTCAGAATAGGATGTCGGCTGTGTTGAGATTGGCCTTAATGCCCGCTCGCTAACTTAAAGAACTTACACTGGCTGGTCACAAATAATAATAATTTTGTTAGATAGAACTATATGGTCTGAGAAAGAAATATTCCTCTTGGAAACCTTCACAACTTTGCTGTACATTGTAATCGCGTGCGAGCTCTATATAAAAAGTTTAAAAGTTCGTATTGACTCCAGCACCAAAGCCGCCGAAAGAAGACCATTGTGACTTAATGCAATCGCTAGCTCCACTTAAGAACTTCTACTGGCTGGTCCCAAATATATGGCATATATTTTTATTATTTTTAAATTGTACCTATATACGTTGGAAAATGTTTACAATTACCAGTAAAAGTAAGCTAATCTCAGATTTAAACTCACATTTACCTATCAAATTGGTGTACAAATGTGTACATTTACCGATTTTATACATTTACCGTAACATAATACATAAATTGAATTATGAACTGTAAAGTATACTGTATAATTAATTATACCATGGACTGGATTTACTTGAATTTGAATATAAATAAATTCGTGTTTATATCTGACATTTATTCACCGAATTTCTGTCTAATAATAAAGTGTATAAACATTTTTTCGATTACAAAACTTGAATTTATATCAAATGTCTGAGATTTTTATTCGTTAGATAAATATTAGATAAAAATACGAGCTAAGGATAAGTACTTTATGAATCTTATCATGTCAAATATTATAAAATAAATAAACACTCAGGTTCAAATGGTTAAAACAACAAACACACAAAACATTTCCACACTAAAAAGTATATCTATATTGAAAACCTATTAAATACTATACCGTGGTTTTTCTATATTTTTTTTATAGAACTTAGATTTGTCAAGGATAATTTTCCTATAGCACGATATTAAATAATCAAAACAAAAAAAGAAAAATCATAAAGAAAAATTCCATGAAGGAAAAACAAAATCGAATTCAATTTAAATGGGTTTTATTACTTACTTGTTGAATTCGGCGGTGAATTATCTGCCATGATGAATAAGTTTAGTTTATATAAATACTGTTAAATTTAAAACATCTTAAAAACTGGGCACATGCGATGAATTAGAATGATTTTGATTTTAAGAAATAGTATCCAATTTTTGTTGCCAATTTTTTTATATATAGCATAATTTTGAACACTTTAAATTTTCATTTAAAATTTTTGTTTATAAAAATTTTCTTTGATTTTAGTACACTATTTATTTTAATACACAAAATTTATTAATTTTTGTAATTTAAAATAAAAAAAACAGAAAAGAAAAAATGAAAATGTATAGAAAACAAACTTTTACGCCAATTCTTTTAAAATTTAAAAATAAATAAAACTCGTTTAAAACGAAAGTCATCTCTTATAATAATCTTGTTTTTAATAAAGATAAAATATAGATTAAATTAAAAGAACAAGAAATTTATGTAAAATATTTTAATTAAACCAAAAGTTCGAGGTAAACGAGTTAATCTCTTGTTTCGGATCAGAAAAAAAGCGATTTTTTTACTTTTATATATTTTCATAAATTGATCTTTTAAAGAATATTTTTTTACTGATTTAACCCAAAGTAGATAGAAACAAACATTCTAAGAATTACCGAAACGCAGTTTTCACAAATTTACGTTTTTCAAACTAGGAACAAGTTAAGAACTACTAAAAGCCGCTGTTATACTGCAACTGCCAATATTTTAAAAAGACAACACATTTCTTGCTGGGTTTGATCATAAATTCTTTCCACTCAATGATCTTACCAAATGAAGCTACGGCTGATCAAGATAATACTTGTCTTTAGTTTTCTAAACATAATTATGTTGATATTGTCTAATTTAATACGGATTGGTGGTTCCTTACAATTTATAAGCTTAAGCTATAAGAATAAAATAGAGCTTTAATACTTACACAACTAATTAGCGTTAACAATTGAAAGGTTAAAAAAGAAAAAACAGTTGTAAAGTTTGAATAGTGTGTGAATGCTTAGAGAAGGCAAATTAAACAGACTAGTAACAACAGTGTTGAATGGTCTAGTTGGTTGAGACTACGTTTCTAGAAACTGATGGAGCCTCTGGTTTTAAACCCAAGTCTCGGTTCTTCACAATTTTATTGTTCTTTGCCTACAAAATTCAGATAAGGAGATTAGTTCCGATCCGATATAAGAATTGGTGAAAGAAGTCGGAAGCTATTGCGACTGAAGTTAAGTTTAGTATTGGAGGAGTTAAGTTGTGAAATTATAGAATTGGAGTGAGTTAGACGTATAAATTAAGTTAGTTAAGAGAAAATAATTGTTTTGATTCTTGATTGTGTTTCCCTTTTATTAAACATTGGAAATATTTGGGTTTAATAGATTTCTTCGATTATTGGATTCTTTTCATTGTGAACGACAAAATTCAGTGGAGTTTCAGTTTTATCATCATTAAATATTTGTCTTGGGTAATCTGGCATTTATTAAGATTGTTATAGTCTATAGTAGTCTTTATGAGTATTTTATAGCCTTCGGAGGAGGACTACAAAGCATAGTTATGAGCTTGTGTCAGTGATTGGGTTGATGCTGGCGGTTGGTAATGGTATCCCCCCTGTTCTACTAATTTACCACTCTGCCCTACTAATATTCACTACATTCAGTTCTGGTTACGGTGCTGGTTGTATAAACAAATACGAAATCATCTATAGTAAACTATACATCACTCTATCTCGATTGATCAACAAAATAGAATATCCAAGATTTGAATCAGGCACAGCATTTGAAACCTGAATAATAGTTAATTAAAGAAGTATAAAAAAAGTACCCAAAAATATATTAAAATATGAATTTTCTAGTTGCGCTAAAATGAAAGATAAAAGTAGCGATATTTTCATACATTTTTAAATAAAGTGCAAGTAGTTTTTTTATTATAAAAATGCAAATAGAAAAGGATCAAGACTTTCAAACATAAAAGAAATTACCCATATAGTGCTTTTCTCGTGACAAATTTACTTTCATAAACTTAAAAAAAAAGATATTAAAGCTTTATAAAATCTTGTATATTAATTTTGTTATTGCGTGATAAAACATTCTCACTTTGGCGTGATTAGATTTTCTGGTCATAAGATTTACTATAAAAAGTTGTTGACCTCTTCGTAAACCAATTAAAAATAGTTCTTTTTTGAACTTTTCAAAATTGTATTTAATTATAGTTGTTTAAATTTAGGCGTGGTTTTTACTATCAAAACTATTTTAAAGGGTAATTTGCACGATTACACGTCTGACTCGAAATTTTTATTCGAAATTTCAATAAATTGTAAATTTAGATTATTTTATGATAACAAAAGAATATTGTTTTAATTAAATCCCTGAAGTATATCTATTGTGCCATGAGCTAGATACTAATATGCAAGATAACAGAGGTAACCTCCAGTGCTAGAACTCATATACCAAACTAATTTATGTAATATTCATGAAAATGTATTTAAATAATTAAAAAATTAGGAATTGATAATACAAAATAAAATAAAAAATAAAATAAAGTCGATTTGATGGCATGGCCTTTAGCTTTCCTGCAGCAAATTTTCATTAGTGGCTTCCATCGACTGAAAACAGTATCCACGCAGTGTTAATTTTTCTTTCTATACTCTATGCTGGGTACTACCAGAGGATATATTAGTTTCATTACTACATTTGTACAACATAGAAAAAATCATCGTACAGCTGGTATATACAGAATCAAAAATGATATCGATTTCCGCATGACCGTCAGTCCGTTCATCCGTATACAAAATAACTCAAAAATGCGTTATCCAATTTCGATCAAATTTATAAGGTGAGTTGGTTCTTCCTTAACTTGATTTGGTATTGCATTTCAGTTAAATTAGCCGAGGGGGAGTGAAGTTATAAAACTAAAAATAGGGTAACCAGAAAATCTTGTCTTTCGAATTTAATTGGAAAATTGGTACACTAATTTTGTTTAAATTATTTACATATATTGATTACATGAATAAGTGATAATATGCTAAATTTCAGTGAAATCGGTCCAAGGATAGTGGAGGAAAATATAGTTGTAGGAGTCTGTTCAGAAAGTTCTTTTACTTTCACGACAGAGTAAATATTTTTAAATAAACTATTGTGCCAGGTTTACACTTTACACCAAACGGACAAAACAAAAAACAGAAACAACAGCAAATAAGTGCAAAATTCGTTTCATCAAAAGTAATTAGCTCCATGTTCGTCCGTCCGTTCTCTGCATTAAATTGTTAATAAAATCTAAACGATATTCATGAAACTTTTACACTTTGTGTATTCCACCGAATCCTAGCTGATATTAGTTTTTGAGCGAAATATAGTATATCTATGGCAACAGTATTTTGTAACACTTTTTGGTGAAAAAATTACAAAACTTTGTAAGTGCGGTGCAGAAAAAACCGCTAGGCGATGTCGACAAAATTCATAGTTTATGTATTTGACCCTAACTGATCGAAAAAGTTCCATAGCGGTTAGGTCGGATTTAAGTAAACTCTAAATTTACTACTATGATTTGCTTTGCTCATTTTTGGATGTATTATTATAGTTCAAAAACTAATAAACTGATTTGAATAAAATTTTCAGAATATATTTATGCTTTAAATTAGAGCAAATTTGAAATAGAGGAAACAAAGTTATGCAGAAAAAAAACCTTGACATATTATTAATTTTGGCTTTTCTTTGTTAACAACGAGTCTCGTTTCTACCATAGGGCATCATCGGCTATCAGCCGGTTTTCAGTTATTATATGATCATTTTCATACAAAGAAATCATATGGTATCACATACAAGCATCGATTTTTAAGCAAAATAAATTGTTTTGCCATAATTCAGGGCGTTTTCCACCAATTATTTTACACAAACGACGCCTAACAATTTGACTATACTATTTCAGTTTCAAAATTTCTCACTTTGAATTTTACTATTCTCATTTTGAAACTGAAATGTTATAGTTACCAGGAATATTTGATACGTAAACACCATGGTAATCAAAGAAAACAATATTCTGATATTTTTTGAACTCAGTAGTATATTCTTATTGTTGAGTTTTTGCTAATTTTCTTTTTTTCATAAAATTCCCATGAAGCATGAAATTATAAATGTGTTTCAAGCATTTTTTACAAAAAATTTAATTTTCCTATTAAAATTAAAGCTTTTCAACAAAAAAAATCTTGCTATATATATTTACATATACAACAGTATAAATGTTTTTATAGGTATAAAACGATTCAACCAGAGCCTATGATTTCATCTTTATTAAATCGTGTCGCCCTTTATATTAATTTTATGGTATTTTGATCGGAATATAAGAGCTAATTATGGTACAAAGCGAACGGATAGGTGGACTGTCAATCATTTAGGTAAGTATTCTTTTATAATAAGATAACTTATGGCATTTTCCCCCAAAAAAACACACCATTAAAGTTGACTAGTAAACTTTTTCATCATTGTGCCCTGATAAAAAGATGTTGGAATATGTTAGTGACAGAAGGCTATGGCTGGTCCTGCCGTAAGAGTGTCTCAGTGTTCGTCATTTGTAATTATACATCAACATTTGCAAAAGTATTGGACATAAATCCGTTCTGGTTAAGTAATTAAGAATATAATTCAGTTTATATTAGAGCCATCCAACCGATCCAACCAAAGGTTTTCACATTTAATTTTGGATATCAAATAGAAATGATATTCGTCACAAACTTTATATCTTTGATATTAAATCAAAAACATATATTTGGGGTTTTTTTTTTAGAGATATTAAAACATTTAATCTATGACAATTTTATGTTTCATAAACTTTTTATTTAGATAAAAAAAAATGAACTTTACCTTATAGGATAACAAAACGTTTTGTTTTGTTTGTTAACAAAGTTTATGTATAATTTCGTTAAAAAAGATCTCACATGAAATGTAGTTCAGAACTATTTTAAATTCTTTAAAGTTTTATTTTTAAATATATTCACATAAATTTCACACAAAAATATAAAAATAATGACAAACTTATGAAAAAAACACTGCTGTCAAAAGCAAGATGGAGAAATCCCATCAATCAATAATATAAACCCAAAATAAAAACCGAAAATCTTGAAGAAATTTCATATGTTTAAGATTTAACAAGCACCATAATTACGACCGGTTTAATTCACATCCGAAACAATTCTTCCATGTACATCACGTCATCGGTCTGGTATTTTTATATTTATGTCTACTAAGCGAATATTATTTGTCACTATCGAATAACATAATTATAATGCAAATGTTGACACTAATAGAGTCAATATTATGAGTGGGCCTGAGAGACTTCCGATTTTCGTTTTTTTAATTAGCGAAATTAAGTTACTACCGTCTTGATTTAGTATTCAAAGCTGACTGGCAATGCGCATAATAAAATTATCGGCATTTGCTCAACCAGAACCGGCAAAAAAAAAGTCATAAATTTACCGAAAAATTACAAAAAAAAAAAATAATATTGTATATTGAAAGAGACAAACATGTTTCTAATTAAATTTGCAGAGTGTACATATGTGCATGAGGGTTCCGAATACAAGAGCAGTTTTGGAATATCGTTTATAGGATCAGTGACGTTCTGTAGAACTTGAAAAAATCTACAGAAAATAATCATCAGGAAATGGGAAACTAAACAGAAATGCCAGTACTGAGACACACTACCAGGAAACCAAGAAACATAGCAGAAACCAAGTATAACATACTTGGTCTTAACAATTCCGATCGGAGAATCTTAACTAGGCTATTCACTACGATATCATCTCAATGTTTCTATAAAGAAACATCTAAGTGGCTATTGTACAACGAAAAAATTCGCACATATCATTTCAAAAGGTGTAATCTTCCAAAAGTTCTGAGTTTTATCAAAAGCTTATAATTATTCTGAGAACCATATATAGAGAGAACAATAAATGCTATCAGGCCCCAATAAACGATTGGAGCTTTGGAGACATTTCACCTTTGCTCTTCTTAAACATAACATACATATGTATGATATCATGGATGATATATTTCAGGAATGGTCAAATGGGTCAATCGCGAAGTGATTTTTGGTCGATCATATCCGACAGAAATAAAATTTAATCTGTATTTTTTTGTTGCTTCTTTTTTCAATTAATAGATCTTAATGTATAAAATGCAAGAATGTTACTCCTCCCCCGCCTCTGTGCCACTATAGAACTAGGAAAACGCTCAACCGATTTCATATATATGCGTATATAGTATACCGAACTAACTTAGAAAATACGGTACTTTTTGAAAGAATCGGTCAAGTCGGTTTGGAGTCACTCAAAAACCCAAGTTTTACAAAACATATAACTGACATATCGATGACTCTGTCGCCAATTTCTTATTTTGACACCGATTTTGAGTTTTGGAGTATCGTTGTATAATGGAGTTTCTTTTACTAATGTTATGTTGGTTTAATAGATTTTAGTAGGTAAGATCGCGACACATTTTTAAGAAAAATAGCCGATCGTATATATAATGAAGTTGGACACCCCTGATGTATTATTTTAACCTTGACCACACATTCAAAACGATGTCGGAAGCTTTAGAACTATTAGAAATTATTAAATTATTACATATTCTTGTATTTAAACAGCTGTACCCGTGTTTATTTTAAGCGATCATCGCATCGATTATGAATTTACAATTTTGGTTTGGTAAAGGCCATATAAGTTTAATTAAAAAAGTCTTTTTTTTTTTATTTTTGAGATAATTGGAACACCAAATTTTATTACTGTAGGTGTTTAAAAATATTTAAAGCTTTTATAATTGAAAATATACAAATGAAAAGAGGTTCTTCTAGAGTTCTCTCAAGACTCAAAAAACTCAAATTATAAATTTATACTTTTTTCTGAAGTGTAACGGTTAGTAATGTATAAGCGGAGCTCAAGCTTTTGTGGAATAGCACATAGCATTTTTTCTGTATATAAGTCGAAAGCATGCAAAATTTCAAGTCAATCGTTCAAACGGTGTTTGATCAAAAATACTTCCCAATTTTAATTTGCACAAATTCGAGAACAGAGATAAAATGTGGCGTAGATTGTTCTATTCAAACCTCTATAATTTTGGTAATTTGTCAAATTATTGGATTTACTTTGGAGCTAAATATTCTTAAAAGATCAATATTTATTATTTTTTTTTTTTTTTGAAAATTGTAACTGGGCTAAACTTTTTAATCATTGAAAAACAAATGTTATACGCTCGATATTCATCAGATAGTAACTATTTTCCTTAATATATTTTCCATTAAAAAAAATTCAATTAAAATTGTGCAAATGCTCACAAAAGGATTAGAAAGGGAGTCAAGGATACAATATATGACTAAATGTAATATAACTTTGAATATTGATTTTCAAAGTAGGAAATATTGATTTAACATGCAATTTAAAACTACATCTTTAACATATATCTAATCTAACTACATAATTAAATGATTTTCTTGGCAATTATTATTCCATTTTCAATATTAGAAAACGTATTTAATCCTTCGAGAATTTTATGATAATTTATTCAGTATTTTAGATCTCTTTATAAATTTTGCAAATATATAATAACTTTTTGAGACCTAAGATATTTAAATTTTAAATTTATTCAATACAAAATCGGTGAATATATTAAAAGATATATTTTAGATTTAAATAGATATACAAATAATAGGTAAACGACTTAATGGGTCTCAAATATGAATCTATATATGGTATGTCACGTTCTAAGCTTTTAAAGTTTTTCTTTTTATGTTATCTACATTCATTTTATCATAAACAGACCAAGAAATTGTTAAATTTTATTGGAAGTATAGTAGTAGTTTTCCTATTTTCTGGACTATTGATGAAAATGATCTTTCTAAAAATATATATGTAACATATATACCGGGTGCGACAAATGAAGTGTCCGCCTAATTCAAACCGCACATCTTGCACTACTAAAATTTGATTGAAAAGTCAAACATCGAAATTCTCCGAGAGTTAAATTACATGAATTTGAGTGAAAGGTTTTTGTATCGTACCATTAAACTATTCGACGAGACTGGGAGCATAAAAAAACGCTATGGCGGAGGCTGCTGATGTACTGCAACTACTCGAGAAAACGTAAACAAAGTGCGTAATCGGTTGTATTGTAATCCGGAGCGGAGTTCAGCAACAATAGCAAATGAATTGAACATAAGCGATAGAAGTAATCGGCGAATCATGAAAAATAAGCTAAAGATAAAGCCTTTGAAAAAACAAAAGTATCAAGAACTAACTGATGCTAAAAAAAAAGTTCGATTCGAAAGATCAAGAGAATTACTTCATATGCTCGCTAGTGGTGATTTACCAAATTTGGTAGTTTCGGATGAGAAAACATTCTACATTGAACAATTTCTCAACCAACAAAACGATCGTGTTTGGTTAAAGAGACGTTCCGATCATAATTCATTTTAAAAATAATCCGTTTACATTTCAACAGGACTCGGAACCATCACACAAAGCACGACAAAATCCACAATGGTTACAAAACAATGTTCCGAAGTTTATTTCAACACAACGTATTCATCAGATCTGAATCCGTTAGATAATTTCATTTGGGTAATTTTACAAGCAGCGGCTTACAAAAGAAGAACACATAACTTTGGCCGGTTTAGAAAAAGATTTGACGCGTGAATGGAACCTTTTAAGCGAGCATCGTGTGCATCGTTTAAAAAGAGATTGAAGCTGGTGGTTAAGGCAAAAGGCGGTTACATACCATTCGAATAATTGTTAACTATGTATTATAAACTATCATTTCCTTAAATTTTAAAAAAAACAGAGGAATAAACAAAAAAATGTCACCGTTTTTTAATCCAGACACTTCATTTGCCAGACCCGGTATATTAACTAAGAATGTTCGTTTTTAGTTTGCCATAAAATTTTCCAAGATTTTGTTCAAAATATATCTTTAAGATAAGTTTTATCAAAAGGAGTCTGTCCAGTAAATGGAGAACCTACCCTATATAAGACATTAGTGTTCTTGAGCTATAGAACAATACAACCTCAAATGAAACTATATAAACCATTTCTGAAGTGTTCACAGAACAATGTACTTTTTTCCTTGTTAAATAAATAATGTACACTATACTAGCGTAAAGTGTTTATTATACTAAAGAACGTTATAAAAAAAAAATTTGCTCAGCTATTGTTTCATAAATGAAAATATTAGACTTAAAAATAAAGAATTTATTTCTTAACATGTTATTCAAGGAAATAAAAGAAAACTTTAGTCGTTAGACAGAAAAAAATAAAAATATATACGTGAATAAAAGAAACTTTTCTTTTATTTAAAATCCGTACAAAATTTTTGATAAGAAAAACGTATGATAAAAGCATCCTGTACTCGACGTACATGATTTCATATCATTTCCTGATATTCCTTTTTTGATTTCAAGAACGGAAAAATTGGAAATATCAAGGAAATATCATAAACCATCAGTAATAAATAGATAAGTACTACAAACTAAGGTAAATAGGAAGTATATTTAGGTGTAAATAACTACGTCTTTCATTCAACAATATCTCTGATCTAATAAGATTTTCGTATAATTTCTAGAATTAAAAGCTCTATTAGAACTTAGTAGCTGTTAATCTGCTGTGATTTAGTAATTGTTACTTGGATATTTATTTATTAGTACCAAAAAAAAAATAACACTAAATTTTTATAGAAGCTTTCACATGGTTTTTCTTTACTATATTGAAATTTTTTTTTTTTTTTTGTATTACGAGTTATTATATAACAAACCCTGATAATAATGACGACTGAATTTCTTCATTTCCTTTTGATCCTGTTTTGTAACATAATCCGTAATAAGAAAATATTGTTTTTAGATGTATAAAAACATGTAATTTTCTATGTAATTCGACACATCAAACATATTTTATGTTTAAGAACAACACATACGAACACATACACTCAAGATCATTATCAAAATCTTCATTATAATGCCAAAACCGGGTCAACATAATATATAACCAAAATTTCGGATTCTTTTTACACACAATTTTCACTTTAAGGAAGAAAGAATTCACCAAAAAATTAATAAATATTTCTAGAACTTAATTATCTAACACGGAGATACTATATTTTCACGTAATCCGGAATAAATATTTTAGTGAATCCTCAATTTTTGTATTTCTTCAACAAACTTCTATTATTGTTATGAAGCTTAAATTTAGTTGAAAAGAAAAAATCCACGGAAATAATAACACTGATAAAATTTGTTTTAAATGAAATTTAGAATATCCTTTGGCGATGGCGATGACTTTTCAAGAAAATAAATAAACAAATGAATATTGAAAAGAAAATAAAAGAAAAACAGATGAAAATAATTATATAAAAATTTTTTTAGCCGACAACAGATACCACAACACATCACAAACCCGTACAACACAGTTTTCGTCAATGACTGCGGTATCCACACATGGAAAACTGAAAAACCATTGCCAACACACAAGTTCAGTGCAGGAAAAAGGAAAAACTTTTGAAGTTTTTCTTCAATAACACATATTTCGAAATACACTGGCGTCGGCAAAAAAATGTTTCCATTTTGGGAACTTTTTGGAAATAAAAATTTATTATCGGAAAAAAGTATAAAAAAAATGGAAAATTCGAGATCGTTTAAAATTTTTATAAAGGATGAGAAGTCTTTCAATTAAACCATTCCTCAAAATTTTATAAAATTAACGACGTCTATGAGTATTAGGCTTTGGAAACTTTGTAAAACTTAGTGCACGAAAGCTTTTAAAGCTGTTTCTATTCACAATTTCAGAACGTGTGTATTTTATCAGACGACTGCCATTAATTTGTGTCTTCTTTCGGGCTATTTTAAGTTTTAAGTAAATTCCACAAGATTTGTTATTTCGACAGAAAAATATTAAAAATAAATTATTGAACTAATTTAGTTTTTAATAAATAGATAAAAAGAAATATTTTCGCGAGAAATTATTGCGATGCGGTTTTCTTTTTGCCTTTAAGTTCTAAAAATGGAACACAATAAATGTTCTACACACATTCTAAAATGCTTTTTCTATATTTATACACTCACGTGAGCTTTTAAATTTTTTTTCTTATGTCATTTTTAGAAGGAGAAAAAAAGGACTCATGAATAGCTTTGAAAATGGCGCGCAATATCAGCCATTAAAAATTTTCTCCTGAAAAAAGGAAATTAAAACAAATACATCGATAATAATGTAATAAAAACGTCTGGACAACTACCAGTTTGGGGGATTCCTTATAAAACACTGAAATGTAAACGTTTATAGTGTTACTTTATTTTATTATATATTATGTGAGGAAAACGGTGTTGGTGACGTCATCCAGGAAATGTTAACCATAGAGATGTATTTAGTAGAGATATTAATATTCTGTCACGTCTGCGCTGACAGCGTGGAATATAAAACTTGGGCTTAAATGTATGAAAAATGAAAACAATGAGAAAACCAAATTAAATTATTATATCGAATTAGTTGATCGGTGAATGGTCGGGTTTAGTCTCATCAGCCCCTAAGGTAGAGCCGCGACTGCTGATTGGCGTGACTTTTCAACCTGAAATTATAAAAATGCTTAATAAATTATAGCTTCTCTAAGATGTTATGTCCCTTTACTGGTTTTTCCTAACCTTTCTTAATTCTTACTAAAATGAACCTCCTAACGACTGGATCTTCAATTTGACTGGATTTTGATTAATTTTAAGTACCCCGTAAACGATCAAATTTGTTTGTCAAACATGCGTGTTTGTCAAACAATTCGATCGTTTGCGGGCTGGTTTGACGTGTTTGACAAACAATTTTTGTGCTTGACGTGTTTGATGAAAATTTTGATTGACGGCGTGTTTGACAAACAATTTGATCGTGTGCGGCGGTGTTTGTCAAACACGATCTCAGTCGTCACTTGTATTACTCATTGTGCATGATAAATCATATGACACGAACGTCGCCGAAAATCGAAATTACGGGCAAATTCGATAAATTTGGTTGTCAAACCATTTGATCGTTTGCGCTGAAAACGTGAAGTTTGACAAACAAGTTTGTCAAGCAAATTTGATCGTTTAGAGTCGTATTCCACACAAGAGCTGCATAGCGTTCTATATGTATAGTTTTGTTCCTTAATTCCCATAGGGCTAGATGCGCTCTATAAATCAATATAAATTCTCTTTGCCAAATTTCCTATGTCTTTTTTTCTGTTCCCTCAACATTGCTAAAATCATCCATAATTTTTCTGATAGAATTAACAGTTTTTGGAGTTTCATGAAAATTTCCTTGATATTCTTTTATAAAATTAAATCTAGTAAGTTGGCAACACCTATTTAGGGAAATTTTATAAAATCCGTGTGGGAATTTCACGATATCATGGGAATCCCCTAAATGTTTATATTCTATTTAGTTGCAATATCAACGGAAAAACTATTTATTTGACCATTTAACAAAAAAACGTTTGTTTGGCTGGTTGCTTTTACTGGTTTCGACCAAAATTATTAAATTTCACACGGACCACTGAAGTTTATAAAAAAAAACAAAGTTATTTACTCTCAAAAGTTGTTATTAAATATTAACTATCTATTATTTAATTTAAAGTTAACAACAATATAATTAACACGTAATTGTGACGATTCAAATTCATTCATTACAATTAATTTTTTGCAGCTTATTTTTATAAGTTTTTGTAAAAACTCAGGTTATGTTACTATTTTTTTTTCAATTAATTATATTCTAAAAATCAAATTCTTTTCTTCACTTTTAATTAAATAAACAACCACACGTACAAAAATTAATTACAAACGATTTATTTTTTTGATATTTCTTAACCAAAATAGATGCCCCCAAACCTTCGAAAGCCTCGGCCGTATCCTCCATAATGTCGAGTCCCGTATCCACCGTATCTGCCGAAACCACCGAAGCTGCCGTATGTAGGTCTATAACCATAACCATAACCAAAACCATTTCTATATCCATTGTTAGGATCTTGTCCATATCCGCCATAACCAGCAACATTGAAATCTTGCGGATTATTTCCATTATCAAACACAATTTGTGCATAGCAAATGGCAAAAAAACAGCTCAATAAAAATACTTCCTATAAAGTTATTTGCTTGGTAATTTCCGATTTAATAAAACATTTTTCAAAATATCCTACCTTAAACATTCTGATTTTTATTAAATGCTCAACAATACAACTTAATTCAACAGTTAAATATGAAATGAAACGTTCCGAGATAATCAGCTCTTTTATATTGTCCACTTTGATTGTTTATGAGATTAAAAAAATTGTTAAAAGTGAATCTGATTACCTTCCAGAATTGCCTGTACAGCATTTAGTACCTTTAATCGATGGAAAGTACTAATATTTTCGATAGTAAAATGTCTATGCTGCTATTTATTTGGCTTTTCCTGTTTAGTCATAGAAAATCGTTATAGTTTTTGTTTTATTTGAAAATTCCCATAAAAATTCAAAATAAATTTTAAAATGTGTAATTACCACAAGTAAAATAATTGATTTAATTGATTTAGGAAAATTTTTTATGAGCTTAAAAATCCACAATAACAATTTAAATCAAAATTGTTCTAGTTTCTTTCGGCAGAACTTAAATTGGAGTGGAATCACCGAATCTATGTAATTTAAAACACTTCAATTTTTAGATGGGCTGATTCATCATCGTATGTTAAATAAAATTGTTTTGAGATATATTATTAAATTTTGTTTCTATATTTTTTAATTCATTTAAATTCGCTTTGTTTATATTTTAAACATAATAATGGGTAAGGTACTTTTTCAGATTGTTTAGACTGGTGAATCTTTAATTATCTCCAACAATATGATGAATGCTTCGTGGATTATGCCTACTGGGGATACCGCGTTAAAAAAACGCGACCTATTACTGGAGTGGAAACGAGTAAATTATAATGGTAAAAATTTAATAAACAGTGGGAAATTTCGTTGAAAAATAAAATTTTTTAAAAAATTTATGAAAACGCTTATTTTCTACGCACTATAGCTTCGAAACTATAAACTTTAGGAAAAAAGTTTCGTGCAAAAAATGTAGAGAATCGTGCCCTCTAAATTTTTTATACCGACCTCGATCAACGCATCTCGCACTGGTAACGAGATAATCGGGAAAAGGCGATTCCCCCCCCCCCCACAGTGTGGGAGTGAGAGCACCACCCAGTTCCCAAGGTCGATAACTTACCTAATTGAAGAATCGTAGCAAATAAAAATTTCCTATGCCTTTTGCAAGTTAAAAGTACCCATTGACTGGGCTAAAAAGCCGATGTGTTTTAATAAAAAGGGATTTACCAAAATTGAAAAATGAAACTCTTCTAATTCAGGAGTGGAATTGCTTAAGTCGATTTCAATGAAGTCGTTTCGAAAAAGCATCGACATGGCAATGCCAAAAAAGAATAGAAGGAAACCGGAACGGATAAAAGTTGCGAATGTAACCGTAAATCGGAACGTTTCAAAGCTTTGCTTTGTTTATTAATAAAAATAATCAAATGTTTGTAATTTCATTTTTGCATTTTTTTTTATTTAAGTAAGATCTATTAAAAATAAAGATATAATAATATGTAATTAAATAAAATAATTGAGTCATCTGTTTTAATATGATTAGAAATGAAGAAGAAGAAAAGAAAAACATCTTAAATCACAGACAATATAAATTCTTAAAATATTTTCATTTTATTTCCACAATTTTATAACACCATCACGTCCAGCAGATACAATAAATGTTTGCTGTTTATCCGTTTTACACATTAGTAAATCTGTAATACAATCATTATGACTTGGTGATGTCATTTCGGGACCAGCTCTAGGTGGTTCTTCTGTACTATGATTCGATATACCACCAGATGCTGCTAAACTATTAATTGTTTCATAAATTACACGTGTACCATCAATTAATCTTGAACTAAAAAAACACAAGAAAAAAATTAATTCAATTAAATACAAAAAAATGTATATAAACACATACTCATAATTAAAAGAAATATCATTTAAGTTATCTTTAACCGATGGAACAATTAATGAACAATTTTTTGGTGATCCTAAATCCCAATAACGTATTCTTTGATCGGAACTACCAGTCAAAATGAACGGTGAACCATCTACAACTCCAGTTAGAAGACCACATGATGTTGCTGGATTATTCTATGAAATAATTCAATATTAAAATATATAATACACGTATATGTATAGTTTACAACTGTTGTATTCGATAATGGAGGTGCTGCACTAGCCCATAATGCAGTTTGCCGATGACTTGTTTCAATATTCCAAATTGAAACTTCATTATTACCTTGTGAAGCTGAAATAAGGCAAGAAGGTTCAGTTGGATGGCATGAAACTTTTCGAATCCATGAATCAAATGGATGTCGCACTTCTGCAATTGCTAAACGAAAACGTAAATCCCAACAAATATGTTTACCACCGCTTGTTCCGGTTGCTAGCCAAGATCCTGTTGGATCAGCACAAATGGCAGTAGTAACACCATGTCTTAATTCATTTTTAAGACGCCATGCACTATTTTGCATTCGTAAATCCCATGCAACAATTGCACCATATAATGTTGCATAAATTATAATATTTTGATCAAATGGTTGCATATCAACCACAGGTCCATCATTAATTCCACTAAAAAGAATAATCAACGATAAAGAATAAAACTAAATCATGTATTTATACAAACCTTTCTTGACCATCTAAATGGATTGCTTGTTGAAGTGTCATTTTCGTTGAATTCCGATCAATCCGCATAATAAGTAATGATCCATCTTTTCCACCAACAGCAAGTGATTGTCCACCTTCACATGCAGCTATCGAATAAATTGGTGTATTTGCCGAATAAACTTGACGAGATTTATTGATACTTTGATTTCCATTCAATTTATTACAATCCCATAAACGAACAGTTCCATCGATACTACCACTTGCGAACAATGGTCCGTACGGTTTTAGCGGAGTGACTTTTACTACAGATGCACTATGTTCATGAAGATGAGCAACTAAAGTACCGTTCATTCGCCAAGCGCTTGGAATCGATGAGAAATGAATATTTGGATTATAATCTCGGTTTGATGCAAGAACTGCATAACGTGTTTTAATTTTGATACGAAGTTTCTCTAATTCTAAACGGCATTCTGAAGATCTCTCTAGAATTTTATATTGTAAATATGAAAAAAAAAAAATTCCGGAAATGATCTTTAAATTTACCTTGCCAAAAATTCCTTTCCGGCATACTATATTCAACTAACGATGATGTTGGTGTTGGTTGAACTTGTGTACCAGCCGGTGAACTACCTGTAACTATTGGAGAACCAGAATCATTGGATGGTGATGATGCCACCGATTGTGTTTCTAATGTCCCGTAAATATGTTGCCATTCTAAATTTGAATTTGGATCACCATCGGGACGTCGTGATTTACGATTATTAACATCAATTCGATTTGTTTTATCATTTAATGAATACTCATGACATAGAACATCTCTTTTACTAATCATGATTTTTCCATTTTGACTTGTTTTTGGTTCTTGACTTTTATATTTATTTAATTTCATCAAATAGGATTTCATTGATAGTAATTGATGTTCAATAAAATCTGTTAATCCTTCTGAAATTAATCGTCGAAATAGCTGCAATACAAAATATAAATTGTAATTTCATTATTGTATAGGAGCGTCTAAATCAAGCGAGCGAGAGGACATTTGCGACCATTCGTTGATGTTCCCACTCGACACGGATCAGTGAGCACGAGCTACCAAAATCATGCTTGAATGCGTTCCGTGAGCCATCCACAACTGAGCATTCGCAGAAACTGTTTTGTTCTTACTCTCTCGCTTGATTTGAATACATTTTAAAACAAACATTTTTTAAACTTGTTCCCATTTCGCCATAATGTGGTAAAGCATCAGATCCAGCTGCTTGCCTAGCTTCTTTACGATCTTCTAATGCTCTAATAAACTGTTGAATCTCAGGATATCTGAAATTATATTTGAATTCATTGAAATTGAAGTTCAATTCGATTTAATTGATTATATTACTTCAGAACACTATCGAAAATATTTCGTGGTATTGGAGGATGTAAACAATCTAAAAGTATTTCACATTTTTCGACTTGAATTAAAGGTGTTTTCAGATGATTTAATATCGCTGGCATTATTTTACATTGTACATCGATTGCTGATAATGTTCGAGCTGCTATTGATATTAAACCACATATTTCATGTCTAATCCATAAATTTGGATGATTCAAATAACATGCACATTCAGAGATGAAATCAGTTAATGTTGGTTTTTGAATATGTCCCAAATCTATTAGAGCTGTAGTTGCTCTAATTGATTTTGCTATAACAAACTCTTCACTATCTGTTAAACCCTAAGAAATATGTTTGATTTTTACATGAAATTTTATTTATTAGAATAAAATATTTACCTGTTGTAAAAGTGGTATTAATATATCAGAAGATTGCCAACCAACAAAACCTACAACTCCGACAATACAATCAAAAAATGATCCTCGAAGATTTTTATCTTCTTTATCATTTAAAAATGTTATCATATGGGATAGAATTATATCATTTGCTGCAAATTATATTCATTATAAAACTTTATTTCATTTCAAATTTAATATTTTCGACGTGTACCTTTTTGTTTTCCAAAAAATACACATAAATTATTAATTCCAGATTCAATAAGAGTTTGTTTAACAATTGCTTGTGAATCTGTAAGTAGACTTAATACATTTTGTTGCATTATTTCATGTAGTGCACCTAATTCGGCTTCATATCTTGGAACTGTCATGTCATTTGGAGAGTTACGTTGAGTTTGTTCTAAGAAATACATTGCTGTTTCGGCTAGTTTTACTACAAAAATATGTTTTTTTTTTGTTTAGAGGATAATTAAATTACGATCATACCATAAACTTACCAATATTTCTTGCATATGCTACCCGAACAATAACCGAACTATCAGTAGAAAGTGAAGCGATTGCAGGTAAAATATATTCTGGGAAAATATTAGGATCGCTTCTTGGAATTTCTTTTACTAATCCAAGACATGCTGTTAAAGTATTTAAAGCCGACACTTGAACACGTGACGGTGAATTTTGTGCTAAATATAACTACAAAAAAAAAGTTGTTTATTTAAAGTATAGTTCAAAAAACAAACATTTAACTAACGATATATGGTAAAATTCTATCTAAAATCGTTTCAGATGATGTATATTCGGCTAATGATTGTAAAATTTCAAGACAACTAATTTTCGTATTACAATGTCGTAAGCCTCGAATACATGATGTAACAACTGTAATAATCAGAATAAGACCATCATGTTCCGGTATTGTTGAATACGTTTCTTTATCAGTTTTCTCTTTTCCAGCGATATCATCTTCGAAATTATCAGATTGATTTGTTAAAACTTTAATAAAATGTGCCATATCAGCATGTAATCGCATAATTTTATCATCTGGAGATATTATTGGTGCTGATGATAGTATTTGCAAGTAAGATAAAAGAAATGAATAAAAATATTCCGGAAATAAACGTCCACGTTCTTGATCTAAATAGATTTCAGCACTTTTACGATTTTTTGGATTACGATCAAGCATCGACGAAAGCATATTACGTAGATTCTCATTTTCAATGCCTTGTAAATGTTTTGTTACCAATTCTTTTTCACCACGACGATAGGCAAGTAGTTGTGAGAATTCTAATGGTGCTGTACCTTCAGTCCAAAGTTCAAGTAAAGCACATCTGTAAAATAAGATAAACATAAAAATGTTCAGTGTTTCACTATTCAATTATTTACCCTGCTGAAAATATATCCATTTCGGGTAATAAATTTCCGGAATAATGATGACCATCACGAACAATATTTTGATCTAATATTATAGAATCAGTTACCAATGGTACATCAGTACCTTGTAATACTTCGGATGATAATGTTTTAACGAATCTGTTGTAGAGATTATATTAAAAAATATATATTTGTTTTTTGAATTAATGAAACTGATACCTTTCCGGAGCTATATAACAAGTTCTTCGTCTACTAGTATCGAAGAAATATGTGTAATCTGCTGGATTATCTTCTGGAAGGTAGGTTGGCTTGAATGATGCAAAATCCGATAATAAAATCCAATTCCAGGATGTTATTAAAATGTTTTCAAGCTAAAGTGATGAACAAATCATGAGAAATATGTAAATCTAAATGAAATAAACTTACTTTTATATCACCGTGGCATATTTTTTGTTTATGACATTGATTTAGAGCACACAATATTTGGAATGTAATCCATTTCTTTTCGAGAGCAGTTAAAAATGGCCGCGTTGAGACTCTATCATAAAGACTGTGTTTTACATATTCCCTAACAATAAAACCAGCTTTTTCAGTGAGCTAAAACAAAACAACAACATTTTAAACTTAATTTCTTTTGGATTTTAAAACTTCTACTAACAATAACTCTTTGAAATGGCAAACAATTGACAGCATTCGATAAACTTTTCTTAATAAATTCTAAACGTTCAGCGTGAGCCTCCAATGGCAGGGTTGGATCATGTTTAACAAAAACTTTCACTACAACTAGACCTTCTTCAGATTTTGCTCGGGCAACTTTAAAGAAACGTGTACTTCCCATTCTAGAAAATTAACTGTACAATTAAAAAAATGAAATTTATATCGCAAAAATAGTTTTTTTTACCCTGATTCAAATTGTAAATCCGACTCAAAAGAACCGATAAAATAATGTTCCACCGGATAAATTTGTGATGGCGCAATGCCTACAAGTTGATTACCCATTTTTTTATTATAAAATTTTTTCCAATATCCTTTACCCTTCACACGAGCTCAATTCATTTACTGTTTCTTCCTCGATCAATAAAACAATGTTTTTGTTTGGAGTTCTCAGCTGGTTTCATTTAATCTGTTCTTTTTTGAACAGCTGATTATGTTTTGACAGTCATAGAACTTGAAACTGCATGGATGACGTTAAAGTGAAAAAGTGTGTAAGCATGGAATTTTGAAATATTTATATTATTCTTATTATTGTTTTTATTGACCAAATATTTATATTATATTATATTTTAATGTTATTTTTATCTTAAATATAAAAACCACTGCAGTGAAAAGAGTAATTCTAACGTAATTAGCAGTGAACATAAAATGTTCCAATGGGAAATAATACATCACTCCTAACTTCACAGTAGTCTTGACCATTTTGTTCTGGATCTTGTTGGCATTTTTTTAATATAAATACATTTTAATTTTTTAAATCTTATTAAAATGTAGATCGTTAAATTCAACAAATAAAAAGCAATACAAAAAGTTGATTGAATTGCTTAGCGAATATCCAAGTATTGCACAAGGATATGCAAAAATTGAAAAGGGAAAAGAAGTTAATTTCTCTTAAGAATAAAAGTATGTAGGGCAATAATTTAAGGAATCTAACTTTTATTATTATGCCAGATAGAATTTTATAAAAATTCGACGATGAGATTTTGAATTCATTCGGGATAACTTTACTTAACAAATCATTCATTAAGTTAAAATCGAAGAATAATATAAACATTTAAGTTAAACAAAATGAATGAAATTTTTTTAATCAAACTATGTATAGATTTATATAGTGCAGTTTTAGGCGCCGGTTATAAATTCATCATTATAATAAACGAAATAATTTTGCAAAGGAAAATTAACCTATTTCAAAGATTATTTTTTTAAAAGAAAATAATATAAAACATGGGAAATAGTTTAATAAATAAAAAATAAAATTTTCGAGTTCAACTCGTCACATAGCTTTCTATGCCAAAATGTATGTAATAGATACAATTTTTTTACAATGAAATGGAGTTAATTTCCTTCTAGATTTTGGGGGATTTTAAAAGAAAATTTAAAAACTCACTAATCTTTTAAAAAAAAAAAACGGTCAGTAACCATTGAATATCATAGCTAATAATGGCGGAGTCATTAAAAACTAGTTAGTCCTCCTTCAAAATAATGAATTGAATAAAACTGTTCGTGAAATTTCGGGAATCTTTGTTTACCTGAAGATTAGTAAGAAGCCAAGCATTAATTTCAAGACATAGAATCTTCAGGGCCGAATTTCCCATTAGGCAACTTAGGCTGCACCCTAGGGGCACGCACCACAGAAAAAAACTGTTTAATAATTTTAATTTTGAATAGACTAAAATAACATTCACCACAAAATAACCGCAACAAGTTTTTAAATTGTCATATTTTTCATGCAAAACATATTCTATTATACTTTTTGACAAATCAGTCCAAAAATGACCAAAATATTCGCCAGCCAGATAGTAGAACGTGCAACCTTCGTTTCCTTACGGTAGGGCCCGCACCACAAGTTCAGCCTGGGGGTCTACAGATCCTAAATTCGACCCTGAGAATCTTACTAGGGATATCAAAAATGACCAGGTATAGTATATCTAGTATCAGTGACAGTGCTGTTACTGATTGATTGTGAGAATGATACAATTGATTTGTGTTCAATTGGAAGTAATAAATTTTTCTGAAAAAGTATACTTTGTTTGATTTACGTTACTATTTCAAATTAAAAATAAAGAAAACAAAGTGTACATTTTTTTGGTTTTTTTTTTAAAAATATGGTTGCTTGGTTCTTCATAAAATGTTTTCTCATTTAAAATGTAGACGTACAAAATATTATACAAACGTTTTTTGCTTTTCTTTTCATAATAAATGCATTTTTTTATTTTATTTATTATAATAATTCAAGTAAATGGAGATTTATATAAAAAATTTACCAATGAACTCGATAAAATATCGAATTATGCAGAACAACAAATCGAACGTAAAACAGTGCAGCCTTTGAATAAAATTTATGAAAATACAAATCAACTTTTATTTCGTAAACTAAGAAAAATTCCCGAAACAGATAAATTGAATAATAAAACTGTTAGTATTGAAAAATTGAGAAATGTCCTTTTATCACATGAAAGATTTAATGGAATGAAGAAAATATATCCTAAATCGTTAAAAGTCATAACACCATTAACTTATCAGTTTTATCGTAGCAACTTTGTTCCAACAAGCTTGTTGAATAATGATAAAAAAGAAAACCAAAGTGATATAAAAATGAAAAATCAAATTTCCAATAATGATGCTATTTTGAAATATGATGCCAGTAATGCATTGATAAGATATAAGCGATATGATGATATTGGACAGAAACTAGATAATGCAAAAAAATTTCAAAATGATCATGATAATAATATGAATGATGAAAATATATTGTCATCATTGAAAAATCAAGAAGATAAACTACAAAAACGTTTTGATACAAATTGGATTGATCCGAAATCGGTTATGAATACAATTCCATCACTTTATCCAAATGTTATAACAAACACAAATGGTTTAAGTTTAGATTCGTTATCGAAAAGTTATAATGATATTAAATTACCATCAATGGATCAAATCAAAGATTTCCAAAATATCCTATTAAGTCAACAGCAATCACAGTTTACCAATACTTCACCATCTATCGGATCTCAATCGATTTCAACAAATATTGGTGGTAAATTTTAAAAAATGAATGTTATTTGAAAATATTATTTTTGTTACTTTTAGATCCTTCTGCAATACGCCCAAAAAATGAAGTTACTGGAAGAAATTCGTCTGATTGTGAAGATTTTTTAAATCCTAATAATTTAACTGTGATTTTAGAAAAAGTTCTTCAAGAACTTGAATATATTAAACAATCGAAAATTGGGAATTTTACTCCTGATGGTAATGTTTTTTCTTTTCACCAGAATTACATAGATTTATATAATATAATAATAGGAACTCCATGTGGACTGATTGGATCATGGAATTCAGATATAATTGGTTTACGATTTGATATTTCTATTTCGGGTGCTATGAGAAATTTAAATGTTGGTCTAAGAGATCGTTATCCAAAAAAAAGGTCTACTTTAATGGATTTGGATTGGATTTGTACTGGTGGAACTGTAAATATTATGGGTGGACCATTTTATATAACAGCTCAAAAAAAACCAGAAAATATTTTAGCAACATTTACCGGTATTTAAAATATAATTTCATTTTTGAATAGAATGAGTAGATATTAAAATTATTAGGTTTATGTAAAAGATGTGGTTCACTTGATATGATCTTTGGTTCTTGGACATTTGTGAAACCAGCTAAAGATTGTCAGGATATAACGATGACAATTGAAAATAAACGTGATGTTTTTCGTAGAGAACGTTTTGAAGAGAAAAAGAAAGAAATGTTGCAATTAATAAAGAGCAAGTTGATATAGAAACGGTTTTATGACGTACAATCTTCAGAATATACATTTTAATCACTTAAATAAAACTATTTTTGTTTTATTACCTGTTCGTATAAACTTAAAAAGCATATTTTTCATCATAAATGAAAGAATATATAAATTACGTTTTCCCATATTTCAAATTAGTTTTTTCTGCGCATCTACGTCACGCGAGACCTGAAATACATTGTTTGTGTGAAAAATCACGGTTATTTATGTGAAAGGAAATCCAAATGTGATGTCATAAAAGTGGGAAAATAAATATTCAAAATGATCGACATGTGCAGCGTGTAATCTATATATTCTTTCATTCATGCCTTTCCATATTATTTTTGCTAAAATTTAGTGCTAAATCGATATTTTTTGTGTTAATATAATAAATTTTTCTAAATTTGATTTTAATCAATAATATTCCTGTATTTTACCAGAGAAACGAAAAAATTAGGGGTTAAGTTCAGTTGAAAGCTTAAGTTAAAGTGAATACCATTTTATAAAAAGACCTTAATTCATGTTTATGGGCTGGCGGAACCATCGGTCCATATTTGTTCAAAAATGAGAATGGCCGTAACGTAACCGTTAATGGGATCCACTATCACGCCATGATAACTGGGTATTTGCTGTCTGAAATTCAAGTCCGTAATGTGGGTGATATCTGGTTTCAACAAGACGGCGCTACTAGCTATACAGCTCGTGAAACAAGGGACATATTGAGAAATAATTTCGGTGAGCAGCTAATTTAACATTTTGACCGCCTAGATCGTGTGATATCACACCTCTGGATTATTTTCTTTAGGGGTACATGAAGTTTAAAGTCTACGCGGATAAGTCAGCTACGATTGATATCTTGAAAGCAAACATTACTCGCACTGTTGGCCAGATTCCAGCTGTAATGCTCGAAAGAGTGGTTTAAAATTCGACCTATAGAATAGACCATCACATTCAGTTTTATGTGTTTTATTTCAAAATATTTTCCTGAACCTCACGATGAATCACCCTATATAAAAAAAATGTCACTTGACGTATCTGTTGTGGGTTACCAAAAAACTGCGTTGCGCTGCGCCACTTTGTATTGTGAATTCAGCATGAAGCATCGAGAAGCTCTTTTCGTGTGGTATCAATGTGGTTTTAGTATTCGCACAAGTCCTTAGAATTGAATTTTTCAAGAAAAATTCCGTTCAATTTTTCAATTTACAAATTTAAAATAACGATTTTTTTTTAAAAGTTTTTAGGCATTGTGATTAAATAGAAACGAATTTCTTTTTCTGTTTTTTTTGTCACACAACAAAGTAATTGAAACACTTTAATTTGATTTAACAAGAAAAAAGAAGTATTTTGCATAAAAAAAAATATAAACAAATTAGAAAATATTTATAGCACTTTTAAATTTATTAAAAAAAAATAATGATGATTTTATTAAAACGATAGAAATATTTAAATGTTTAAACAGCAAAAAATTTCGAACAGTGCCAAAAGGTTAAAATGATAAATCAAATAATCAAAGCGATTTCTTATCAATCCGCGCTTTTGTTTTCCATTTTTTTTTTTGCATCTTGATTTTTTCCATTAATAAACAATATAACACGTCTTTAAGAAACAAAAAAACATAAATGAAATTGAATAAAATAAAATATGATAAATAATGGAAAATCAGAAGTTATTAATCGAATATCAGTCAATCGAATTTATTGGCATGACCTTTGATACTGAAATTAGTTTATCAAATGTGAATTGATTAAGAAATAAAAATTCTCTTTTTAAATCTGATTTTTATATTATAATAAGTCCTTCGAAAAATATTTCGAAAATAAGAATTATCATCATTTTTCATTCAAATTAAAGCACTTGTTTCCAAGCTTTATGGAAATTTTCCCGCACTAAACGTACAGTGGTGGCTAAACTTACGAGACTTACCAGCATGAGGATGACTATGGTAGAGATGGTGTTAAAAATTCCAACTTGTGATTTTATTATAGGTATTCGAAAAGATGTTCACTACGTTCTGATAGTAAGATATGAAAAGAAGATTATTCACTTATCACTTACCTAAAAGACACTGTTCTTTTTGCTAAACATACATATTTGTAGTTTAGAACAACAATTTTAAAAAGAGTAGAAAAGCATATATGAAAAATGCTAATATAAATTCAAAGATCATATTTCCATATGTCTTTCATTTGCAAAATGTACGTATTATTATCACAGACTGTGAAAAAGAACAGATAAGAATCACAGTTCTTTTTAAAGAACAATAACAATCTGTTACCGTCTTTTTAAAAGTCACAGTTTTTGATGCCCTGTTGGCGAAATGGGACAGAAAACCAGCTAAAACTAAAAGTATTTCAGGTTTTTTTTGCTCATAACTTTGTTTCTTCTTTTTCACAATTTTCTCTAATTCACAGGTAACTTAAAAATCTATTACGCAAATTTTAATTCAATTGGTATATTAGTTTTTAAAGTATATATAAAAAAAAACTTTATGAACAGGTTCATTTTCCAATTAAATCCGAAATACCATAAAAAGAAAGGACAAAATTTTCTGGTTACCCTGGTTTTTGCTTAATAACTTCGTTCCCCCTTGGACGGCTTTGCTGAAATGGAATACCAAATTCGGCTATGGAATAACCAACTCACATTGTACATTTCATGAAAATCAGATAATTCGTTTTTGCATTATCTTGTACACGAGCGGATATACGGACATGCAGAAATCGATATAACTTTTAATTCTCTACTACAGACATTAAATGATTGCACAAGACTGCCTTCTTTAAGGATCGTATTCTTCGTTCCTTCTATTATTTTCCTTTTTCTTTAATCGTAAACAATATCATGCAGGCATCTTATCTGCATATTTATTGTTTATGCTAGTCCTACTTTAAATACATACGTCGATCAGGATGTAGGCATCTTAGGTACATAACTCATATTACTAAAGCTGCGTTTATACCAAATGGGCAAAATGTTTTTGCTCGCGTGGGGTAAAAGAGAAATAACTATTAAACCAGAGTAATAAAATGAGAGAAATATGTATTTGATACAAATTACATAGGACATATAAGAGACATATATATTACCCGTCCCAAATATATGTGCATTCGGTTGTATGTTCTAGAATTTAAATAGACATTTTGTATAATTGAGATCGGATATGAACAATCGTTCAGTATAAAAGAACGAAGAAATGAATCTTTCTTCCGTACATATTATTGTTGCATCCCTTTGGCAAAACACCCATACTACACCACTGACAGTTTCATTCGGAATTCAATTTTCGCGGTTTTTCCTTAGTGAATTCACAAGATAATTGATGCATACTTATTCAGATATTAGATAGGCATAATATTTGTAACAGTTAATATAATTTTCGAAGAAAATTTAATAATTACATTCAAATTATATTGCATGCAACTCAGAGATGCATAAATAATTAGCGATCATCATTATTATATAAAAAAAAGAAAGATACTATCATTGACTTCCTATTTTCTCTTAACAAAACAAAAACTAGCCTCTGGGCCTTCGGAAAAGACAAACAATAATATTATTGCTTAATTTGAAAACCATGATTCCTTTCGCTACCATTGCTGAGGCGTTAATAAAATCAAATTAAATTTTTAATAGCCGGTAATAAAGAAATGAAAAAAAACAGCTAAGAAAGGGAAATGATATTTTCTTTACGTTGTTTTTACTATAAAATATATTATTTTGCAAATTTAATCATCACTTTGAAAAACTATTTTACAATTGAATATTTCATTTTTATATGTGATTTTATCTTTCGAGAAAAAAAAAACACATGTTTCAATAATAACAATTGTGTAGGTTGATTGTAAAAGTAAAGAAATTAGGAAATGATTGGCCTAAAATTAAGATAAAGAAAATTAATTCTCAAGAAAATTATGAAATGGATTTGTATTTAAAAATTCATATCCGCCAGTTGTTAAATCTATCAGCATGGATGTTGGTTCCCAGGGGATATAACTTTTCAATGAGTAAGTAATCTTGCTGGATTTGATAAGTTAAAGGATGTATTGTTCTTTTATCGTTTTTATATCCTACGGCAGATATTACTAGACTCTTTTGTCATATTTTTTTTTGGTTACATAAATATTCGATACTATGTTAAACTTCGATAAAATCGATCCAAGGATAGTGGAGAAAGAAACAGTTGTAATGTTTCATCTTTTTCTTGTTTGATTTATTAGATTTACTTCAAAAACTGATACACTGACTTGAATAAAATTTGCAGAGTTTTTCACATTTTTAGGGCCTAGGCTTTCTCTAAACATTGAAACATGTATTTATTATTAGTTTTGGTGGTTCTTTGCCCAGAGTGAATTCATTTGTTACTACCAGTATCATACTGGCAGTATGCTTAAAACATTTATGGTAAGACGCCCATTCTGGACTTGTGACGGATTTACATTCAGAAAAATTTATAACAGTAAAAATTTTGCTAAAATTATGACTCTTGAGAGAGAGTCGGCTTCATTTTGGTTTGATTCGCTTATAAACGTACGGTACAAGCCCTATTTCTAACATCAGGCTATCAACAAATTCTCAAATTTAAAGTTTCTATAGAATAGTGCATAAATATAGAATACCAAAGGTATGCTAGTTTCACTCCAAATTAACCAGTTATTAGATAATGTATAGTATCAAAAGTTACTTCAATTTTATTCATTCGTTCACCTGATTATATGCGCCGCACTTCGTATTCAATTCGCTTTAAAAATCGCTTCACTTCGCTTTATGCTATTCTCAATTGCGAAAAAGACGAACATTTTTATTCCAATATTTCCAGTGAAAACGACAGAACTTTTCAGTAAAATTGATACAGTGGCTCACTTTAATATTCGGACAAGTAAATATTAAAGCTATAGAGATTGTCTCTCAATTGGGGAGAAGCAGTATGCCCCAAGTGTTTCCTCCTCCTGCAGATTTGTGCTTCACAGTCGGAGAGAATATGCATTGGTGTCTCATCGTACTCCTCGCAGAATCTGCGAAATTCTTACTTATAGTATAACGTATCCGTTAGTTGAATTTTTCCACAACGAAAAAGGTGACAATTAATTCAATTGTCGTTTTGAATCACACATTTTATATGATGTCATTAGAAACATTTCAGTTTCAGTTAGTAGCCGCGAGATAAAAATATGACATTGGGTAGAAGAAAAAAAAAGAACAATAATAGTCAGTTTATTTAAAAAAAAAAAAACTTAACCATTTAACACTGAATATATTTTCATCTTTAAGTAACTAAGTAAAAGTTTTGTTTGCATTTTAAAATTTCATACAAAACAAAACAATTTGCTTAAATTTCAAAAATTCTTAAGCTTTATGAAAGTTTAAAGGTAAAACTTTAAATTAAAAAAAAGCGCTGACAAAATCATAAAACGGTAGTTAGATTGGCCAAGGTTAACGAAAAATAACAAATTTACGTAAACAGAAAAAAAAAGAAAAATGTAAGATTTTTAAACAATTTACTGCTTTGTTGTAAGAAAGAAACACAATGATTTCGATTTTGCAATAGTCTTCTAAATATTTCGCGTAAAATGAAAAATAAACATTAAAAACTACAAAATAATGTATTTATTTTTTTTTCTTGAAAGAAATTCAAGTGACTTTAATTTAAGAGAAAAAAAAGAACCATTATTTCTTATTTTTGATGAAATTTTCTTTGATCTTTTCTTAGATAACCTAAAAAGTCGATTTCAAGGTGAATAATTTTAGATTTCCAAAAATTTCCATTATTTAAAATGAAATCTATGAGAATTTTCTCGAAATAAAATGAGTATTATGAAAGTTTGGAACTACTTGAAAATTATGTGCTATTTTAACATATAAGGTGTACCAATTGGAGGTGCAAATTTAAACTTCTCACTATTTTCGTTTTATTAAGTTTACAGTTCATACCTGTAGGACCCAGAATACCTGACATATACGTATACCTTCATACAAAAGAATTTTTGTATTTCCTGTCCTAAAAGGGAATATTTTTAAAGATGTCGAATGACATTTAATTCCTTATTAAATTCCCCGTCGAATGAGGTATGGATCGTATCTATAGGGTGCAGAACACCCGAGATATACGCATATCCCAAGTAATGCTCATTAAATTTGCACCTCTAATTGGGACACCTTATATATTAGGTGTGTTAAATTCTAAACACTAACCACCACTAGTGTCTTTCTTCCTCTATCATCTCCTGAGTAAATAATTAAGAGCTTTGGCGTAAAGAATTGCAAATTTTATGATACCAAAAGATAAATTAAACTCTTTTTAAATTTTTATTGTTAACCTAAAGCGTAAAAGTAAAATATAAATAATTCCATTCATTTTTATTTGTAATTATTTGCCTCAATAGGTACAAGTGTAAAAGGAAATTCGGCAAAACGTAAGGAGTTTTAATTGGAGGGTCAATCCTCCATTATTTCCTTTCTATACTACTTAGAGTTCACCAAGGAACTCATTTACAGTGTACTATCACGACTTTTAACGTAACCCCACAAAAAGAAATCAAACGGCGTTAAGTTACATGATTTTGGCGGCCAGTTGACGCCACTAAAACATGAAATAATGCGACCTGGGAATTTTTCATGCAAAACATCCAACATTGTACCCGCTGTGTGGCAAGTTGCGACGTCCTGTTGGAATCATATGTCTTCGATATCAATATCTTCGATTTCGTGCCAGAAATAATCGGTTATCATGCGCCTATATCGCTAACCATTGACTATTACAGTCTGACCCTGACCCTGACCCTTTCAACAAAGTAAGGCCCAATGACGCCGACTGACTACAATACACACCTAGAGAGGTGAAAATGTGCCTCATCCGAAAAGATTATCTTTGAAAAATCAGAATTGTTATTTCTGTAGAACAATTTAACAATTGAACAATTTTAACTCATTGAGATGTGGTTAAGCGATCCTTTTCATAAATGTGTTGCTGCAAATTGACATTTCACGGTTTGAAAACAAGTCCTTATCGACAGCTGCTTGATTTACAGTGGACCATCCTATATTATAAAGGTTTCATTATTTTGGATATAAAAGTGTAAGATATAGTATTTACACGCACTTCTTACATTTTTTAGTTATGATACTGATACTGAGTTTTATAATTATACAAATGCCTATACCAATATGTAAACTAGGTTAATTAGTAGTATTGTATGTTTAAGAGTAAATTTCAAATCCTAGTTAGTAATTATTCATAGTAGCAAAGCAAATCAACAAAATTCATTTCGATATAGTCCTTAAAAAAATTTTATTAGGCAGAACGAAAGCATAGTCGTTTAGGACCAATATTGAATGCGATTGAGAGGTCTTGAGTTTAAATCATGTTACTTCAGCGAGTTTAACATTTTTTTCTTTCATAAATTGTATTTTTGTTCTATTTATTTCCTCAAGGACTCATTTTTAGCAATAAACTTTGATCAAAACCAACTTATTTACTTATACTAGAAACGTCTAATATATTCGAAAAAAAAAAGTTTAATTAAAACTAATAATATTTTATTATATTTAATTTGTTTTAAAAATTTTTTAGATAATTACAAGATCGTGACGATATCGAAAACGAAATACTTGCAAATATTTTGAAGAATTGATGGTGGAACTAATAGCATACAATTATTTACTTTTTAAATAATACAAAGTGACAATGTGAGTATCAGAATTGTTATGTAAATAAACATTGTCTAACAAATTTATATGGATTGTGTAAAATACGAGTGGTATAAAAAATAGCTTAACATAAGTTGGATTGGACTATGCAAGCTGTGCAGACCAGTTCAAGAAATTATTCGGTTCAATTTTAAAATGCTAGATCGATGCTACAGTTTCGACACCATAGCTAAATTCTTTAACGATTCTAACCTCCATATTTTCATGTTCGCTTCAGGTAAAGATATACTTAACGCAATCAACACATAATATCATTCATGGCACAACGGATAACCGAAGCGTCGAATGTATAGTGTAGTATGAAGTGATATTACATATCACCGTCATAAGTGTTGAGGAGTGAGGGAAAAAGAACTTTGCCATTCCACAATTCCACAATTTCATAGCTTCATATTTTTAAAATAATATTAATTTCAGGAAATAAACATGTAGTAACTGAAAATCGGCCTATACCCGATTTTTTGATGTCCTATGGTAGAAATGAGAGAGAAAAACTCAAAACTAATAATATTTTAAGGTTTTTTCTTCATAACTTTGTTTCATCTTTTCAAAATTTCCTCTAATTTGCAGGTAACCCAGATCCTGACAGCATAAGTCTAATATGTAACTTTTATTAAAATCGGTGTATTAGTTTTTAAAGTACATAAAAAAAAAACTATGAACAGGATTATTTTCTCCTAGGATTATTTCTTTCTCCACTATTTTTAGACCGATTTTAGTGAAATTTAACTTAGTATCGTTTACTTATGTAGTTAACTAATATAATTAATTTAAACAAAATTGGTTCACACATTTTCTAATTAAGTCAGAAAACCCATATAAAAAAAACTTTCCGGCCACTCTGGTTTTTGTTTAATAACTTCACTACCCCTTGGTCGATTGAAATACAATACAAAATCCAGTTAAGCAATAACTAACTCATATTCTAATTCTAATTTCAACAAAATCGGATAACACGCTTATTAGTTATCTTGTACACAGCCATGCATAAATCGATATATAGCTTTTGACTCCTTACACACACACATACCCTTGTAATGACAAAACTAATATACCATCTGGTAGTACCTACCATAGGACATAAAAATTAGAACGATTTGTCCAATTTTTGGGTGCTAAGGTCATATTCCAATTTGTCTAGAAATTCTTACAAAATTCGCATTTAATCGTTAAAAACTCTGTAGGACAATAAACTTTTCAACTTATACTAATCATGTTTTGCAAACTTCTTGACAAACTTCTATGAGAAAATTAGAACGTGAATGGCCTACATTACCATTTATAACAGCGACTGTAATCATTATTCAATGTCGTCGAATTTCTAAACAATTTTTTTTTCTTCTATTTATTAAGACGAAATTAAAACTAATTTCCATAAAATACTAAAATTAAAATTCTTAGAATTTAAAAAGGATACATTTTTTCAACTAGTTTTTTTGGGGAATGCCTCGTGTCTTAAAAATTTCTTAATTTAATGAGTTTTTTTTTCTCAATAAAGTATTTATTGCATTTTTTTTGTTGTTGTTGCATTTTAATTAAAAGAATGTATTTATTATCATTCTTAAAAGTTGTTCTAGAATCGATAAACTTGTTGTAAGAATATCTACGAATTAATTTGCGATATTGATTTTTTTTTATTCTGTTTGTTTATAAATCTATGGAATTTATTTAGTAGAATCTTTTTGAAGTCATTGAAACTTGTGATCTTGAGGGTAGCACCGTGTGGTCATTAATCTAATGACCTCGCGTTACATTTTCGAAAAAATAACTATTTTTTTTTTAATTACAAATAACATGTTCTATCTTAGTTCTATAATTAAAAGCTAAAACAATCTTATGAGATCTTATTTGGATTAATTAAATCAATATTAGAATTTATGGAAGAAACAAGAAATAGTTATATACTTTAATTACGATGGAAAAAAACATTTGATTTTAATTTTATTTATTTATTTATTTATTTATTTATTTATTTATTTATTTATTTCTAATTTAAACTAACTAAAAAAAGTCGTATTTGAAAATATCGCCTTTGTCCCAAATTGTATTGTAAACAACTGTTTCGAGTATACAGGATTTTCTTTATATAAACATTACTCTAAATTAATAATAATAATTGGCCCGGACTGCCGGAGGACCAGAATGTTGATGGGACTCGAACGCAAAACATGTGGAAAATACGGGTGGACGAGAGTCTGATATGCGGAGCAAAGAAAATGAGTCAGCAGAACATTTTTTGTGTGAATGCCCGGCCTTTTATAGAACGATACTTGCTACAATGGGTATGTGGACCCTGAGTATAAGTGGGGGTTAACTAACTTGGTCCTATATATGGTGCTGATTTTTATTAGAACGACTAACCGGTTCGGGGAAGGGACCTAGCCTCTCAAGCAACCTTTTTAAAATTAGGTACAATGGGCCAGTAAGGCCTAAGTGCCAAGGCTCCTCCAATACCATACTATTACTCTAAATTATATCTTTAATTTTTTTACATCCGTTTTTTTTCCTCTTCGAAGAAGCATCAGCACAAATACCTAATTTTTTTCTCATTTTATTTTCTAGATTTTTGCCAAAAACGTATGAAATCAGAGTAACTTGTTGTTTCGCTAATTGCAATGCGATTGAAGTTGTTACCAACCTTTCAATGCATCAGAACCTGAAATAATATTACATTACACCGATAAGTCGTCAATTGTTTTGATTTATTGTCTCTAGTCTTAGAAGCACAATTTCCTGAAGCCATATTATCTTCATTGAAGGTACAGATGATTTCACTTTGAATTGCATTTGTTTTTACATAATATTAATGGCCACATCTTAAAAAACAAAGAATTTCTAGCAGCGCCTATTACATATAAGAAAGGGGATTTAATTTGAATTAATATAATCCAGTTTTAATTTGAATTTTGGTTTTTTTCTTTTGTAGAAGTTCTAAAGAAAAAGGTTTAAATCAATTTGATATGTTTATTATCTTAAATTTTAAGATAAACGAATTAAATTTATGTCACTTTTTAATATGTTTAATGAACTCATAAAATACATGTGAATTGATTTAGAGAATTCCGGGGGTTTTTTTTTGAATATTAAAAAAAACTATATTTCATTTTTCTTATTAGTAAATGATAAAAATAAAATATGACATTCATTGAGCTTTGACTTTATTTGAAACCATGAAAAATAATTTTTAACATATTATTAGAATTATACAAGGTGTTTCAAATCCTCGAAATCCTTCCAAATTAAACCTGGAAAAAAAGACTTCCTGAACAATTGGAAAAGAAATTTCATTATATAAAAGGAAAGAAAAGGACACCTCAAAAAAAGATCCAAAAGCATATAATGCCTTCTGAAACTGGTCGAATTCAATTAAAATTAATTCTCTACTTTTATCTTACAAATTTATGGAATACATTTGTTTTTTTTTTCTCTAATTGAATTGAACTTTACAATGGGAAGTGTTAAAAGCTGGAATTAAGGATGAATTTGAAAAGGGACTAGAAAAATATTTCAGGGAATAAATGAAGAGGAAGAAAGCATTCTTCTAGTATATGCATTGACAGTGTATTTTAACTGGTTTAATAAATCTAGTTCAATTCAGCTTAAAGTGCCTTTTTAGTTGGTTTCATTTTATCGTAGTCTATTGAACTTATACGAGAGGTCAAACGGTAATATGAAACCTTGGTACTCTTAAATCGAACCTTATACTGACTGATTTACGTTAAACGCTGCAAATATGAATTCGTTCAGCTTAATGTTACAACATATTGAAAAATTTCTAATATATAACTTCGAAAACGCGATTCTTAAAATTTTTACCATTTTAATATGAAACATTTTATATACAATTTGTTTATTCATAATTGCAGTTAACCTTTGCCATTTTTGTACAAAACCAAAAAAATTATAATACTTTCAAGTATGTCGACTCTAAAAGTCATTCAATGAAAACAAATATATATGTATATTTGAAATTCTTATCATTTTAATGATTCTAATCGCGATATTATAACAGTTGAATTTTGCAATTACTTATATCATAACTGAAAAATATTACAACAAAAAACCATGAAATACTAAAAAACATATTGTAACGTAAAATTGGCCTATAGCCGATTTTTTGATGTCCTATGGTAGAAATGGGACTCGTAATTAACAAATCTGTAGTTCAATGAATTAACTCTGAGAAAGCACTAAAACTACTAATATTTCAAGGCTTTTTTCCATAACTTCGTTTCGTGTTTTTCAAATTCGCTCAAATTCACAGTTAGGTAGGCTGGGGCCTAATAGGAAAAACAAATTTTATTGGAATCGGTACATAAGTTTTTAAAATATATCGAAAAAACTTCATAAATAGGCTTCTTTTCCCCAGCGACTATTTTCTCCACTATTCTTGAACTGATTTCACTGAAATTTAACATATTATCTTCTATCAATGTATTTAAATAATTTGAACAAAATTGCTCCACAAATTTCTAAATTAAATTCGAAAAACCATAAGCAAAAAATTGAGAAAACTTTCTGGTCATCCTGGTTTTTGCTTAATAACTTCGCTCCCCCTCGGTTGATTGTGCTGAAATGCATTACCAAACGAAGTAAAGGAAGAACCAAGATCAAAATTGGATAACGCGTTTTTGAGTTATCTTGTATACGGACAGACGGACGTACATGCAGAAATTGATATAACTTTTGATTCTCTACCCAACCATACCCTTGAAATCTTTCTTCGATGTGTTACAAATGTTGTCCCGAAACTCATATACCCTCTACCATAGTCCCATAATTATTAAACATTATTTTCTTATTTGGCTGACCTTCTCTTCACATAATTTTCTATTAAAATATAATTATTCGTAAAAAAAACTAATTGTAATTTAGAATTTTATACACGATCGATATTATCACAGTGCATTATAATGGACCCGAAATAACAACAAGAAAAACCAGATCACCACGACCTACATGCCATGCTGTTATTTATAACGATATGTGGGCGTTTTGTATCGCTTTCAAATGCATTTATCTAAGAAGAGAAAAAAAAACAGAAAACCAAATAGCGATATATAAACAATTTTATCATCAAAACAATATAAATTCGCTTAAAGCTCAAAGTGCGAAACCCCACTCATTTCATTCATTCGGACCGAATTTTAAACACCCATTCACATTTGTAAATATTTCTATTTTGTTTTTGTTTTTTTTGTACCAAACTATGATCTACAATCGAATTCACAATATGCAATTTTTATTGTAATTTCATGTTCTGATGCACACAAGAAAAAAGAAGCGATTACACAAAACATTCCATTTTTGCTAGACCGGAAAACAGTAAGGTCTCTAAACGAAGAAAGCAAAATTCCATATAGTATAATAATCCAAAGAATGCATTTTCCATTTCTGTGTGATCCGTGCAAAACAAGATCTGGAACTCTATTTTTATAGCATTTTTATCTATGCACTGATTGCATTCTCTGACCATGGCTCTTGAGTTTTTTTTTTTCTATGCAAAAAAGCAAAAATAGCATCAGGAAAGAAACTCTATTTTCTTTTTGGATATGTTCTATGTTCATATCTTTATGGTCATATGGAAATATTTTTTTTTTATCGGAAAATGACCAGAGAAAATTTCACTTAATGGATATCATATAATTTTAGCAACAAAACATATAGTAACATAAAATCGGCCTACAGCCGATATTTTGATGCCCTATAGTAGAAATGGGACTCGTAGGTAACAAATCTATAATCAACAAATTAACTCCGAGAAAGAAACACCAAAACTACTAATATTTCAAAGTTTTTCTCCATAACTTCGTTCCATCTTTTTGAAATTCGCTCTAATTAACAGGTAGAGTGGGGCCTAATATCATAAACAAATTTTATTGAAATCGGCACATACGTTTCTAAAATACATCAGAAAAACTTTATGAACGTGCCCTTTTTCTCCTACGACTATTTCTTTTTCCACTATCCTTAGACCAAAATTACTGAAATTTACCAGGGTATGGTCTATTAATGTAGTCAACCCATGTAAATAATTTAAACAAAATTGGTCCACGAATTTTCAAATCAAATCCGAAAAACGACAAAACTTTCTGGTTAGCCCGGCTTTTGCTTTATAACTTCGCTTCCTCTTAGCTGATTTTCTTGAAATGCAATACCAAAGCATGGAAGAACCAACTCGCAGTGCAAGTTTCATCAAAATCGGATAATGCGTTTTTGATTTATCTTGTGCACGGATGAACGGATGGACGAACATGCAGAAATCGATATAACTTTTGATTCTCTACGCAACCATACACTTGAAACCTTTCTACGATGATTATTTCGACAAAACTTACTGCATCTGGTAGTACCCACCATAGGGCATAACAAAGGCAGTATAATCATGCTGTCATTTTCTCTATGCCCATAGTAGATGATGTCTTCGGGCAAGTATACTAGTCGTCTGTTCGTTTGGAAATGGAGCATAGCGTTCGTGGTTTTTCGGTTAGAAAATATATATTTTATTGGTGGTATTTCTATAAATTTTAGTAGTTTTAGAGAAAACAGGAGGGAAAAATTATGATATTTATTGGTAGGACGACCATCACTTACGTATACTACATATAGCTCGGATATACAATACATAATATTTACAGAGCAAGTTAAAAGTACCACATTTAATGTATGCATCCCTAAGTATATTCCAGGAACTTATGCAAAATCTTATCAAAATCCAACAATTAGATTTTTAAGGAAATTACTATCAATTCTGTTTTATTGAGCCTCAATTTTGATATTTCTGTGGGAAGAAACTACAAGAGTCATCGAGGGCCCATCATGAAGGGCTATGCATTTTTTCTTATCTTAGAAACGTTCTCACCTTTCAGGACTTTTGCAATTCAGGTAATAATTACGAATTTTGTTGAAGAACTGTTCGAAATGGACAATCAATGAAAACTTTAAATACTTTGTAAAACTACTTTATATCAAGATTGCATTTTATATTAAGTGTTCAAAATTTGTCCATTGACACTTGTTTCTGGATAAAATTACCCAAAATAACAATACGAACTTTCTTTATTATATAGAAAGTAAAATAGAAAAACTCAAGAAAATAAAGCTGTGCGGATAAGCATATTTTCTTTTCCAGCTAAAATTATGTATTGTGTTTGAAAAGTAAACATGTTTTATTATCGTATCGTTGTGACCATATTTTCTTAATGTTTCTTGTTTGAATTGCAATAATAGAAAAAAAACTATTATAAAGAAATTATATTTATTTCTTTATTCTCATCTTAGATTATAATTTAATGCTTTTTAAATCTAATTAAATTATGTTATGCTTTTTTCATATTTCCAACAGTTGGAACAGGCCAAGGGCGATGATTTTATGAATTGAACAAATTTAGTTATTTATTTTTATTCTTTTTATTTTAAATTAATTTAAATGAAAAACTGTAGTTTTGTTTCAAGTAATAAAACTTTGATTAATGCTTTTATAAAGATGGCAATGTTTAGTGTAAAAGTGTTCCATTAAAATATGAAATTTTCAAAATCGATAAACTCCTAGAAGGATCCAAGAAGAGATTAAAAACCCTCCAAGTGGGTTCTAAGGTAAAATTATAGCAGTTTTATTCTAGTCTTAATTTAGAATCAGAAACTAACTGAGAAATTGTTTTAAGCGGACTCATACGTATTAATAATTTAGTAGACAACGTGTCATTTTCGGAAATGTTTTCAAAAACAGATCCGCGTCGTGTCTTAGTCATATTTATGTTCTTAGTATAAATTTTAAACTTGGAATTAATTGAAACATCTTTAAATAAATTCTAAGAACTGAAAATATAATAAAACTCTTTAATTCGAAAATTGCGAGATTATAATTAACATTAGTATCCATAAATTGATTTACACATTGTAAATCAGATCATATTTCAAAACACCAAAAATAATAAGTACACAGTACAATCACGATACTTTGAACTGTACTCATGGATACTGGATTTAGTCAGAATATGTTCAAAAGCTAGAAAAATAATACAATATTATCTATAGGTACTCGTAAATCTTGATTTAAATTCCATTAATTTAGAAAAAGATATTTTACATAATTTCTTAACTTTTTCACAGCAAATTGATTGGAAATTCTGCTCATAGAAAACTGTTTCTATTTATGTAAAAATATACTCGTGAAATTGAGACTGAAGTTGCATTAAAATGTTTAAAAACAATTGTAGGGAAAAACCATGGAGTTGGATTTGGGACCTATCAACTGCTAGCAAGTTTTAATACCTAAACTATGTGCACTAAACAAATTCACCGATATTCTTGTTTTAATTTGAGTCAATAAAATTCCCTGATATTTCACATAATTTGCAAAAAAAAGATATTCTGAGTTGAGGCAACTAACTGCTAATCAAAATTGTTTTAACTGGAGAAAAATCCAACTATGTTACCTGAAGGAGGTAATTCGTATACTCTTGATCAACGTTATGAAATCTTGAAAACTTCTTTCCAGAGTAGTGAGTCAAACAAATTGTCTTCCCCGACGAAGCTCTGATCAATAAAAATTGCCGTATTTGGGGTACAGAAAATCCACACGTGACAATTGCGAAGCCAACGCACCCAAAACGAGTGTGGAGAATGGTCCAAAGGCATCATATTGCTATTTTTCTTTGAAAATGAGCAAGGAGCCGCACTAACAGTCAATGGCGATCGTTATCGTGCCATGGTAACTAACTTTTTATTACCTATGATTGGAGAGGAAGACTTGACCGACATTTGGTTTCATAACAACGACGCCACAGCCCATACAGCCAACGTTACAATTGAAGTTTTCCATCCTATTTTCGAAAATCGCATTATTAGTCGAAATGGCGATGTCAAGGAGCTGCGATTTGAATCCGTTGGATTATTATTTGTTAGGAGCCGTCATGGACAAATGTTATGCTAATCATCCAGAGATGAAATACGCAAGTAAAGTGACTATTGGCTTAAACAGTTGAAAATATAATGAAAAATTGGGTCGACAGATTGGGCTACTGCAAATCCAGCAGAAAAAAAAAATATTCGAAATGTGTACCATATTTTCGGATGGAGGGAGTATTATTTACAGTGGCAAAACTATAGATATAAAACCTAGATTACACTGTATTTTAATAAAAATGAATTTCTTAAACTAGTTTCGTCACACAATAAAATTTTTATAGTTTATTTTTGAAGCAATTCTTTTATTGCAAAATTACTTCCACGAAAGATATTTTCCTTCTGTTTTTATTTAGCTAAATTAAATTCATTTAAGTTAATAGATTTAGACCGCAAAAACGGCCAATAATTCGCATAATTTGCAATTGCATACAAAAAATTTGTTTGTTTTGCAAATGTTTAAATATTAAAATAAGATATTTAATATTTTTTTCCAGATGAATAACATTCAAAATAGTTTTATGATTTGTTTTTATTATGTCAAGTTAAAAAACCAGATTTAATTTTTTTTTTTCTTAAGTTTTTGATTATAAAATAATTACTTTCACCAAAAAATACGTTCACATCGACAAAGTCCAACAGAAAAAAAAAGTTTTCCAGCACGTTGGTTGATCTTGACCATTTCTTGACCATTTCTTGAGATTTTATTTTTAATGATTTACCACAGAAGTCGATTATAGCATAAAAAAAGCTGTTCTTTTGAAATAAAAATTAATTATTCTGGATTTAATTGTTTTATGCAAAAATTGTGAATTTCTTTTCAATTCGTAACGTTTTTAGTTTTTCCAGATTTTAGACAAGAATTCCAATTAGAAATAATAAGAAATTTAAGTTTTTAATATTTAAACATTTTTATTTAGTTATTTTTTATTAAATTAAGAAACGCGGAAAAATAAATTCAACTTTTTAATTTATTAAAAAATTCTTAAAAATATTTCATAAAAATAAAGTTGAACAATTTTATTAAGTAATTTTATTAGTTTCTTCCTGTTTTTTCAGAAAAAGAAAGCATTTTTTCATAGCTTTTGAAGGTTTTAATGAATCATACGCGAATAATGCATGAAACTCTTTCTTTTTTTTTTTTTTTAGAAAGTTTATAGTATTTTCTGGAAACAATGTGTTCTTTTGAACGTTTGAAGTTACTCTTTTATCCATAAATTTACCTATTAAATAATTTAGCGTTGTAGACAGTAATCTAAAAATAAAAGAATTCTCTACAAATTTGATATAACCGTTATTAAGATGTCAAACTAAGCGAGCTAGCAAGACCAGGTATTTGTCAAATTCACTTAATAATGTTCCTACTCGCCACGGATCATCAGTGAGTCGTCAGAGCCAAGCAAAAGCATATATTTATAACTAATAAAATTTCTAGAACGAATGGGAAAGTTAAAATCTAACAATAAGTGATTAAGAAAAATCAGTACAAGATTTATAACATAAAATTTCCTAGGACCACGATATCATACCAAAAAAATGTTCATAAATTGACATCAGGAAATTAAAAAATTGCAGATTTTCGGGCACGTAATAAAATTAGTTTTGATGATGACACGCTGACACTGAAATATTATTTACATAATTCCCAATATTTCTATGTAAAGTTTTTTTTAATTCCTTAGAAATTTATTTTATTTACGTTTTTTCCCGAAAAAAAATAATTCTCTATAATTTTGATTAAAAATAAATTTTTCCTCTTAATTAATTAAAACTAAATATTATCAAAATATTTTCAAATTAATTAAAAAAATAAATAATAATAAAAGCCTATAAAAGCTTAAAATCGGCATAAAGCCAATTTTCTGATAAAAATTTGTGGTCATACTGGTTTTTTCATTACAACTTCTTGCCTCCTTCTCGGTGCAAATAAATTACAAAATCGTGATAAGAAATAATCAAAATTATTCTAAATTTCATTAAAATCTGTCGAAGCATTTTTGATCTTTCAGGTACACATCCAGTGACTTTCTGTGATAATTTAACTAAATACTAATACACGCTACTGATATATGACCTTAGTATAGTAAGTTAAGTTCTTATAACTATAAAATCTTGTTTCCTTTAATGTTACATAAGACCATATTTTGTATAATTGGTCAAAATATATAATTTAAAATATTTAATATATTATTAAAGTCGATTTTGTAGAAAACTGAAACCGCACCTACACTTAAAATTCTTAGAAATGTTGTCATTAAAAAATAATGAAGTAATTCTTACGAAAAATTTGAATATTATGTAATAAGAATCGAAATAAAAGTTATAATATGAAATAAATAAAAAAGTAATAAATCAGGTTCTCTATACCTATGCCATACAGTTGTGAAATTGCAGAAAAAACTTGATAATATTACTATTATTGCTACTCCATGAAAGTACAGATTTTTATTTTATTTTTAATTAAGTTGAGTGAACATTTGGCCTATGTTAGGGTTAAAATACGAAAAATTAGAAACGAATTTTGAATAGAGCTTAATTTATTTTTAACCAAAATAAATGTTGCCAATTGGATTAGCATAGGGCATCTATACTAGCATATGGTTACCACGACTTTTTGGTACTCAAATTTCATAATAATAGTATAAATTTGGTTCTAACTAACGTTTAATAAATGAAACTAATTTAGTCGTGACTAATCAACTCAGACTTTCCGTTTATGCCGTTTATGCCGTTTGTGACTAAACACAAGAAAAAGAATATTTTAAAAATGAGTTGTAAAGTATCAAAATAATTTCTGAAAGAACGAATTGTGAAATATGGTTGCGTTATAATATTAAGAAAATAACAATTTAGAATAGAATTGTTCTACCAAATAAGTCAGAGAGTCCAAAATTGGCGAGATACAAAATTGGTTATTACCAAATGTTTATATCATGTACCAAATTAGTCATTATTCAAATGACTTAACATATACCAGTACCTAACCATAGTGCAAGTGCATTGAACAACAAATCTTGAAACAATAAAATCTCAATGATTTCTGTGGTAACTAAAGGGTATTGTAATATTTTCGAAACATGTTTTAAGAAGTCCTGAATATGACTCCATAGAAAGTATACAGAAGTTATTTTGAAATTAATTGTTGAATTAATGCCAACATTTACTTGAAAGACAATATTTAGAAATTTAATTATGTTCTAAGTCCGGATTTCGCTAAAACAATATGATATCGTATATGATATGATCTAATTGTTTTGTAGTTAGTAAGTACACCAAACCCTCCTATAACACGATTTCCTACAACACGGTTTCGCTCTAACACGGAACAAGAAACAAGAAAAATTGCAAGAGCTCTTGTTCCCGTTTTCTTTTTTCGTAGGAACCTATCTACCGTGTTATAGGAAGGTGGTTGGGTGTATTTTTCTTTTATGGTTGTTGCCGCAAATGTGTAATTTCTCTGTGTGTATAAATTCATACTATATTAATTAATTAATGAAAATACCTTGACATCTGGCTAGATTGTTTGATATAGTAGAATAGTGTCGAAGGTTATCATGAGCAGATCTTCTTAAGACAATAGATGCATAGATAAAACTTAAAGATGAAAGTGAATAAATTAAACTGGAAGATATTAATACTAAACAAAAATATACTTCGAGTACACTTACCCATGGAACTGTTGCTTCAATTCGATTAAAAAATTATGCCCATAAGCCAGCGACCGCAACTTTGCGGGCCCCTCCAATACAATACAATACAATACAATACAATACAATACAATACAAGCCAGCGACAAATACCATGAGAAGAAAATAACATTTTCTCAATGTTTTCTTTTAACCCAAAGAAACATTTCCTAATTTATAATTTTAAAAATCAACAAACCTAAAATTAAAGCTTAAAAAGAAAATTTGAAAGTGTATTATTAAAAAAAACTCAACAAATGAAAAGAAAAGAAAATTTTCTAAAAAAAAGACACAAAAGGTAGAAAAACTATGTAATTTTGTTTTTATTTTATGTTGTCCAAATTTGTTTCTAATATAATACTTTATAAGCTATGCAAAAGTTATTTTTATTGAAAGTGGGTTACCCGAAACGGGCAATTAAATCATTGTAATTCGACCACGACATCATACGTGCCTAGAATTTGAGATCTAATGAAAAGCAAAAATAAAATAAAATAAAATAAAACAAGAGGCCGTCTCACGAACTTCTTGAAAAAAGCTCACATCATCTTCGATCATACATGACTGGCTAGAAACATAAGTACATGTATTAAGTACAAATTTAATATAGGTACTATACATGAATTCAAAAACAAAACATGTTATTTTATTATATGCAGGTTCACCATGTTCCCCTATACTTACTTACTTATTTGGCATTGAAATAGTTATAAAGATATATAATTCTATTCTTATTTTAACACCAAAACCATGTCACGATTATATTTATTAGGGCAAATCTTCAGCTTCATTTATTATATGTCAGGCTTGAAAGTGACAAATTTAAAGTGTACTTATACGTAAACCATGTGCGTTCATTTAAAATGAACAAATCAGTACGATGAATCAAATGAATTGATTGGCAACGCCAAATATGATACTCACAAAAAGAAGACTAGGATCGAACCAGAGATTTTTAGCTAGCAATAGGATCAACCACCAAGCTTATGAGAAAATTACAAAACAGTGTTTTTATCATGCCTTAAATTTATTGATTAGTTTCAGGATTTTGACCGTATCCTGGGACTAATCAATAAAGTTAAGGCATGATATAAAAAGTGTTGATAATTGTGTGACTCAATAATAAACGTGCTTATGGAATATTCTTCATATATTGAGTATGCAACACAGTAACCAATCTAATAAAGTGCCTTAAATGAATTTTATGTTATCTTGGGCTACTATTTTTTAACTACTTGAACATTTGTGATCCAGTCATCATTGTGATCATTTTCTAAAAATTCCAAATAGTGTCTCACTCAAATGATCACTCATTAATTCTATAAAAACCAGTTTCATTAAAAATTTACCAGATCTTATCGAATGAAATGACATCACAGCCTTAGGCTTTTAGCTTAAAGAAATTTAATCTAGTTTGAAAAAACTATTTAAAGATTGTCCCAAAATTCACGCAAGAAGTAATTTTTTCTAATTAAAAATTGTAAATTTTTTTATTGATTCATAAACTATACAGTATAAGGTTATGTATGGGTAAATGGCCTCCACGGCTTTGCTGGCACATAGGCACTCTTTTGTTGAAATTTTCCATAACCATTTTCCATAAATGTGCCTGAATTTCGTTGATACAGCGCTGAATTTCTCCTTCCAGGCGTGGGTTGTCGTAGGCTTGTTGGCAAAAACCTTAGACTTGAAAAAACCCCAAAAAGGAAAGAGTCCAACGGCATTAAATCGCATGAGCTTGGCGACCAGTTCTGATTACCAACACGGGAAATTAGACGACTAAGAAATGACTCATTATTTTTAAAATATTGCTCAACAAAGAAAACGCGCTGTTCTTTCGCGTGTAGTGCTCTATTTTGTATAACTCTAAACTGTCAGCTGTCACGCTGTCTTTTTTTCCGTTGGCAACACTTTACCGCACATTCAAATCTTGCTTGAATTTTGGGACACCCTTTATATGTAAACCCCGACATCACATCATAGTACCAAAAAGTGATCTCAATCACAACAGAAAAAAATGCAATTTATACCAAAAAATAAGTCGATAATGAACCGATTATTTCGATTATTTAAAATTTCAATGCAAAAAGTTAATTATGTAATAGATTTTTAACAGGTTCTTTTTTTTTATTGTTAAATTTAAAAGATTAAGATTTGTTACAACGAATAATTAATTGTAATTATGCAGATCGAGAATACTCAGAATTTCGAAACGAGTTCAATCAAAATATTGGAGAATTTGAATTTTTGTCAAGAATATCTTTTGCCTGACACTGATTTTCGTGATCGTGATATGATGATCGAAATTTTAAACGTCACCAAAACCTTGATCTTCAAGATTTCTTGTTGAATTCTCGTATTGGGTTTTCTTTATTTTTGTTTATTTGAATAAATTACGAAATTAAAAACTTCATTTTTAATTTATGCTTAATTTCAAGTTGTTGTGTTTTTTTTTTTTGTTATTAATTTTTTAATAACATACCTGTTGAGCTTTTTTTTTTTTGCTTTAATTTAAGCTTTTGAACTTTGATCATGGATAAAATGCCATTCAAGATTTGCGTTGTAGAAGAAGGTTTCCGTCTACCAAAATCAGTCGAAAATAAAAGTCGTAGTATTTTAAGGAAAGTGTTTGTAAATAGTGTCATTTAAGAAATTATTTATTTCTTTGATATTTGTAGTTTTTTTTACTTTTTTATTTTAACAATTATTATTGTATTCAGGCAGGGCCTGTATTTGGTTTTTCGATTCGATTAATCGGATCGATAAAAAGCCTTTAAAGCAAGGGTGTCCAACCTTTTTGTTTCCCTGGGCCACAGTGGAAGAAGACATGTTGTTTTGGGCCACAAGTATATTACTTTAGCTGACAAGTGAAAAAACGGAAAATATACAGTTTTCATGTTTAAGTAAGTTAAAATTTATTAGTTTATGAATTTTTTCATTATAAAAATAGAACATGAAATTCATTTAATAACACTTAAGTCGCCACGTGACAAACAACAGAACAGTGTAGCTGAGCGAGCAACGCAAACAGAAAGATTATTTACTACAGAACGAAAGAGCTTTCTGTTCTGTTCCTGTTCCTGTTTGTTGTCACTTGGCAGTTTTAGCACAAGCGCGCACACAACACACAAATCATTCCTCAAAAAAAATGGATATGCTTCAGTAACTTGAAATATTTTTGGGCCGCATGCAGCCCGCGGGCCGCAGGTTGGGCAGCCTTGCTTTAAAGTCTTTGTCGATCTAATAGAAAATTGGTATTTCATAACAGAAAAGAGATCGAGTTTGAGAAACCAAATACAGGCCTGAGCTTGAATATTCCACATTTGTTATGAGCTGAAGAGTAGAATGGATAATGGATAATGGATATAGTGGATAATTTCTAAAGAATAGTAAAAGAAGTCAGGTTAGTCCTTTTTAAGTATAAAATACTTAAAAAAAAGCTTCGGATTCCGATATATACTTTTGGAAAACTAAATTTTATGCCCAGCTTTAGGTCCAAGTATGTAGGTAGGTATGCGATTTTCTTTAAGTATAGTATACATTAAAAAAGATAAATTTCCGGTACACTAAAGTACACTGAATATTACCTGAAGTAGCATTAAGACACTAAGTGATAAGTGTACGTAAATCACGTCATTTGTTAAGACGCAACTATTTATGTACATATATTAGAGACTATAGTAGCAGTGGTTAAGTGTATTACGCATAGTATGAAACAAAATAGAATCTAAAATCGAATATACATCGCTAAAGCTTTAATTAGAGTAAGTTATTGTTTTTTATTTCGATATTATTCGTGTTTGAAAAGCTTGATGCAATCATGAAAATTATATTTAGTAATTTTTAATAGTTTCTAATTATTGCGAATTCAATTACTCAAAAAGCTAGACTAATTATCTCTGAAATAAAAGAATTTTGTAAGAAAAACTCATGTAATTTAAAAATTTTCTTAAGTTTTATTAATTTTGAAGTTTTGTAAAATTAAATTTTTCGATTAAATTTGCGATTTCAGAGGCCTCATCGATTATAATGGTATATAATTCGTTTTTTTGGTTTTCCAGTGATGTCAAAGTAACACATTAAATTCAATATTCCCTGTGATTAGGTAATTGTGTAAATTGTATTTTATTTCAAGGCAGATCATAAAATATGGGAACCATAACTTGTGGTTATGTGGTTAAAAACTTAAAATCGTAAATAGAATGTCATCAAACTAACCAATTTTATATATGTATATACATTTAAAGATAACACGTTTTCAATAGATTCATTTATCTATTCTATTACTATGATATATTCTGTGTTTTCTAAATTTGATATGATCAAAACTTCTATAATGAGAAGGGTTTTTTTCCCCATTAAATATAAATGTCAATTACTTTGAAAAGATTCTGAATGGTACCATACTGTATCATCTCGTATAATATTTTTAAGTAGTAACATCTTCCCGGATTATAAAGACTCAAGATGACTCTTGCTTGTTCTCTGTATAGTTGACATTCTTAAATATATTTTTCTATATTAATTTATTTATTATAATAATAATACGATTGAAGCCAAGGATAAGTATTAATAAACTGTATTCAGACATCTCTTGAATTAAAAACACATCAGAGAAACCTTTAAGATAGAGCTTGTCATAAATATATAATATTTTGTTCCAGGAAATACTTATTTCATTTATATATTCACAAAAAAAAAGAAACATTAAATTGTTGACTATTTATATCACATGTTGGTAATTCATGTGCAACAATACCTTCTTGTATCAATCAGTACAATATCCAGTACCATGTACTGATTGTTCGAAATAGAACTGAAAGTATGTAATATTCAATTCCATAAAACATTTTATGTATCAAACGAGAATTAGAATATATGTATTTTTTTTTTGTTTTCATTCATATATTACATACGTGGTGTTTTTTTTTTCTATTAAATTGACCTATTTTTAGAGAGACAAGACTTATACAAAACTTACAAACAATTTATACTTTCTATTTAAATCGAAAAACATCAATTTTAATAGCTTTTAAAGTGCGATATATTAACCCATTATCGAATTTAATATATTAAAAAAAGCTGTATTTTCAAAATAATATAATAGATAATCATTATTAATAAATTAAGGTGTCCTTTAGGGCATTTAAAATGTAACTGCTTGGACAATTGCTGGTCAGACATTTAAGTTTCAACTATTTCCTCAGGAAAGAAAATATGTACAATATTTACCAACATACAGGGCGAGAATTAATTTTGTTACTTGGTTATGATGCCGTATTATTTTTACTAGTACCGCTCATTGGTCGAAATTCCTAATACCTAATACCTAATAAAATGAAAATTAAAATATCGATTGCAATAATTAAAAGTTAAACTTGTGAATTTCAATATGATATTCTTATTCTCACATTTATTTATTTACAAATCCAAACATCAATGCTTTTTTCAATTGTTTTCTTGAATTTGGTCCAGAAAAATAAACAGCTGTTTTCTATATAATTCTGAATCAAAAATCTTCTAAAACATTTCAATTCTTTCCATTCCGTCATTACACAAATTCGTATAGCACATAACAGCTCTGTGTGCCATATATTTTGTTGTTGTTCCCATATAAATATATGGGAAACTTTCACCTGTACAACCTGGCTCAACGACCATATATCAACATTCTTTTTGTGTTTAAACACTTCTTCTCATCAATAGCTTTCGATTGATATATATATTAAGCCACATCTTTTCTTACAATACGAATAAAAGGGAGGTAAAGTTTTGTGTTTGCCTATTTATATATAGATGCATCAAATTATTGGTAAAGGTACTTTCCGACTAGTTGCTATGTCATATATCTTCCTATAAATTAGAGTTTGTATGATTTACATAAATAAAAGCAATAGTATCAAAAAATAATGAATATATGCCTTCGTTGGAATAGTTGGTAAAGCCAATTGAGAAATCTGGAGACTTGAAATCATGAACATCAGCGATTGCACATTTATCTCAGTTGTCTATAATTTGATATATATTCTTGATATACATAAATCACACTTTTATTTATGGAGCCACATATCTACTATACCATAATCACCATCTCATATTTTAAATGGATGACAAAATTACTCAGAATAGTGCGTGCCAGATTTTTAAACTCAATATTCGGATGATAAAAGGTTAATGAAGTTCCGCAGAATATATATTATGGTTCCTCTACTACTTCATCCATATTACAACAGTCCAGAGTGAATCTTGACTGCTTAATTCCCTGAGATACCGTTGTGAGCATGACGTCTAAAGTTCATTACGAAAAGAAGATTTCACCCTTATAACTTTTGCCAGATTGTTAATAGAATAATCATCATACAGTTTATTGTGGCCACCAGTTGTAGGTTCCGTGACCACTTGAACAGGAATATAACAGTTCGAAAACTGTGTCACGAACCGATCAATGGGTATCCCAAATCAGCCATAATTTTGTTTAAAAAATATTTAATATTATAACTAATTTATTTATCACCTTGTATTACTGTAAGTTAGTTTAGTATTCTTGTACTTACTGTATATATGTTACGGTAAAAGTAAAAAATCAGTAAATGTATACTTTTACCGGTAAATGTACACATATAGGTAAAAGTTAAATACGTGCCAAATATTTATGACAAGCCAGTATAAGTTCTAAGTTAGTGAGCGGTGCTTAGCACAGCGAGCATGCATTAAGTTACTAGTGATATTAAAAATAATTTAAAAAAATGCAATTTTATTGTTGTTAAGTGGTGGAGTGCTTCATATAATCAGTTTTATATTTGTTTATATACATTTACCAACATCATTTTTTTTTAGACTAAAATGAATCAAGCCTCATGAACTGATGTCCTAACCCACGGTGGAAATTGTTTATAATAATTCTCCCCAACACGCGATTACTGAGAGAAGAAAATCAATTGCCGATCGTTGGATTGGTCTTGACTCTTGATAAAAGGAGGAGGGTTTTAGTGCATGAAAGGTTCACACTACTAAAAGCACGTGTTTTTAGATATCCTCCGTTCATCGGGAAAAAAAACCAACATCCTTACTGACATTTACCAACTAACGTGGTAAATGTATACATTTATATGTACTTTTACCGTAACATACAATATATACAAAATGAGTTTTTCTGCTTTTATATGTTGGAACACGGAAATATCTAGACGTAGATTTTTGTGTATCTTTCAAATTTTGACGGAATAATATATGTATAAGGTCTATAAATTAACTTTAAAAAAAAAACTTAAGAATTGCAAATAAATCTTTTACAATTTTTACCACGAAAACTATTTTTATGACCTTGCAATCTTGTTCACCATGCATATTCGGAATTGCTTCCAAGATAATTTTCTTGGTGTTATATTCAAGATTTGATTGAATAAGGAATCAAAAAAGCAAAAAAACTTTATATTGGAAAAGAAATGGCACAAAAAATAATGAAAGAAACAAGTTTTGCTACAATCCCAAGTCATCGAACATCGACTAAAGAATCCAAAATTGATTTGTCATATAAAAAAAAAACGAAAATTGCAGTATTAGAAAACCGCAACAAAAAAGTAATTGATTTGAAAAATAAAAAAGTTTTCAGAAGACAGTATACCAATAAAAATTTGCAAATTACTTCTAACCTTATGAGGTTTATTACTACTATACGCCAAAGATGAAAAAACAATCTAAACACAGAAATTTTTTACCTCCGAATCCAAATGATTCGACCAATTTCTTGAGTCATGGATTGTGGATCTGAGGATCGGTTTGAAGGGGTAGTTCTATTAGGCTTCATTAAACGTTGAGCCAAAGAATTCTCGGACCCCCTTATCACTAAGGCCCTTTTTACCACCCTGGTCAGACCAATGGTTGAATATGCCAGTCAGGTATGGTCTCCCTACCAAAAAGCCCATATTAACAGATTGGAGTCTGTTCAACTTAGGTTCGTACGATTTGCATTACGTAACCTTCCGTGGAATAACCCCTTGCTACTGCCACCATATCTTGATAGATAAAATTTGATAGATTTACAGTCCTTAGAAAGGTGACGCCTAGTACTTTTCGTGAGTCAAGCCCTGAATGGTGCTATTGACTTCCCTTTTTTGCTGGGCAAAATGCAACTTAACAACTTACACGGTCCTTGAGGTCTGTGGAAATATTCAAAATTAGTCATCATAAAACTGAGTACGGTAGAAAAGAACCGGTTTCCCGAATGCTGATATCGGCTAATGATAACGTAAAGGTGTTTGATTTTTTCTTGAATAAAAGACATTTGAAAGGCCTCCTATACAATGATTGTTGCTTGTATTAAGGATTGTTTAAAAAAAAAAACTAACGAGTAAGCAGGTCTAATCAGTTCTTGGGTTATAACGAAGCTCGAGATTACAGGAAGTAATGAAAGCGTGCAGTAGCGGACCAGTGAGGCAAACGATATAAGAGTTGAGAGCTGGCGAGCAGTAACAAAGCCGAGGTGGTAGCGAGATGAGACCGAAGTCGAAGCAGAGGGTTTGACCTCTAGTTTTATCTATTATAAATTTTTATTTTCAAAACGACTACCAAAAGTATTCGTGTTCTTAGTATTTGTGTCAGTATACGATCTTTTCCATTTAAAAATAGATTTTTTTTTTCGTTATATCAAAGACATTAATTTATCCAATCTTTTCTTGCTTACGCTTTAGGCATCAAATGTTTAACTAAAAACCATCAGATGCAGTGTCTTTGAACTCAACTAGAAATTTTGAACCGAAGATCTTTTACTTGACTTTATTATATGTATAGAAAAAAAGGAATATCGATGCTAGTTTTAAGAATTCTTACATAAACAATGCTTAATTATACGATTCTACAGTTTTATTGGGTTTTACCTATACATACATACAATAATTTAACATTTTTAAGAACAATACAAAAGGTGTGTCGTACACCTTTTTCACATATATACAAGATCTATTGTAAATCCATGGAAATTCTGATTGCAATTATTTATTATAATATCTTTTCATTGCGCATTCATTCACTTGACACGAGGGCAACCAGGGCCGAATTTAGGATCTGTAGACCCCTAGGCTGAACTTGTGGTGCGGACCCTACCCCAAGGAAACGAAGGTTGCACTTTCTACTATCTGGCGAATATTTTGGTCATTTTTGGACTGACTTGTCAAAAAGTATAATAGAATATGTTTTGCATGAAAAATATGACAATTTAGAAACTTGTTGCGGTTATTTTGTGGTGAATGATATTTTAGTTTATTCAAAATTAAAATTATTAAACAGTTTTTTTCTGTGGTGCGGGCCCCTTTGTGGTGCGAGCCCCTAGGCTGCAGCCTAAGTTGCCTAATGGGAAATTCGGGCCTGAGGACAACAAATATGATAATAGTATAACAATTTTTATAATATTCACATGTGAATAATTATCATAGTTTGTTGTGAATAATGTATAAATCTTTTTTTTTGTTTGTTTTATCTTTTGAAGAGATTAATGAATCAAAGAAAATATACGTGATACAAAGATTTGGATGATATCCCAAGGAGAAGTGTCTTAAAGAAACAGTGTAGGCGACAAGTTAACAAGATATGAACATTTTTTTTCGTGAGTTTAATTAAAACAAAACTCTTACGGCTTTTAATGTTGATGCAGATTTTAATTAGATTCTAGTTAAAACTGCATTAATCTGCATTTATTTGAAAATATTTTCTTTTTTATATAAAAATAAAGGGTGTCTCCATAATAGCGCCAGATTTAAGTTTACAGTACTGAAATCTTCACATCTGTCATCTACCATTGTTGCTGTTAATAGTCATGGAACTCTGCACGAAGGAACGACATTATTATTGACAGTTTGTCAAGTTTCGAGCGCCTACTGTTATCAAAAGACAATTCCACAAAATTCAAATTGTGCGTTTCTTTCGGAGCAATTTTTATTCAATTAATTATTAAATTCCCTATCGAATGAGGTATAATTCATACCTGTAGGACCCAGAATACCTGACATATACGTATACTTTCATACAAGAGAATTCTTGTGTTTCCTGTCCTAAAAAGCAATATTTTTGAAAACGGTGAATGGCATTTAATTCCTTATTAAATTGATCGTCGAATGAGGTACGGGTTACATCTATAGGTTGCAGAATACCCGACATATACACAAACTTCAGTTACGCAAATTAAATAGTGCACATTTATTTGGGACACCCTATAGTATAAGAAAAGTTAGCAAAAATAGGACGGAAGTTCTGGAAAATAATATGCAAAACTTTTTTTTTTTACATTTTTTTCCAAACATTTGAAGCTTTCAGTACATTCTATAGATTAGAATAATAATAGCAAAACTATTTCCGGAATTTTGTAGTTCATTGCTCTTCTATTGAAATCGCAAAATAATTTATCTAAGGAAATTTTATCGCAGCGAGAACTTACAAAAACAGAAAGTACAAGTATATACAAAAAGTTTAAAAACATTTAAGTTTAAGTTTTCTCAGAATTCCGTTAAAATTTGTTACAAAATTTTAAGCTAATTTTGGTAAGGCAAATAACCTAACTTTCTTATACAAATATGTTTAAGTTTAGTATCTGCGACAGTTTATGGATTAAACACAAATTTAGGTCTGTTTAGGGCTATTAACAATATTATAAATTGCTATTTCCAGGTGGTTGAAAAATGGGACACATTTATAATAATTACATTTTCATAAAAACCATACCTTAACGGTAGAAGGTATTTTGTTGCGCTCTGCTAAACCTATTCCTTTTTGCCGACATTTGGTGTCCCACAAATTGGTCATTTAGCATCCCTTTCCCTTCATATTATATAAAGTTCATATCAACAGGCTCTGGAATTCGTTCAACGCAGGTTTTTACGTGTTGCTTTGCAGAAATTACCATGGAATGATCCTTCATTGTTTGCATTCTCTGGAAAAGCGGCGAGAACTGGCAGATGTAATTTTTGTTCATTAAATTTCCAATGGGGACATTTACGCCCTTAATATTTTAAGCGAAATGCACCTAAATTCTACCATTTGTTCGCTGACATCCGTGGTCTTGTTTAAAATCAGTTTCAACCGGACAGACTACTGGAAGAATGAATCAGTCTCCCGAATGCTGCGCGTGGTAAATGCCAATGCACAAGTTTTTGACTTCTGGCCTAAGGAAATATGAACTGAAAAAACTTTTATATAATTCCTAATAACCAATGACTTAATTATGTATTAATTTCTACTTTTAGGCTCGATTTGAGCAAAGAAGAGAAAATCTATGCTGATGTTTGTATAATAAGTATATAAACGCTCGGAATGTTGTAAATGATCCCGTTTAAAATGCTCTGTCACAAGAACACATCTAGCCAAAAAGGACGTAACAAATTCATTACCTTGTCAAATTGGGGTCTCCAATTCTTGCATGTATATTTGGCTGATACAAATCATATCGAAATGAAGTTCTATGTTTTGTTTCTTATATGTTTTCGAACAGAGTCAAAGTTTTTTGCTACACTTTTAAGATTATAAAATTTACACATAGTAAACTTCCTATACTAATTAAAGTTAATATCTTATTTTTAAATTTCAAGAAAATAAATTCATTTCAATTTTGCCTTTCTTCGCAATTAATTTTTTTTCTGGTTGAAAAATGATAAAATATTCACCTGATTGTCTAAATTGTTCTTTTTTATGGTCCGAAATCCGCTATTTACCGCCCACCAAATGTTTACGAAGAAATTTGTCAGACAACGTTTTTTTTTGGAAGTTACCAAAAATGGAGTTTATTGTTCGGAAAACTGAAAATTTTATTATGTTATTATTATTTTGTTTTTTTTTCTGTCCATGCCGGAAAAAAATGGCATCATTAATTTCGCTTTCTCCATGAAAATATTTTCTGAAAAGCCCATTCTTCATCGAAATTTCATATGTTTTGTTATTGTTTTATAAAAATGACACTTTCAAATATATTTTATGAAAATTATTATTGTTGATGGAAATTGTTGGGAAGACTAAAAATTAAGCTGTTATAATTTGTAGTTGGCGGATATTTGGAGCACACGATCTTGAAAAGCCAAAAAAAAAAATATCGTTTAACTCAATGTCATGGACGAAAAAATGAAAGTCATCAATTGAAACATTAAAAATAATAAATAATTATATTTCTGACAAATATGGGGGTGGAAATTGATATGAAAGTTAAAAACATCAATTGTAGGAGGTAAAGATATAAATCTTATTAAAATGCGAACTTAATTATGTTCGGGGAAAATAAGTGATTAGCTGTAAAACTTGCTCCATATTGTTCGATTGTGATAGAATCTTTTATTCCACCTTCTTGAGTTCGTGGGCCACAAAGAGTTCAAAATATTTAAATGGAATCAGAATTATTACCATATAACCGTGAATATACCAAAAACAATTGGTTTTGTTACCATTTTTTTTTTGCTGCGAGTTTAATATACTGCACTATATTTCTAGGAAAGATTCCACGACTTTTCTTGATAAAAGAAAAGTTGGGAAATTTCCTTAAAAACACGACAAAAGACATTTAATTTATAAGAATTAAATCAGAATATTTCATGATTCTGGAAAACTACGAAATATTCTAAGAACACAAAAACACAAACAATCACTGATATTTTGTTTTGAAATTTCTAGCGAATTATAGCAATTTGTTTCTAAGCGAATTCTAGAAGTATGTTTTCATGTATGAATGAAGACTCTATAGTTTCCACGATGAGTATATAAGGTGGAAACGCCGCTAGAACAAAACGAGCTAAAGTCAAACTTCGAAAGTGATTGTATCAAAGAGATTTTGTATAGTGGTTATTTGTGGTTGGTTTGTACAGTGAAATATTAAAGAGATTTGATAGAAATAAGTAAATTCATTAGTAATTGCAAATAAACTATAATAAATTAATTATTGATAGACAAATACTTTTAAGACTAATTGTTAACGGAGTAATAATTGTAAATAAAGTTTATACACCGAATTCACATAAATATATATATAACATATATATATATATATATATATATATTTATAACATTCGAACCAGAGAGACAGGTAGCACGCCACGTTAGGTGATATTGACACACTACCTCTTCGCACTTATTTTCAGACAATTTATTGTATCAATTTTGTAGTACCATCTGAGTACACATTTCACCTAGAAACTGGGATACTATACTATATGATTGTTAAATTTTAGATATTTTAGATGTTTAAATTGGATGACTAAAATCTACTTACCTAAGAATATAACCAATATGTATTTCGGAAAATTAACTATAGTTAAGAAACCATATCTATTTTCATCAGCACCAGCTTTTAATGTCTTTCCGGACTTTTCTTAAATTTTCTGGAAGCTTCGATTGTGGGTATAAATACTAATATCAAAGGACAATAGAGTACAGTTCAAGTTGCACTTCGGAGGCAATTTTTAAAGCGATTATGTTTGATGTTTGTTTACAATCAGTAATATCAAAGCGATTAAGACAATTCGAGTTGAACATTGAATTTGATACCAAATTGATTGTTATTTAGTTTCTATAAGTTTTAGGGCAGTGATCTAAACCTAGTAAATTATTATCCAAAATATAAAATTCTTAGAAAACTTTAATGTCCAGAACATATTCACTATAAAATAGTTCTAAGAAATAAGACAATACCCTTCGATTGACCCGGTCATATTTATTTGTGCTAGAATCATTCACTTTTACTAACCAGTTTTTTTTTATCTAAAACATGAGGAAAAGTATTTTTGTAAATCTGGAGTTTTTAACGCGAGCGTTGACATTGAATCAAATTAACAAACCAAAAAAAAAAAATGCATATCACTTCACATGTCGTTAACATGTGATAAAGTAAAAAAATCATTTGCATTAAATAATATTTCTTTAAGGTTAAAAAATTTACAAAATAGTGAATAATTTTAAATTATTTGAAAATAACATTATGAAAAACTATAAAAGAAAAAACTCTATTTAAATTTAATTGCTTGGCAATTAAAAAAAAGTTGGTAGTACTAAAAATAGGCACAAAGAGTTAATGTTAAATAAATTAAAATTTGCAAATAAATTACACATAAAAAATGAAACATAAATTTTCTTCGGATTTTTCTATCTTCTTAAAAATCGAATGCGAAATAATAGAATTATGAATATTCGTAATTAAATTCGATATAACGAATTACTTTTTATGTCCTGTGGTGGATACTACTAGATGGTATATTAGTTTTGTCACTCCATTTGTAACACATCAATATAATCATCTCATCGTAGAAAGGTTTCAAAGAGAGAATCAAAAGTTTTCTGCATGTCCATCCGTCCGTCCATCCATATACAAGATAAATCAAAAACACGTTATCCGATTTTGATGAAATTTACAATGTGAATTAATTTAGTTTTGTATTGAATTTCAGCAAAACTGGCTGAGAGGGACACAAGTTATTAAGGAAAAACCAGATTGATTAGAAAGTTCTAACGTTTTTTTATCTATGGTTTTTCGGATTTAATTTGAAAGTTTGTGGAGCAATTTTGTTTAAATTATTTACATGAGTTGACTACATACATAAGTAGGCGATACCGTGGTAAATTTCAGCGAAATCTTTACAAACATATTGGAGAAAGAAATAATCATAGGGGAAAATAAGCCTGTTCATTAAGTTTTTAAAATGTATTTTAAAAACTTACGTACCGATTTCAATAAAATTTGCAAAAGGTGTTTATGCTATTAGGTCCCAGCCTACCTGTGAATTTGAGCGAATTTGAAAAAGACGAAACGAAATTATGGAGAAAAAACTTTGAAATATTAGTAGTTTTGGTGTTTCTTTCTCAGAGTTAATTCATTGAACTATAGATTTGTTAACTGCGAGCCCCATTTCTACCATAGGGCTTCAAAAAATCGGCTATAGGCTGATTTTATGTTACTATATGTTTTTATTTTATTTTTCTTGTTACTTGAAGATTGTTTTTATGCAAATTAATATGCAATTTTTCAATATTAAAAATTTTATAGTTTTTACGTCATAACTTGTTAACATTTGGAAATCTTTAGTTTAAGAACTTTAAGAAATTTAATGCGCAGATTTTTAAGCTTGATATATGATTAAAATTGAAGTTTTAAAATATTTGCTAAAATAGCAACTAAGATCAATTTAATATCGGCATTTAAATTCCGTAATTTAACATTTTATCAATGATAAATTGCGTTGTGAAGATTTCTTTCAATTTAATGGTGATATGCAACAAATGCAATGCTGACTTTCTATAGATTTCTTATCCAGAGTATTATCGGAAGTATTTTTTTTAACTAAAATCATTTAATGGAATAAAAAAAATATCAAGAAAATGAGGGCTGATTTGCAAAGGATTCAACGGTTCAACCGTTAGAAAGGTTTGTAGTTTTATTACCATAAGCGCTAAAAGTACACTCAACATCGCCATATACAGACCTTGGTATCGCATATGGATTACATATGGTAAGTAACACAGTTATGATCTTCTTGTCTTTCGATGAAGTTTGGTTAATTCCTAATATTGAATTTGTATAACCATATCACCGGGTCAGATCTATGTATTCAGTCCAGATTTATTCAAATACTTCCCATAAAAACTTTTGCCTAAAAGTTTGCCATGGAACATTTGTAAGGAAATGTTCAGTTCCTTAGCAATAATCATCAATTATATTAACTTATTGTCTCTAAACTTTTACCAAAGCTGATGAAAATCGAACCAAGAACCTAATTGTTTGAATAATTTACGTACTAATTCCCTGTAGTCAAAATTGAAATTATATATTATATACTAAATTATTATAAGATGTCTAAATATCGATCTTTATTAACTTGCTTGAATAAAAAAGTACTTAATAAAATTAGACACCCGTCGACAACTTTCAAAATTGTCACAATTTCTTTTCGATTTTCTATATTGGAAATATTGATTTGATCATGAATCATAAAATTTCTTGCCTGCAGTACATTGGAGGTATATTTCTAGGGCAATAATAATAATAATAAATAATTACAATTTATATATAAGAAATCTAAAAATAGATAATCACGAATTATATTAAAATAATAGGAGTGGTTAAGTGGTGCATTTTCCCAATCCTTATTGAGTAGAAAGCTATTATAAAGTAAAAACCATTTGATTGTTGTTTTATTTTTTAATGTTCAATGATCCCGTTTAAGGTAACAAATGTGAAATTATAATATTAGTAAAATTGTTACTTTCGAATTGTATGAAATTTTATAAAATAAATAACTCTAGAGAAAAACGGACTGAGGTCATATCTAAAGTTAGTGCCACTTAAATGTTAAAACAAAAATGTTTTTAGAAAAAAGTTGAAAAAAATCACTTACAAAACAATCAAAAATTGTCTAATAAATAAATGGCGAATTTTAAAAATCAGATTAAATATGCAAATTAAGAATAAAATCAATTACTTATTTATTATTTGTTAATATCTTTTGATTCTATTGAAATAATTACTTTAATGGATTTTTTCTAAATTAACTCTTTAAATGATTTTTCATTTGATTGGAAACAATTCAGTTTTTAGTGTTTAGTATAATTTGCTCACGATCACGATCAACAATTTTAAAAGTACGTTTTGCATTTTAATATACTAGAAGCGTATGTGCTATTGCAACTAGTAATGTTTTAAAAACGGAATTTTGCTGAAAAAAAATCTAGAATTAAGGATTCACAGGCTTGATCCTTCTTTACCAGGCAGCGTTTTTAACTAATGAAGCTAACTATTGGTGCTGGCCCTAACTAGAATTTTTAAAAATATTTTCATTCACCTCGTTTATGTGCAGACTGAACCGGTAAGGGTAGACTGGTTCAGCCCTTTCACTTGTTGAGTTTATTAGCACTTTTAGCTTAACCTCACTTTTTAACTAATAAGCAAAGGCACGTTATTAATATAAACTTAAAAACTCGTGTGAGTAAGATTTTTCACTACAATAGTTCGATTTTATTTGGTCCATACCAAACTAATGCGTCAAATTGCACCGCTAAGGTCCAACTATAAGCGCAAATTTTTTTGGTTCAAGCCTACCGGTTCGGTATGCACATAAACGTGCTAATTGATGTTGTCTATGTTATTACAGCGAATACAGGGCTAGACATAAATTACCTACTTAAAAAGTAGCGTAGTAAGATAAAAGGTTACAAGATCAGTAAGTGGATGTCTTCAAATATGAAGTAATTGATCGTACCAAGAAATTATGTTTCTCTTATATTTTACGATATATTGTATGCTTTAGAATTTATGTATTTTCCGTTTAATGGTTATTGAAGACCCAAATAACAGTATTTTCGACTTAAAGTAGTCGAGAACATTGAAGATCAAAGTTAGATCCTTTTCTGAAGTGGCTTGAATATCTAAATAGACGAGTTTCAATAGTGTCGGCTTTAAATTGTCAAGAAAATGAAGAAAACTGGCTATTTTAGTAATGTTGAGTATCTAGCAGATTCAGAGTTTTCATATTCATTAGATATATCTCAATATTGTGGGATACGATCTTTTACTCAAATACATATTCTATGCAGTTCTTCAAAATGATTAACTATTAACTATTTCTACTACGGAATTGAAAAAAACTGTTTTTATGCGCATTAAATCATTGCAATTATTGACTTGAAAAGTGATCCTGCCAATGATCATAAATCACACCTTTAATGATCAGAGCTCTACCTTAATTTTTCTTTCTTATGAAAATCATTATTTTAAAAATATTAAAGCATTTTATTATTATTCAAAAACGTGCGCATCAATTTGGAATATTGTAAATAAACATTGATAATAAAATTAATAATTAATTTTGTTTTAACGTCGTAAAAAGATTTGTTTTTTTAAGGGAAATATTTTTTCCGGAATTTAATACAACTCAGAAGATTGCTATGGCAATCAATTAACTTTTTCATACATAATTAGTTGAGTTTAATAAAAAACTAGGGGCTTCTCAATAGGGTGACTTCTACTTGGCATGGACGATAATTTCTAAAAAAAAAAAAAAAACTACAGAGAAGTATTACGAATTTGAAACTTTCATTGGTAACAATAAATTGGTTATACATGTTTTCAATAGTATGGTAAAAGGTAATCGAATCAGATTCACTTTACTTGCATTGAAAATCGATAGTCGATGTTTCGTAATTAAAGTTCCGATACATGTACCTTGTTACAGCACGTTTATTTACATACCTAACCGGAAGTATTGTATTAGTCAGCGCATAAATGTAAACCGTAGCGCTCCAATTTGGTTTTTAGCTTCGCATAAACCAAACAAACGGAACTGGTTTAGAGCTGTCACATAAACAATTTTGGACTACAAGAAAGATCTAATCATAACCTAAATTGTTATTGTTAGTGTGGATGTGAACAAATGTAAACATTTTCATATCGGAATTTTTTGCTTAAAAACGATACATATAGTTAAAACATGTGCTAATAATAAACATTCCAAACGAGTATACATTCGACTGATTCTTGTTGTGAACTAATATTCGAACACAATATAGATTTTTCTCTTTCTCTCACATTAAAACTCTTTTGATGTATTCTTCTTCAATTTTACCAAGTCAAACATCACGTTGCCCGTATGGCTTGGGCATCTAGGTATATTAGTCTATCCTTAAAGTTAATTAAGTGTTTCCGTATTTGGTACAAATTACGACTATTCAAAGTGAATCAACTCTGAGAGTAAGAACTACCTAAAAGGTTAAGTTAAAAATTTCCATATACTCATCAGTTGAGATGACAGACCCAATCCAGTCCAGCACCGGTTTGGTATTCATATAAACATTCTGATAGTCATACTTAAAGTATGTATAAGAAAGTAAGAATGCGCAAAATATTTAAATTTCACTTAAAATCGACGTAAATTTATACATTTTTGTTTTTTTATAACGCATTTTTAAAAATCCACCCTCTGGAATTACCCATAAGATAAAATCCGATAAAAATAATTAAAACGCGTGTTAGGAAAAAGGACGCCCCATTTTAATAAATAAACAATAACAAGAGAAATTCCATTCCACAATAATCAGATACTTCCGCCACCTGCCGCCTTTGGGACTATCGGAAAACATATGTTCCAAGCATTAAATCTCTGACGCATGTACATGATAAAATTCAATCCATTTTCTATGGTCAATGTACGTACAAGAAAAGTCCAAATAATAATTAAATCACGACGCAAATGTATGATAATGCATTTTCATGAAAATTTTCCATAAAATTATAACAACGATTTTTCTTGTTTCCAATTTGAAGAAAATATCAAACGTTCTTCTAAGAATCATGTTCAGGTGTGCAGAGCGGGTGGAAATACTGATAAGGTTTCTTTCGGTGGTGTGTACTCTGTTGATCAAAAGAAATGACTAAACAGGTAAACATCAGTGAATGTTGAATTGGGTTTTTCATTCATTTACAAAAAATCGAGATATTATAAACACGATCGCAATATATACCTTACCTTACCTTTGTTTCGTCGAATACATTCGTGGAATTTGTGTGCTGGAAAAGCATTTTCAATGTATTTGAATGCTGTACCAGTCCGTGCCAATGTGGACAGAAAAAAAAAAACAACCATTAAACCACTCCACTCTGTTCATAAATAAGATGAGATGAAATAAAAGCCGAAGACGGAAATTGAGTCAGATATTCTTAGGGTTACCAATGTTAAATGGAAGATTTTATAAAGATCAATTTAGTTTGATCGTAAGATCAGCTGATTTTTTTTTTTTTGAAAAGTTTTCACCAAATATTTGATTTTATATTAAAAAGTGTTATTAAAGATTACTCAATATTCTCGAACTTAATGCGATCAGCTGACTTGCGTCCGATCGTCAATACGATCACTTCAAACAAATACCCTGTCCAAATTTCATATGAAACTTGTTTTTAATAGTGATCACTATTTTTAAAATGACAACACCAAAAACTCGATGTTTATGATTGTGTACGATCAGTGTCGATCGCCACCAAATTCCCAAAGAAATTTTGTATTATTTATATTTTTTGTATAGGCAACATGTGGTCGTTTCTGGTGCTAAAAACTGGCATATATATGTATATAAATTTAAATTGTATTTATTAATGTATTTGCTGCAGAAATGTATTATAGTATAATTTTTTAACTTCTATACCTTATGCACTTGAAAGAACTTGTTTTTTGTATCTCGAACGTGTCTAAAGAAATCGAATACGGAACGGCCAGCTATTTCTTTTAATGTTCTGAATGAAACCGTAATAAAACTTCTCGATTTGTGACTAGAATATCAGATTTCTGATTCAAAATTATTGCGTTTCTGCATGTCTGGAATCCTAAAACAATTACAGCAAACATTTTCTTTTTTATGAACAAATTAAAATCATTAAATCATTAATCAATATGTAAATGTTTTACTTAAATTATTCTTTTACCACAATATCAGAAGTCATTTATCTTAATTTAAAACTATGGCACTAAGCTATTAAACTCAATACGTTAATTCAGAGCGCAACAGTTAAAGTTTATGTAGTGTGATCCGAAAATATAATAAAACACATAAATTTGACGAAATATACTTATTTTAGTTTGTTAATCACAAATGTTATCTATTTAATTAATTATGAAAAGTAATATCAATTAAATTGCCACCTCTGGATCTTCTGCAGCAGCCGATCCTCGCGAGGTAATTTTCGATGAACTTTTCGTAAATTTCTGGCGGTATCTCAGCAATAACTTGGCAGATGTTGTTGCTCCAACGTTTCAGGTTAGTTGGCGTATACATGACTTTTAACGTAACCCAACAAAAAGAACTCCAACAGCGTTAAGTCGCATGATCTTGGCGACCAGTCGACACCACCAAAACGTGAAATAATGCGACTTGGAAACTTTTCACGCAAAACATCCAACAAGTGCTTATCGACAACTGGTTGATTTACAGTACGGCCAACATAGGAAATTGGAAAAACCTATGTATTCTGAATTGTTGATATCCAAGACGAAGTAACATCATTCACGAGTATAGGTATAGAAGTTTTAAATTATGATTTTGCAATATAGCTTGTTTTTATTTTAATTTAGTGATCGCGTCTGAAACACACAATATATTCGAATACTATGATATTTTCTGGTGACGCTTTATTTTGGATTGGTATGTTTTTTTCTCGACTTGTACTGTACGGACTTGTACCAGTCGCATAGATCGAGAGCTACTCATTCGACTGTTTGCTTTGAGATTTGATCTTGTCCGGTTTACACGATTTTACAATTATTATTTCCAGTGTTATTTTTGTCGTTCGAAAATATTTTTGCTAATTTAAAAAAAAAAAATTCCTTTTTTTTTTTCTTCTTAATTATTAAATAAAAGTTTGTTGTTAAATATTATTTATTAAATTATTTTTCTCCGGAAAATTGTTTTAATATATATGAAAAAACATTTTAGCCTGTGTGTTCGATTGAAAGCATGATCATTATTACCTGACGATAGTATCTCGTTCAGTACAAAAAAAAAAAGAAAAGAAAAGAAAAAAAGAAACTAAAAAGACAATTATTTTTTTCCAATTCGCATGAAATTTGGTAGTTTATACGTGTCGTAAAAAAAAAGAGTATTTCTTTTTGTTTTCGAGAAAAAAAAGTGTATTTTTTCCATTGTTTTAAATGAAAAATTTAATATTACTGTTTTTAATGGAATAAATATTAATTTTCAAAAACCAGATAACTGGATTATGAAAAAAAAAGAAAATTAAAGAAAAAGAAAGAAAAAAAAATTTAAAAGTGTAGTTTTCGAAATTCGAATTTAAAAATTTGCGAAAAAAAAAATTTTTATTAATTTTTTTGTGTATTTTTTAAAATTATATAAAAACTGTGATTATTTTCTTGCGCGCATGCTTAAGCTGGATTAATTAAAACAACTTTTTAAGAAAACACACCAACAACAACCAACTTTGGGAATAACAGGTGGAATTTTTTTTGTTCTTTTCTTTTTTTCTACGAAATTTTGCTTTTTTTATCTCTTTCTAGATTCTTGTAGCGTTTTTTTTATTTTTTGTTTTTTATAATTATTTTTAATTTTTCTATTATTTATTTTACTTATTTTTCTTGTTATTAATAAAATAGTCTGTTGATCATTGAAACGTGTAAATGTCAGTACCTTTTTCGAAAGGTGAAACACAAACCAAACGAAGTCATACTTATTGTTGTAAGAAGGTGAAAAAAAGTTTATATATTGAGAGTGAAAATGGCGGATATTATACATATATAAATGTTTTGTGTTATTTAAGAAAAAAAAAATTTAATTTCTTTTCTTTGGTTTGTTTGTTTTTTTTTCAGTGTATTCGTTATAAAACATATTACAAAAAAAAAAACCAAAAAGCTTAAAAGTTAAAAAGTTAAAAAGTAGGAAAAAATGAAACCATGAAAAATGTTTATTGTGAAAAATACTGAAATTATATAATTATGAGGCGAGAATGGTTGGTTGGGTTTGTTAGTTAGTTAGTTGGTTGGTTAGTTTATATAATGTACAGATTTACATGACGAACAACTTACCGTTACCGCATAGTTACCTATCAAAAAAACTTTATAATATGTGTTCATATACTGTCGTTATCATTGCGTCGTCATCATTTTTATGTTGTTTCATTAAAATTTATGAATTGGATTAAATTAGAAACCTTAAATTTCCATGAAGAAGTATATATACAAAGTGAATCATAAAATATCTTGGGTCCCGCATCCATTTATATTATTTGATTTAGCTTATAACTAAAAATATTTTTAAACAACATATTTGAATAAGTCTAATTAGTACCAAAAACTAATTTAACTTTACTTTACTAAATTGACATAATCATTTCTTGGTTTATTTTCATCTACGAGAAAAGGCTCAGTGCTAGTGCAACTTGGAATGTTTTCAATTTATTAAAAGAAATAAAAAAATTATCGGTACCTGTCCCGGAATCCAAACATTTCTTCCAGACCATCGGTTTTAAATAATGTAACTTATGTACTTATGGCGAACGCAAAGAAAATACACCTAATTCTGTTTTTAAACGACAGATGCATTCCCGAGGAATTCGTGTAAAAGAGAATTGCATTCCTCTATATCAATGTTTCTGAAAGTAGGATACGCGAAAAAATATTAAGGGTACTTCAATAAAATATATATTTAAAGAAATATTGTTTAGAAAATTGTGAATTTACTGAAATATACTATTGGACCTTTCTGTCGATACCACATTGAAAATGGAAGAAGATATCTCAGCGTTTTGACAAAAAACTAAAAATGAATATAGTGAATTAAGAAAAGTGGCTCTCACAGAACTTTTACCATTTCCAACTACATATTTGTGCGAAGTTCGTTTTATGTGCTAACAGTATTAAGAAATAAAATGAGAAATAGATTGTGTCCAGAAAATGATATCATTTTAGGTTCCAACAATATTAAGCCAAGGATAGATAATTTAGTAGCAGCCAAACCAAGCTCAAAATCTGTAAAAGAGATTGAAATTTCTTCCTAATTCATGTTAAATCAAAATCATGTAAAAATAGAACTGAGTGTAATTTGCCATATCTTTAGTTTTCTTAAATCATCTCAAGCAGCGCATTTGATTGACGCATGCAGATCTTATTGACTATTCTGCGACTGTGTACTTATGATAGAAAGTGTGATTAAGTCTTATTTACGTCAAATGTGCTGTTTGGGATTTATCTATTCATACGACTCAATTAAAATTTGATGTTGAAAATATTTTTTCCAGTGAAGTTAATCCTAGGGAAGTTTAAACCTGACTCAGATTTAAACTGAATTAAAACATTGCAGGAAACTTCAATAATTACTTTCTGTCATTACATCTTTACGGCTTAGATTCTTTCCGGAAAAGTCGGCCGTAAAACGAAAAGCCGTATAACGAATTAATTATTTTTTGCAGCAGTGCTGCCTAAAGGGAGAAGATGAAATTAAGCAGTACGTACAGCATTTTTTTTTTGGCCATATAACGAAACATTGGGGGCCGTAAAAGGCCGTTATAGCCAAATCCCATGTAAAAATCGGCCGTATAGCGAGGTATAGGTGTTTGTAGTTTCTTTGATTTTTTCCAAAAATAAACCTATTTTTTTCGTATACCTAGGTTTAAGTATCGAACATTTAATTCGCTTCGATTATATCAAAATTATTGCCAATGTAATTTTTTTTTTAGAACACAATTTTCTATTAGTTTTCCAATTATTATGTATGGTTTTTTTGCAAAACAAAATTAACCGAAAATATTACAGTATTATTCTAATTTGATTTAATAACTAACCTTATTAGTGTGACGTTATTATTGGCAATTTTCCCAACCAATTTAGGTCATTTTCAGTTCAATGACTCGTTTTATTACGAATCGAAACAAGTACTTCTATGTAAGAAATTTATGATGATATATAGATTTTAATTGGATACCGATTTTCTATCTATTTTTCGTATTTGTATAGATAAATGATGACGTTTAAGCTTTATTATTAAACTATCTCCATTTTGTACGGTTTAACACCTAGATATCAAATTCTTATACTTAAAGAAGTATGCAACTTATAACACCTTTTTACTAGTCTCATATACCTTTGTCTTTTCTTGCATTACTTGCAAAGTGATATTTTACCTTTTTTCTTCACAACTACTAAATGGTATAAATCTCTTACCTTTTCTTGTATTTTAAGACTGGTTTTTATTTAGATTTATCTTTCTTTTTTTTTCTTATTGTTCAAAGAATATAATATGTAGTTAAAGAAAAACTTGCTTTTGACACACTCCGAATGAATTAAAATTATCTTTACGGTCAAGTAATATCACCTTTATACTAAAACCACCGACGATTAAGAAAAAAACTACCTTACTAACTATAATTAATTCTAAAATTGAGAAGAATCTATTGAAGACATTTGTTTTGGGCGTTTTTTTCTCTCAGTTTTTAAGAAACTGGTTGCAAGAATTTTCTTCTATCCAAAAACTTTGTATATTTTGAAAAGTTAATTTACAGTTGGTTAACAGAAAATGTTAAATTGATGATTTTTATACTAGGAAAAAATGTTCTTTTCGTGATTAACCAGATTTTATATTCGAACTTTTGTCTTAAAAAAAATCATAGAACTAAATTAATTAGGGTATTTTATACACGATCTAAAATTGGACATTATTTTTATGCCGTATGGTAGGTACTACCAGAGGATATATTAGTTTTGTCACTAAGTGTGCAACACACCGAAATAATCATCGAAGAAAAATTTCAAAGGATATGGTTGTATAGGGAATCAGAAATTATATCGATTTATGCATGTCCGATTTTGTTGAAATTTAGAATGTGAGTTAGTTATTCTTTAACTGGATTTCGTATTGCATTTCAGAAGAATCGATAGAGGAGGAGCGAAGTTATTAAGCAAAAACCAGGGTGACCACAAAGTTGTGTTGTTTTTTTTATCTGGTTTTTTCGGATTTATTTGAACAATTTGTGCATCAATTTTGTTTAAATTAATTATGTTGGTTAACTACATAAAGAGACGATAGCATGGCATTTCAGTAAAATCGGTAGAAGGATAGTGGAGAAAGAAATAATCCTAGCAACAAATAAGCGTATTCATAAAGTTTTTTTTTGAAGTACTTTACAAATTAATGCACCGATTTAAATAAAATTTGCAGATTAGATTTATAGACATTAGGGTCTAGGCTGTCTGCAAATTAGAAGAAATTTTGAATCATATCTTATGCAATTACACTATTCTATTCCAGTTTTTATATGAATTTTGCATTTCCTGAATTTATTAAATACCGAAAGAATTTTCATCCACTCCAAACTGCATATCATATTTTCTGGTGTTCCATTACGTCTTATTTAGTGAATCTTTATCTTACACGCTTTATTAAAGATATTAAAATTCAAAAATAATAAAAAAAAGAAATTAAAACAAAAAATAAACAAACAAACTGCGCAATCAGCTGATATTTATGTTTCATATTCAAAATAAAGTCTTAAAAATATAATGACGTAGTCTTTATTTATTTTGAATTTTAATTAGAGAAGAAATTTTTTGATTATAATTTTAATAAAATTCTTAGAATCATAATTTCTTGTTTCAAAATTTCGTTTCGTTCAGTTTTAATTCTTTCTAATATTTGTCACAACATAATTTGCATAATTTATTTTCGAAATCAAAACAAAATTTAAATATTGCCATTCATTTAATATAAATATTTTATAAATCGAGTTTCTAATTATGGCGCTTCCATAATAGTTTTCAAGGTTTCCTTGGCACTTGAAAAAATCTTGTATTTAGTATAATATATAACCGAATTAAATAAATATGTTTAACCAAAAAGCAGACAATAAATAGAGTAGATTTGGGCACATTTGCAGTCTTCAAAACATGCCATCTCATTAATAGTATTAGTTAAAAACATCTCTGTGTGATCAAAAAGCAGAAAATAAATAGAATTCTCAACTTAGGTTTTGATTCAGGCACACCAGGGCATAGTTTGATTAATTGATTAAACCGAAAACTGATTCATTGTTTCATTTAAGAGAAACAAAACCAAATAAATTTTGGAGAGAAACAGTTTAAAAATTTCAGCGTCTTTTGTAATTGTGAAAAATTTGCTGCGGCTATTTTTTAATATGGATAAATCTATTGAACAAACAATTATTTTTTGTCCATAGTACTAAGTTGCATTTTTTTTTTAAATTAAGTTGTTTCAAACGAATTAAAAATAATGATTTTAACACCTACTCTTTACATTCTTTTATTTGAATCAGAAATATCCAAAAAAAAAGATAAATGTTTAATTGCAATATTATAGTTAATGACTAGACTAGGAAAAATATCTCACACCAACTTAATTTATTTAAAACATTAATTTTTTTTTCTTCTAAATATACGAACTGATTTGATTACAAAATAACTTCCTGGATTGGTTTTTATTTTTGGCTCCATATGAAGGTTAATTATTAGCAAATATTCGATTTTAATATCAGTGATTAGTACGCAGAATGTGTGTTTTTTATTTAGTATGTCTAATTATTTGAATATTAAATTCTTTGTTCGAAAAAATATTATTATCAATTAAATGTTTTCAAATTCTTGAATTTTTTTATTATTAAAAGATTTCTCTGATAATACATTATCTCGAAATAGCAAAAAAATTTTCAGAATAAATTCAGGATTTTCCATAAAATCACCAAAAAAAAACAAAACCAATTTTCCTGAAAAATTATGTTTTTGTGGTTTTAATTGTAAAGTTATATTTTGATTAAAATATTCTGATAAACCCATTATTTAAATAGTATCTAAAAATTCTTAGAAAGATACCAATTTATTTTCAAATAATTCCAAGAACTCTTTTGTTTTTCTTAATTAAAAAAGAAATTATCAAATAAAAAGTTCCAGAGAAATATTTCTACTTAGAAAAAGCTACTGCAATAATAATATTAATTACAAAAATATGTACGGTATTCAAAACATGATAACAAGTCCCAGTGCCACTGGAACTGACTCTTTGAATTTGAATTTGAATTTCCACATCGAAAGCAATTAAAACTATATGCAAGAAGACCTGTGCCAGTTTAGCTGTCATTTCACTTCTACTGACCCCACGACTCAATTGGACTTATCTCACGACATATTTTCATGTCGGACTGACAAAAAAGTTAAATTTTTAGAGCCTCCATAAGACTTTTTTCAGTCGGACTGAAAATAAGTCTTGAAATAAGTCGTGTGGAGTCGTGTGGAGTCGTGTGGTTAGGTAGGATTTTTAAGACATTTTTAAGTTATTCGAATGAAATTTGTTAATTACGAACTCTTAGCTAAGTTTTATACGTACGAATAATATATTTCAGAAAATTGTCTTTATTTATTTTTAAAAAAACACAAAGAAAATTCAATATTTCTATATGAAATAAATATTTTTCATTTATATTTGTGATTTGGATATGATTTTTTCGATTTAATACTCCATCTGTTATCCAAAAAATTGTCAAAAGAATTAAAAAATATATTTTTCTTTTCAAATCTAAGAAAAAACATTAAATTCTTTTTGTAACATTGCGATATTTATTTATATGAATTGTCTTTGACTCGGAGGAGCACGTTGCTAGCAAAGAATTTAAGGCCTGATATATGCTTTCTGTAGAATGAATTCTCTATTGTCATACTGATAAAATTTAAAAATTGTTAAATGTTAAAAATGATAAGTAAAGTTGACAAATATACTCTATTTTATTATAGATGAAATGGACTTCTTATTAAATTTGGTATGAATACATGAGCTGGCCATCGTTTTTACAGAAATTTTTAAAAATAAATATAAAAGCACTTTTAAAATTTCAGTACACAGAAAAATTACAAAGTTTTTAGCTAGTTGTGACAACTGAATTTTAGTTGTAAGAGCTGAAAACACAGTTGTGATAACTAAATTTCAGTTATCAAAACTTCACAACTGAAATTTAGTTGTTACAAGTGAGTTTTCAGTTCTCACAACAAAAAAGTCATTTATGACAACCAACAATTCAGTTGCCAGAACTAGGGATAAGCTTTGGGATTTTTCTGTGCGAGTTCAATGAAAATACAGGTTATCCAATAGTTAATTATTTGACAGTAATATTTTCATTAACGGGCGGAAGCGAACATAGAGAGGCCCAATTAAATTCTATTCTAATGAATAGTTTACAGTTCTAATCTTAAGCCTGAGTAAAAAATCTTTCAGTACTAGAAATATATTTCTTAATTCTTGATAATGTCTTATTTTTAATTCCATATGTTGCAATTATTATCCATTATAGGTCGGTTATAATGTCTGGTACATCTGTTTTATTTTATTTAGTATTCATTTATCTAAACTATGCTAAAGTCTATATACAGTATAAGAAATACTCAATATGTTCAAACTATTTAAATTATATTTTCCAATAAAAAAAGGTATTAAATATGTATTTGTAGATGATTTAAAAATAACTGCATTTCCTATGGATACCCGTCTCATAAAAGGCAATATAATTACTAGACTTGAATATACCGCTTTTATTTAACAAATACTTACTCTATAATCAATAGACCAATGGAAAATCTTCTATAAATATTTGTGAAGAACTTTTAAAAACCATAAAAAGAAGAAAATACATTTTAAAATGATGATAAATATATAAAGGAATATCTTAGACTTGTTTTTAGACTGGTTTTTCTTGATACCTTTTACTAAAGCCTTGTCTCATTTCCGATTCATCATTCGAAATAAATGTTGTATTTTCTTAGCGAATTAACTTGTTTGAAAATTTAAGTTATGATATATTTGAAGTAAAAAGATTTTTATTATTATTATATTCCATAGACACAAATTATCTATTTTACCATTGGCTTGACATGCCTAATATCTCGTCAATATAGAACTTCTTTGTTTTATGGGCGAAAAACCGAAACGAGTTGTTTCACAAATTTTTTCTTCTCAAGTTTACATTATTTAAAGAATTGTACAGAGAATAAAACAAATGGTAGATCTGCTATGGATGCATTAAAAGTTCAAATTCAAGCTGCATCAATTTTTCTGGGTCTTCAAATATATGTGCGATCTTATACTATAGATACACATATGGTATAGATACCATGATTTAAGAATACCATGTAGTATATCACATGTGTGTCACTTTATACCATCTCAAGAATAAAGTATAAATATGAGACTGAAAAGGTAACAGCTATATTATAGTATCGATACCATAGTATGAATACTACATTATATGTGTGTCTCTCATATAACGGTATCGTGATAAAACAAAAACACTTTTCATCAATTCTAGCCGTTTTTATTTGATGATTTTTAAAGCTCGATTACGATATGTTAAGATTATGAACAGTCTCTCGTGACGTTAAACACCGATTGGATTTAGTGGCTTTATTTTGTTGTCATTAACAATGCATTGATTTTTTGACCCATTCAGTATAGTATTAATTAATGAAGCAACTTCTTTTTAGTTCTGTAAATAAAAATGAAGCTTGTTATGCCAACTGTTCTCCAGGGTCCAAACTAGACCTTAGACATACATGATTCCAAGACAGGATAAACATTTTATGTGATTACTTTGACAAAGAGAAAAAAAATTCTTTTCTTGACAACGTTTTGTAGTTGCAGAAAAATGTTTTAATGATGAAGGTGAACCTGTTCTAATGATGATAAATTTTTAACATATTTTTTCTTCTGTATGTACTTTAATCGATATTAATAAAATATATTTGATTGATTTTTTTTCTTTCTAAATATGCTGATTGAAGTCATGATTTTTGTTTTATTATTTAATTGATTTTTTTATTAACATTTTTTTAATGAATAATTTTAGTTTTCCTATCGTTTTTTATTTTGTCTTGATGTAAATTTTATATGCCAATGATGATATTACATGACACGCCATTTCCTATTTAAAAATTATATTATATAATCAACGGATCATATTAATTATAATTTTTGCAAAACATTTTTATGCCCTATGGTAGATACTACCAGAGGGTATATTAGTTTTGTTGCTACATTTGTAACTCATTAAAAGAAGCATCGTACAATATAACTCAAAAACGCGTTATCCGATTTTGTTGAAATTTAGAATGTGTATTGGTTATTCTATAACTGGATTTGGTATTGCATTTCAGCAAAATCGGCCGAGGGGAACCGATGCTATAAAGCCAAAATCAGAGTGACCAGAAAGTTTTGTCGCTTTTTATATGGTTTATCAGATTTAATTGGAAAATTTGTGTACCAATTTTGTTTAAATTAATTATATTGGTTAACTACATAAATAGAAGATATCATGTTAAATTTCAGTAAAGCCGGTCCAAGGATAGTGGAGAAAGAAATAATTTTAGGAGAAAAAAACGTGTTCATAAAGTTTTTTTGATGTACTTTAAAAACGAATACACCGATTTGAATAAAATTTGCAGATTATGATGTTAGGGTTCAGGTTAACTTCAGGAAATTTTGAAAAGGAAAAACAAAGTTATAAAGAAAAAACGTTGAAATATTGCTAGTTTTGACTGTTTTTCTGTTCCATTTCTGCCATAAGATATCAAAAAATCGGCTATAGGCCGATTTCCAGTTACTATATATTTTTTCTCTGACTTTGCTAAATGAAAATGTATAAATTTCTTTAAATGCATTTAAAATGTATATTCCTAAATAATTATTTACATAATTTCTTATCAAAATATTTGATAAATTAATCTTTATATGCATCTTAAAAAAAAGAATGCAAGCCAAATTATATTCGTATGTTTATAAATCGAGTCAAAACAAATATTATTAATAAATATGCGGTATAATTTGTTTTTAAAGCTTTGGGAATTTTCCTTATCAAATATTTTATTATGTTTTTCTTTCCAAGTAAATCTTTTGAATACAAAATTTATTGAAATACTTAAATGAGGTAATTTAATTCGGAGTGTATTACTCAATAAAAATATGAACAATTTTAATTTTATTACAAAGTTCGACCCCCAATCCCGAGGACGAAAAGATTATTTCTTAATTATAATAACTGATAACGCGATGAAAAAATACATAAAGTCATATTAAACTAAACTATTATTCCCTCTGTCCTAAAAAATGATATACAAAATTCTTAGACTGGTATTTTATTAGATAAACCTTTTTTAGATCTAATTTAACAACGATTGATTAACTTAATTCTTACGTGTTCGCCTAATTTTGTTTGTTGGATCAAATATCACCTTTTATGTATTCTTTTTTGGCTCTCTACCGAATTTTCGGAACAGTTGATATTACATTACATTTTTTTGCACCTTCACACATGGGATTGCAGTTCAACGGGCCTGTCACGGAGCCCCTAGTAACTTACTAGGGGCTGTATATAGTTGTATTACTGACTTGGGAGTTGTGAAAGTTAGCTTAATTTCAGACTTCACTTTGACTCCTTGGTTCATAAAGCTAATTCGACTATGGGGTATATAAGGCGGTGGTCCAATAAGTTTTCTGACCCATATGTCACTAAATCACTTTATATAGCTTTAGTAAGACCAATTACCGAATATGCGAGTCAGGTGTGGTCTCCGCACCACAGGGTTCATGTCAACAGGCTGGAATCCGTTCAACGTAGGTTTTACGTTTTGCTTTACCATGGAATGATCCTTCATTGTTGCCAACTTACCTTACCTTAATTCTAACATTTGTTCGCTGAGATCCGTGGTCTTGTTTAAAATGAGTTTCCACCGGACAGACTGCGGATAGAATGAACCAGTCCCCCGAATGCTGCGCGTAGTAAATGTCAATGCACAAGTTTTTGACTTTTGCCTCAGTAAGTTTGAACTGAGAAAACTTTTATATAATTCCTAATAACGGAACGACTTTATTATGGAAATTAATCCACATTTAAGCTCGGTTTGAGCTGTCATTTATAAATTAAATAATTTCCTACAACTTTTTAGATTCAAAAAGTTTTACAGAAACGTATATTTGGGCCTGAGGGAGTGTTCAAATGATTTATGTGTGAAAGGGCATGATAAGATGATGACTTTTGTGTAGATTAAAACGGATGTCATTTTGTACATATAAAATATTTCTATCTTATAAAATATTCGAAAATTTGAGGCCAACTTGTTCAAATTAAAAATGAAAACCAGACGAACTGGAAAGCGAAACATAGTCAAGCAATTCAACCAAAAATTAATTCAATTATGAATTTGATAATACACATATTCAGATTTAGGTTGAAGCTTTTGTACATTAGAAAAAAAGAAAAACAACTATAAAAAAAATTTATGCAATAATTGTAAATATTTTTGTAATTCAAATTTCTTCATTTTTTATGTGAATTTTTTTTTCTTTCTTTTTTTAATCGAAAAAGAAAGTTCAAATGAAAAAAAGGAAGAAAGCAATCAAGCAAAATCATAAAAACAAAACTTGAATGAGAAAAACATATCAGTTCCGAAATCTAAAGTCTAAAAATAGTTTTCATCCGAAATGACAAAAGTTTCACATCAAAATACACAAACATAATAAATATTATGTAATTTTACATAAAATTTAAAAGTTTTCCTTTTTTTTTTAATAAATTAAAAGTTTAATATGTTTTTTAATTAAAACAAATTTATCAGGTTTATCAAGTTTTTGTCAAAATTTTGCATAACTTCATGAAATGGATTTTGTTTGTACATTGTACTATAAGATGATATAATAGTAAAACAAAAATTAAAGTAGTTTTACTCAAAACCATCTGTGCCTCTTCTTAATATCGAATCGCGAATGGAACCGTTTAAGCCAAGACATCGTGTGAACATCATGTGCAACGTTTAGAAAGAGATTGAAGCTGGGGGTTAAGGCAAAAGGCAGTTAAATAATATTCAAATAATTGTAAACTTAACTATGTATTATAAACTATCATTTCCATAAATTTTAATAAAACCGACCAATAATCAAACAAATTACGACGTTTTTAAATCCGGACACTTCAATTACCGGACCCGGTACTATCAAATCTTTCGAGTTGACCATCTCTATAATAGTTTTTTGTGGTAAAATCAAGAAAAAACATATACAATTATAAATATTCTGAGAGTCACGCCACTTATCGAATGAAATGCTTCAAGACACATAAAGTGACGTGACTCTCATAATATACTTTAACATAAAACCTTTGCTTTCATAGACAATTTAGTAGTTTAGGCGTTTGCACGGAGTTACTCAGTTTTCTGTTTCTCAGTTGTCAGAATTCCTAAACAAACTAGGTTAGGCGAGGAAACATGTTGTCAAATCTGTTGTTGACCACGTCAAGTATTCAAAGTCGTTTTAAATTTTCGACAACCATGCGTGAATGGTGTGAATACAACTCATTAGACAATAAAACTTAGCAAAAATTGACGAAAGTCCACAGACGGTGTGACAGCATATTTCCTCATTTAAAGGCTGCTTTACACAAATAGGTTGATGAATAATACTTTAAGTTTTAATTCTTCAAATCTAGCATAAAAATCAGGACAATATTTTCCTACATCGACGATTCGGTATTGTTACTTTTCATTATAGATTTCCCATGAAAAAGTTATAATTAAAATCATAAATTTGATGACTATTTAGTCACCTTGCATAATTTAAAATCATATGTTTGATTCAATTCGATGGCCTACAATAAATTATAAAACATTTAACATTTGTAAGTGAAAATATTGTTTTATTAGACTTGATACAATTTCTCTAAATTTCCTTTTCATGATTGAACGAATCTTTCAGAAATCTTATTGTTTATTGTAATTTAATTATGTAAATAATTGGTTTTCTTTAAGATTTTGAAAGCATGATGAATTATTGTAGAAATTTGTAGAATTGTTTAGCAAATAATCAACCAATGAAATATTATAAAATTATATTTCTAGTAAAATGTGTTGTTAGTCTATTTGCGAAATGACAAAAATTTATTATGAACTTTTTCTTATGAGTAATTATAATTAGTTTTCATCAAATCAAACAATACAAAAAGGTACTTAAACATAAAATTTTCTATTTTTAACTACAACAATTAAAACTAAATTATAGGGTAAATGTACCGAATTCCAGCGAATGGTTTATTTTAAGTTCCTCGATCAAAAATCTTAAAAAATTATGTTTTGTACCAAGAAATAACGCCCGCCGCACACTTGAGCTAAGAAGCGAGCTAAACTACGGAAGCTAAGTTTCTCGCTGAAAGGGAAAAATTCAGCATTTGCATTGGTCGTCGCATACTTCAGCGGACCTTTGAAACTACATCACCTGGTCATGAGCGATACGAACTAAGCTCATTCTCGTAGTTCAGGCCTTAACTACGCGAACGAACTTCGATGGCATCGCTGACACTAACTTTTATGCGTACTTTCGGAATTATACAGTGTAGAATCCATGCTTGCAAAAGTATAGTATGTCTTCTTTATTTTGCGGTATTATCTTGTCGACATAAATGTGTAAGTATCAAGTGGAAAAGGTCTAGTAATAATTCATCGATACTGTACTCGCAAATTACATATCTCTGACGGCTGAAATAGAACTAATGGCATGAATTTCCCGTAGCTTAGTTCAAGTTTGCAACGGGCTAAGCGAGCCCAGCTAAGCTATGTAACCACAGCGAGGCTCGCCTGCAAAGCTTAGCTCAAGTGTGCGGCGGGCCTAATTACCAACAATCCACTGAATTCAGAATTCCATATAATAATCTGGTTTTTTGATGGAGTAGCCGCAATTCAACGATTCCAATTTGGTACACATTTACCCTAATATAATTAAAAAGCGCGAACATACTAGAAACGACAAAAACAGTGTTAATCGAAGCGTAAACAATAAAATTCTGAAAATAATTGAACCATATAAATTCGAGTATAATGATTTTAGGAGATTTTATTTTTTTAATTCCGAATATCGAGTTTTAATCCGTCTCTAATAGCTAAAACTAAAAAATATTACAAAATGACTGAAAAACTAGTTGGTTTCCGAAAATCAATTTAAACCAATAAAAACTCTTTTTATTCACGGTCATACAGCAGATTTATTTGATTGAGAAGAAAAGAAAAAAAAAGAATCAAATCCATTGCATTTTAATTCATAGTCAAAAAAAAACGTGGAAAATATCGCGGTTTTGCGACATTCAAAATTTTCACTTGAAAATTTTTGGTTTTTTGTGTATTTTAATTTCCAGAAATTGCTAGTAATTCTAGAAAAAAGAAACAAAAATCTTTGAAAAATGTTGACGGAAAAATAGAAACACTTAAAAAAATTTATTTAAAAGTGTTTTTAATTTTAACATTTTTATCACGTATGTTAAATAAAAGTAATATTTTACAAAATATATAAATTTTTATCAGAAAAATAAATAATATGGGTTTTTTTTCTTGTAAAACAAAGAAATCTTTTCATCGTTTTTATAGCGTTTTTATTTAATTTTCAGTTTGAGAAAATTTTTGTACTATAAAATTGTTTGTTAGAACAGAATTTATGGGAAACAACCTCTTTGTAAGCATATAGTTTTACTTTGCCTATTTAAACAAGTTCTTTTTATAGTTTTATCACGTTTTCGAATAAGAATTCCAAACATTTGATTATTTACTTTCATAAAGTTAGTTTTGTCTAGGATTTGTTATTTAATTCGTAATTATAACTACTTTTAATTTTTCATGTTAATGAATTAAGTTCGTGATTATCAATGATATAAACAAATGACATCAGAACGAGAACTATATTAAAAACAAATGAGGTTAAGCGTTTGATGGAAGCTTGCTGTTTATGCAAAGAAAAGTTATCTTAAGATCGTTTCCTTAAAAGCCCAATTTAAAGGAGATTCTTTTAAGATGCGATTTAAATGAACACAGCTTTTAACAAGTCTTTATTGATTAAAATTTTACCTAAAAGAATTGACTGAAAATCCAGCATAATATAGTATATACATTTTCTTGAACAGAAATGATACAAGCCGGCTGCACAAATATGTCCAACATACTATTTATTATAATTTGACTCAAAAAAATATAGTAACATAAAATCGGCCCTATGCCCTATGTCCTTGATGCCCTATGGTAGAAATGAGACTCGTAGTTAACAAATCTATAGTTCCATGAATTAACTGTGAGAAAGAAGCACCAAAACTGCTAATATTTCAATGTTTTTTCGCCATTACTTTGTTTTTCCCTTTTCAAATTCGCTCAAATTCACAGGTAGCCTGGAGCTTAATTTTTAAAATACATCAGAAAACTTTATGAACCGGCTTATTTTCCCCTACAACTATTTCTTTCTTCACTACTCTTGGACCGATGTCACTGAAATTTAACATGGTATCGTCTATTCCTGTAGTCAACCTAGGTAAATAATTTAAACAAAATTGCTTCACAAATTTTCAAATTAAATTCGAAAAACCACAAACAAAAAAACTTCGAAACTTACTGGTCACTCTGGTTTTTTCTTTAAAACTTTTCTTCTTTTTGGCAGATTTTGCTCAAATATAATATCAAACCAAGTTTCATCAAATTCGGATAACGAGTTTTTGAGTTATCTTGGACGGACGAATGGACATGCAGAAATCGACCTACTATAATAGTAATAAGGGAAGTTAAAACTTCTGAATCTAGGTGGAGCGAGGTATTAAAAAAAAAGACAAAATGGCTAATTGACAGGATAGAATGATAAAAATACTTCTTCCAACTAAACTCGACACAAATTCAAAAATTATTTGACACAATTTATTTGAATTTTTATTTTGGGTTGTCCAACATTAAATATCGTCCCATAAATGATAGGAATTGACTCTGAAATTCGTATAAATGACGTCTGATATTCTAATAAACTCTAATTTTTTTTAGCAAATTTGCGAAAGGTCAGGAATCATTGGACTATATTTTCATCGAGATTTTAAATTTGCTCAAAAATTTATTATCAAATGGCGAAAGTTAAGTACGCATATATTTTTTGATGATAACTCAAATTGTTTTTGGAAATAATATATAAAATCAAATTTCCTGCGTTTGTTTATAAAACTAAATTTTAATTGATGTCAAGTGTTAATAATCTCTTTTCCGATAAATTAAATTATTTCAAGAATCTGTAAAAAAAAAGAAGCTTTATTTATATTTAATTAAATTTCGTCTACATATTTCTGACAGAATTTCTTAAATTCTTTTAAGATTACTGCTACTTTATTTGCTATTCAGAGCCGTCTATGTGACGCAAATTAAGAATTAACACTTGAATAAATATTTGCAGTGTTAATAATTATTCATAATTACGTTTAAGATTTCTAATAAAAGTTGATTACTATTATTTCAGAGCAAATGTAAATTTAATTTGAAAAGTTTATAAAACAACGGATAGTTTCTATTTGAATCATATTTATTGATTTTGAGAGAGTTCAATAGATTACATCGAACCAAAATTAGAACTATAGTTGTTATACTATGTCTTTTCTTATATTGAAAAGAAACACAATTAATAACTCAAGCAATTTATTAATCGAATTAACACTTTTCGAATTTGAAATAACTTTCTCCATTTATAGCTTTCAGTCAATTCGAATAGGTATGTGTGTGGTTTAAAGCTAATAAGGGTGAAAATATTAAATTTTATCTGGAGTTATAAATTGCAATCATTCAATTCTCAAAAACTTCTGGTTTCAGTTCTGCACAATTGTCACAGCAAGTAGCAATATTAAGTGTTAACATTTCAAACATACACATCAGCTCGCCATCTATCCGACAAGAATTTAATATCATTAGTTTTCTGACCTTATTTTCGAGACGGTTATGTTGCAGGATTTCCCAACGTGTAAAATCTTTTTGAGTGTTTCTCGAAAGTTATCTGCAAGAACTAATATTTTGTTATTGACAATGATGAGCACAAGTTAATGACCCTATATATTAAAGTTGTTTTGTTGGACTTTAAAAACGTCTAATATGAAATACATCTTTTAGTTAGAACTTCGGGAAACTAGTTTCTTTTGTTGTATTTTTGAATAATTCTGTGATATTTAACTACTCATAATACTCGTACTTTATAATAGTTAAATTGTCATACATAGTTAACTGAAAACACAAATACTATATGATCTACGAACAGGTATAAATTAATATGAATAGTAATTAATTTTGTATTTAATATCAATTTAGAACTCAATTATAAATAAAAAAAAAAGTGCTTAAAAATGTATAAGTTTATTATATTAGACCCATTAAAAAATCATTAAGCCTAAAAGAAAAACAAAAAAAAAATTAATTTCTCATCAACTTTCGGAAAAACAAAATTCATCTAACGGAAATGAAGAATACGATTGAAAACATTTTAATTATCCAAGAAACAATTTTACTAATAATTACAGACGTAAAACTCTTGTAAAAACATATAATCTTAACGAAAAAAATCAATGTCATAAATTTAACATATAGTAACCTAAAATCGGCCTATAGCCAAATGGCAATCATAGTTTAGTTATTATTAATCCAATAAATTAACTATGAGAGGAAAATAACGAAAACTAGTAACATTTAAATATTATTTTCTTCGAATCTGCTTTAATTTACAGATAACCTGGGCCTTAAGATCACAACTCTATTCGGTATATAAATTTATGAAATTACACCTGAAAAACTAAACAGAAGAATGACAGGTCAACCCAATTTTTCTCTACAACTATTTCTTTGTACACTGCAACCCTTGGATCAATTTTTCTGAAATTTGTCGTGGTATAAATACACACTTTATGTAACCAAACAAATATAATTAATTTGAAATGAAATTGCTGCACAAATGTTCTAATTAAATCCGAAAAACGAAAAAAGAATCAAGAAAACCTTCTTGTTACTCTGATTTTTACAACTTTGTGTTTTCTCGACCGATTTTGCAATACGAAATCGAGTTAACCAACATAATATTGTAAGTTTCATTAAAATCAGACAGGACCGAATGGACAGAGCCTTTTCAGTTTGTACTATGATGAGGAAAAAGTCAAAAAATTGTACATTTAAATTTACCTCTCGTAATATTCTGGAAATTGGTTTATTTCTCCCGTAGTCAGTTCCGTGAAAATTGATTTTAAACAACTCCAAGGATCTTAAGGAACAAATGTTTGAATTAAGGGGGATTTTGTCTAAAATAGAGGAAGCATCGATTGCACCATTAAAAATCTGATGAACAAAGACCACATCAGCCACTTCACACCTCTTTTATAAGGAATGCTAAAGCCTAATAATTTTAATAATTTTAGCCTATCATTATAAAGAAGCAACAAAGAAGGGTCATCCCAGGGAAGATTGCGCAACACGAAACTCAGGTTGCAGCCTGTTGACATGAACTTTATAGTGCGGTGATCACACCTGACTAGCATATTCCAATACTGGTCTAACAAAAGTGGCGTAAAAGGCCCTAGTGGCATGTATAGTAGTAACAAAACTGGTATATACCCTCTGGTAACATTTACCATAAGGTATACAAATCAGAATTATGATTCAATGATCAAACATAATTTAAGATTTTTCATTGAAATCAATAAGATTTTAATCAATTCCGACACCTTTCTTTTTGCTTTCTATAATCACCAAAATTAAATCTCAAGAAGATTTTTGACTTTCTCGCGCATTTAATCACGATTCTAGAAAATAAAAAAAAAATATTCAATTCTTCACGTATATATTATTCATTCATTATGATTATTATTATTATTATTATTATGATTTTTTTTTTGTTAAGAAAGTGTATACGTAAAGCTAAACTATTCATTATTTCCGTTTCTTTTAAATACTAGACTTTCATGTACACTCAAGGCTCTTATTAGGCTAGTCTTTAAAAAATAGGTAATCAGTTGAAAAGAAATTGAAAGCTAGAAAACAAACAAAAAAAACAATTCACCTTCAAGTTAAATTTAAGTGTGTGAATTAAGTGGAAGTTTAAGTATATACCGGGTCCGGCAATTGAACTGTCAAAGTTTAAAAACGCTGTAATTATTTTGTTTGTTGATCGACTTTATTAGAATTTATGGAAATGATAGTTTATAATTTATAGTTATTTTTTCAATTATTCGAATGGTATGTAACCGCCTTTTGTCTTAACCACCAGCTTCAATCTCTTTTTAAGCGATGCACACGATACTCGCACGATGTCTTGGATTCCTTCAACGGTTCCATTCACGAGTCAAATCTTTTTCTACACCGATCAAAGTTGTATGTTTTTTTTGCAAGCCGCTGCTTGTAAAATTCCCCGAATAGAATAATCCAACGGATTCAGATCTGGTGAATACGGTGAATTTCGTTGTTTGACTTCCGAATCAAATGAAGCGCAACAATTGAATTTCGTTTAAGGTCCATTGTACAAAAAATAAGAACGCGTCTTTTCACCAACAAATACTTTTTATTACTGACAGACAATATGTCAAGCAACATTCATGTCAAATTTTAGTATTGCAAGATGTGCGGTTTTTATTTGACAGCGATTTGAATTCGACTGACACTTCGTTTTTTTTTTTTCATCTTATATTCAAAAATTAACCGCGAAAATCAATAAACAAGTATAATGATAAGTTTTCATTCAAAACTTTTTGGTTATAAAATGAAAGTTTCGTTTAAAATCGAAAAGTGTTTAACTCGAATCAAATGCGTGTATTGTTTTTTCCCAGTGTAGTAGTATAAACGTTTGTAATTACATATTTGTAAAACATGGAAGAATTTATTTTAGCTTTGACCTTTTCAAATTTAAAAGAAGAAGAAAAAAACTTTTACTTTAGATATTCACGATCGTGATTTACAATAATTAATTTAATTTGATCACTTATATACAGACTTGGATGAAAATGGAGAGACAGCCTTCTCTATTGAAATTTATATGAAGTGAAAATTAGATTTAAAATATTTTATAGACTGTTGAAGAAGAAAGTTTAAACAATATTATCAATGTTCTAAATGGAAATACGAAATACTATTTTAGATAATCGTTCCAAACACAAATTACGAATTAATTCGTTATTATTTTATTCAAAATCCAATAACAGGATGTAATTAAATATGGATTTTCTTTTAAGACAAGTATTTTTATATCATTTATATTCATTAATCATATATTAAAAATATTTTTCCATTACAAAAAAAGAGAACATAAGTACTTTTAAATTGATTAGGTGAACACATATATGCCATTTTAAATTATATTTTTATTGATTATCATACATCGATCACTTTCAATTTCCTTCATTTAATCAAATTAAATCAATTAAAGATGCCCGACACGATCAAGGGAACTTGAAGTCGAAAAGACAATGTTAACAACTAGTGTAGTTAATTAAGATCGACTGAAGAATGTCTTTATTCGTAATACTAACTTTAGACATTATTTTGTTTTTTTACAGTCATATTGAAGTACACAGCCAAACAAAATATGGGTATTTAAGAATCAATTGGATCAACATCTCCTAGCCAAGCCCTCTCAATTTTTGCTAGGTCTAGAAATATTTCGATTTTATTTCATTTGAGCAGCGATTCCCATATAGAAAATCGATTCATTAAACATTTTTTTAGTGAAATTGTTTAGCACCCAAATATAGACTGCGTTTTTGTATCCAGCCTTGTGCAATCGATTCAAAGCAGCTTAATAATGAGTATTTAGTTCCTTAGCAATAAGAACACTGTTTATGTACCCGTCTTACCCAAGGATTGCATCGACTTTTTCATCGATAGATCGACCAGAGCGAAGTGAATCTTTATGTTCATTTTGTGAGAAGTTAAGGTCCCTAAACTGTACAAATTTGTCATGGATTTAGCAAAATCAGGCGTAAATGAATTGGATTTTCACTGATTTTTATAATTTCATTCCAGATATTTTTCGAATACCCAAGTTAATAAAAAGAATTTTCCAATGTGTTACTTTTCAGCATTCTCTATACTTTAGTAACAAAGAGGTACTTACTACTATCTCATGTAATTTTTTGTGTATAAATTTTTTGTACGATTATAGTGCTGCCTCCTTTTCAATAGTATTTGTAAACTAGAATGTTTAATACTGGCATTTTTAGCAAATACTATTAATAAGCTGGCGCTTGCAGACGTGCCCAAATTAGAATCCAAGTTGGAAACTCTCATTATTATATGCTTTTTGCTACTATTTAATTTAATACTATATGAAATTATAAAAATATGAAACCCTGTTGCTATCAAATATCATCATATATTCGTGTATAGTAAGAAATGCAATGATTTGTTTTTGTTTTTTAGAAAGTGCACTTTCAAGTCTAAAAGATGAATTATTTTTAATATACATAAATTATTTAACACTGACCTAGATGACTTCATCCTTCGCCATTATTATGTTATGCATCGTTTCATTATCTTTCTATCCAATGACGTTACAGACCATATCAGGCTTTGGCCTCCTGTACATTTCATCATACAGACTCGTACTTATAATTAACATTATTTAAATAAAATATAAATATCATTGAAAAGATAAAAATCATGTTCGCACTTTTTCTCGGAACATCTTCAATTTCAATGGCCACATCTTAATATCATTCATAAATATAAAATTTTAATAAAAACATGAGTGAAAAATATTGAGTTGACTTTAAATTAATCATATTAAATATATATGAAAGAAAAAAATGTATTTATCGTTTGAACACCCACAATATAATTGGAAGCATAACTTATCAACCATATTAAGACGACTGAAAATAATATGATTTATTAGACATTTAAATTTTTTCACCACTTTCATTTGAGATATTTTCAAACAAAAATCCATAATTATGATAAAGAAAAAATATCTTATCTTATTATACTATATTAAGAAATTAATGCGTGAACGCCTCATTTAACATTAGATCGCGAGATTTTTAGTCGTCGTGATCCCTTATTTAAAAATAAAGTATAAAATGGATATTATTCACATACTATAAGAAATAATTCTATAATTATGTGCACGCAATTTCTATATGTAATTCATCAACCGGAATCATGGTACGTACTGTATTTGATGGATAATCCCCATATCAGCCAGCATATGTGAAAGTTGCATCAAAATTAGAGTGCAAGTGATTTTTATTTTCACAATTTTATATACTGAGTTAGTTGTACTGCTATTTTATAATTTGTTTGTTTTTTTTTTCCACTGCCTATGGTTGGTTGACTCTACATAAGTAGTACTGTTTTATATGATATTAAAATGCAGACTTATCTCTACGGAAATTAAAGTTGTTTAAAAAAAACAAAACGGTTCTCTGTTAATTCAATTCAAGTGATAACTTCCTCGTTCTATCTAGAGACCAGTGTTCTTCAACCAGTGTTACACGAAAATTTCTAAGATGTGTTCTGGGAAAAACCATTGAAACTGCTCTGCTACAGAACGGAAAGAGCTAGGGTAGACTTTGAATATTATCGATTTTCCTTACATTATGATTAGTTTCTGATAACGTCGAATAAACATTTTTAATCGTTAGACGGATCCGTAATTGAAATACGCCAATGTTCTTTTTATGTGATCTTAACTAACATACAATTTTTGATGTTATATTTTAATGACTCCAACAAGTCGCCTATAGATGAACCTTATGACCATAGTCTGCCCTTGAGAGACAGTCTATTGAAACATGTTATAAAAGAACTATGTCAAGCACAACTATCATACATAATAAAATTATATGGTTTGTGTCTTAATACGTATGTATTTCGCGGGAGTGTTTTATTTTAAATATGCAACAATCATTATAATATGTAAAATTATAATTTTGTTTTAGAATTGTCTGAGTCTTTATTGCCCCAACTATAAACTTCAACTCAGAAATATGTAAAAAAAAGCACTAATGTAAACAGTTCTAGCTCTGCTCGATAATTAATGACGATGATGTTAACAATGTCATAGGGATCAGTATAATGTTATATGTTTATTTTTAGTGGTCAATCCAAATGACCGTTGAGATTAAACAAAATAAGCCGATCGATTGATCATAATATACAATTGTTATGTATTTATATTTAAGAATTGATTGCTAATATTAGGTCATATATTGATTTTCTGACTTGTTTTTGATATATATTAAGAATAGTATTATCTTTTGTAGATCAAAAGTTAGCAACTGGAAAAAAATATAAATTTGGTATAAAAATAAATCCATTAAATTAGAACACTGATGCGATCTTATGCTTTTCTAAGATCGTTTATTAGGCAAAATGAATGAAATATGTTTGTAGGGGGTCTTGATAAAATGACACGACTGGATTCTCGGAATGAAATTGCTAAAAAATTAACTTTTATTGAAATTTGAATTATAATGAGAACTTGCGACTATGAATGTTAACGAAAGAATGAAAATTTATTAGAAGAAAAAACAAAAGTTGATACAAAAAGTGGTCACTAAGTTATAAAAACAATATTTAAAATCTAAGTAGAAATTTGAAATTATGTTTAGGCCTAAACTACAATGATTTACATTTAGGCCAAAACCACAACGCGGCAAAGTAAAATGAACGCTTTAAAACTAAAACCATAAAAAATGTTAAAACAAGTTCTTAACAAACACTTTTACCAGAAAATTAATATAATTCTGCTACAATTTGAATTCGCCTTAAGGAGCCATATTTACTTACATGCAGGATAAAAGGTCAGAAATGAAAGTTAGGTTTTCTCTAAGAAACTATTCATGGAAATAAAAATTAATATTTTTATGGTTAAATTTCAAAATGATCTGTCAAGCAGTTTTAGTTTTCTGTAAACAGGGTTTTAAGAAAAACACGATAAAATTATCAAGTATGATTCTCGAACCCTGCTTCTCTTAGAATTCTATAATTTTGTTAATTCGACAGACATTGATGTGTAATTTCCAGGATATATTTTTGTATTGTAAAGCATTGTATTGTATTGGAAGGGCCCTAGCACGTAGGCCTTACTCGCCCATTGTATTTCCTCCTAAAAGCGTAGATCTTTTCTGCGAATCGGTTTTTCCTTCTAATGAAGGTCAACACCATAGTTAGGTCCGAGTCAACTGACCCCTCCTTACTCAGAGTGCACGCACTCAGTGTAGTATTCACACAAAAATGTACTGCTGACTCATTTTCTTCCAGACAGGCTCTGCATATCGGACTCTCGGCTACCCATATTTTCCACATGTCTTCGTTAAGGAGCAATACATTCTTCAAACTTCCAACTTTTAGAGAATCAAAATATATAGAAAATCAGTTTTATGGTAGTTTTTTTTTTTGTTTGATACATATATGTAGCCCCTTAAGGCAAAATACGGGTTTGTCATACAACGCGACAAAAATGTTTAAGTACAGAATTTAGTTCTCCTCTTAGAAATTCAAATGGTGAACTTCACTGTGTCACACACTTATGGTGGGTTTATTTCATTTTTATTCGGGCAATTTAGCAATCCATTCCAGCACAAAAAACTGACACTAATAATAACAATAATAATAGGCAATTTAATGGATATTAAATTTTAATTTAAATGAGAAAATTTGATAGATAAATGAAATCAATAAATCTTGTCTAAATGTTTAATTTGAAATTTAAAAATTCGCAATGATTTCAGGTTTCAATATATCTCACGGCATTTTCCAGCTAAATTTATATCATAAGAAAATGGCAAAGTGCCGCACCCACAATATTGTTTTAGATATTGACCTTTTTATTGTTACCATTGTTTTCGTCAGAAAGCTCAAAAAACGCGGAGCTTGAAAATCAAATTTAATTTTAGCATTTTATTTCTTATATTTCTTGAAGTTTTTTCTTTGAAATTACTTACTTTTCAAATCACGTTTTTATTTGATTTTACAGTTAGTTATTTAATGATAAATCTTATTTTAGATGTTTTGTAATAAATAAATAAAACTTCGCGAATATATAAAAATTTCATTGAAATTGATGCTAAAAAAAAATGGTTAATTTCAATTATGTCGAGTTTATGAACGTTATTTTAGTAAGGAAATTGTAAAAATAAACAATTAATTGTTGAATTTATAAATAAATGCATTTCCTGGCAAATCTTTAAGTACATACTAAACTATAAATACTTAACTAAACTGTACATACTTAACTGTAATTAGTTAGTTTCTGAAAGTGTCTACGATAACTACATATTTATGCCCTAAGGTAGGTACTACCAGAGGGTATATTAGTTTTGTCACGGATAAAATAAGCCTGCTCATAAAGTTTTTTTTACTATACTTGAAAAACAAATACACCGATTTGCAGAATAGACCTTTGCTATCAGGGTCTATGTTACCTGCCAATTACTATAGAGGAAATTTTGGAAAGAGGAAACAAAGTTATCAAGAAAAGACATTAAAATTTTGTTAATTGTGACAGTTTTTCTCTCCCATTTCTACCATAGGGCATCAAAAAATTGGCTATGTGCCGATTTTCAGTTACTATATGTTTTCAATGTGTATTTGTGATTTGGATACATTCTTTCTACTTTTTTATTCTCCATCTATTATCTATAAGACTCTCGAAAGAAAATATTATCAGTTTATATTCTTAAGGTTTGGATATATGATAAAAAAATTTCAAAATATCGATATTTTATTTTGTGTTCGACCTTTAACTTAGACTCTAATTTATATAAGATCTTCAAAACGTTGATTGAAATCAGAATTCTTCCGCCACTCCCCCAACTGCAATCGGAGCATGACTTTGAATTGCTTCAGCGCCTTTTAGATGCCAGTATCATCCACTCTGGGAAACACTTGTCTATAGGTATCAATTAGTTTCAGATATGGAAGCAAAACGAATAAGTAAACAAATTCTGTTCTGTTTTAAAGATATCAATAAAGAGAAGATGTGGAAAGTTCAAAATAGTTTTTATTTAACATAAGTAATTTACATTGGGTCTTATAACAAAAGGTTTAAGCTCGTAAAAGTTTCTTCCATAGATTAGATTAGATTAGATTAGTACTAGGGCTGGGCTTACAACCCAAAAACCACCGCGGCCAAAACTGACCTATTGTGGTACCCTAAAAATCCTAGAGCTTCCATAAGATCTAATGTAGTTCACTCATGTTAAATGAAAGCTTTTTAGAATTTTAAATATCTTTACTCATTTATATCTTTATAAAATATAATCTACAATATTGTATCAGTTTTTTCTTCGAAACTTTCTATATAAATCAAAATAAAATGCTGCTCGAATTGATGTGCATCAGCAATTTTCGAGGTTTGGTTCCACATTAATTATATCTTAATTTTAATACGTTGGCTACTATAAAAGCCCAATTTGTCTTAAACCTTTTTTTTTTGTCTTGCATTTGTTAATTTCTCAAGATTGTCTCTGTTTTTGCCTGTCTTCAATTATCATTAATTTATTTAGCTTTTTGTAAGAAATCAAATATTGTCACAATTCTCAGGGAGTATAGTTTTTTTTTTCTCATCATAGATCGAAATCGTTGATTCTTTAATGTTCATTTTAGTTTCCATTTAATTTCCATAAAATGATTTATTCATGAATTTTGCAAGATTTATCTATTCGTGCATAATAAAGTATTTATTAAGAAGAAAAAAAATGAAAACAAAAATATTATATTTAAAATGATATTTAATTATTTTTTTTTCTTCCATCGGCACCATAGCTTTTTTCTTCTCTCTTACATACAAAAAGCCAATGAACTCATATTGAAAGTTTCATAATAATTATGTTGAGTGCCATGGCCACCATCTCGAAATTTCTAGACTTGTACATATAAGTGAATTATATAAAAATTGCATATACTTTTATTATTTATTAAAACAAGTAAATTTTTGAGTTCACTTTTTTTGTTTTCGATTTCGAAATATCATCTACGAAAGAGTTTCGGAGTGGTGAGATTGGGATATTATTGTGGTTTTTCTTTTTTTTAATAATGTAATAATTAAGCTCATTTGTTGTGTGTGAATTGGTCTCAAATGAAAATTGTAAAATTTATTTTATAACAAATTTACTTTTATGAAGAAAATAAAAATAAAAATTCACATCATCTCTATTCAGACAGGATTGGGTTTTCTTTTGCTATTCCAATTTAGTTGGAAAAACTAATTTAATACTATTGAAAATTTTTAATGAACCAAAATTAATGAAGAATAACATGAATGATGGCGAAGCACGCTTCATTATTGCTTCTTGAATGGTTCAACTCGAATATGCGGAAATTTTAGAAAAAAGGAAACTGGATTTTCAAATAAATACTAAAATTATAGTACATATAGACTCAATTCATCACTGCTGCCACTGTATAAAAAATGTCCTTGTATTAGTCATGATATATTCTAAACATGCTCAAAATTTGGTTTGAATATCAAGAATTAATGATCTGTAAATGATAACAATATTATTAATATCAAACATGTGGAGCATCCATCTTGTCTATTCTCGGGCAGCCTACGTAACTAAACGATTTGTCACTTTCATTTAAATTTGTTCTCTTCCATCAATTTCGAGGACATTGCATTTTTCTGCAACCCTGTGGGTCCATTGTAGAACACTATAACATACATACCTGAGTGGAGTATATCCTAGCCATCGTACTTTCGTTTGAGAATCTTCTTGTTGATGTAAATCTGCTCAGTTAGCGTCTTTGGCGAATCATAACTGTCTCAAAAAAGAATGCAAGTCGAGAACTCTGTGCTAGAATAAGGGTGTGGTTTTCATATATGCATACATTTCCGTCTGTATTTTTTCAACATACTTCTTCATTGTCTTTCATTCCAATAATTAAATTAATTAATTAACATACCTTAAATAATCACTATAATATCCTTTTTAAGCCCGCCGCACACTTCAGTGAAGCTATCAAACTACGTTGCCTGGTTATGAGCAAGACGAACTAAGCTCGCTCACGCAGTTCAGGCCTCAACTACGCTAAAAAGCTTCGCACATATACGTATTTTTGGCATTATAAAGTGTAGAATCGATACTTGCAATTGTATATAGTACATATGTCTTCTTTTTTTCGTGGTAGTATCTTCTCGACATAAATGTGTCAAGTGGAAAACTTCAGATTATTTTACCAATATTTTCAATTGCAGGTTAAATAATTTATATATAGAAATGGTTGCAGATCAACTTGAAAAGTTAATTGATTGTGTAAGAAAACACCCTGAAATTTACTTAAATGTCTTCTTCAAATTCCTCTTCAGACAAACCTGATTCGGAATCTAGCTCTAGTAATAATTCATCGATACTGTACTCGCACATTGTATCTCTCTGACGGATTAAATATAACTCCTGGCAAGAATTTTCCAAAAATGTCGCTTAGTTCAAGTGTGTAACGTGGTTAACGAGCCCAACTAAACTATGTAACTATAGCAAGGGTCGTCGCATAGCTTAGCTCAAGTGCGCGACGGGCCTTAGGCTTCCATTTTTGACAAATCTAGAAAAAATTATACTATTCTTCTTCCTTCATCAAATAAAAGCATAGTCGCAATGGTTTGCGCAACTATTTGCATATTTGCAGGATTAATGTTATTTTAAAATAGACATTTCAAACGAAAATAAAACCTAGACTATTTGGCCACCCTGTGTTTATTTGTTTTTCTTATTTTAAATCAATTATAACGATGATATCAAAGAAAGTGACTGATTTTCTTAGAATAAAAATGATTTGCAAATTTTTTAAATATGTAAAAACAAGAATGTAAAAAAAAGAACCAATTTGCATAAAAAGCTTTCAGATAAAACCAGTTTTCGATTTATAAACTTTTAAATCAGCTGAAATGTATTTATTTTTAAAATTAACATTAATTTTTTTTTTGTTTAAATGAATATAAAATAAATTATTGTTGTTCAATATCGTTTGAGTAAAATTAAATTCATTGTTTAATTTGATGTCCTTCGAAAATATTAAATTTACCTTGTTTAGACAAGGTACAAGCTCTCCGCTGTATTGGAAGATTGATTAAATTAAAATAATATATGATTTTTATTCGCGAATGAATTTAAAAAAAAAAACAAAAGAAAAGAAATTACTTACATTTCTCGACATATAAAAGTCAAGATCATTTTGATGAAAAGTTCTTGACACCGAATTATCTACAAATAATTAAAAGAAATGTGAAATCATTTGGCCAAAACGTTTTTTTTTTATTGGCTTTTATTAATAACTTTTTTATATTACTTATTAAAATCTTATTTTATTATATAGAGTGTTTCGGAAACTAAAAATTATTTCGTAAATATTAATAATAGTACAAAATTAACTTTGTGGTATTCCTGAAAAGAGCTATTGAGCCCTTGCAGTATGCGCTGTGACTCCATCTTGTTGGAACCAAAGGGTTAGATGGTTTTTCACAGCTGATCTTAAAATAATGCACATGAATTTTAGTAAATCTTAAGGATTTGCCAGTTGTTTTTGATATCATCAGGTTTCTATTGTTTACGATCCTATTTTTTTAAAGTCTCGATAAGTCTTTATTATAAACAAAACAGAAAGTATTTGATAAAGTAATCCGAGAGAAGCTATAGAGAGAAGGTCTATGATTAGTTTGGACTATACTAAAAAATATAAAAATGAACGCTTAGAACTATTTCATTAAAAATGGAAATGAAAAACGAAAATTCAATATTTTATAAACAAACAAACAAACAAACTTTAAGAGACTGAATTAACATTAAAGTTTGTGGAGTACATTTAACAGATATCAGTTCAAAGAAATTAACTGAAATTAAATAGTACACTTTAATACGTCCAAAGTCAGTAAAGTTATAGAAAAAGTGGAAAGTGCTGGGTAAAGTCTATTGCCTAGTAGTAAAATTTGTGGAGTTCGAATCCTGATTTCACGGGTTCAAATTCTTTCAGTTCATTACTATAATGGTTTTCAAAATTGTACTACACAGAGCAATCTAACCAGACTTCTCAAGTTATATTAATCTATGGTCACATTTACAGTCTGCAAAGCATGTCATCTCAATAATACTATTTGTATAAAAGATATATATTTTTATATCACACAGAGTATTTTTTTACAAATACTAATAACGAAATATCTTGTTTGCAGACTGTGCCATATATGAGAATACAAGTTGACAACTCTAATGTATTAATATTCTTTCTGCTAGAAATTATGGCCAATTAATTTATTTGTTTCTAAACTTTTCTTATTTATTCATCCTTAAGAGACACCTTATCTGTATTTTTCTTTTGAAAAATATATTTTTTTCGCAAAAATCTTATCAAGAATAAAAACAAGATCCTGTTTAATGGTTGAATGAATTTTGTTTATTATCAAGACCTGATAAGAATTTTAAATGATTCATTTTGTTGTTTTTTTTCGGTCTTCAAAGATGAAGTATGAACACCTCAACAGAAGAAAATTGGAATAAAGAACGTCCATCAAAAAAGTCAATAATAATAATTTGCATTATTGTCTCTGAAAAATAAATTTATTATTAATTTTCTTCTGTGATAATATACTGCTTTCTTCCCATAAAGCTTGGTGGGGTGGTATAAAATTGTGATCTCTGTTTTTGATGGATCTTTTTGAGATCGCCTGAGTTCAAAAAACCTATTATAATAAAAGGTCTGTTCGTTTGTCTTTCTGCCTGTCTTTCCCAAGGAATATGAATAATCATTTGGTCAAGTCTTGATCCCTTTTTCTAGTTTAATTGAACTTTACAATGGGAGCTTTTCTAACGTGCTTTGAAGTATCACATAAGAATAGAAAAAGGATATAATATGATATCTCAGAAAATTAATATAGAATAATTTAAATTTAAACTGAATTTGCATTGGCAATTGAGGCGCCTTTTTACTGATTAATAATAATGTATTTTTTTTATTAATATTATTTCCAATCAATTAAATTAAAAAAAATATATATATTAATTTTCCTTACATATGATAACGTCTACTGAAAATCAGCAGATTTTTTCTTATAATTTTTTGACCTATTCTATCAGAGTTTATTCACGTTATTTTTAAAAATATTAAATTATTAATTTTGTTTCTATATGTTCATTTTTTTTATATTTAAATTATTTATATTTTCTCTTTATATACTTTCAGATAAATACAACGAAATTTTTGGTGTACATTCATTTGATTCTTAATCATTTTGATTAACTTTTCTCGAGAGAAATAAGAACTTACTATAAACGATATTTCAACCTAGTCACTTGAAACAAGTCCAAAATCAATCAAAATTAATTAATTATTATTATTTTTAAATTTTTATAAATATTTATAAAAATAATTAAATTTAAGAAGAGAAAATATCTGATTGATTTCTTTCCGTCATGTCAACGTTAATGTTTTGGAATAAACAAAATGCCGCCAATCAAAATAATGAAACGAAAAATGGTAAAAGAAATTGGTTACATGCACCGGATGCACTACTTAATGGTCATGTAGTCTATCTAGTCAAAGTAAGTTCTTCCATATTTATTACTATTATTAAATATCACAGCCAACACAACACAACATAATTTAGTTAAATTGCTTGAAGAGTATTTACACAAACCGTTTTATATTACTCTGAATTATTATTAATATTATTTTATTAAATAAATTATGTTTTATTTTTTCTTTTTTTGCCATTATAGTATTTTGGGAATACTCCAGTTGAACAAGCTAAAGGTATTGAAGTTGTTAAAGATGCCATAAGACGATTACAATTTGCCCAACAAATGAAAAAAGCTGAAACCGGTAATAATTCGAAAACGAAAAAAGTTGAAATTACTGTCAGCGTTGATGGTTTAGCTGTACAAGAGCCAAGAACACAAAAAATTTTACATCAATTTCCATTACATAATATATCATATTGTGCTGATGAGAAAGGTGTTAAGAAATTCTTTAGTTTTATTGCTAAAACTGGACACCAACCGCCATTACAAAATGGTACAATTAATAATTCAACAATAACAACGAATGGTCATACAACCGAAGAAGGACATGAATGTTTTGTTTTTATATCAAGTAAATTAGCATCTGATATAACATTAACAATTGGTCAAGCGTTTGATTTGGCATACAGGTAAATATTTTTGTTATATACATTTTTCAAATTGTCCTAATTCGAATTTGAAAAAGCATAGTTATTTACCATATATGGCTTTATTCGATCCTATTTAATTCACGTTTAGTGAGAAATAACAGAAGAAAATAATTATTATACTAATGTCAGAACTAGTAAGACTTTTGGATGCTATTCCTAACCGTTTGGGGGTTATTTTTTAGGCTTTACATGTTCCTAGAATAATTCTTCGATATTTATTCTATTGTAAAGGAGTCAGGCTATCGGAAGATATGTGTATTTTTCACTATCAAAGTAATATTGAAATGTTTAGAAGTGGTAATACTAAATAATTGCCCAATAACAGTTAGTAGCTTAGTAGCTATGCATAATAGTACTTTAAATCATACAAAATTGTTAGAAAATATTACTTGGTTGTGTAAGCATAATTTATAGCACGTTTTCATATCGAATTGAAACTATCATCAAAACTTGTGATCGATGCTTGCACTTCTACTTATTAATATCCTTGTGTTATATAAAATAGTTTTTCTCCGCAAGTGAATATAAAATAGTTGTTATAATTAAAGTATGCATATTTGTAGGAGAATCCCTCTATAATATAAAATAATTTTTATAATTAAAGTATGCATACTTTTAGACAAATATAAAACTTATTGAATCGTTTATTTAGTGTCCTTGATAAATTTTTTAAATCGTTTAGTATTTTGGTTGTTGTTTATACTATACACATTTTATACTTTCTTGAATCATTAGGAGAAAATATAAGATGTGCATCAGTTCCTAATAAAATTGCATTGTCCTCTACCGACTACATATAGCATAAACAACAACTAAAATACTAAACCAATTACAAAAACTTGTGGTAGGCATGCATGGGTCGGGCCAATCCGTAAAATATTTAGACACAGGCGACATGAATAAATAATGCGGTTATTGCTTACGCCTCATACTTATAATAAAATGTAAAAATTGTATAATATTCGTATTTTTATTTATTTTTTAGGCGTTTCGTAAATGATAATGGAAAAACAACTGAACTATCAAAGGTGCAAGCGCAAAATAAGCAACTTGAAAGATCACTCTCGATATATAGATATCGTTTAAAGGAATTAATTGATATAATACCAAAATCTGATTTGGATAGAATGCTATCACGTTTGGGTGTACGTGATATATTTGAGGTGCCACAAGAGAATGGAATTGTTGAGAATCATTTGAATAGTATTAATGGTAAAACATCAGAATCAGGTAAAATAAAAAAAAACTGTTTTATTTTTAAATATTTCAAATATAACATTTATATATATTTTTCCTGTATTTTTTATAGAAAATTCCATTACAAATGATGATAAATTATTAATTGAAACATCAAATAAACATTTTCCACCAATAATACCGCCTAGAAATTTACAAAATCAAATTAATAATACATTAGATGCTCTAAAACCGGGTGGACAAAAATTAGATGAATTATTACTTAATTCTGATTCAGATAGTGATTTTGATCCGCGTGCTGATGAAAATGATAATGGGAATAAAATTACAAATGATTTATTTGGTTTTGAACCACCAAAAAGTTTTGGTCAACAATTATTTACGAATAATATGAATAATAACAACATCAACAACAATATTAATAATATAATCAATAATGCTAATAATAATCATAATAATAATATAAATAGTATTATTAATCATAATAATAATAATAATAATTTAACAAACGGTATAAATGGAATGAATGGTAATGTACCACCAAAAAGTCCACCACCATTACGTAAGTCCTTGATTTGATGTTATAGAATTTTTATCATATTCAATTCGGAATTCATCATTTTAGTTGCACCACCACCAAAATCTGCAGTACCACGTCGAAGTGCACCAACGACAAATGGATGTATAAACAATAATAATGGAAGTCAAGATCTTTTCGGTTCGACACCTTTTAATCCTAATGCAACAACAATTTTTGATGTAAGTAATTAGTTAGTTTTGACAGGGAATTTTTGAAAATAGAAAATTTTGCATGATTTTTATGAGAACCAAAAAAAAAAAACAATAAATTAATTAAAGTTTCCAAAGCTCTTGTAAATAGAAAGTTAAATTTAATTTATAGGGTTTTTTTTTCTTAATTAAAATTTTCATCTTCTTATTTTTCTGGTTTGGTTAATTTCTTTTAATTTTTTGTTTTTAATTAAATTTTATTAATTTGGCTTGGTATGAAGTTTTTGCAAGAGATTTTATATACTATTTTGCTTTTAGCTTTTTTTTTTACTTTGTATATTAAAAGTAATCAAGCAATTTTTTTAAGGGACTGTGATTTGATGTGGTTACTCGTTAGTTCCCCAGAACTTGACTTTATTCAAATTTATCGGAATGATTGGAAGAAAGCGGAAAATATCCAACTCTAAACATTTTAATCTGACAAGTCCTTTTTTTTCCTGAAACTCTATTGTACGGAATATTTCATTCGGGAAACTCCTCCGGAAAAATAGGCATCTAAAGGCCCCTGTAAACGATCAAATTGTTTGTCAAATTTTATGTGTTTGTCAAACAATGTTAGTGCTTGACGTGTTTGACGAAAATCTTGATTGACGGCAAGTTTGACAAACAGGTTTGATAGTGTGCGGTGGTGTTTGTCAAACAAGATCTCAGTCGTCGCCTGTATTAATCATTGTAAGGGCTTTCCACGATAAGTCGTAAGACACGAACGTCATATCACGACAAGGACCAAACCGAAACTACAGGCAAGTTTGACAAATTTGTTTGATCTTTGGTTTGATCGTTTGAGCTATTGTTTGATGAAAACGTGAAGTTTGACCAACAAAATTGTCGAACAAATTTGATCGTTTACAGGGCCCTTAAGGCGTCAGTTCTAACTTCATCATTATAATGAAGAAAATTGTGGTATAAGTGAAAATGGAATTTTTTCTGATTTTGCTGTTATACACGGTCAGTGAAATTTAATACTAATTTCCAATCTTAAGGTTAAAAATGGACGAAAATGTTCAATGAAAGGAACAAGTAGACAGCTCTTCATTAGAATGAATGGAAATTGAAATTCTGTTAGAAAAACGGCTGATCAAGGAAAATATTTTTCATCATTGGAATTAGAAAAACAATTATAGAAAACAAAATACGTTATATACGTAAGATTTGTCATTTGAAATCTATTTATTAAACTATTTCCTATGTTTTCTACTATTTTTTTAAAAAGAAATAATCTTTGAAATAGGTTAATTTTCCTTTGCAACATTGTTTCCTTCATTATAATGATGACGCTATAACCGACGCCTAAGGCGAAACATGTTGGTTCATTTCATGTATATAACATGTGTTTTTAACTTTTCCGGAAAGTTCAGTTTACGGGATTCGTTTTGGTCTCGAGAATTTCGCTTAAAATAGCTCCGAATATAAGATAACGAACATATTCTAATAAGACTTTGTTAGGTAACCTCATCAATTCTTTATTTAAAAATATTGCTTGATTACTTAAAAAAAAAGATTCTTTTTATTTTCTAATTAATAATAATTAAAACCAACAAAAAAAAGACAACAAAATTAAACCAAGACTTTCCATAATAACCATAAAGCAGGCTCAATTTGGCTCAGATACTTATAAAACAACAACAAATATGAATGAGATTGCATTCAATATGAATGGTAACCTAGGAAATAACAGTGGCGGCGGTGGTATATTTGATGATGAAATTAAAAATCCATTCAATGAATCTGGTATATATGATATGAATGATACAAAATTGAATAATACTATAAATAAATTGGACAGTCTACTTAATACGAATAATACTTCAATACAAGTTACAACATCATCAATGTTTTTAGTTAATGATAATCTCAAATTATCATCACCATTATTAACAATGAAACAAGAGAAAAATAATCCATTTGGTGATGAAAAAATTACACCACCACAACCAAATGAAACACCAAATAAAGCAACAAAATCAATTGTAAATCCGTTTACGAAAAAAGGTGATATATTTTTAGGACCAAAACCATCGAATTATGATGCATTAAGAAATTCACCAGAAATTGAAGCAATGCTAAGTAATAATAATAATAGTAATAATAATAGTACTATGATGTCGTCGTCATCAGCATCAACAACACCGACAACAAATGGGAAGAATTTCAAAAAAGAATCATCACCAATTAATTATGATATATTTAAAGAGGCAGCATCGGCTGCATTCTCTGAACTAAATAATAGTGGATCATTTGGAAATGGCACAAAGCATGCAAATGAGTTTTCTAATAAAATGGCTGGGCTTAATTTTAATGCACATTGTAGCTCTAGTTTTGGATCTAATAACCATCAGGTATCTTTACCTTTTTTTTTCTTTTTGTTTTAATTTTTTTATAAATATTTTTTTTTTGTTTTATTTCTCTTCATTAATTTAATAATTTTCCGTTTTAATGGTGTTTGAAATTAGGTTCTTCTTTTTTTGTTCTATATGCACCACTAACATTAATCTTTTATTATAATTGAATTATACAGGACGGATCAAAAATAATTGAACTTGTTTGAATAACACTAATTAACTACATAGTAGCATGAATATGGCCAGTTACTGTAAATTATTTTTTGAGGTATTAAAGTTTTAGACGTCTATAAAGACGACCTGAATGAAAATAAACATAGTACATAGTATCATCAATGAAATAATAATTATATTAAGGAATAATCCCCACTTGCTCGCTCTCGGTTGTAAACGCAAATGAGAAATGAAGCTGATTCAAAGGTTCTTTACTTCCAAACGTATAACCCTAACAGTATTCAAACCTTTTTATGCCCTATGGTACTTGTCACTAAGTGTGTAACACATCGAAATAATCATCGTAGAAGGGTTTCAAGGGTATGGTTGTATAGGGAATAAAAGTTATATAGATTTCTGAATGTCCGTCCGTCCGTTTGTCCATATACAGTGGCTTTTCGGATTTAATTGGAATACTTGTTAACCAATATTGTTTAAATTAATTACATTGGTTAACTAAATAAATAGACGATACCATGTCAAATTTCAGCCAAATCCGTCAAAGAATAGTGGAGAAAGAAATAATTCTAGGAGAAAATAAGGTTGTTAATAAAGTCTTTTTGATGTACTTTTTAAACGAATACATCGATTTGAATAAAATTTGCAGATTAGACTTATGCTGCAAATTAAAAGAAATTTTGAGAAGAGGAAACAAAATTATGAAGGAAAATCCTTGAAATATTGTTAGTTTTGAGAGTTTTTCTCTCCCATTTCTACCATAGGGTATCAAAAAATCATCTATAGGCCGATTTTCAGTTACTATATATTTTTTATATTATCCTGTTTAGACCGATATTTACATATGCCAATCTGGTCTCTCCAATGTGGTATCTTTATTTCCAAGTTCAAATAGATTGGAATCTGTTCAACGCAGATTCGTACATTTTGCCTTAAGGTATCTTCTTTAACTTAAAAACAACTGTTCCGATTTCGATGAAATTTTTGGATTTAATACTTTGGAGTCAAATTTAAATTCTATGCTACAAACCAGTGGTTGAAACGAAACAAGGGATGAGCGCTCTACTATATAGTCGGTTTTATATTTTCTGATCAATTTTGTTTTTAAGAGTTCCATTCTAGGATGGGCATAGTATATTGTATTTTATAATTAAGATGAATCTACGAATTATATTATATCTATTCAAACAGGTTCAGTTAGATTTTGTTCCATTCCTGTTATCTTTCAAATTTCGAATAACAATATTGTAAAAACAATTTCTTCTTTCTTTCCTAATATGAAACTAAACACCAAAATGTACATTACTTCGGTAAAACACTGTAAACGATCATTTTTAAATGATCCTAATGATATGTTTTAATTATTTTATATAAAAATATTTTTTAATAAAACAATTATTTGCTTTCTAGATTAAAAAGTAAATGAATTTAAAAAAGACATTTTTGCTTGGTTCCAAGGCATTTTGAAATATTTCAAACAAGATTCTTTTCTTTCCTGCCTATAAGCTTCGGAGCATACAAATTTTCGGGAAAAAACTCTTTCGTTATTTATGCTAGAGATATAAATAAAGAGAAGATATTGAAAGTTCAAAAAAGCTTTTTTAGACCTATAAGCAAAGATATAAATGAGTATAGAGATATATATAATTCTAAACAGCTTTTATTTAACATGAGTAACATGAGTAAACTAAATTAGGTCTTATGGCAAGAGCTTAAAGCTCCTAAAAGTTCCTTCCATAAGATCTAATGTAATTTACTCATGTTAGTCATGTTAAATGAAGGCTGTTTAGAATTTTACATATCTATATACATATTCATTTACATCTTTGCTATACCATAAGTAAATTACATTAGGTCTTATGGCGTGAGCTTTAAGTTCCTTAAAAACTTTGCCATAAGATCTCATGTAATTTACTCATGTTAAATAAAATGGTTTTTAGAATTTTTCATATCTTTACTCATTTATATCTTTGTTTGCGCTTCCAAAAATAAAAGAAAAAATATAAAAAATATATTTTTTATTTTATAAATAAGATTTTTAATATTAAATTAATATAATTTTATTTTTTTTTCAATTTATTTTCAGAACAATTTCAATCCAACTAAACAAATTTTAGTCGATGATTTTTCTCTGGAAAGTTTAGATCCATTACGAAAGTAAATAATTTTCAGTTTTCTTTTTAAGAAATACTAAAAAAAAAAAAAAGAAACGAATAAGAAATTTTTGTTAAAACTAATTCAAAACATTTTTTTTTTAAAATACAACAAATCCAAAAGGAATTTAATATTGAAAACTTTTGAACTTCTTAAATTCCAAGAATATATTTTAAAATAAAAGTTTAAAAATAAAAAAAGTGATAAATAATCAATAAAAAAAAAAACTTTTCCACTATTTTTACTATATCCATTATTTTTTTCTTTACAATTATTATAATTATTTTTATTGATAATTTTTTTTTTTTTTTGTTTTGTATTAAAAAAATTAATCAAAAAGTTTAACTAAAACTAATAAATCAATTTATTATTAATTATTATTATTCTATTATGTATTATTATAATTATTATTCAAAATTTAGTGTTTAGAAAGGACATCACTAAATTATACAAACAAACAAAAAGAAAAAAGAAAAACAAATAATAGTTTGTGAAAAATAAGTAAATTTAGGAAAATGAAAAGAAAATGGCGCGTTTATATTTGTTATTGCGAAAATATTCTAATTTAAAATGTTGTTAAATTTTATATAGTTAAAAATCTTGATTTAAAAAAAAAAAGCAAAAAAAAGCTTATATATTTAAAAATAATATGTAAAGATAAAAGTTAATATTAAAAAGTTTTCTTTTTGTTGCTCTTTTGTTCTTTTAAAACGCGCTTAGCTTTTCTTCTTGTAGAAAGATTTCTCAAATGGAATATTTTTTTTTTTTGCTAATACTTATAAACAATACAATAATTATTTTTTTTTTTTTAATTATGAATTTGGTAGATTTTGTGGCCTTAAATATAAAAAAGAAAAATTAGCTTCAATTTTCTTATTTTTTTTTAATGCAAAGTTTTTTTTTTTTTACTGGCCGAATATTAAATTAATATTAAAAAATAGATATGGTACTGTGCAGTAGATCTGTAAGAAGACAATTTGTATAAAGTTTTTATTTTTAAGCCAATAAAGATTTAGTAATATATTTAAGAACATTTTCTTTTAATAATATTCATCGATTTTTTTGAAAAAATGAAAATATCGATATTTTTTTAGAAGCCAGTATATTTTGAAGAGGTTTTTCTTAGCTTCTCAAATTACTATACAAAATATTTAGAAACCGTAACAATAAATCCTAAAATATCCTTGTGAAAGTATTGAAATACCCTCAAATGATCGAAACACTAAGGAATGAGTAAATCCTTTCGTTACTAAAGATAAAATATATTTTCTTTCCTATTATCGAAGTATGATTAACGATAAAGTATCGAAAGCAAAGTGTAACTAATGATAAAGTATGGAAACTTCCCATCCTTATCGTACCGCCGTTTTTCAAATTTTGACTGTTCTTTTTCAAACAATTTTCTATCCACTGCTGACATAGACAGAACTAAACATTTTACGTATGTGTGTAAAATTTTACAAGATTTGGGACCATATATAAGATTCCAGGGTAATTTTATAAGACTCCGTCCGATTTTTAAGAACATTTTATTATCTCTCTTCCTGATGGATTTTACCTATGAAAACAGCACATACTCTTGCTATGAATAATAATGATAATAATTAGATGAAAAATTTGCTTTTCAATTCGACTTAAAATCAGGACAAAGTTTCCAGCAATAGTATATTATTTACCAAAATCGAACTTCGATTTTTGGGAAAACTGGACTTCTGAATGGTTTATAAGCTGTTAGTTCCCATGAAAGGACATTTGCTTTAATATATCCCGAACAAGTAATTGTTATAATATCTTCATTTCTTTATTTGAAAGCTCCTTACTAGGGCATGCTTTCAATAATTGATTAATTGAGTAAACAGAATTATTCCAATTTTTTTTCAAAATTTTGACTTCTGGCTATTGTAATAGGAACCGAATTAATTGGTAAAAGACCATCAATTATTCAATTATTCATTAACCTCGAAAACGAATTATTCAACCATTATCTTACATTGTCTTTCCAATAAACTGTTAAAGATATTTGTTATCGACTGGATCGCAATCACAACAGCTTATCATTATATAGTTTTTTTCTCATTCCACCTTATAAAATTTGCTACTACCTCACATCCTCTTATCTAGAAACATATTGTATACACAGTAAGGAGATTCTTCTTTGGCTTGTACTCTTAAATTTTAGGCGAAAAACTTCTTTTTACCAATTTCCTTAAAACAAAGGAAGTGCATAAATTGTTGATTCAACACGATATAATATTAACGATATTGTTATGTTTAAAGCTTTTTGGGTTTTGTAATTCAATTAAAGTTAGGTTCTTGTATTTGCTAAAGTATTAAGTTACACTACAGTACAAAATCAATGGATACTAAGAAAATAAATAGAAGTAATCGAGTTAATCAACTGAAGGTAGAACAGATGAAAAGAAAAAGGATATATCTTTGGTCCCAGGTAAAGTATACGTTAAAAATCTTCTTCTATTTTTTGTTCGTATTGTAACGTGTAATGAGAAATTTGCTGTCATAAATTTCTCATTACATCCTCGGTTGAACAAAGGACCAAACCGAAGTCTCATTAAAGCAGAACATGATGATTGTATCGATCTACATTCTAATGCTGAATAATCATTCGTTTCTATGATTGTAATAATTGAATTACCAATTTCGAATCACCATGTCGGTTTTTTCAAATTGTTCAGAAGACACAAAAAACTGATTTTCTGACAAACTATATGGGATTTAAGACAAATTTTTTTGAAAGTGCTAACCATTGGACTGCATCATAACATACTGAAATGGTTTTCTTTAATATAAAAGTGTCGAAAAAACAGCTGTTACAGATTTCTGAGATGAGCCCTTTTCAAAATTGATACAAGAACTCAGCTGGTTTTAGTAATTAAATGGCAAATACAGAATGTTCATCATAAGACAGTCAGTTTATTTATTACAATCATTGTATGAGTGGGCCTCTTTTTGGAAAATAGAGGAAAACTTTGAACTTTCGACTGACTGATTGTTTGTTTTGTCCTGGACATTCGTCGCAGAACAAGTCCAACTCCGTTATTTCTTCAGGAACGTTTTCACGAATATAATTATTTAAACATTGATGTCATTTGAGAACTGGCAATGAGAGATTCTGCGTATAATCAAACTCCAAACACATGACCGTGCTACCAACCACTTGAGACTGTTCAGTGATTTCTTTGATTTTAGAGTAAAATGTGGATACCGTTACGAACGGTTTAAAAAAGACGTCAATTTTAATGACTTTCAAGTTATGCCAGCGCGAACTTACCCTCAGTGACCTAAAAACATTAGCTTCAAGGACCATTTCTTGCATATTTGAAAATCATTAACTACCCAAATAATAACGAACCATGGAAACGTCCCATTTTGAACCGTGTAGTTAATTTCTTGACATTTTGAGCACACGTCCATTTGTGGTCTCCCAAATGACAAATTGAAATTGACTTTGAAATAGTTCACATAAGCTAAATGTCTTCAATTAGTTTCGAAAACAGTTATGAGTGCCTTTTGGTGATGGAACAAGCGTCTATACGTGAAGATAAAAAAACGGCGAAAAAATACATTTTCAAGAAAAACCGACATGAGCCCTTTAAGAAACTGGTGATATAAAATTGTCCTCCTCAAAGACATGACAAATATAGTCATTGACATTCCATTTGCAAATTGTAATTATTATAACATTGAAAATTTATTATCTTCTAACAAAAAATTATAATTTTTACATAAAAGAAACATTAGCATAATTTCATAATTTCAAAATTTCCATGGTGTTTTAACAGGAATCGTCATAAAAATAATAATAATAGGCAAACCATAAAATGCATTCAGTCTCAAAAAATTTTGTCACTAAATCATTTCTATAAATCCTATTCAAAATAAATGATTAATTATGTTCAATTCTCGTCTTTTGACATTTATCCGTTTTTATGACGGCACTATTCAAAGCCGGCTATATATACTTGTATACAGTCCCCCGCACTTTGGTAATGATTAATTACAATATTAAGAACCAGAAGCCGGTTTTGAATTGTCAATAGAACATTTCCTTCGGTTCAAAATTACATAGGATCGATTCTAAAAAGCAATTTAATTAGGAATTCATTTAAGAACTTGAATAGTAATTATCGATTTTTTTTTCTCTCTCGTAATTTCTAATGAAATTTGTAATCTCGAATTTGATTGTATTCATTGGGTTTCTGCCTTCACCTCTGGAGTCTATAGAGATACACATAGATCAAATGGTTTTAGAGGACAATAATCAAGAATTGGGAAAACATTAAAGAGATACCATTCATGCGCCTATGTAATAGTTTCAATTATAAAGGCACGTGCTTTGCATATCAAGAATTTATAGGTATAAGAGTTTAGATCATTTCACTCGTTTCATTGAAGAATCTCGATAATTCGATGTGGACACGTTGTTTTATTTTTTTATTTATAAAGATTTTATTCTTCCATGACATATTATTAATGTGTTCAACATGTTTAATAACATTTTAAATGACTTCATTTCATTTGGATAACCATGTTTACCTTTGGTTTAAAAATTTCTGCCGCAACTTTCAAATATAATTCTAATCATAATTTTCGGGCATAATTTTCTAAAATAATGAACTTTTCTTTTTTTTAATAAAGTGAGAAGATTTTCGGTATTATTTCTTTTATGAAATATTTATAAACAAAAAAAAAAGCAATTTAAACTCTTTTGTAATATTAATTAATTTAAATGAGATTGTATTTTAATTAGGGTTTAAAATTTTGATCAACTCGTTTCCTTTTTATTTATTTTACGTGATTCAGATTTTGTATATTATTTAAATAATTACATAAATAATATTCCAATGTCTGATGTGTCTGTCCCATTTCTACACCTGCCTAAAAATAGGTAATTATATTGCTGTCGGAGTGAACAAATGCCATAAGAAAGCTCGTGCTTTTTTAAATTTTTTAATAATTTTTTTCCAAAAACTTTTTAATTTCTTGAATAGTTTTTATTTAGTGTCTTTGATACATTTTTTAATTGCTTTTAGTATTTTGGTTGTTGTTTATACTATATGTAGTCGATAGAGGACAATGAAATTTTATTAGGAACTGATACACATTTTAAATTTTCCTAATGACTCGACTTTATTTTGAATTTTCCTCACGGGACCAATATTGTTATAAAGGGTGATCCAACTTCAGTTTCCGAATTTTAAAACAAAATAAAACACACAAATTTAACGAAATATACTGATTTTATTTTTTAATCACAAATGTTATGCATTCTGCGGTTTTTTTGCCTTTTACTATTAGATATTTCCATATCCCGTGGAAGAGATGGAAAATCACGTTGCTTGAAGATCTTTCATATAATAATAGTTTTCGCACTATATACCAAATGTACTCAAGGCGTCCATCAACTGGACTTGTACATTTGGCTGTCCAGGAACGATACTTAAGAATCAAGATTTTTCTATAAAATTGCATTGTCCTCTACCGACTACATACATATATTTTAAACAATACCCAAAATACTAAAAACAATTTGAATTTCTATTTAATGTAAAGACGTCTACCTCTCATCAGTCCTAGGATGGGATATCTTACAAGTAACATTTTTTATTATTTTCAAAACTTAATTATCTTTAAAAAAAATCTTGTTTCTCGCTTGTTTCCTTAAAAACCATAAAATTTCTGTACAAAAATACAATCTAAGCAATTTTTGGTTTATATATACATTTTTGCTTCGTTGAAATCATTAAATCGTTTCTGTGTAACATTTCAACTCCACAGTTATTATCATCATCATCATTATCATCGTTGCCATGTCCTTTGGGAAAGGCGTACCAAAACTCTGATTGACCTTAAATTGATCCGTTACGAAGCACTTTTTTGTGATATATGAGACCCTCATAAAAAGTCATCCCACAGAATTCATATGTACTATATATACAGATTTTATTATTGTTTCCAGTAAGTTGCTGAAGAATTCTTTTGTAAGTATAAACAGTGTTGCCATTTTAATAATGTTTGCAAATTTTTTGAAACTTAAGAAAAATATGGGATTCCTGATATGCTAAATTACGGGGAAAATTACGAGTACTCATTCTATATCCTTGATATGATCTTATGAAATAATTGATTTCCAAAGTTATGAAGTCACCATTAAAAATAATTTTAATATGCGCCTGAAAATATACAATTTTTCTAATTTTCTGATGCAAATTTGTAAAATCACAAAAGAATTTTTGAAAGTTGTTAGGTCTGAGACTATTCAGAATTTCAGAATTTTTTTTCTAATTCATCCCAGAACAGGACTACTAGTAATACTAGTACATATCTTGGCAACACTTTACAAGATTTTCATCATCATTATTAACATTTTTTCCATCGATTTTTAGTTCTTTTGCAAGAAAAAAACCTCCCATGAACAGATTCGGCAAAAAAACGTTATGATTTGATTAAACTCTGTCTTCAGCCACAATATCCTTCCTTTTAGGGAGGATCAAATTAATATCTTCCTGAAATAAAAAAACAAAACATATAAAAAAACTCAACTGCGGAACGGTTCCACCCACTAATCTTGAGTTTGGTGGACATGATCATATGCCAAATGACCCTCATCATAAAGCGGTACTTAAGCGAAAATATAGAATGATAAAAAAATGTTTTCTTTTTTTTTTTTTTTTTTGTTCTCGGTAGTTTTTTATGATCTCATAGAGTGTCTTGATTGCTATTTTCTTTGCAACATAATTTTGTTGTGACCAAAATGCAATAACAAAATAGCACACAACCATAGGGAATATAATCTAGTAACAGTAACAACTATAATATATATAACATAGCAACCTAATATCATGCCACCCTAAAATTTTCATCCACCCACAATTTTCTGTATAATATATGCTGTGGTGGCCTTTGAATTATTTATAGAGAATTTAGCCAGGGTATGTGACCCGTCTCATTTTCATATATTTGTTCAATGGCGTGTTATACTTGTCGCCACTAAATTGCGTTAAATATGGCTCACTGGGTGGCACCCAAGAATATAAATATTAACCAAAGAAAAGGCAGAATTTATATGTTCATGTTTTGGAACGAAACAAATTGTATTAACTTTTTTGATTGTATATGATTTTGTAATCGGGCAGTTTTGCTGAATTTATATAACTATTTATTTTTTTTTCTGGAGAGGTTTATTAATTTTCGAAGCATAATTATATATTGTATTTGAAATTACAGTGAAATTTATTCAATGCTACTGATTTTGTAATTGTTAAGTTCTATTGAAATTTATAATGATCTTTTCTTATTAAAAAAAAATAGTATTGAATTTCAAACAAATCGAATAATAAATTAATTTATTCTAATTAACTAACTTCTAAAACAATCATTTTATTCGAAATTAATTAACATATAAAGAAAATATGTCCAAAAACAAATTTGTCTGTTGATCCCACTTCTTTGATTGACATTTCCTTGAATCGAAAGGCCCTTTAAAAAAAAACAGAAAATCAAATGCCGCCTTCCTCAATATATTAGAAAAATTACATATATGTAAATATTTATCGGCATATCGGTAGACAAACTGACTGCATTTGATAAAATAAAAAGAAAATATCAAAAAAACCAAATACTAACTTTGAACATAAACCGTCATATCGAATGATTTGTAATCGAAAACGATCGATTGAATAAGAACACGTCACAAAACACCGTCATAACATGAGATTCGTGATAATACGTGATCATATTGCATGGGAAAACTCCATTCCATGTATAATTATTCGATTAGTTTGTAATTTTTTTTTTAATCCGGATTCGATCGAAAAATGTCCAGACTATATTTTCGTTTAGTATGCCGAAGATAAATTTTTCTTAAAATCATGGAAATTTCTCTAGAAAGCAATAATATAGTGGTTATAGAATGTCTATCATATTGAAGACCGACAAAAGGCCGATGATCAAAAGTTATATTTGTCAAAAAAATATTAATGAAAAACTTAAAGAAACAAGAATTTTGGTAATAATTCAATTTAACTGATCGTGCACTAACTGAATTGATAATTGTAGGTGGTGGTATCGGTGATCAGGTGGATATAGAATATCGATAAAGGGATTTTTTAAAAACAAAGCAAAAACGATCAATATATGAACATATAAGGATGACGGAATTTATTATGATGTATTCTTTGACGTTTTTGACAATTAATTTGTTTGACAATTCTTTTTTGATGAGTTAATCAAAACTGTTTGACTTTCCCGAAATAAATATTTAAAATTTATTTTTATTCATGATTTGGCAATTTCATTTCAAAGTAAGACCTTTAGTGTTACAATATAAAAATAGACGTCACACTGCAACTATCCTAGACTATCTAGTATATTAATATATGTTACATATTTTCCATTTGGGTTATTGACCTTTCCCATTTTTCTAACAGGCGATTATCCTGCCACTATAAAACTTCCGGGTTTTCGAGATGACAAACTAAAACAAGTCATTGTCATGGATTTCTTTTGAACTCAAATTGACACCAATAAAGTAAGTCGTCAGATACTGGAACAAGTGGTAGTATTTATGATGGTGCAAGGACTATACGGTCGATGTATGAAAAGTTCACTGCCAAACTTCCTCATTTTCTGACGAGTGCATTTGCATTGGATCGACTTCACAGTCACGTATACTATAATTTTATAGTGTTTTATTACATACTAGATGACCCGACAGACTTTGTCCTGTCCAAATTTCAATAAATTTGTTTGTGATCATTTTGTGGATTTGTATAAAGCTATTGAAAATGTTTATACAAAGTAAAAATAAGAAAAAAACGTTTTTCTGCTACAAAAATCCCATTGAAGAAAAGCACTTCAGTTTTTCCTGAATTTTCCAATTTTCTGGGCAAATTTTCCCATTTTTCTTTCTGTAAGAACCTTATTCGCACTACTACGACTATTTTAACAAAAAAATGAGCAAAATCGGTTCTCAAGTGATGTGCTTACCAACGAACAGCATTTATTTTTTATTTATAGAAAATTCCTTTTAAAATTTAATTGAACGAGTTTTAACAAAAAGAAAAAAAAAACGATTGATAATTGATCGATTTGATGTAATGTTATCAAAAACTGTTAATTGAGACATCTGCAAGAAAAAAATTCGTTTAGATTAAATATTTTGACTAAAATCACATCTCATCAGTCACATTTTTATAATTTTAGATAAAAATTAGTAATAAGTTAAATTTAATCCTTTGAAATGTCATAATCGATCAAATTTTTTTATTTTCCTATTAAAACCCCTCAGAACTTAGTTCGCTCAAACGGAATTCGTATATGAAAAATAGAAATTGCATATGTCCTTCTCCTTTTCAGATACATTTTTAACCATTGTTATGATTATTTATGATTTCTTCGTCAAACCCCCAAAATTTCTCTACAATTCGAACAACGATATGTAATTGATCATTGCAATTTATTATTATTATAAAACATATAGTAACTGAAAATCGGCCTATAGCCGATTTTTTGATGTTCTATGGTAGAAATGGGACAGAAAAACTGTCAAAACTGACAATCTTTCAAAGTTTTTTCTTCATAACTTTGTTTCCTCGTTTCAAAATTTCCTTTAATTGGCAGACCCTAATAGCAAGAGTCTATTCTGCAAATTTTATTCAAATCGGTGTATTAGTTTTTAAAGTACAGCAAAAAAGACTTTATGGACAGGCTTATTTTCTCCTAGGATTATTTCTTCCTTCGCTATCCTTGGACTAATTTAACTGGCATTTACTACAGTGGTTTACAAATTTTCCAATTAAATTCGAAAAACCATATCAAAAAACGACAAAACTTTTTGGTTACCCTGGTTTTTGTTTAATAACTTCGCTCTCTATCAGTGGATTTTGCTGAAATGTAATACCAAATCCAGTTAAGGAATAAGCAACTCATATTCTAAATTTCAACAAAATCAGATAACGTGTTTTTGAGTTATCTTGCACATAGACGGAATGACATGCATTAATCGATATAATTTTTAATTCTCTACACAGCCATATTGTACCTTTAAAATTTTTATACGATAACTATTTCGATGTGTTAAACACTTAGTGACAAAACTAATATACCCTCTGGTAGTACCTACCATAGGGCATAAAAAGAATATAATAGAAGGATATATTTAATAGAAACTGTATGCACGAATCTAAAAGAGGCGTTTATGTAAAAATGCACTTTAATACATCTTGAATAGGGATGATAGTCGTTATAAGGATGCACAATATGATGTGTTAAAATCACAAGTCTCGACTACTCAACACTTTGAAGACAATGTTGCAAAAACTTCCATTTATAATATGATATATGTATAATAACTTTATTCATCAAGATTTTTAGAGTATAAACTTCCTTCTGAGGAGTAGTATAATATCCTACTTATCCGTCCATTAATGTTTTATGTGGATTTCTAAAAGTATAAAAAAAATCATCATCATTATATTTCTTCCATAAACATCCAACTGGCAATCATTATTAAGAACGTAATAATTGCATTAAAGAAATGAATGAAATTAAAAGAAAAAACTTTAGTCAACTGCTTTCAACTAAAAAAAAAGAAAAAAGAAGCTCTTTAGTAAAATTTTATTAACTGCAAAACCATAAATTATATTTCCAGTCTTCTTAAAATAATTTAGTGAAGCCAAGTACTCAAAGATATACTATGTACGAGTATAATATATTTATATAGTAATTTGGCAAGAATGGAATATAAAACATGATGTGTGGAAATGGACGCCTTTTCGTCTGTATCTCCCGAAATATGATTTTCTTCTTTTAAAAGAAAACTAAAAAAAAAAAAAAACCGAAAACATAAAAATTTGCTGATTTAAAGAAAATTTGAAATTCAAATATTATACGCGTTCAAAAATTTACACAAATTTCATATTTTCTATGTGATTAAATGTAAAGGAAAGAAATTCGTTATGCTGTTTGAATTTACAAAGAAAGTCTTCTTATAATGTTAAATTAAGTACATTAACAATATTTTATAATGTTAGCAAAATTATATTAGTTGTGTGAATGAGTTTTCATGACTTTGCATTAGATGGTGTAAGTCATGCTATGCCTAAGACGAGTGAATGGGCATTACATGTATTTGAAAGGGTTAGACAAACTTCAAAACTTACTATATGACATTACATATGACATTCGATTGAAAATGGAAGATTATATGTGCCAAATAAACAACATTTGTGGAAAGTTTTACTTTTCTATGTTAATCAAACGAAAAAACCTGCGGAAAGCTATTGCTTGTTTATAGAAACTTACGGTGACCGTGTTCCAAGCCAAACCAATTGTGAAAAGTGGTTTAAATAATTTAAAACAATTTAGAAACGAACGTGGACCGAAAAAGCTTGAAAATGAAGAATTGAAAGCATTACTCGATGAAGATCCATGCTAAACTCAAACAGAATTGCCAACATCACTAAATTTTGATCGATAAACTGTTGCAAAATATCTCCAAGATATAGGAATAATTTAAAAACATGTAACTTAGTCTTATATGAATTAAAAGAAATAGACATCAAACGTCGAAAAACCAATTGATGGCGATGAAAAATTGATCTACTTCGAAAAGCAAAAGTAAACCCTGGCCAACCAGCCCCATAAACGTCAAAACGAAACATTCATTCAGATAAGATTATACTCTGTATTTGGTGGGGTCTGAAAATTGTGATCTATTATGAGTTGCTGGAACCGCCTGATACTATTACTGGTGTTGTCTACTAATGATAACTAATGCGTTTGCAGCGAGCTGTAGAGAAAAAACGACCTGAATGGCTGAATAGACACAATAAATTAATTTTCCAGCATGACAATACCAGACCACATGTTCTTCAACCGGTTAACAATTACTTAGAAAGGTAGGACAGGGAAGTGTTACCCCACCAGCCTTGTTCACCAGACATAGCTTGTTCATATTACCACTTATTCCGGGCGATGCAATTAGCTCTTTCTGGAAAAATTTGGCTGAATAATTGGATCTCTTCCACAGACCAGGATTTCTTCAAACGCGGAATCCGTAAATTACCTGAGAGATGTGCGAAGGTTGTAGCTTCAAATGGACCATATTTTGAATGAAATGTAAATACATATTATGTAGTTGTTAAATAAACGTGTATTTTTACCAAAAATAAACATGAAAAGCGATAGGATGAATTGATGATAAACAGTTCACCATATCGTTAACAACATTATTATATTCTAACGTATTTGAAGCATCCATTAGGGCTAGGCTAGGCTAAACCACGAAGAGCAGGATCAGGTTTCAATTCAAATGTAAGTAAACATGTAATTAAGAATTTATTGTGCTCCGAAGTAAGTCGCAAGTAAAACACGGCTTACTTGAAAATCTTTTTACTCATCTCGAAATGATAGAAGACATACTTTCTAAAATCTGCAAAATGTTTGACTTAAGATGAAGATACAACAGCGTCGGTGGTGTAATGGTCAGCATAGTTGCCTTCCAAGCAGTTGATCCGGGTTCGATTCCCGGCCGACGCATTCTCTTTTTTGTATAATATTTGTAATTACTACAAAAAGGGGGGTGGGTGAGGCCCTATACGGGGTTTAATTATATATTATTTTTTTATAACTTTACCAGCTCAGAATTTAATTTCATAATTTGTTTTCGATTCACTGTAATACAGAATGGTTTATACTATATATTAGATACAATATATTTAGTATGGACCAGATCTGATTAAGAATTATAGCCTGTTCAATTTTTATTGACAATATCGGATGAAACTGTCCTATCGAAATATTCAAACTCCAATTTTGATATAATCAATCTCCTAAAAATGGGAGTTTTCTTATTCGTCAAATAAATAAATCAGTTGTAATTGTCCAATTACCCAAAAAACATACATTTCTCTTGTTTTGAATGAAATAAATTACAATTGTCACAAACGAAGCTATTCCATTAAATACGAACATTCTTCTAAATGGCACTACACAAGACTATAAATGGTAACATACTTAACACCATTCACACGCAATTATCTCATTCTTATATCCAAGGCAAAGTTATATTCCCGAAAATCGAAATATCTTGAATATACGCAATTATTTACGGATGTGAAGTGTTGTACTTCAAACAGTAGTTTTAGTTCACATTAATAAAATTTCCTGGTCGAAGAATTTTGCTATCATTTCGGGTATTTTCAAGTATAGCAGTTCAAATCCAAAGTATATGGAAAATCACGAATATTAGTACCGCAACAAATTAAGTAATTTCACGCGCCAAATTGTTGTTTTTTTTCATCATCGATTTTCGATGTTTATTCTTTTAAGGTTTAATCGAAGGGACAATTTATATATATATAAAAACAACATAAACGTACGCCTCTAAATAAAGCATAAGGATACCTATAGAAATCCAAGGAATACATTATCCATTTCCATATAGTATAGGGGACTCCAGGTGTCTCACGCCCTTCAAAATACGATTATACCTTTTGACTTTTGTTGTGCTTTGGAACATACATTTTTTTTTCTTGTTTTGTTGTCGTCCTTAATCACAATTCTAAAAATGATTTAAAAAGTCGATGTCCTTTTATATTAACAAATAGAAAATAATATATAATTTTCCAAAACCGCTTTTGTCGTCATAATTAATTGTTACTATATATTTGAAGGGCTATAATTTCATACTGAAAATCTTTGTACAACCCCAAAAAAAAGAACCAAATAATCGCATCCCTTTTTTGCATTTCATAAAATCAAAAAGGAATTATTTTCAAGCTATTAGAATAATGTGAAGACGAAAATATCAAAACTGCAAAAAAAAGGCAACCTTAGGCGGCTTTGATTGTTCATTTTTTGTAACAAAAAAAAATATATATCCTAATGGTTTTGGTTACTGACACGCCCACCAAAAGACGTATGTGACATTCTTGTTGTTACTGTTTTCGATATCATAAAAATCTGCCAAAATCCTATTTCTCATTCATATACTATAGAAGTGGTGAACGACATATGGGAAAATCTCGAAGCCCTGTTCATTGAGCATTTTTTTTCTTTTTTCGATGAAATTAGTTTATGTTCAGGGATGATCACTTGGAACGTTGACGACACCGATTAAGAACGTTTAGGGTATAATTGTAATGTGCAAGTTTAATTGTGCGACAGGATTTAAAAGGGTTTATACTGGATTTGGTAACCATTTCATTTCTATGAGATGTCGTTTAATAATAATAATTTCTGAAATAATAAATTAACGAATTTTATAGAATATTATACTTAAAATAATTACTACGTCAATAAATGCACATTAATATGAGTTTATCTTGTATATTTCCTATCAGTTTGCCAAATCCAATTTTCATTACTTAATGGCCATCGTAATATAAATTTTTCAAAACCTATATTTTTCATACACAAAAGTAAATACAAAGCAAATTACTTTTGAGTTGGTTTAAGAGTTAATACTATAATACTTAGAGTTTAACAATGCTGCAATTCTTTTGTTAGGTTCGGTGTAAAAGTGTTTATTATTTCTCCTGACGAAATTGAATACCAAAATTATTTGATTTCACATAAACTTAGTTTAGTTACGACAATTGTGAAAAGGTGCTTTAAGCTTTTTAGCGTGAAAGTATACAATCTTAATGCATACATAAAATGCAGGAGTTCTACTCCTGATCCAACTTAGAAAATGCAATACTTTTAGAAAGAATCGATCAAGCTGTTTTGTAGTTATTCAAAATCCCAAATTTTTTTTTGTTTTATGTGATACCATTATTTACAAATAAAAAAATTCCATTTTCACTTAATCAGCAAAGCCAAATTGCCAAGGTATACTGGCAATTGACATACAAAGTGTGTCAGTGCACTGGCAAAAAACAGACTGTTTTATAGTGATGAAAGGTATCCCAAAATTCACGCAAGAAATAATTTTGGTAGAAAAAAATGGTAAAGTTTTTATTAATTCATAAACTATAGAGAATAGGATTATGTATGGAATAGCATATCGGGAAAATGGCCTCCACGGTTTTGCGCTGGCACATACGCATTTTTTTGTTGAAATTTTCCAGGACCGTTTAGCATAAATGTGTCTAAATTTCGTTGATACAGCACTCAATTTCCTCCTTCAAGGCGTGGGTGGTCGTGGGCTTGTTGGCATAAACCTTAGATTTCAAAAAACCCCAAAGAAAAAAGACCAATGCCGTTAAATCGTCAAAACGGGAATTTACACGACCAGGAATTGTCTCATGAAGTAATTGAATTGTTTCTCGGGCTATATGGCATGTGGCACCGTCTTGTTGAAACCAAATGTCGTGCACATCCAGATCTTGCAATTTAGAAAAAGCTGGATTATCATGTTGCAATAGCGAGCACCATTAACTGTTATTGTTTGACCAGCCGCATTTTCGAAGAAGAATGGTCCAAAGAAGCCTCCAGTCGAAAACCCGTTCCAAACAGTGACACGTTGTGGATGCACTTGTTTCTCAATAATCACTCGTGGATTTACTGATCCCAAATGTGACAATTTTGTTGATAAACCAAGCCATCAAGATGAAAATGAGCCTTATCGCTGAAGATGACTTTCTTCGAAAAATAATCATTATTTTCGAAATATTGTAGCGCTCCATTTTTAATAACTGTCAGCTGCCACGCTGCCTTCATTTTTTCGTTAGCAACACACTTTATCGCGCAAATGGCTTAAAATTTAATTCTTGCGTGAATTTTGAGACACCCTTTAGTAAAACAGTTTAATAGTGTAACTCATGGATTTTACCAAACACATAACTCTGACAGCGGATGGCTCGGCAGTCAATATCTTGTCTTCCGACTGTTTTTGATTTTTGGAGTCCCTCGTTGCATAGCGTACTTTTTTACTAGTTTCACAATAATACTTGTATAACACCAGATACAATGAATATGTATTAAATTCCCCTATTAGTAATACTTGAACTATATTGAGGGTGGTAGACACTTCCAGTTCAATTGATAAGTTTTAATCATGAGAAAAATATCTCGTGGTAGTTTTATCTAAAGTTTAGATAAAACTACCACGAGATTAGATTCTAAACTATGTTATTAATATCAAAAAAGATGAATGCGTCGGCCGGGAATCGAACCCGGATCAACTGCTTGGAAGGCAACTATGCTGACCATTACACCACCGACGCCGTTGAATCTTCATCTTAAGTCAAACATTTTATAGATTTTAGAAAGTATTTTTGTGTACCTTCAATTATTATGAATCAAATTTTAATAGACCATCTTGGACCATCAAAAAAGATACTTTCTAAAAAAAAAATTGCAAAAGATTTTAGTAAAGTCGGAGTTTTAACAGCGTCGGTGGTGTAATGGTCAGCATAGTTGCCTTCCAAGCAGTTGATCCGGGTTCGATTCCCGGCCGACGCAATTTCTTCTTTTTGTTTTTAATTTAAGAAATATAATATTTATTTAACAACTATTTCTTAGATCTCTATCAGAATTCACGATTTCCACGATTATTTTTGTACATTTATTGTACCACAAAAGACGTGCACAGATAAGTTAATTGTATTAACAGAGTAACAGTCATCATCGAGGTTTTATGGTTTTATTACTTTCAAGTTTCCAAGGTACTTAAAAATATGGTAGAAGGACAATTTTTATGGAGCTTTTTCAGTTACTCTTTTTCTCTATTTTCATTACTATATGTAGTTTACTTGAAATGTTGAACATTAGTTGCGACTAAATCAATAAGGACTTGTCCAGTAACGAAATGTCCAATAAAAAACTGTTCGTTTATATACATATATTGTTATCATATGAAATATACTGGATGAATTTCTCAAAGATCATATATTTTCATTTTTAAATGGGCGACGAGTTACTACATATTTTCGCTAACTTGAAGCTTTTATAAAAGAAAATCAACTATAGTTTCCATATGTATAGAAGGAGCTATGGAAGATACAAGTATTCATTCAACTTCAACATAAACTAACTACAAATGTGCAAAGTTTAATTTTAATAAAAGGAGATTGCGACAATTTCGTTACATTTTTGGTCATATATATATTTTCGTTGGGATTCAATTTTCATAAATAGAAACGAAAAAGTCAATAACTCATAATCTTGTTTGTGTCTCTGGGAGGAGTTGAGATTTTAGGCGACGTAATCTTTTACAAGATGATGTATGAAGTGAATATAGAGGAGTCTTATAAGTTTCTTCTGTGATTCCTGTTCTTCCTTTTTTTGGTATAGTAGACATCACTTTGTTAGATATCTTTTCTTATTTGAATAACAAGTAATACAAAAAAAACCGGGAATTCTATACATTTTATAACATATTTTTATTAGATACGGAATACAGGAAACTAATAACGGTTGAATACAGTTGCGGTTGATACTCCTCTTTCCTTTTTCCATTAGAGACTATTTGGTATTGTTCTCCATTATGTACTCATATTATTATCTAGTTTATAGGGGAATTAAAACGGAAACTTCGGATTGAAGATTAAAGTTCAATTTCTTCATTCGTTTTACGAGACACTATTACATGGACAAAAAGTGACTGTTTGGTGCGCATTGCGGTCAGGTGGTGTGATGGGCCTTACTTTTTGAGAACGATCAGAGTCAGACTGTAAGAATCAATGCTGAGCAATATAGGCGAATGAAAAGTTCCCAGGTAGCATTTTTTCACGTATTCGTGGCGACAACTGGCCGTCAACATCATGCGACTTAACGCCGTTGGGTTTTTTTTGTGGGGTTACGTTAAAAGTCGTGTCTACGCCAACAAACTTGAAATTTTGTAATTCATTCGTCTCTACTATTAAAAGAAGAGCAACTGTCTCGCAATGATCACAGTTTCCAGATTTCTGTCTTCTCATCAGTCCTAGGACGGAATATACTATATTACTAGATACTGATATATTTTCTTAAATAAAACACTTCATATTTATATAAAAATTACGTTTATTGGCAAAAGAACAAAAAGTAATCTATATATACAAGTATATAAGTTTCGTTGATTCTCGCAGCCCAACAATTGTTTTCAAATATTTTGTTTTAAAAAATCATTTTAATAATACATATTTACAACTTAGTTTTTAATTTAAAATTATTTACAAATAAATTACTTGAATTACGAATTTTTTAAGATTTTTTTTTTAATGAAAATTTATATAATTCAAAAATTTTCTTTGAATTTTCAAAAATTATTTTGTTCTAATCCACCAATATTTGTTGTATTTCCAAACCGTTCGAATCCACTAACTTCCATTGTAGGATTTTTTCTTAAATCTGGTTTAGGTCCACTTAAACCCATCTTTTCAAGATGTTGATGTTGTGATCTGACCGCAAAACGATTTACATGAACAGGAATTGGTACAACAATTTTCGTACCATTATTTGTATTCCCGGTTCTACCTAATCCATGTGATGTAAGACCAGCTTTTACACGTTTCCATTTTGCACGACGATTTTGAAACCAAATTTTTACCTAAATTTATAAAATCATATTTGAAAAATAAGTTTTATAATTTCGATAAAAATTCATCTACCTGAACTTCACTTAATTTAAGACTAGTTGCAATTTGACTACGTTCCGTCAAACTAAGGTACTTTTTGGCATGAAATTCTCTTTCTAATTCTAATAATTGTTCTGAAGTGAACGCCGTTCGACGTCGTCTTGATTTTGAATTATTACTACCATCTTTTGTTTGATTTTGTGCAGTTCCTTTATTTGATTCACCCGAAATATTTAAACCAGAATTACCATCTTCAGAACATTCACTGTCCGAAGGACAATCTGGAAAAGAAATAAATTTTAGATAAAAATTTGTTAATATATAGTTTTAAAATTTTTGATAATACTGGAAAAAGAAAAAATAGTTTTCCCAGAGAGGGTAGAGAATTCAAATCAAATCATTCAAAGTCAATTGCCTAAAGGCGACAAGAAAACAATGAATATCAAACGAAGGGTTTCTAATATCGTTCTAATGGGGGAGATCAACCATCCCACAAATTAAATTATTTCATCGTTTTCATAACACTTTTATTATATTACGACTGTATAGAGACGGATTAACATTGATCTGTGGGTTATTCCGATAGTAGACTGTGGTAACAAATTCACTTTATTTATAAAAATGTGCATATAGTCACAAATAATATCAGCACAATTTACTTAAGGGTGGATAAAACTCAATAAAATCTGTATATACATTTGGATATTATTATTATTGTAGCTGGGGTAAGTTGTTTTGGTGATTTGCTTTCAAATTGTTAAGTGACGGTTATGAATATGAATGAGAGATATAACCTAATGTTCAGAAAAAAGGGGGATCATTTTCATATTTATGACGGAAAATCAATGATCCAATATTGAAGAAGCATTTTAAAACGATTTGCTCTTTTTTGTTAGAATTATAATTTGAATAATAACATTATATACACAAATTTTTATTAATTTGAATCATTTAAATTAATATATAATAAATTTATTACAAATTGATTTGGAATTTAGGACCGTTTCGAAAATCTCTGCACAGAAATAGAATGGTATCATTCGATTTGGTCTAAATCCTATCGCAAAAAAAAATTTGAATGATAATGCTTTTTCCATTCGATTTAGCTTTAATCGAGATACATGACTCCACTGCACTGTTTTGTTGATTTATTCATATTATTAATTACTGACTAGGAGTTAAAATTTACCGTTTTACCTTGCACTGACTAATCTAGTTTACAAATTTCTAGGCATTTTTTAATTTATCCCACTCAGTACCAGCTATGACTTGAAAGAGTAAGAAGTGGAAAAAAAAGGATCTTGCATTTCTCATTGAAAAATAATAGAAACTTTTGGCTAAGGAACTAAGGAAAGGACTTGATCGACAGTGTCAAGGACTATAAAAAAAATTTCTTGATGAACAGACAGTAGTAAAGAGCACAAAAAGTAAAAAGCCCTTATATTGTAAAGAAGCTAAAGAAGACAAAACAACTTGATGGACAGTGTCAAGAACTAGGAATAAGTTTCTTAGTGAACAGATCATAGCAAAGAAACCGAAAATTAAAGAACCCATAGATACAATTGGACAACACACTAATTTATCCTTTTGCACCCATCTTAACCCACATTAAACAGCTTTTGTTTTCTTCACCAAAGGCTCGATGATAATACAAAATTGCCTAGTTTTTGGCTCAGGCTATACTTCTGATAGTGGTATTTATATCGCTAGGTGATGTTAAGAAAACCTGTCCTATATTTTTGCTGCTTGCAATTAAGCGATATATAATTTAAAAATGTTTGCGTGTAACAACTGCTGCACCACAAAAAAGCAATTCCAGATAGGAAATATTTGAATAAAGAATAATAGCAAAATCTTTTAATAAACCAAGTGAAAAGTTACTAAACTATTTCGAAAACCGAAAATTTATTTTGCCTGACCTGAACAATAATTTTAACTACAATATTTTTGATAAATAATTAGTTATACTTTGTATTTAGAATGTGAAAAATTTGGGAATGTCAATCTGTCATGTTTAGTTATAATTTGAAATATTCGAGAAATTAAAATCTTTCGAGATTTCATGTGTATTCGCACCCTCAGATTATTGCCTTTCATCATTATCATTGAAATAGCCGAAACAAATCGCTTTGTAATCATTTCTGTCAAAATTTCTGCAAAAGATTTTTCCTTTTGAAGATCATTCATGTGAAGAAAATTTCTATTTTTCAAAAAGGGTAAAAAATATTTCACTCATAGAATTTCTAAAAACTTAATATTCTTAAAATCACTTTCGCTCGAGTAATTCAGTTCCGTTGAGAAACATTTTGAAGAAGTGTGAAGAAGTACATAAATAAAACGCTGTAAGAAATTACTTAGAGTTTATTGACTAGCAAATTAATTTTCCAAAGTTTCATGATTCATAATAATTGATCAACAATCTTATCAAATTGACATTTTTTCGGCACCTTAAAACTTCAAATTCACGTCATTATGATTATTTTAATTACTTCCGTTATTATCGAATTTTCAATATTTTTCAATTATGTTAATTTGAACTTTTAATTAGTTTTTTTCTTTCTTCTTAATCTAAATAAATGCCATTTATTATATTGCTTATGGGAGATATGATCACATGATCGTGACAATATATTTCCATTCATATTTAAATTACATAAAAAATCTGGTATTTTATGATATTCTATAGCCCACCTTTTCGAAAGGAATTTTTTTTTTTTTGGGAGGCGATTAACATAAATTTAATTAAACGGAAGAACAATAGAATATTTCATATGTAATATGAAATAGTACTTTTTTTTATTGATCGTGCTATAAGAGCTAGGCGCGATCAAAATCTTTATACATCTGCTCTGGTTATATAGGAGAAGAATTACAAAATTCCAGATTATGAATATTTTTGAAGGGAAACATACAGCGAACATACATGTAAAATATAAATCATTCGACAGGATCAACACATAAAACGTGAGCAACTCCCATTCATTTCATCTTATATACCGGGTCCGGCAATTGAAGTGTCACAGTGTAAAAACGCTGTTTATTGGTCGGTTTTATTAAAATTTGTGTAACTGATAGATTATAATACATAGTTAATTTTACAATTATTTGAATGGTATGTAACCGCCTTTTGCTTTAACCACCAGCTTCAATCTCTTTTTAAACGATCCACACAATGCTCGCACGATGTCTTGGCTTAAACGGTTCCATTCACGAGTCAAATCTTTTTCACCTTGTTTTCTTGTGACTCTCAAATGCTCAGAATTATCATCGGAACGTTTCTTTAAACAAACACGATCGTTTTGTTTGTTGAGAAATTATTCAATGCAGAATGTTTCGTCATATACCAAATTTGGTAAATCACCATGAGCGAGCGTATGAAGAAATTCTTTTGATCTTTCGAATCGAACTTTTTTGAGCATCAGTTAGTTCTTGACACTTTTGTTTTTTCAAAGGCTTCATATTTAGTTTATTTTTCATGATTCGCCGAACACTTCTATCGCTTATGTTCATTTCAGGTGCTATTCTTGATGAACTCCGATCCGGATTACGATACAACCAAATACGCACTTTGTTCACGTTTTCTCGAGTAGTTGTAGTACATCATCGGCCTCCGCCATAACGTTTTTTTTGCTCCCAATCTCGTCGAATCATTAAATGGTACGATACACAAACTTTTCACTCAAATTCATGTGATTTAACTCTCTCCGCATTTCTATGTTTGACTTCCAATCAAATGAAACACAACAATAGAATTTTGTTTAAGGTCCATTGTACAAAAAATAAGAACACGTCTCTTCACCAACAAATAAATTTTACTACTGACAGACAGTATGTCAAGCAACATTCATGTCAAATTTGAGTATTGCAAAGATGTGCGTTTTACATTTGACAGCGATTTGAATTAGACGGACACTTCAATTGTCGGACCCGGTATGTATATATATTTCGGAAATGGGAACCATAAAATGTGGTTCCAAATCCAAAAGATAAAAATGCTGACTTGACATAATTTCATCCCTAATCATATTATAGCGATGTGTGATGTCAACGTTTGCATGTAAAACGTGATGCGGCGTCATAAATGACTGGCAATTTGTATTTCACGTTTTTTTTTAAATCATTCTCATATAATATGTCTATTTAAGTAATTGAGTATTGAGTAATGATCGCCTAATTACTTCTTGTTATGAGCAGGTTTCATATTTGCGGGTTTAGAAAATGAAAAATTAATTTGTGTTTATTTCAATTAATAAAACTAATACACTGACACAGGGAAAGAATAAAACTAAATTTTTATCAGTTTTTGATGATTTTATTAAACTTTTCTCCGGCGGGCTAATTAAGATATTATTCTAACTGATTAAGCTGCAGACTATTGAGCAAGATAATTTGACACACAAAGAAGAAATATGCGGAACTGATCCGTATTTTTAAGGAACATAGCGAGTTTCGTCAAATTTTAGATCTAAATACCAACTTTCACGTTTACTATATTCTATCTAAAATTTGGTAAGGGTTTTTAAGTTGTAATATTATTAGTACTAGAACCTAATTTTCGTAACAACAACTACAACGATATCCGAATTTTTCAATTAATATCAATGCAATAGGAAAGAGAAAACTCGATCACAAGCGACCTGAATCTGATCATATTGGATCTTTTATTCAATAATTTATTTGTTATTTTTTGCAATTTAAAAACTCGTAGAATTTCGGTTAGGTTTTGATCCAAATGAAATTCAGACAATGATCGTAAATATTAACGTCTTGTAACATGTAGTAAATGGCTGTATGTCCTTTAAAATAAATTTAAATCGGGTTTACTCAATTGTATTTTATTGGTAATGAAAATCAAGATGAATGAAAAAATTCCCAAATAATTTAATTTTCATATTTCAGTTGGTAACCATAAATAGGATATCTCTCAACAGTATTCCTTACAGTAATACTAAGAGCTGATTTGACAGGATCGGTGACAATCATTTCTTTACATATTTAAATACAAACAGCACACAGACACTTGGCTATATTTACTCGTAACCCGTTTAAATGATTTCCCAGTTAAACGTGCTCTTTAAATGGCATCGCAAAACGTGAATTATTTTGAAAAAATGACCTTTGTTTCACCCCGATTCACTGCTTTGAAAGAAGTTTTCTATTGTCATTATATGCAGGATTCAGGATCTTCAATAAAATAATCAATTCCGGATCCTTAAAGAATTTGCCAGCATTAAAAACCGACCATCAAATTATTCTTATATCTTCTACAATTTATTAAACAATTAAAATTAAAAAATTTCACAAGTAATATTGGATAAATAGTTGCTAAATCACAGCACTATTATAGCTACTACGCTGTAATACGTCTTTTAATGCTAAAAAAATGAGAAAATGTTACTTCCAATATTTAAAGCGCTTTCCAAGTGTATCCAGAGGATTTCTTAATACGGTAATTATGGTGAAATATAGATTACACCGGGCCCGGCAATTGAAGTGTCAAAGTGTAAAAACGCTGTTTTTTTGTTTATTGGTCGGTTTTGTTAAAATTTATGGAATAATTAATAATTAATAATTAATTTTACAGTTATTCGAATGGTATGTAACCGCCCTTTGCCTAAAATTCCCCAAATAGAATAATCCAATGGATTCAAATCTCGTGAATACGGTGAAATTCGATGTTTGACTTTCCAATCAAATGAAGCGCAACAATTGAATTTCGTTTAAGGTCCATTGTACAAAGAACTCGTCTTTTCACCAACAAATAATTTTTACTACTGACAGAAAATATGTCAAGCAACATTCATGTCAAATATTAGTATTGCAAGATGTGCGGTTTACATTTGACAGTGATTTGAATTAGACTGACACTTCAATTGTCGGATCCGGTAGAAAGAAATCATATATAAGATATTTAGATCTTGGCTGGAATGCATCTAAAGATAACGTGACTGCACTTAAAAAGTTGTGAAAATATATTGTGACGTGTTAGTCTTTCGGTTCGATGTTATTAGAATGATAACACTTTTTATTTATGTGAATATAGTGTATAAACTTTATTTGTACTTATTTCTGCTTAACAATTAGTCTTAAAAATATTTGTCTTTCAATAATTTAATTATTACAATTATTTATCACAGTTTTAGGGCTTCACTATTTTAATTACTTTCACAAAAATAATCTCGTTTGAATCTCTGCTTTGTATAATCTCTGACGAAGCTTTTCACTTCAACTGATCGATTAAGAATGATTCTCTACTTGAATCCCGGCGGCTATTTATATAAAATTGATGTGTCTCGGAATATTCTCGAATATTCTCGTTTGGCTTTCTAAAACTAGGTGGCAACGTTTACACAAAGAAGATCTAGAATTTTCTATCCAATACAAATAAAATACTTCTGAATCATTGCTTTGGGTTTGTGACAATGATCTATTATTGTTTCCTCCTAAAAATATCTTTTGTATGCGCTATGAGTCATTGCTATTGTTATTGAGAAGTGTAAACAATTGCATTTTGGATTTTTAATATAGTGCACTACCCCCTTCTTAAATCTGTTCGTCCCGAACAGAATCTTTTGGACTCGTGCCGCGATTCTTCGCTAACTGATTTGAATGAATCACCTTCATTTTTACTTTTGATGATTTCCGCTTTCGCCATACCACGTCCAAAGAGTTCATCTCGTTGGTGCAGTCACTATCTTTTAATTTGTTGTTTGCAGGTTCCTCAAATACTTTGTCCACCGGAACCCGTATATGCTGTCCAGATGATCTTTCCGGTGGAGTTCGTCTGGTGCTATCCTGTTCACTCGTGTCTTGCTTGAGTTCAGCGTCAACATATTGCCCCACTGCAGTTTCAGTTTTCTTTTGATGTCCTACAATTTTTGTGCAGGTGTCACAATTCCTGCACCAGCTTTTGACATCAGCTCGCCAGTGTACCCAATAGAATCGTTCTCGCACCTTCGCTAATGTTCTGTTGACTCCCAAATGTCCCCCTGAAGTTCCAGCATGTACTTCACCAAGTACCTCATGTACTTTGGACTTAGGCACGATCAACTGCATTAGTTTGGCTTTTCCATCAGGAGAATCCCATTTTCTCCTCAGAACGCCATTTTCTATCTGTAACGAGTCCCACTGAGCCCAATAACTTTTTGTCGTATCACTGCGTATTACGATATCGCTCCATTTTGGACGCTGACCCCTTTTCTTCCATTTAAGGATTGGTCCAACATCTTCATCCTTTAGCTGCGCGTTTCGGATGCTCGACATGTCATCGCCTCCAATCCTTAATGTACGGATAGCTACTACCTTTTTCACATTCCTGCAGTCCTTACTCGTTTCCTCAAAAACCCCTTCAGCATCTACGACACTGGATTTGCTTCTTTTCCTTCTATTTTTACTTTTTGACAACTCCGTGTCTTGAGTTGTCAGTCCAATGTCGTCCGTCCGTTTCATTTCTACAACAGCATTTGCATCTGACGTAACTTGTTGGTCTCGTAAATTTGATTTGGTGTCACTGGAATCTGCTTCCTCCAACGTTAGCGGGAACTCAATATTTCCACATCGCAATAACCTATCTTCAATGTTCACACTCACTCCATTCTGCTTCATGAAGTCCAGGCCCATGATACAATCATCCATTATATCAGCCACCAAAAACGTATGTCGAAACACATACTCATCTAGCCCCAATGCTAGAATCACTTCACCCAGAATCGGAGATGATTCCCCTGTAACCGTTTGAAGAACACTGTTACTGCTTCTGCTCATGTGTTTCCTACTAATGAGCTTCCTGTTCACGATGGATCTACTTGCACCCGTATCTACGATGATCCTGCATCGATGACCAGCAATTACTCCTTGCGTCGTTAATCTGTCGTTACTCTGTTGTAGGAGAGAGACTGATACCATAATCGGTGCTTTTGTCTGGTTGGGGCACTGCCGCTCTAAATGTCCTTCTTTACCGCAGCCCCAGCATTTCAGTCTTCTTTTAGTATCGTTCAATTCCAATTCCTGGATAGCTTGTTGCACATTCGCCTTTATCTTTTCAGTTAGTTGGTCTATCGCTAGCTCTGTTGAGTCTTCATCAACCATAGCAGCTCGTACCATTGGAACCGCCCTTGTTGCTCTCTTTGCAGCTTCCAATGTCAACGCGACAGCCAACACATCGTGCAACATGCGCTTTCCACTAATCCGGACCTTGAACTGAATGTCTGCATCCCGAATGGCATTGGTGAATCTTTCTGCAGCCAAGTCATTCTGCAGCTCCAGGGGATAATCGGGGTATGACAAGTATACTAACCGCTCAATATCTGCTGACAACTCCTGAAGTGTCTCTCCAGATTCTTGCATTCTGTTGACGAGCTCCATTCGGTATACGTCCTTCATGTGGTTATCCCCAAATCGAATGTCCAATTGTGTTACAATGTAATTGTAATTCTTCTCATTTTCTGGTGAGATTGCCCGCAATAAATCGGCTGCGTTACCCCGTAGAGCCAGAATTAATGCTGTGGCTTTTTCTTCATCGGACCAGTTGTTCGCACCAGCAGCCGCTTCAAACTGTCGTTTATATACAGGCCATGAAGTTTTGCCGTCAAATATTGGTGGCTTCATCCTTTTACCTGATGACTCAATATTTGGTTTATTTTCTTTGATATCAGCCATTTTTGCTTCTATTTCTGCTACTTTTTGTTCAAATTTCTGGTCCAATTTTTGTTCTACGTTGCTTACTTCCGCGCGAACTGTTGTAACTTCTGTAGTTATTTTGTTCTCTAGATCTGTAGTATTGCTTTTCATTTTATCTTCCAATCTCTGCTCAACTTTGCTTACTTCTGTGCGAACTGTAGAGACTTCTGTAGTAATTTTATTTTCAAGGTTCGCAACACTGGATTCAACTTGGGATTTTAATTCACCCATACTAGACTCCATTTTGGTTTCTAGTCCAGAAACGCTTGTTTTAATTTCATTTTCAAGACTAGAAACAGTTGATTTTAATTCGCCCTGTAAATTGGAAGCATTTGAGTCCATTTTAGTCTGAAGACTAGAAGCATTTGTTTTCATTTCTTCTTGTAGACTAGAAGCATTTGTTTTCATTTCTTCTTGCAGACTAGTCTGAAGACCGATCATCATGGTCATAAGCGTCTTTAAATCATCCTGAACACTTGCTGTTGTTTCAGCCGCGTCTTCGTTGGTAATTTCTTTTTCGTTTCCCTCTTTCAGAATTTCACTAAAGTCGAATGTGCTGCTATCTAGTTCTCTTTCTACACATTCAGCGATTACTCTTTTCTTCTTTTCTGTTTTAGTTCCCGTGGAAACTGACTTCCACACACGCAGAACTGTGGATAGTTCTGATGTACTCAAGCTGTCTAATAGTTTACTTTCCATTGTTCAAATATTTTTTTTAGTTGTTCACGAAATTCTTATGTTCTATAGAAACTTCTCGCACAGTATCTAAATACCACGAAATTTCCCAGTATAATCTTAACTTCTATGAAATTTCTCGTACAATCGAAATTTTCACACGATACCCGACGTATAACCTCAAATTTCGCTCAATCGAAATTTTTATACAACTCATACCAAATTTCTTGTACGCCCCTGAAATTTCTCACACAGTCGAAATTACTATACTCAAATTTCTTAATAACGAATTTCTTCGAAATTTTCCCCACAGAAGTTTCTAGTTTAATTTCGAATTTTCTTGCAGAAAATTTTAGCACAATTGTCTTTTCCGTACTGATTCACAATAAATAATCCCACTTCTGACACCAATGTGACGTGTTAGTCTTTCGGTTCGATGTTATTAGAATGATAACACTTTTTATTTATGTGAATATAGTGTATAAACTTTATTTGTACTTATTTCTGCTTAACAATTAGTCTTAAAAATATTTGTCTTTCAATAATTTAATTATTACAATTATTTATCACAGTTTTAGGGCTTCACTATTTTAATTACTTTCACAAAAATAATCTCGTTTGAATCTCTGCTTTGTATAATCTCTGACGAAGCTTTTCACTTCAACTGATCGATTAAGAATGATTCTCTACTTGAATCCCGGCGGCTATTTATATAAAATTGATGTGTCTCGGAATATTCTCGAATATTCTCGTTTGGCTTTCTAAAACTAGGTGGCAACGTTTACACAAAGAAGATCTAGAATTTTCTATCCAATACAAATAAAATACTTCTGAATCATTGCTTTGGGTTTGTGACAATGATCTATTATTGTTTCCTCCTAAAAATATCTTTTGTATGCGCTATGAGTCATTGCTATTGTTATTGAGAAGTGTAAACAATTGCATTTTGGATTTTTAATATAGTGCAATATTCTTGATAATTTAAAGTATGTTTTCAATATTATATTTTAATTGACCGATTATGAATTGTAGCAGGTCTTAACTATATACGCAATTTCTCTAAACGTAAATTTTATGATATTTCATTTAAAATTGTCACGGAATCCATTTGATTTAAATTTTTCTTTATTTTTTGTTTTATAAGTTTTAAATCAATTTAAAATCGCGAATTTAATACCACCCCCAGTGTAACGCGAATAGAATTTAAATTATACTAAAAAGAAAAACGTTTATAACGACAGTAAATTTACTGAAAATACATGAAAACATATAAAAACTTTTATAAATATGAAATAATTGAAGTAATTTTATAAATATTTAGTATTTATGATAAATTTTAAATAAAATAAAACTAAATTTATGTATTTTGAATTTTAAAATTGTTCATTTAAAAACATATAAATGGTATTTTCTTAAATTATTGTTTTTGTTTTTCATTAAAGTCTTCATTTTAAAATCAAGAAACTAATCATTTTCAAGAACGAATTCAATGAAGTTTTTATTTTTATATTTAAGAAATCATAATGGGATATCACCATTGGCTATGACGAACAATATTGAATTGTTATCTGCGCTTTGAAAGGTCTTGTATGAAGAAACTGAATTCAAACTAGGACGTATTAGTGAATCAGACTCGTATTAAAGCTTTTAGAAATTATATAGGCTCTATGATGTCCTATAACTTTTAAAAGAATGAAAAAAAGTGCAAAATTATGCACAAAATAGTGTATCTTCCAGGACACGTTTGAATAAGTAATATTTCTCCTTCTTTAAGGGTGAAACTTCTAAGAAGAAGTGAGCTTATTTTCGCAATTTGGGTAAGCAAAAAATATTATCTTCAAAATTGCTGCCATTGTTCACATCGATCTTAAATAAGAGCGAAGGAAATTTGAATATTAGAGGAACTATGCTTGCATAAGTGTAATACGTAATTGCAATGAAAATAACTCTGTTGAAAATTTGTGTTTCTCCAGTTGCCAACCAGTAGTATATTTAGGACCATCTTAAAGACGCATTTCTAATAAGATTCTGAATTAATTTTTAAGACTAACTAGGTAAGTAATTAAATAAAATCGGAAACGATGAAAATTTAAACTATTGATTTTTCCAGGCACGTACCTTTACAAATGCCAACGAGGAAATTAATTTTCTGTAGCTATATATTTTTATTCTAAATCAAAATCCTTAAAAATCGAAAAATATGTTCAAGTACCTCTCGTTTTATCCGTTTCACTTGGTGACATTGTTAAACTAATTTCACTACACGAATCTCCACTATCATCCAAATCATCATGTCGTTCTAAATCATTTTTCATCATCAAAGAATTTAATCGAAACGCATTCAAATCTGCTGTACCATCACTACCGACGATAATTCCATTTTCATCACGACCACAAGAATTGGCATTAATTAAATTATCACCAAAACCAAGACCACCACCAACAACACTGCCCCCACCACCAGGCCCATTAAATGTCCGTCCAATAAAATGTTTGTCTACGATATTATGAAATTTCTCATTATTATCACTAACAAAATAACCGGCATAATCACTACTCGCACTGATAAGGAACTCTGTTAATTTCTCACGAGTCTGTTCACCAACATTATTCGCAACAAAATGTGCTAATTTCTCACGATACCTGGGATCCGGGTGATTAAGGAACACCCGTGGATCCACTAAATTGGGATGTGGCATTAACAAATCAGCAGGATGTTGATGATTATGATTATGATGATGATGTTGTTGATTTTTATCATTGGTATCCGATGTTGATGACGATAAATGTTGTGAAACCGGATTAGAATGTGAAGGATTTTGTGAATTATTAGAGAATAATTGTGATAAACGTTCATGAGTTTGACTTAAATACCCCATCCAAGGATTATAAAGAGGAAAATTTGAGAAATTTATTGCTGCCGGTGTTGTTGGGAATGTATTCGATGGAAATTGATTAACTAATATATTATCTGGATTATCACTACATGAATTCGTTGTTGATATTGTTGCTGTATTATTAACTGGTGAATTATTACTATTATGACGATTTGCTATTAAATTTTCAATTGAAAATGGATTTGTTAAACGTGATAATTTTCTACTATCTAATCCGGTTGGGGATGAATTTAAAGTTGTCGGTGAGTAATTTTTATTATCCATTATTATGTGTTTTTATGTTTATCAATAAATCATAATTTATGTTTCAAATTTATAAATATATATCGAAAACCGAAATCACACACGTTATTATTATTATTATTTATTCCACCAAAACCGAAAAAAAAATTAAAAAGGGATATACGAGGCACATACAAACGATACAAACGGGCTACAAAACGTAACTGAAAATGTTTTCAATGTTTATCGGTTGATTTGACGACCGGTTTCGATGTGGAAATTCCCTATTTTCATTCCTCTTTGAACCCAACATGAGACACAACACTTCAAGAATCTTCTCCTGGTGGTGGTGGTGCCTGATATAGCACCACCCAAAAATTATATAAAAGACTTCCCTAATGTGTACTATATGTCTCTTTTATATACAATCTGTGTTTCCATTTCATGTTGATTTAATTTTTAAGCGAACTTAAACGCTTTCGGATTGGATAAACCAAAGTGGTTTTCTATGTGTTCATGAAAGAAGTACTGAGCATGATCGCGGATTGTATAAATCGCTCGGATTTTGTTTGGTTTTCTTTGAAAATTGAGATAATTCTTGAAAGGAAAACATTATTGATATATATTGTAAATTAAGTCTAGCAATTAGGATAACCAGGAATTGTAATTGAACTCATTTAATTTTGTATTTTAATCATGACCACGCCTATATCTTAATCAATATTATTAATTCCCCAATCGCGAGAATAATTTTCTTTTATTACTTTACGATGGTTGTTTCAACTTAAAAGACACCATTTTTTTTTTTTTTTGGTAGCGATGGTTTGTTTAATATTTAAATAAAATGTGACGAATGATAAAAATTATAATTCAATTAAAATGATGTACGAGTTATTTTATTAAAATGAATTATGAATTTTTCAGCGGCTTCTGAACTCCTTGATTACGGATTTAATAATAATGTAGCCGGATTTTCCTCTTACTTATTCAAATGAGCGAATAATTAGTTTAATCATGTGCGAATACTTTTTTAATATTTACATATAAAAGTGTAAAATAAAATTGACATGAAATCGAGTTAATAGCTGGTGTAATTTCTTGTTTTGTCATTAATTAAAGTATTTAATTAATTCATTTGGATTATTTCTTTTTTATTTAACTTTTTGTTGAATTTTTAATTATGGAGTATTGTTTGTTAAATATTAATGTAATAATGTTTTATTTTAATCTACTATAGTAGATTACATTATTTATATAAATGCAATTTAATATATTAATAATGATTTAAGTAAATCAACCTTCTGGAGTTATTATCATATTGCACATTGAGGCAATGAATATGATTGCTATAAACATAAATGATGCGAACATTGGACAAAAATCAAATCATATTTGCAACAAACATGTTTAATTGTTGTTTTAAAAAAATATAACGATTGTAATCATAATTTGTATACCCATCTTGTTAGAGAGACTGAAAAACTGAAAAAGAATTTGAGAGGGAATTTGGAGAACTCAACACATTTGGTTACTAAACAACAAGCTTTCTAACTACTCAATCGCAGCTAAATTTTAGACTTACAATCTAATAATGAATATTGAATAATAGTAGAGATGAAATTGAATTTGTTGAACAACTGAAGCAGCCAAAGAAGTTAAGAGTTATTGGACGAAGATTCATGTCAAACACAAGAACAACTCCCAAGAGCATTAAACGTTAGTCGAATGGCGATTTCGAAACGCCTAACTTCTTTGGGAAAAATTCAAAAGGAAGAAGAGTGGATGCCATATGAACCCATATGAATCCCAAAAACGCGAAAATCTTGGCGCGATCCAGGCCGGCCGTCAACATCGACTGCAAAGGCGAATATCCATGAAAAGAAAGTCTTGCTCGTGCATTTAGTGAAACCAGAACTTTTAAAAACTAATGAAACAGTCAATGCTGATCGTTACAGACAACAACTGATCAAATTGTATCGGAGTTTGAAGAAAAACATCCAGAATGGGCTCGTAGACACGGTATTGAGCTATCACTAGGAAGAACAAAATATATATACTTCCAATTATCATAAAAAAAGAATTTATTATAATTTTTCTCTCTGTGTAGATTTATTGGTTGATAACTACCTATTTCTTTCTACACTGATAGTGGAAATAGTGTATCGATTTTATCTATGTAACCAAGGTATGTAATTTGCAATTTGTATGTAATTGTTATTCTTGTCATTAAAGAAGAAATGGAAGAAGAAGTGAACAGAACCAAAATAGGTTTATCTGAATTGTCCGTAATATCTAAAATAAAGAAATTTCATAGAATCCTTTAATTGTTTATTGTGAAAACCGTCTTATACGCAAGGGTATTTACAAATATGGATAATATGTACACGATTAATTCAGCAGTGAAATAAACGACAACGGATAATTGATGTTACCTTCATTTATTACGTAAGACAATTTGTCACTTGATAATGGTAAAGTTGACATGACAGCTATAGTATTGGTCAAATAATATTTGAGCGGCATTCTAGTAATCGCTTCAGTTTAAAGTTATTTCGTTTCGAAATGAGGAAGGTGATAATCACTGTCACCTTTTAGAATTCGATTGGTGCTTTAGTTTTTCGTCCTTGAAAAATATTTGCTTCCTAAAAGAATATCCATGAACTTGAATGACTTAAATGTATGTCCACTGTACGTAGACAGGTATATGGAAATTAAAAATTCAATATTTGTATTCATATAATAAAAAATTATTATAGAACTAATAAATCCCACTATGGCAACTAAACAAATTGATTATATTTTAAACACCTTGTTTAATTCGCTTGGCTATTCAAAAAAAAATATACTAAATTGTTAATTAGAAATTCAAAAGAGATTATCGGTGATGGCGTCTAGAAAAATTATTATTTTTGCATAATATTGAAAACGAAATTTGAATTTCAATTGATTTCGCAAATCTAATCTTTGGTGTTCTTCATCGAAAGATATTTGCAAAATTTTAAAAAGCATTTGTTAAGTTATGGCGTCTTCAAATTTTTAAGGATTTTATTCATTTCACACTTGAAAATTTTATCAGAACATTTTCAAAATGTTTTTAATTTAAAATTCTCTGCCATATTTCATTATTGTCTCGCGATGATTTTTTGATTGTTTCGATTAATTTACATTCTTAAATTGAGTACAAATTTTTTCTTCCTTTTTTTTGTGTTGAAACCAATTAAAGCTTTTTTTTGTTCTTTACAAAAGCATATACCATCTAACATAATATAGACCACGCCTTTTAAATCCAGAAGTTTATAAATAAAATGAAGTTGTGTAAAAACAATTTTTGGGAAATTCATTTTTCTCCGCCTGAAAATTTCAATTCGCTTGCGCCAGAAAAATCTTATAAGATTCATATTCCCTTTTATGAGAAGAAATTGTTCAGAGTGTTTTCCAAAAATTTATGAGCCAACGTCACTAAGAAAATTAGAAAAATCAAAGAAAACAAATCTTGAAATCGATTAGAAAATAGGAAAAGTTTAAGAAATGAATTTCCTGTTCAGGAAAAATATAAGTTTACTAAATTTTAAAGTTACATTAAATTATTGATTTCCTTGCGAACTGGAAATATAGGATTGCGTACTTAGAAAAAGAGTAAACTGGAAAATGCTTATAAAAAAAGAACTTCCGCTTATTCTTTGAGTTGATAATACATGTCGGATCCAAGAAAATTCTTGAATGGTATTTTGACTAACTTAATGAGCATTTAGATGCAAAATTCCATCAAAATTACGAGATGAGATAAGATATAAGTTATATTGGAATTAAGACTGGAATTTAAATCCGCTATTCAAACGTAAATGCTTTAAGATATATATAAATTTTCACTAAGAAATAATAAATTGCCTATTTTCAGGAACCAATGAAAACAGGACAAACTGCCACTGCCAGAGCAAGGAAATATACGGCTGAATGATACCAATTGCTGGATAACCTCAATATCCAGACAATAAGTGCAATAACCCGAATAGTATCATACCGTATTATGAGCGGTTTATTTTGAAAGTGATTTAAGTTTATTTTTGATAAAATGAGTTAAAGACGTTGTATAATATTTATAAAGTAATTTCTTTTAAAACAATTGGATAGTCAGCTATCTACTATATTTTAGGTATCTGGAGCAATTCGCATAATGGAATCATATTTCAAATATCCTCATAACTCCATAATTTTTTTATTTAGTACTTATCCAGACAGTTTTAATCGAATATCAGTAATTATAATCCTATACCAATCAAATCCAAAAGAACAAGATAGTTCTAATTAGGTTTTAATGTAAACTGTCAAGTTTGCCCCTAATACCAAATCCGAATTTCTTACCTGTAACAGTGAACAAGGATATGGTTGTGTAGGGAATCAAAAGTTATATCGATTTAGGGATGCCCATCCGTCCATCCTTATACAAGATAACTCACAAATGCGTTATCCGATTTTGTTGAATGTGAGTTGGTTGGTATTACATTTCAGCAAAATCAATCGAGGGAGAGTAAAGTTTTAAGCAAAAACCAGGGTGAAGAGAAAGTGTTGTTGTTGTTTTATATGGTTTTTCTGTTTTAATTGAACACTTTGTGAAGCAATCTTCGTTAAATCATTTAACTACATAAATAGACGATAGCATTGTAAATTTCAGTAAAATCGGTCCAAGGATAGTGGAAAAAGAAATAATCCAAAAAAGCCTGTTCATAAGGTTTTTTCGATATACTTTAAAAACTAATACACCGGTTTGAATAAAATTTACAGATTAGATTTATGCTATTATATGCTAGATTACCTGCAAATTAGAGGAACTTTTGAAAAGAGCAAACAAAGTTATGAAGAAAAAACATTGAAATTATTGTCAGTTTTGACAGGTTTTCTGTTCCATTTCTGGCTATAGACCGACTTTCTGTTACTATATGTTTCTTATTTTATATCACAAATTTGTGACTTTTTCCGAAAAATGCAAACATTTTATATGTAACATAATTATAGTTAACTCTTTCATCGTTATAAAACCACGACCCTTTGAACTGAAACATTATATGCTCTTAAACCTCATGGAAACTTTGTTCTTCTCATTTTTATATGAAATTGTTAAACAAATAAATATAAATTTCATTTTAACAACATACAAATTGATCATTAAAAAGTAATCAATCATTTCCAATTAGTCGGATATCGAAAAACTGGAGTATAATTTATTGACATGACAAAAACTGTTTATATAAGTATATTAGACGACAAAAAGACGGTGAATGTCGTTAAATATCTGAAACCTTTGAATATGATATCATCGTTCAGGGTTTTAGGTGATGATATTTATCAAGGAAAAAAATACTTTTTAATTGATAAGTCCTATAAATAAATTCAGTATAAATTATATGAAGCCAATCTTTGATGTTTATTAAGCTAAGATTACACACAGCAACTTTTTTGGAACGTAGTATAAAAAGATGCGAAACTAGAGTGTGAATAGGATTGCAACCCAAAAAGTTGCAATTCTTTTTTGCTACATGACTAGATTTTTATATTGCGCTCAACCGGAAAACTTTCAACGTGTGAATAGCGAAAAAAGAAAGTTGCATATGCAACACGAAAAAACTGCGAGGAAGTTGCGACCAATAAAAACTGCATACTATGTGTGAACACCTCTAAAACTTTTTTTATTAAGGATGCAGCATTTTAGGTAAAAAAAACTTCAGATTGCACGCCACTTTTATCTACATGTGTGAATAAGTCTCGCAACTTGTAGCTTGCAGCTGCAACCAAAAAACCCCTGATACAAAAGTTGCTGTGTGTAACCTTACCTTCAGTATACAAAATACTAATTTAAATATTTTAGAAGAATTTTACAAAATCAAAATCCTTGTTTTGTGGTAATTAAAAATTTGTATAATTAAAAAAACTAAGGACATTTAAGCAAACTTAAACAATTTTAAATAACATTAATTACCACCCAATAAAATATTCATATATACGACTATAACATATGGAAAAAGGGTTTAAAGGGTTGTATTGCATTTATATACTGAAAATGAAAAGTATATGTGAAAAAAGCATATGTTTCAATGTTTACAATATATTCCATGAAATTCATGTTCCCTGTTCGTTATAAACAGAAAAATTAAATTGAGTTTAATTTGTTACTGATTAGTGGGTTGCTTTAACATATTTTTGTTATTTTCAAAATTATTATTTATATATAAAAATTTCGACAAAATTAATGGTTTTCAGATATTCATTATTATTATATCATGTTTGTCGTTTTTATATTCAATTTGGTTACATTTTATAATCGATTAATGTGTAGTTGATGATTGGTCTTTTATTTTTTCTTCTAACCACATATTTCAAATATTTATTATTTTATTGAACTTGTTAAAAGGTTGAGCATTCATGTCCTCGAGGGGTTTTTTTGATAAACATAAAACAATTAAAGGTATAGAATCATTTAAATGATATACTTTCTGTTTTATCAATTTCTGAAACTAATTATTTGTAATTATATTCTAGATTATTTGGTTTACAATTTTTGGATATTCAATAAATAAATTTATATAGGAAAATTAAAAAATACATTAGAATCTAGTCTAGTAGAATCTCTTAGATGAGTCTTTATATAATATTGTTGATGGAAAGAATTTCTTTAAATAATGGGCGCATCCAGCAGTTCTAAGCGGTTAAAGCGCTTCACAGCGCTTTAATCTAGCAAGAGGACTGGATGCAATTCTAACTTTAAGCGCTTAGTGAAATTCTAGCATAAAATTTGTTTGCTAACTCAAACAGCGCATTTGAGGTTGTTGTTCATGTTAAGAATGGTATGTGCAATGGATAAATTGAAAGGAATACAATTATTTTTCGCTTAATTCAAGCAAAAAAAACGCATCCAGGAGTTCAAAAACTTCTAACTGCTTAGATTAAGAATTTTGACTAAGCGCTTAGTAGTGCTGGATGCAGCCAATCTCATCGAAATAATTTTCAAAAATTTACTATAAATCATTTTTGTTATGACTATGGAGAAAATACTATGAAAAGTGGAAAAACTCTTTGTACTTTAACTAGACAGGTTTCAAATCGTGGCATATTTAGAACTACTATGGTTTTAATATGGTTGCAGTTATACATTTTACCATGGGTAGTCATAGTCAAATCATCGTCTGACACAAAGTAACAATGTTATACAAAAACTATCCTGTATACCAATTGATTTACTATGTACATATTCAATAGCTTAGCTACATATTCAGCACCCTGGAGCAAGTAAAATCAGTGCGCCCAGTTGCTTCCCGGGAGAGTTCTTGCGAAATTTGTTTTCTATCTAATCTTCTTATTTCGATGTAAAACCTTACTTGATAACAATTTATTTAATATTCAAAAAACCATAAGATATTCAATTTAATAGATATAATAATAAAATGAATTATAATTCTTTAAGTACTAAAGTAGCATGCGCATGAGACACGAACTGCGACTTGCGAATTGTGAATATTCGCAAACTTTGACATTTCTTTCACATAATAGCGAATTGCGAATTAAAAAATTTTAATTCCTAAAAGCCATAAGAAAAGCCCTAAAGCTGCGAACGCCAACGAATCGACAATTGCGGGTCTTCGGCCACGCTTTCACTTACAGCAGCAATATTTTAGGCTGAACGCACGCCACGACGTTGCACAGGCCTTACCCTATCTCCAATGATATCTTAAAAATTTTTTCACAACGTTGCGAATCATTCGCTCAGCAGGACCATTAAATTGGCCATAATCTTCATTTGTTATTTTTGTAGAAAAATTGAAAAATTTTAACGCGTTGATCGGTGGTTAAGCGATCCATTTCGAAAATGCGTTGTTACAAACTGACATTTGATACTTGAAAACAAGTGCTTATCGATAGCTTCTTGATTTACAGTGCTGCCAATGTAGGAAACTTATATATAACTACCATCTAAAATTTTGGTAACCAGATTCGAATATCTAATTTTAGAAGTATAGATTTAAATATCTTACAATTTTTTAACCGTTTTTGAATAATAGAGAGTAGTCTACATCTGGATGATGAACTATGATATACAACGGTTAACGACTATAATTTAATTTACTTAATGAGTATCGTTTTTGAAGAACTCTATAAATTTTCAAACGACTCTTCAATCATAATTCTATTTTTCAATTCATATAAATTAGCATTTATTGAATTGAATAGAATCGTTTCATTATAATACCTCTTGAAATCCTGTTCAAATTCATAGTGGCGCAGTCTAATAATCACTTTTACATAAGTTCTAGTTTCGATATTCAAGTGACGAGAAAAAAACCACTTTATACAAAAAGTTTCAATTTTAAGTCTACTTTCTAGTACAATACGAAACCAGAATCCCATAACACCCTCAACTCACCACATCAGGAAGGAACTTCAAAAATCAAATCAGAATTAAATATGAGAAATCTCATTTTCAATTATACATATAATGAATAAAACGCCGCGGGTGATGGTAAGGGTATATAAACGCTATATATTTGCGGTGCACCATCAAATTCTGTATAAATGTTGCAATTCTAAATGGTACTTACAAGAAGAGTATGAGTGTAATTGCGTTTTCGTGTCGTAAATTTGATTTTAACAAACAATCGACCGTATGTCATAACTATGGTGATATCACATAGAATTTTGTGACAGATTAAGTGCGGATTTGTCCAAAATAAGGAAGGTTTCTATTCAGTTTTATTATAAACTGAAATAATTTCATCTTTTTGTGCGGAACAAGTTCAAAAAGGGGTGCATGTAATTAAAAGATATATGTACATGCAGAAATTGAGGGCGCAATACCAGGATGATTTTAACAATTTCTCTAACTTTGCAGTCATTATTAAGATTTATAATTTATAAAGTAATTAATATGATTTTAGTAAATTTTTTAGATAAATAAGTTATTTAATAGAAGTGAATCTTGAAGATTTCTTTTTAATTTCAGTAGAGGTATTCACTCTTCGTTATAATACACCTAGTACTCTTAATATAGCTCAATTTACAACGAAAACTGAATGCAGTGTTTCTCAACATGTGTGCCACGAGAGATTGTCAAATATGCCACGAGATTTTTCGACAAATAATTAAAATTGCACGGGTTTTGTAACTTTGAAGTATTATTTATAGTATAATTACTCGAACGGTTTCTAAAAAAATCTTTTTAAATTTAGTTTTCTCGCGTTTTTATTTTATATTATTTTTTACCAATTATAATTAACTTTGATCCAAATTAGCTCTTCTTAAAATCAAGGAGGTGATGTCAAAAAAACATCTTTTGAATTTTCTCTTAATGACGAAATTTGGTGGCTTAAAGGTTAATTTCTCTCGGGCTTGTTCGAAAAGCTGAACTCTCTGAATTTAAGTCTTCAAGGTGTATTCGAGAATATCGTCATCATTGAATTGTTAATGAACCCATTTGTAATTTACAAGACACCAAATTTAACAACATCAGAAAAAGAATAGCTCATTGATTTGAGAAACGATAAGTTTTACATTTCGATATTCTTCGAGAAAAATTTCGATGAGTTTTGGCTTTCTGTCAAAAATTTGTACCCTGTAATCAGCTTGAAAGCCATTCAAATTCTTTTGCATCTTCATAGGTCTTTGAATTTGGATTTTCAGTATTGACAGAAATCAAGTATTAGTATACAAAAACCGAGAATGACTTAAAACTTGACGATGAAATAGGAACTAGTCTGGCGACTTTCGAACCTCATTTTGATTTAATTTATTCAAGAAAACAGACTTAGCCTGTCGTTTTGTTTTTATATTATTTAACTTTTATATTTTTTATATTCAGACGTGCCCCAAGGAATTCCAAATATTTTTAGTATGCCGTCAAAAATGGTTGAGAAACACTACTCTAGTGTATATCAAATTATCTATGAAATGCTTATATATACTCCTGTCTTAAAAATGTCTAAAAACTTGCCAACATTTTTAAGGGCGAACATCATCAATAATCCCCGATTTTACTACAGCTCTCTATAATTTTGTCAACGTTTGTTAATCGGAAATAAAAGTTAAAAACGTGAAATTTTTTAATTCTTTTGCTGAGTCCAGCTTTGAAAAGGGAATTCATGAATAAGTATCACATCGATTCTCGAAATTTAAAGTTTAAGAATATTGTGAAAATCTAAGAGTCATCATAAAGTATACTAAATTCCTAATTGAATTCGTATGCATTAATTTGATAAAAATGTAACAAAAAATAATACGTATCGTAATTAAGTCTCCCTAAACGTGAAAAACTTAAATGAAACATAATTTTAAGACAATAAATTTAAAACGTAATTTAATGGGAACACAAATTTAAATAATCATATTAAATTCATTTAAATAATTTTAATTCTTTAGCACGTAAATTTAATACGTAATAAAATATATTTATATTTTAGTTATTCAAAGTGATTTGTCTTTCAGTTTCTTTTTGAAAATTTCATAAAACAATGCCAAAATTTAAACAAAAATTTTCTAAATTTTAAAAAGTTATTTAAAGAAAAACTTCATTAAAAATTTTCGGGACTCAAATAATTACGAATGTAATTAATCGACTAAACTAAAGAAAAATAAATAAATTATATTTTATTTGACTATAGTTAGTAGCTTAAAAAAAAAAAAACAAAAAAAAAGAATTTAATTTCGTGGAACATTTAACTTCAACTATTTGTCATTTAAGGATGTGAATTTCTTAACTACAAAATTTAAAATTGTGTCCAATAAGAGCCCTTAGACAGACTGTATCAATTCCATCTGGGGATCGCTGTGCATTCTCATATATATACATTTGAATATAATTTTAAAAGATTTTAAAAATCTGAGTTTAAAGAAATTTCAACAAATATTATATACGACGACAAACTGGCTAGGAATTTTGTTTATCGTTTGTAATACTAAATACTTTATTCGAAAAAGAAAATTTTCTTTTTGTTCATTTGAATTTGTTTTTTTTGTTGGGCCAACTATTCGCCTCATATAAATATTTAACAGCTTCTTGGATGCTGAAACAAATCACACATGTGTAACAGTTTTTTATTTGAAGAAAAACATATTTTTACTGATCTTGTTGATGATCATATAAATGCGATAAGAGGATGCAATCCTATATAATAATTTGTTCGTAACTTAAAAGCAATTCGTCAATGTTATTGCATTTTATAATGCATCAATGGATATTATTACCCCCAAAATAATACTATTAAAAAATTTTTTTAACGATCGCAACTACATTAGCAACTTTGTAAGGACAATAAATGCTTTAATATGTTTTAATAGTTTTGTCATTTTTCATTGAATTAATATATTCTTTATATTTTCTGTAAAAATGCAGAGAAATAAAAATCAAATAAATTATGTTAATAATAACAATTATAACACTAAAATCTCTAAACAAACCGCAACATGTTAATTACATTAATCATTCGACAATTTAATTTCGTTGCGGTTTGTTCATCCGTGAAACTGAAAAACTAAAGAACTTCGCGCAAACTCAAAATCTTGTAGTAATGTACGAGTTGCTCGGAAAAAAATAAATTGAATAACAAAAATGAAGCTGAATACTTTCTTTCTACTATACAAAAATGAAAATAAATTGAATGTGATCATATCACTACTTTCTTTATACATGCGTTCATTGTACGCACTATGTCTATTCTGCAATGAAGTCTCCAACTATAAATTTTAAACAGCTTTAGCATATTTAACTGCCTTCCAAGTAAATGGCTTTTATATGGAAACACAATTTGACAGTTTGAGACAAGTTTTCTATCATTTTTATGTTCAATTTTCCAATCAAGTCCAATCGTTGGGCACATTTGAATATCGTTGTTTCTCTCATAATTTAGCAAACTTAAAAAATCCCTTTTCTGCTGACTCTAAAAGAAGTTTTATTAAACCATCTTATCCAATCGAAGTTTTGTCTAGTCGCTTAACAGATTGTCCAACAAAGATAATCCAAAGAAGATATTATAAAAATAATACCTGTGTGTCTGTCTATCATCATCACTAATAATTTTAATATTCGCCTGAAAATATGCAATTTTCGGATATCTATTTTATAGTGGCATAGTGCCAGATTCTTATCTATCCGTCCTGTTGTATATAATATTGGACAAATAAATTTCTTTACACAAAACTTTCTCTCTAGGATATAGAGAAAGTGAGACAAATAAAATTTTACTCATAGAATCACATAAAATTAAGAAATTTAAAGAATTTCTAGCAATTTGTCAGAAGGTTGTTTTAAATTCCTTTCAATGATGTTGTATTTTAGAGATTATTCCTAGAGATTCACAACGATTTCAAAAGAACGAAAATTATTTACTAAAGTGTCGCCTTTTTAGCCGACATTTGATTAAAAATATTTCAATGTTGAAGTTGATTTATCATTTTAATTTACGCTTCAATAATTCTGAACTTTTTTTGTTTTTTTTTTGCATCGAAACCGACACTTAAAACAAATAACACTAAAAAATTTATTTTAGAATTTTAAATATACGAATTTTTTGGAAGTTCCTGGGTCATTTTGAAAATTTTTTGGTGATCTAAAACATCTGGACTCTTTATAAGACTATGAGTTTTTATTATAAAATCTAGTCCCGCACTTCATAAAGACATCAAGACTCATCATATACTTTAAAGTATTGAAAAAATCATTTTTTTTGGGAAAGTTTCAGAGACCAAAATTTTTCGGCTCATTAAAATTTGATTTTAAAATTTGATATCGTTGAATTTTGATTCCGAATTAGTTGAATATAAACATTTTGGATTAATTAAAAAAACATAAAATTTTTCTTAAAAACAAAAAAAAAAGGCGAAAACGGAAATAGCATCGAAAATTTTAAATAACAACTATAATAAAATTATAAAGAAACATTTCGGCCGATGTTTTGATGCCCTGTGGCAGAAATGGGACAGAAAAACTGTCAAACAAACAATATTTCACGATGTTATCTTCATAACTTTGTTTCCTCATTTCAAAATCTCGTCTAATTTGCAGGTAACCTAGACCCTAACAGCATAGTCTGCAAATTTTATTCAAATCCGCATATTAGTTTTTAAAGTACATAAAAAAATTTATGAACAGGCTTATTTTCTCCTAGGATTATTTCTTTCTCCACTATCCTTGGACCGATTTGACTGAAATTTCACATGGTTACGTCTATTTATGTATGGAACCCATCTAAATAATTTGAATAAAATTGCTCTACAAATTTTTAAATTCAACCCGAAAAACCATAATATACCCTCTGGTAGTACCTACCATACGGCATAAGCAGCCAAAACTATCAATATTTCAATGTTTTTCGTGATAACTTTGTTTCCTCTATTCAAAATATTCTCTAATTCCCAGGTTGTCTAGACCTAGGCTCTAGGGCTAGGGCATAACTATAGTTTATAAGCTTACGTACGTTCGGTTCGGTTACGAGTTACGAAAGCCTTCCTGAGTAAAGAGTATCTGGCCTGGTTCTAAGTATTTAATTAGTGTCTTAGCTTTGAATGAATTGTTATCGATGAAGCGCAAATATACAGGTAATAACCATACATACACATGTCACAGGTAACCTTCCAAATTACTATCTTCAGGAAGATCTAAATAATTTATTCGAATGTTGGTATTTTTTATATATGGAATTTTCAACAAACTTAATAAATGATTAAGAGCATGTGCCACCTAATTAATAGTAATTGATAACAAAAAACGCTGCGATATAAAAATGTATTTACATTCGGGGGAAGAGGTATTCGTGTTCTTTAAAACTCGTGTTGTTCAAGTACTGTGTTCTTCGGGGGCTACCTGTACTATTAACGAGGAGGCATTCCTTGCAGAGCTGCAATAGTGCAAAAAATGTATACACAAAGTTTATTTCTATCCTAAAAGCTGTTGGCAAAAAAAACTTGCAAAAGCCATATCTTAGAATTAAACTTCGCAGTGCAATGAATTTGGGTGATATACCGACTAAAACATATTACACTCCATCTAACGGTATATTATTAGCTTTCCTTTCCCCAAAACTGCATTGCCTACCAAAAAATCTGGGATCTGTTCAAAATACTGGTGATAGTTACAAATTGTTACATTCTTAACCAATTGTTAACAATTGTACGTTTAATTCGCAACAAGTAAGATTCTATTTGCTCTATTTTAATCAAACATTTTATCATTTATATTAAACTCATTCCATTTACAATATTTTGAATTTCAATTTATTTATAAAAAGTTTATTTTGACATTTATGTCAAAACTAAGGTAAAGGTATAAACAAAATAGCATGAACTTACAGATTTGTAAATATTTCGTGTTCAAAATTCCAGAGGCATGTTAACTCCATTTAGTTAGGCTCCAAACCTTTTATCAGTAACAATCATCAGTAACAATTTGTAGTAACAATCATTTGTAACAAATCATTAGTAACAATCATCATTGCTATTTTGAACAGGCCTATTTTGTTGTTATTCCCAGTTTTTCTTGTGTTTCTCCTACATTTTTTGTTATTGTTTTCTTTGGAAGAAAAAATAAAAAACACTTTTCCTGTTGACACTGTTTGACATATCGATATGACAGTTCGAAAAAAGTTGCGTGCGTGTGGACTGAGTTGAGTGAGAATATTTTTTTTTTTTTACAATATTGAATTCGCGAATTTTATTTAATTTTATGAGATGGTATCGAGGTATTCATAAATTTCCACCTGAGTGTATTTCATTCCTTCTTCAGTTGCTCAATCTTACCTTTTCGTTTCTTTTTTTTTTTATTATTTTCCATTTTTTGTCATAGAATTTTATTTTAAAAGATTAAATGAAAAGAAAAAACATGTTTTCCTCAAAATGTTGTCGTCGTCGACATTGCTGTAATTCCTCTGTGCCAGTATCACCTGTGCCATGAATTGATATAAACGTGTGCTTCGCGATCGCGGACATATTTTTATTAATTTCTACAATTTTACTAAAGTAAATTTTCATAACAAAAAGAAAAATATACATTTTTAAAAAATTTTCATTTAAATGAAAATTAAAAATTATATCGCGCAAAAAATTCAAATTAAAAAAAATCCACAAATTTTAGTGTAATTAATATATTTTTAACAGCTTTTTTTTTTTCGGTTTTTAAAATTAATAATTCTTAATAATTTATAAAAAACAAAATCAAAAATATGCTACCACGATTACGTCGTACAGTTTATTCCAAATTAATTCTTTTGGGAATTGTTTTAATATGTTTTATATTTTATTTTAAAATAATTAATACAAAAATCATTGAAGATGATAATAATATTGAAGATAATAATATAATCAGTGATAAATTGATAATATCAAATGAATTACGTGAGAAACATTTAATCTATGAACAAGAAATCTTAGCGGATTTACGGAAACAGGAAAAAGGTTTAGGTGATGGCGGTGAAGCGGTAACATTAGATGGTGCTGCGAAAATAATCGGTGAAAAACATTTAGCCACGATTGCATTAAATGAAGAATTAAGTGAACACTTAAGTTATAATCGTACAACATTAGATGCTAGAAATCCATTATGTAAATATCATAATTATGATTTAACAATATTGCCGACAGCCAGTGTTGTTATCATATTTTTTAATGAACCGTATTCGGTGTTGTTACGGACCGTTCATAGTGTTTTAAATACCGCCGATCGACAAATCTTAAAAGAAGTGATTCTTGTCGATGATGGCAGTACAAATGAAGAGTTACATGAAAAATTAGATTATTATATTGAAACACGATTTCCAAGAGATTCTGTCCATTTGATTCGATTAAAACACAGGTAAGAGTGATTCATTATTTCAGATATATCGAATAATCATTTCAACTTTGGAACTGAAATGGAAACTTAATTTGAACTAAATCATATGCTTGTTTGTATAGTACCAGGTCCAGCAATTGAAGTGTCCGGATTTAAAACCGCTATAATTTTTTTCTTTATTAGTCGATTTTATTAAAATTTATGGAAATGATAGTTTATAATACATAGTTAATTTTACAATTATTCGAATTGTATATAACCGCCTTTTGCCTTAACCATCAGCTTCAATCTCTTTTTAAACGATGCGCGCGATGCTCGTACGATGTCTTGGCTTAAACGGTTGCATTTACGAGTCAAATCCTTTTTACCTTATTTTCTTGTAACTCTCAAATGCTCAGAATTATCATCAGAACGTCTCTTTAATGAAACACGATCGTTTTGTAATGTTTTCTCATCCGAAAATACCAAATTTGGTAAATCACCATAAGCGAGAGTACGAAGTAATTCTTTATATTGTACAAGAAATAAGAACGCGTCTTTTCGCCAACAAATAATTTTTACTACTGACAGACAATATGTCAAGTAATATTCATGTCAAATTTTAGTATTGCAAGATGTGCGGTTTATATTTGACAGCGATTTGAATTAGACGGACACTTCGATTGCCGGACAAGGTATAATAGTTAATCCAAGATATTTGAAAAGTCACTTCACTTTTATACTATAGTTAGTCATTAAATTACCATATTAAATTATTATTAAAGATTTAGATATGAAACCCATACTTATATGTGTTCAATCACTTAGTTATTTGGTAAACAAAGTTATTTGTTTTCATACTTTATTACCTGTATGTCTGGGGTCGTGCTCAAAATAACTTAAAATCTTTTAAAAACAGTTCCAAAATGTATAGTTCAAATAAATAAGTCTAAAAATATGTATTTCAGTTCTTTTATAAGAAAGAAGAATATCTTAAAAACTTCTTTTCGTTGCTTTTTCAAATACAATTTTTATATCGATTGAATAAATATTCTTTTAACCCATTACTTGAAATGAAATCGAGTCACATCTGGGGAATAGAAGTAGAAGCAAGTTTTCGTCCTTTCTATCATTATCCGATATATGCGACGACGTATTTTAAAGCGGAAAAAATTAAGTGATATCCAATGTTACTTAATATACTCTTGTATAGGTGAATCGATTTTTAAATCCTTGCAATTTTGCACTATGTTTAAAAGCTGGTTGTGTATGGATGACATTTTACAAGGGTAATTCTTAAAAAAACTAGAAATTTGAAAATTTTTCTCGCAACAGCTCACTCCGCTTAGTAGTTCTTTGGATAAAAAGTTTCAACCAGAGTTACATGTAGTATTTTTATTATACATATATGAAATAGTTGATACCCACGGTAATCCTGAATTCACGATTCCATCAACTATTTACAGAATTAGGAATTTTCTTATATTTTAGCCCCTTTGCAGTAGCCCACATCGAGTGGAGGAAGCATATATATCACAAGTTTCATGAAAATTCTCTGGCTATTGATCGATTTAGGGACGTTTTTCTATTTTTACCTTTTACCTCATGAATGATTGTTTTGAAAATTCCGAAGTCTTCAGGTATTTCATATTATCAATAACTAACAAAAAGCCCCTGGAAAATTCTTTAGAATGGTTTTACAATTAGGAACAAGAATTTTTACATAAAGAAAAATGAAACATAATTACGATAAATCGATTTTTTTATATTGTTCTTTATAAATTTTTTCAATGAAATTGTACTCAAACTTTAAGTTACACTCAAACCAAACTTCTACCTTCTCATATAACTCTAAGTACGTACATATAGTATATCACTATGTACTCGTAAATAGGTTTGTGCTCTTGAAACCGTAACCGAATAAATTTATCTAATAGTTTGTATCCAAAGTAAAGTGTTAATCAATTCATGTCAAATTATTCAAAAAACTTTCACTATCCTTTACAAAATCATGTTTCATGTCGATGAAAATTGCAATGATTATGCATTTTGTTGCAATTTATCTTATTTCATAATAGTTATTAATCCATGGAATTTCCGCGTTTATATAAAAAAAAAACAATAAGCGTGTAAACAGTTTATTGTAATATCTCGTAGCTGAATTTATCAACACGTAATTTATCTCAATATAAGTCATCATCAGTTCAGTCATACATAAATGACGACATATAATTCAAATCAAAATTCCATATTCTGAAATATCCTTCTTTAAAAAAAAATGATAACGTCGTCTTTTAGTTCTTTAGGTCTGTCTATTTGTGGAATTTGATAACAGAAAAGGATGTTTAAATATGATAAAGAAATATATTTTATTAAAATCGGTCTATAACCAATCTTTCCTACGAATGTATCTAGTTATGTATATACTACTTGCTTGACAGTAATTTTTTTGGTTACAATAGTTTTTTCTGTATTAAGTTATACAGAAAAAACTATTGTAAACCGACTTGACTAAAATTTTATACCAAATTGAGTTTTTCATTCTTAATGTACTTTCTAAATTTAAGTGAAATGGGTCAACAGATGTTTGAGTTATCTAAAAAAAGAAATAAAAGAATACAACAGGTGTAGAAATTAAAGTTTTGTTTTACTATATGTATCTTTGTTTCTCCTCCGCTTAAGTTATATGCTATCAAAAACCTTCAAATGCTTGATACAAGAAGGACAAAAACCTTCGAATGTTTGGTACAAAGAGGAGGAGGGCTCCGTAGCAGGTTGTTTTTTTATATACTACTCAATTTCGATTTTATGGTCTCATCATAGGATGGGCTCTTTACTAGTACGAGATATCCCCGTCTATCAAATGACAAGCCGACATTTAAAAGTCGAAATAAACTTCTGATCCTGTAAAAATCTTTGAGATTTAATCAGTATATAGCATTTATGTATAACTACCCTTTAAGGGCCCCGTAAACGATCAAATTTGTTTCTCAAACTTCACGTTTTCATCAAACAACAGCGCAAAGGATTAAATCAAAGATCAAACAAATTTGACAAACACGTAAGTTTGGCAAACAAATTTGATCGTTTACAGCAAGGATGTCCAACCTTTTTGTTTCCATGGACCACATTGGAAGAAGACATGGTGTTTTGGGCCACAAGTATATTGCTATGTATAAATCCATATTATAAAATTAATGTGATACTTGGCATTGAAGTTGAGAAACTAAAGCGTGAATATCTGGTTCGATTGACGTGGTTGCAATTCTCAGGCAGTTCTCAAGGTGTTCATCCAACATGTTGGTTCTAATTTTACACTTACTATGTTTCATTCTTCACTTAAGCCGCTAGGTGACAAACAACAGAACAGTATAGCTGAGCGAGCAACGCAAACAGACAGAGAATTTACTACAGAACGAAAGAGCTTTCTGTTCTGGTCCTGTTTCTGTTGTTTGTCACTTGGCAGCTTTAACACGAAAGCTCACACAACTCACAAAGCATTCCGAAAAATGGATATGCTTCAGTAATTTTTAATAGTTTCGGGCCGCGGGTTGGACAGCCTTGGTTTACAGTGTGCTTTACTCTTTGTATTCTATACCATAGTTAGTATACAAAAAGTCAATGTTAAAGAACGAAATGCAAAGAAATTCCATTGTAAATAACTTAACTTAAATATATTTATTCACTTTAAAAGGTAAGCAAATATTTATCCTTTGGAGGATGGATGATGATGATGATCTATTTGGAAATTTGTATTTCAAATAAAAATTTTGAACTGAAAGTAATTTGAAACTTTGAAATTTTGTCACTTGAGAATTGTGTTATTTTTGAAAATAGAATTGAATTTTTAAAACCGCATAAAAAAAAAACCTTTAAGTGTCGAATTTTTTCAGAATATGTACTAAAAATCCTCTTCTTAAATTCATTTTTTTTTTTTCGTATACCAAAAAGGTTGAAGTTTTTTATTAGATTGGATGACCAAATGAAAAATTATTGATGTTCTCACGGGACTTTTGATGTTATTACTTTCATAAAATACATATCTCCAATTATTTTGTAGCAAGTCCTTGAAAACCGTTTTTTTTTTTCTGGATCTTTTCATTGACATTATTTTATCTTCACAAAATTTTATTGAGTTAATGTCGTAATCCCATATGACGTGTCCTTTTAAATATGTTTTTAAAAACTAATCAAATACTAATAGTTTTTTATATAATAATTTTTTTAAGATGGATTATATTAAAATCGAGATTTTTTTTTTTTAAATTTATGAAAATCCATTTTATTCTACAATATACAAGTTTTTAGTCTTGTAACATTCAACCAATAACCCTTTTCTAAAAGAAGTTCACCTTGATAAATCGCATTTTATTTCATTCTTCATTTCGTTAAGCTTAAGTTTGTCTTAAAGACTTTCTTATTTTATTTTCATAGATTCTCTACTAACCAGAATTTTTGATTTATGTAAAAATATACAAAATTTGAAATCAAGAGAAACTAGTTTAAATATAAAACTACTAACTAAGTGATAAATTGATATCTTTTAATGTAAAAATTTGTTGGAAAGTTCAAAAATCCACACAACTTAAGATTTTATTTTTCGACACACGGACTAAACCGGGTGCTTCATTCGAATACGTATAAATGTCCAAAATCATATTCAAGAAAACTTCTATGAGAGAAGAAGGTTGGTTGAAGCTGGGAAGTAATCGATTCTTATTGATAATAATGGATGAACTTAATACAACGGTTGGAAACTTTAATAGAAAACTAGTAGTAAAATCTTCTATGCAAAAGAATATACATATGTGCAATTTGTAGGAGAAATATTAATGAAAAAACCTGAACCAAATACATTTATATACTTTTATAGTTTCGGGATCAACATTTTCTCGTATATGATACAATTTCTGTCTTTATTATGAAAGTAACTACATACTTATTATACAATATAAGAATATCTAGAAAAACATCATTAAGTACTCAATGGGAATACAAACTTATCAAAGTAGCAAAATTAATACCGAATCTAGAAACTTTATATAGGGTGATCCAACTTCAGTTTCTGAACTTTAAAACAAAAAAAAATCACACAAATTTAATGAACTATACTTATTTTATTTTGTTAATCAAAAATGTTATGTATTTTATTAATTATGAAAAATAATATCAATAAAATGTCCGCCTCGGGACCTTCTGCTGTAGCCGATACTTTCGTGGTAATTTTCGATGACTTCTTTGTAAATTTCGGACAGTATCTCGGCAATAACTTTTCGAATGTTTTTAGGTGCTCCATCGTTTCGGGTTTTTTGGCATAGACACAACTTTTAACGCAATCCCACAAAAAGAAATCCAATCACGTTAAGTCGCCACCAAAACGTGAAATAATGCGACCTGGGAACTTTTCATTCGCCTATATTGCTCACCACTGACTGTTACAGTCTGACTCTAATCGTTTTCAAAAAAGTACGGCCCAATGACGCCGCTTGACAACAATACACACCAAACAGTCACTTTTTCCGCATGCAATGGTGTCTCGTGAATCTCATTAGGATTTTCATCTCCCCATAAGCGGCAATTTTGCTTTATTAACACACCCAGAGAGGTGGGATGGGAATGTGCCTCATCAGAGAAGAGCATTTTGTTTCGATACACAGTTCGTACAGAAATGTTACTTCTGTAGAACAATTAACGTTGAGTAGTGGTTAAGCGATCCATTTCGTAAATGTGTTGTTGCAAACTGACATTTGACACATTGAAAACAAGTACTTATCGACAGCTGCTTGATTTACAGTACTGCTAACATGGGAAACTCAAATTGGATCATCCTATATATTGTATTTTATAAAAAGGATTTATCCATTTTGAAATTAAATCATACAATATGTCGTTTTAGAGATTTCTAGAGATGAAATAATTATGTTTTTTAAAGTAACAAAGTCCCAGATAGGTGAATACTTGAAACTCAGTGACACAAATAATAAATGAGTTTTTAAAACGTTTTTGGTTAGTTCTATTTTACATAAACCAATTTTTTTTTTTTGTGTGTGGCAAACATTTCAGTGGTCCTTTTTGAAAGCTTTTATAGACATCAAAAAAAAAACTTGTTTCTATTTAAGTTATATAGTTTTTCTTTTGTTTCATAAAATCTTTTTTTTTTATAATTTTGTCTTTTTATCTTAAATTTATGCCAAAAACTAAAATCAATATTAATAATAATTTGTAGCAAAGTTTTTTGGGAACTTTTCTTTTAGAGTTATAACAAAAGATAAAAAAACGAAAAAAATCATATCTTGTATAATTTTGGTGATTTATAAAAATCATTTATAAATGGTTTTGTCATTTCATTTTAATTTTAAACTATACATTTTCCTTTTAAATAGATAGTTTTATAAAACATTTAAATTTTTGTAAATTTTAAATATTCTTTATCCTTTTTTTATGATTTTCAAGATACAAATATACTCTACGATACTACCTGAGGGTATATTAGTATTACATTTGAAATAACATAATCATAGAATAACATTGGTAATGCCATAGATTAGTATACCTAAATGTCCAAGCCAAATGAGCAGCGTAATGTTCAGTATTATTGTTGTAGGTGAACTTAAAGAAGAATAAATGAAAAGAGGTTTAATTTGAAAGAAAAAGAAGAATCTATATTGTGTCGGGATATCACTGCACAGTCGTTGGAAATCTTTATTAATTAGTCTATGTTAAGGTACTAAATTTTTGCCTGTTTGTTCTTTAGTCCGTGTACAAGATAACACAAAAACGGGTCATCTAGTTTAAATATAATTTACAATATACATAGGTGGGTTATTCAGAAATTTGATTTGGTATTACAATTGAGTAAAATTTGCCTAGTGAGGACGAAGTTATAAACGAAAAATCAAGGTAATCACAAAGTTTTGTAGTTTGTTTTATCGTTTTTTGGATTTATTTTGAAAATTTATTCAGCAATTTGGTTTAAATTAATTCCATACGTTGGTTACATAAATAGATTATACTATCGTGAATTTCAGTAAAACCGATCCAAGAATATTGTAGAAAGAAGTAGTTGCAGAATAAAGTTGGCTTAGTTATAAACCTTTTTTTGTTCAGTTTTATATAATATAACTCAAAATCCAATATACCAATTTTAATAAAATTTTGAAAATAGATTTGCACTATTAGGGCCCAGGTTACGTCTGAATTAGAACCAATTTGAATAAGGGAAAACTAAGTTGAATAAAAATATGTGAATATATAGTATGTTTGGTGTATTGGTATTATTTACTCAGCGTTAATTCATGAATTAAAGATTTGTTAAATATGAGCCCCATTTTTATCGTAGAATATCAAAAATACTGCACTAAAAGCCGATTTCAAGTTTCTATTTCGGTTTTTAAAGTGAAGAATATATTAGCATACTAAATTTCCTACAGAAAAAACGATATTTTTCAGTGCACTTTCTGAATATTTCTCTGGAGACTATCCACTTTGAAGGTGTCAAATTTCATTTAAACTTTCCCTAAAAATACAGTATTAAGTGGGATAGTTTTCATGGTTTTCTACTTTCATTTGATATGCTTTTGTGTCTCTCTGGTGACGATACTTAATTTAAATTAATTGCAGATATTCACATTACACAATTATTTGTCAAAAACGCCTTCTTAATTTTTTTATGGTGAATTAAAAAATAATTCACAATTTGATTAAAATATTACTCCCTCCCTGTCTGAGGTATACATAACGCTGTTAATTTTATATCATAGGATATATAAAAAAAAACAAACAATTACTAACAGAAAGGGAATCTAATTTGGATTAATGAAAGCTAATAAAAACTTATTATTCCTTATAATCTTCCATAATCAGAAAGTTTTCCAGAAACGTATACATACCATATTTTAGGACAGGGGAAGTATTTTTCTTAGGGAAAATGTTTATTTAATAATAGTACTTGTTTATCATTGAAGCTACATTGGATCTTGTACAAGGAACCTTTAGGAGCTCTTGCCATAGGACCTAATGTAGTGTACTCATGCTGCTCATGTTGGGTGGGGACTGTTTGGAGTTTTGCATGGCTTTGTGCTCATTTATATCTTTGATAGCATATACATTCGATTCATCGTTTGTTCGATGTGATGTTGAATGATAATTTGCATTGCTTGTAATAAGCATATATGAAGTGTTTTAAAAAAAAACAAAGTTCAATATTTTTCCCAATCAAAAGTTTTAAAGAAGAAAAAAAATCTACTAAAAACCGAAAATTATTTCATTTATACTTTAAAAAATTTTTAAGAAAAATTTACTCTTAATTTTCATTTTCCATTCAAATCTTAAGTAAAACCATATAATATGTAATAATAAACAACATATTTTTCATAATACGCTATAAAGGAAGATTAAGATATAAAAACCATTCCATTGTTGACAAATGTACCACAAAACATTGACGTTCTAGTTCTTTCTAATTCTCCATCACACTTCCAAAAGGCATACCTTTATTTATATACGGGCATAAACACAGGTGAATAACATTTTTATAGAGCTTCCCATTTCCGTCAACGTTTAAGAAGCTTTTGATAAGCTTAAACATACCATATCAATAAGAAAAATATATGAAAACTTCTACAATAGAATTAGATATAGATGTGTAATTAAATTAAAGAGCATCTTATAAACATGCAATAATAGTGCTTTTTGGTTTGTTTATATGTCACTCTATATTTGTCACTTGTTAATAGATATAAAATCAACAGAATACATATAAAAAAACATAAAATGATTTTAATAATAAATATCCACCTACAAAAGTTCAACAATCGAGAAATACATTATAACAAAACTTGGCATTTTAAGAGTATTTCAAAATGTTCCCATTTTTCAAAATAGCATCACAAACAAATAGTATAGAGATGTAGAATGAACAATATCTTTTTTTTGGCAGAAAATTTCAATATCAAATGTATTCATATAATATGTTAATGTTACGGTAAAAGTATATATTTACACATTTACCAGCTTGGTTGGTAAATGTGAGCCCAACTTACATTTAGCAACCATTTCCGTTTATAAACAAATATGAAAGTGATTATATGAAGCCCTCCTCCATTTAATTACAATAATGTAGCATCTTTTATTATTTATATTATTACTCGTAACTTTACTTAAGAAGTTATAGTGGCTTGTCACAAATATATGGAATATATTTAACTTTAACCTATACCGGGTCCGGCAATTGAAGTGTGTCGAAGTATAAAAACGCTTCAATCTCTTTTTAAAAGATGTACACGATGCTCGCACGATGTCTTGGCTTAAACAGTTCCATTCTAAATCGGCCAAAGTTGTGTGTTTTTTTACAAGCCGCTCCTTGTAAAATTCCCCAAATAGAATAATCCAATGACGGTGATTACACACGGTCACACCGAACTTCCACACTGAATTTCTTGTGATTACACGGGTTCAGCTAAACCCAAACAAAAATGAAACGAATGGAAATTGGATCATTTTATTTTAAGGCTATATTATTTTAATTTCGTTGTCAGATATCTGGTATTTGAACAAAAGTAATGCTAACCAAGATGTGCACTCTACGACGTTCACAGAGTAAATGATTTTTTGAAACAAATGCAAATGAAGCAGCCAGAATGAAACAAGTGAAATGTGAAATTTTTAGTTTGGGCAAAGTGTAACTATGGTAAAGTGAGGAAAGCTAGCGAAGTAGCTAGAAAAAGCACGTGGCAGACGGGGAAAAGAATACGCAAGAGTACATATATTTTTCATAGGCAAAATCCATCAGCAAGAGAGAGAATGAAATGTTCTTAAAAATCTGATGGAATCTTATGATTTGATCCCGGAATCTTATGTTTGGGCACAAATTTTACATACATACCAGAAAAAGAATTTGCGCCAAATTTTTTTTTTTCTGGTATGTGTGCATTTGTATATTAATTTTTGCCTGTGTTTCATTGTAACATTTAAAAATTACCCATTAGTGGTGTTGCCAATATTGCAAATTGTTATTCTTTCAAAAAAAATCGTTGGAGTTAGACGCGGTTTAAAATATGGAAAATTTTAAATGTTCGAAACAAAATAAATTTAAGTGTTTTGTGCCTGGCTGCTTTTCAACATCTGAAAACAGTCAAGTACGGTTTTTTAAATTGCCGGCAAATCCGGAACGGTTAGTGCATTTTGCAATAAAGTGTTGTATTTAATAAAGATGTGTACATTAGGGTGGATCTAATTTGTTTATGCATATTAGGGTGGATCGAATTAGTTTTTTTCAAAATTGTATAAAAATACCTATAATTCGCATAAATTTTATAGAACATGTTTTAATAGAAATAACAATTAAAGAATACTTCTACTTTTCACAAATTTCAAATTTGTTTTAATGTAAAAGTGAGAGCCACCCTAATGCACATATGTACTTTTTCTATATATTCATTCAATGCATGTTTTGCAATTTGTGCAATAGATTAGAAAAGTAGATGTCTGCAATCAATCGACTGGATTTGTTAGCAGTAGAAAATGATTTCTTCAAGACCTCAATTAGATTTGGTCGCTTGGAAACATCACTATATTTTATTTGTAATTTTCAATTTGGCAATTATATAAAAAATCAAAGAAAATACTGCATTAAAACTAAAATAGCAAAGAATGGAGAAATATTAATTTCATTTTTCATTATTAAAAAATTCATTTAAATAATAACTCAATTATTAAAGATTTTCATCATTTTTTAAAAAAGTTAAACAGTCAGTTTAAAAAAAATACATTAATGGCAACACCATCATGGGATCAATTTTTCGAACAAAAAAATGAGGGATGTTTTTCAAAATCATATGACATCATGTTTCTCTTTCACCCATATGTTCAATTTTTAGTGCTATCTATTTCAGCAGTGGATAGAAAATTGTTTAAAAAAGAACAGTCAAAATTTGAAAAACGGCGGTACGGTAAGGATAGGAACTTTCGCCACTTTACCATAGTTACACTTTGGTTTGGGTTAGATTTTTCGTGTCATCGGTCCCACCTCGTCCCTCGCCAGAAATGTGGCAATTTGTGGCGCCACACTGAACCCTTGTAATCGAGCTCAATAGATTCAGATCTGGTGAATACGGTGAATTTCGATGTTTGTCTTTTCAATTAAATGAAGCGCAACAATTGAATTTCGTTTAATGTCCATTGTACAAAAAATAAGAACGCGTTTTTTCACCAACAAAAAATGTTTACTACTCGCAACAATATATCAATCAACGTTCGTGTCAAATTTTAGTATTGCAAGATGTGCAGTTTACATTTGACAGCGATTTAAATTGGACGGATACTTCAATTATCGGACCCGGTATATGTTGGAAAATGTGTACATTTACCAGTAAAAGTAGATAGTAGATGGTAGTAGATGAAGAGTTAAACTCACATTTACCGATTTTGTACTTTTACCGTAACATTATATGTACTCTGTAGTGAAAACTAATGAAACTATTCGACTTATTGTTAAAGTTAGACAATGATGAACATGTTTACTATGTAATATTCATTTATTTGAAGTTGTTTACTGGAAGCAATTATTTGTAACAATTTGATTGTGTTTTCAAGATTGTAATTAAAATTATTTCATTTTTTGGATATGACTGAATATGGAGTTATATATGGCAAAAATGCAAAATAAAATCATGAAGCTGTTCATAAAGTTTGTTTGGATGTATTTTAAAAACCAATACATCGATTTGAATAAAATTTGCAGATTAGATTTCTACTATTAGGGTCTAGGTTTCTTGCAAATTACAGGAAATTTTGAAAAGAGGAAACAAAGTTATAAAGGAAAACCTTGAAATATAGTATTGTTAGTTTTGACAGTTTTTCTGTCTTATTTCTGCAACAGGGTATCAAAAAATCGGCTATAGGCCGATTTTAAGTTACTATATGTTATTTTTTCTTTTTAAACAATATTATGTTTGAAATAAATTTATTCAATTATGATGAGAAATTCTGAAAGGTGAATAAGAAAAATAATTCTACAGTATAGCAATTGTAAGAATTCAATTTTCTTCTTTTCAAAAGAACAATCATTAAAATAAACAAGAACAATCTTACTTAACACAAAAAAAGAGATATACTTAAGTAGTTTCATTTACCGTTAATTACTTAACAGTTCCCTGAACCAATAAGAAAAATACTATAATCTCAAAAGCTTTTTTGGCCAAAAAAAAAACATCTAAGAAATTATCATCACTAAATCTAAATTTTGATTCATTATATTCTTTTCTTGTTTTTTTAGAATGTTTTTTTTTCTTTAAATGCTCAAGCTTTTTATTAACAAATTAAAACAATCCAATAAAAAAAACAAGCACATAATTGTATCTAATTAAATCCTAATAAAAAAAAATTAAAGTAATAGTAATTTTTTTATGAGATTCTCGTGAAAGTTTGAATTAACATCGAGAGTTACAACTGTGTGACGGGTTAGTTCTTAGCATTTTTATTTTTTTTTGTTAAGGCGGTAAGAACTTTAAAGATTTAATGAACAAAAAAAACGAAGTAAATAAATAGAAATTAATGACATAATTAAAAAGAAGTTTCCATTTGATAACAATTTATTAGCACTTTCATTTTATAATAATTATGAATGACACGAATATGATTCATTGGCAAATTTATTGAATTTCCTTTTTTCACGTGAATCCACGCTAATAGTTTGTACAGAATAAAAAATATTCACAAATATTCTAATGGATTGGAAATTAATATTACATTAGTGATGCCATGAATAGAGATGAATACCGCACTCGTACAAAAACATTCGAGCATAAAACAAACGCAAAAGCAGGCGCTCGAGCAGAAATACTCGAACCTAAACACAAATGTTCGCCAAATATCCTTTCAGATCCTATTTTTTCAAAACTGTGAAGTACTCGAACATTCGATCAGTCGAGCATACGAACAGTCAAACATCGAACAGACGAACAGGCGAATAGTCGATCAGTCAAAAACAGAAACACTCAATCACAAACACGCGAACACAAACGTTCGAGCGCAAACATTCGGACATAAACATAAATGTTCGCCAAATGTCCCTTTAGATCCTATTTTTTCAGTTGACCACAGTGAATCACTCGAACATTCGATCAGTCGAACATACGAACAGTCAAACATCGAACAGGCGAACAGTCGATCAGTCAAACACACGAACACTCAAACACATCGATTTAATGGTCTGTGGTAATTAAAAACATTCAGACATCGTTCATATTTATGGTATATATAGGATTTCTGTAACTGTGACTGTAGTAGCCCGTGTATCCTGAAAATAAACATGATAATATGAATACGTTCAATTTTCGTATACTATACATATATGCTAAAAATAATCCACTATTTACGCCTTATGGTAGTATATCAAATGGGTATAATAGGCTTGTAACGCTCAGAAATAATTATCAAAAGTCAGGACAACTGTTTTTAAACATGCGATCGACTGAAAGGAGAACGGCCAAGCATTTTTTCCACTGAGAAAATATAAATGTGCCTGCTTTCAGGCGTGTATTAAATGAGACATATATGTATATCAGACACTGGATATTATTTAGGTAATTATTTTATTCTTAGTTAACTCATTAGATGTCAGATTTATTAAATAAGAATGTAATTTCTATGACAGGATATCAAAAATGAACTTTAAGTCGATTTTAACTAATATTTCATATTTGAATTGTATCTCATAACTCTGAAATTAATACAAAATTGTATCCTAATTTATATTTTTCTCATAGAAATTCATCATGTACATAATTTGAAAATCCTTAAATTTAATATGAACTACGACGGACTATAGTCCCACGGGATATTATGTTATCCCTTTAACATGATTTATACTATTTGTTTTTTGTTTTTGTTTTTTTTGTATTAACTTTAAGTTTATTTTAATGAGATTTAAATAAAACAGATTTGATTAAAAAACTTTTTATTTTCAATTTAAAAAGAAAAGAAGAAATAAAACTAATAAACTTTTAAGAATAAATAAAGTTTTTCATATTATATTAAATTCTTTGTAACAGTTTATTACTTAAGAATTTCTTCAGACATAAATTTAAGCTTTCAAATTTGTTTTTCTTTTGTTCTTCAATTGAAAATACATGAAAATATGCTGCGAGCTGTTTTTCATTTTCAACTAAACTGTTTATTTTCACTTTCTTTATAAGTATTAGAAGAAATTCCGGTATAATAAATTTCTATAGCAAAATACCAATTTGTTGATCTTCTCCTAAATAGAGAAGAAACTATAGTTCGTATAATTTGAAAACTTTGTAATAATTGATGAAAAATTATGAACATTTGATGATAAAATAACTGAAGAATGAAAACGGTGCGGAAAAAACTTATCTGACAATCATCTTATAAGTTTTTTCAATTTACGTATATGAATAACGTATAGAGGAAGCTATATTACAGCTTTACACTTTGTAATACTAAGTTAAGGAAAAGCTTTTTGTTCTAAAAAAATTTTAAGAATTCATGAAATTTCCTTTTTCATAGAAGTTTAAATTTGATAAACTTGTGATGGAATTTAAAATTGTACAATTTTCAAATAAAATATTTTTATTGATTTTTTTTTTATTCTAAACGCAAAGAACGTACACACTTTTACAGTCTACAAATTTTCTATAATATAGTATATACTTTCTTATACTTTAGATAATGTTGTGTGCTACCCCTCTGGTTCGATGTTATAAAATAAAAACACTTTTTATTTATGTGTATGTATTTACAATTATTTCTTAAAAATATTACAGTTTATTTACCAAAGAACAGTCACTATTTCCAATAATTAAGTCAAGAGATTGGGTCGAAATTTGACTCTCGTATTGTGAGTTGAAATATCGAGTCCAGATGTAGTGAAGACAACAACCAAATGAAACCGTAACACGGCCACCAAAACGCAATGAGGTTTTCAACCAAGTTTCTACCTTGCGTCATTATTACAGTATTTCAGTCATTTTTGTATGGAAATAGTAAATCGATGATTTAATAATTTTTGTCGTGTAATCAGGTCCTGTATGTTTTCCTGTACTTTATTGGGTATAAGAAAGTTTTGGGTAGTATACCATACCAAATAATTTTTTTATTATATAGAATGTACATTTTTCTTTTTGTATAGAAAAAGTGTTCTTATGATAAAAATTTTATCTTAACATAAAAATATTTTATTTTTTCTAAAATATTATTTTCCTAACATTCCAGCAGAAATGTTGTATGAGTTCATTTCTTTTTTTCTGTGGAATTTTGATTGACATTCTAAGATTATTTGAGACTATATTAAATTATTTTCAAGTGAATTTTACTGGAAGACTATATACATAAATTTAATAAAATATTATGAGTAAATTCAATAAAGTTCGAGTATAAAACTGTCGATTTATACAAGTCATTAGAAATTGTTCAATCAGATAAAATTCATAAAGTTGTGGTGATCAATTGATTCTTTAAGAGTTTAAAATATTTATTTATTAATAATGTCCCTAATTTTTAAATATTTGAAATGATTCGGTGATTGAATGGCCAAAAAATGACTGTTTAGTGCGCATTGTGGTCAGGCGGCGTCATTGGGCCTTATTTTTTTGAAATCAGTCTGACTCTGATGAGTGTACCAGTCAATGGTGACCGATTATTTCTGCCACGACATGTGGTTCCAACAAGAAGGCGCAACTTGCCACACATCAGGTGCAACGTTGGATGTTTTCGTGAAAAGTTCATATTCTTTCACGTTTTGGTAGCGTCAACTGGCCGCTAAGATCATGCGACTTAATTCCGTAGGATTTCTTTTTGTGGGGTTACGTTAAAAGTCATGTCTATGCCAACAAACCCGAAACGTTGGAGAATCTAAAAAACAAAATCCACCAACTTATTGCCGAGATACCGTCCGAAATTTACGAAAAAGTCATCGAAAATAACCTCGAAAGGATCGGCTGCTACAGAAGCGTCAGAGGCGGTCATTTAATTGATATTATTTTTCATGATTAATGAAATATATAACATTTCTGATGAACAAAATAAAATAAGTTAATTTCGTTAAATCTGTGTGCTTTATTTTGTTTTAAAGTTTAGAAACTGAAGTTGGATCAACCTGTACATGAAATGGACTGAAAATAGTACTTGTTTAATTTCGAATTAAAAAATAAATGACACTTTAAAACATAAATATGTAATATAGAAAAAATTTTCCTATTTAACTATGAACTAATATTTTTATTTAATTGCTTTATCTGGCTCCAAAACAAAGAGCATTGCTGTGTTTCTATCACGAACAAAATGACATTATATGATTATCATATCTTGATTGTATTTACGTGTTGTGTCTAAAGAAATAAGTTACCAAAAATATTACTCACTGTTTAAATAATACTTCTTGATGCGATATTTGAACAGAATACAGTACAATTCAAAAAAAAAAAAAAATTAAACTCAGTTTTATGACAATCTTAAGAAAATATTCAAACAAATTAATCGAAAGAATTTTTATTAAAATTAAAATAAAGACGTGCAAGAATTTTTGTAATGAAATAACATAGATTGATTTTTTTTTTAAAGAAATCTGAAAATCCATAAAATTTGCATGACAAACTTTTCATAAAACATTTTTTCAACTTTGGCATCTAGGAATACCATTAGAAGTTATGCCATGGAAATGTTTCTTATATTTTTAACATCTTACCAATGTGGTAGGAGGGTATGTTAAACCTGTTGCGGTTTTTAAAACTGTTGATAGTTGACTTTTGAAATTGGAAAAAGCTTTACTCTAATGAACATTTTTAACGACATGTCAACCAAATCTATTCCTTTATACCAGCATAACTAATTTCCTTAAAACAATTTAAACTTTTCCATAACGAGTTATTATCAAAAGATTATTTATTCAATGTAAGGTGATTTTGCTTGTTGAGTTTTAAAGATTTGTTTCGAGATCTCAAATGAAATGTATTTAAATTGTAAAATTTAAAATATCTGAGTGAATGTTAATTTATTTTCGTTATTTTATTTAAGAAAAGCTATTAAAAAAGAAATGTCTTACAGTAAACAGAAAATTGAACTTCATTAAAAAAATTAAATATGCAGTTTTTGCGGTAGTAAAGATCCTGTTTTGGGCAGGAAACAATTATTATAAACAGATACCACTATAGTATAATAATCTTTGATGTAATCTTTATATTCCATTTCGTCCATAAATACTTCTTTTTCTCATGTTAAAACATTTTTAAATTCTCACCAAATATTTAATGTACTTAAAATTTCTTAAGATTTTAGTTAAATGCAAATAAAAAATTAATTTGCATCTTCATTTTAGTTACAAAATCCTTTTTTTTTTTTTGGTTATTCAACAATCTTTAAAATTTATAAGAATTTATTTTTATTTTATATTTGAAAATTTTTTCTTGAACTTTAAATCAAGGGTGTCCAACCTTTTTGTTTCCCTGGGCCGCATTGGAAGAGACATGGTGTTTTCGGCTACAAGTACATTACTATGTATAAATCCATATCATAAAATGAATGTGATACTTGTCATTGAAGTTGAGAAACTAAAGCGTCAATATCTAATTCGATTGACGTGGTTGCAATTCTCAGGCAATTCTCAAGGTGTCCATCCAACATGTTGGTTCTAATTTTACACTTAGTTTGTTTCATTCTTTACTTAAGCCACCAGGTGACAAACAACAGAACAGTGTAGCTGAGCGAGCAACGCAAACAGAAAGAGAATTTACTACATAACGAAAGAGTTTTTTGTTTTGGTCCTGGTTCTGTTGTTTGTCACTTGGCAGCTTTAGCACAAGAGCGCAAACACACAAATCATTTCTCAGAAAAATGGACTTTGAGTGTTTTCGGGCCGCATTGATACTTGCTTTGGGCCCGCGGGTTGGACAGCCTTGCTTTAAATAAACAAAGTGCCTTTTTCTTATTAGAAGAATACATCCTATTCTGATACAGATTACCTAAAAGATAAAAAATCTAAGAAATATAATTTAAATCTATTATTTTGAAGTTTGAACCAAATTAATGTTCAAGAAATCTGAACACAAAACCATCAATAAAAGTCAAACTTGAAATTCACTTAGTTTTATCAAAACTTTAAACTCAAATATGGTTCAATAAACTTTTAAGTTTATTCATATTTAAGGTGACATATTTAAACTCTTCTTTTTTTTCTTATAAAGAAATTCAAAATATTGCATAAGAAGTTTAATGAATTCATCTTTTATTTTTAAAGTAAATATAATAAATTAGTTTTTACCAAACACAAGTTAAGCTATAAATTCGTAATTTCGAGTTAATGATATCAAATTAATTATAAAAAAGTTCTTTTATTTTTCATGATTATTTATTTTAATCCAATTTGTTTGATCGTCAAAAAAGCGTGATTGTAATGAAGTTTTATGGATTTTCAAAAGTTATATAAAAACTTTCCAAATTTTTGGAAATAATTCTAATTAAAAAAATTTTTTTTTTTAAAACATTTTTTCGTGGTATTCTTCAACGTTAAAAAAAGTGCATATTCAAAGTGCATATACAAACTTTCAATAACAATTTCTCTGAAAAAATTGTTGTGTCGAATAGCATCCAACTTTCCTATAGGAAATGTTTTAAATTTAATTTTTTAATAAACTAAAAAACTTTACCTTATTTTGGTCTAGAAAAAGCGATTATCAGGTCATGTAGACATAAGATGGTATTCTTAGAAAACGGTTTCCGTATTTCAAGACTTTATAGATTTTATCAACTCTCGTATAGCACAAATTTTTCCAATCTCAATATTTTGGTTGAAATTAACAGCGAATTCCTTTTATAAGTATTATAAAAAAAGTTCTATCCACTTCTTATCAATGATTCCCAGTGCGAAGTTTGTGCATTAAGAGTCCAAACGAACAGTTTTTTACTAAGTTTTACATGCGCAAATCAGATTTGCGCAGGCAAAACTGAACTGGACAAGTCACAGGTCGTTTGCGCAGGCAAAAGTTCGGCCTGTGCGATTTCAGATCGTGTCTGAAAAATAGCTGCGGTACGTGCATGCAAAACGTAGTTCCAAAGAAAATTGCGTAAAAAACATGGAAGAGACGGTACCGTGTGGACACAAAATTTGCGCAGGCTTTCCCACAGAAAAACTGCGCAAACTATGACTGAGCAAAAAGACTGAGCGTCTGGATCGTACTTTACAGGGAACGAATCTCTGGGAAAATGGTTTCAATATATAACATGGAAGAATTTCATACGAAGATTGTATGTACCAAATTTTATCAAGGATAATTCATGCATGGACTTATTTCCACAAACATTTAACCAAAAATACTTTGGCATCATTCGGATCCTTTGGGGCTGAAGATGAACAAATTTCTCAATTTTTTTGCCATCACAATAATTCTACCTACTATAATACTAAAGCTAAATATAAGAAAGTAAAAATACTTTGTTTTACCTTAAAATGTTAAAATTCCGAATTTTAGCCTTTCATTTTTTGGTTTTTGCGTTCGTTCGTTTTTTTTGGGATCGAAGCCACGTAAAGTCTTTAATTTATGGATGATTTTTTTGTTATATATTGTATCTTATGTATATTTTTGCCAAAAAGAATGACTTTTTAAAATGTTAAAAGTTAACAGTTTTCTGTGTCAAACAAAATTACCAGAGATTCACAAATTCAGCAGCACTGATGATGACAACTCAGCATAAAATAATGAATTCAAAAAAAAAAAAAATAATAACAGCAAAAGAATTGAGGATCTTATAAAACCAACCCAAAATTAATAGGTTCATTGGCCCCGACAGATTTTGAAATGAAATTTTGTTGCACATATGAATTGCATTTTATTATAAATGTTGTTCGAAAAGGGTTTAAGAAACCTTCGAAAATGTTTATTGCAAAAAAAAAACTTGTTCATTTCAAGTTCATCGAACTTTTAAGATGATGACGATATCAAAGATAACATTTTGGAAAGGAATTACAAAAATCGGCAGATTAGTATTGACAATAAATAAGCCAAAAAAAAAAGGTTTCTTCTTCGGATATGCACTTTATTTTTGTAGCTTCTTTTGCTATAACTTTCATTGTTTTAAAAATTTTCTTAGAAATTTTATTTTATCCACCAAAATACCAAACTCTACTAACACCGGATCTTAACTTTTACTGAAAAGATTATTTCTTCAAATATGCAAATTTAAATCATTAAAATTTCCTATAAATATTCATGAGGAAAAAAGTTTCAATTTCACAAAATATGATATTTTATATTTTGTCTTTTTCTTTAAGAATACAGTTTTTATAGCCTTTAGAGAGACTTTTAAGAGTCTTCTATCTCGTGTGTGTTTTTCGTTGGTGAACAAAAGACAAATTTCAAGTGTTTCAAACCCGAAAAACATGTTCCAATAAGTTTTTAATATTTAAAGACGATCTTAATTTCCTAACAAAAATTTTTTTATATAAAAGCTTCGAAATTTTTCTCGTCCACAACCAAAATTATTTATTGTCGTTTTTATTTTTTCATTTTAATTCAAAATTCAAATATTTTAAATTTAGGAATAATAAAAATTTGAATTTGAATTTCGTCCCACATGAGTAAATGCATGGGCGGCCGAAATAAATTTAAGACAAAAGTAAATCATTAGAAATATACGAGTTATAGAATCCCCTGTAGAAACTACTTCTTGAAATTTTATTACTATAAAGATAGGAGAACCTAAAAAAAAAAGATACCAGCTTAGTTGTATGTATTTCTTATTATTAGAAGTAGAAGAATCTTATTCTTAGTTTCCTTTAAAAAGCCCTAAAATATTTAATTACCTATATAGGTACCTCTAAATGTATGCATTTATCCCAATCTTAAATTTTGTTTGCCGGACACAGTAGTACTGTAACCCTTCTAGTCCCAGCTCGATTATTGTAGACTTCGAATTATTTTAATAGCTGATAACGGTTGTAAAATGGTACGTTTATTCAAAATTTATGAGAAGATATATGAAAAACGGCTAGTCTAAAGACACATCTTCAGTCCAAAATAATGGCTGGATTCTGTTGGACTAACATAAGTAAACGTATTTAGTTGAGTAGATTTGTTTTTGAAAAGCCTTTAGTCATTTGTACTGAATGCATACAATTGATCATATATAAAAATAAATACAATGCATATAGAAGTCAATGGAAAGGGTAAACAAACCGAAGCGGTAATTCTGTTAGGAAAGTCGTTTAGGGTACGCATTCAGTTCGACGGTTCCATTTACACCTTATCTCCACACGACATAAATTCAGTCAGATATTATGTTAGTAAATGTCAATTGGGAACGTTAGTGGATCGATTTTGTCATAATATTTCATTTCCACAGGACAGAACAGCAGACATAACACCTGTTCTGACTGAACTTATGCCATGTGTAGACAGCAAGTTACAAGAATCAGACCAAATATATTTACTCCATTTGAAGTCTCTTCCTATTTTAGGTGTTCCATAAATTATTATTCAAATAATTTTAGGTCAACGGCATGGATGCTCTTTCATCTCGATCTGTACGCCAATGTATATATATCACCTTGTTTAAATTTTAACCTTATAGTTGACCAAACTTTATAGGATTTTCAATATTCTGTATCATTTTTGAAAAGTCAAATTTTACTACATTTTTTTGTGAATAAACAAGATTTCTATTTGGTTTCATTTAAATCTTGATTGTTTTGTATCAACGCATAGGTCAAGGATGAGCAATTTTAAAATAGAAAATAATTAATATATTGATTCAAAATTCTTTATTTTTTTTGTAATAATTTTGGTTAAAACATATTGATATCATAACTTTTCACAAACAAAAACATATTCCAAAAGTCCGGTTTTTTATGATATTTTTTATATGGCACTGAACTTGTGATATTATAAATGATTTATTTTTAAGATTTCTCTTGAATATTATTACTTAATGATGATTTAATGTAATTTTAGATATATATAAACAGCATTTTTTTTTCTGCTCAACGGTTTGAATTTAACAAGGATTTATCGTTAAATCTTTTGTAATATAATATTTTCCTTGTAAATAAACAAAAAACAGAAAATCTTCACAAAATCTAAAAGAAATCATGAATAAAAATGATTTAAAATGAAATTATGTTCAATTTTATATGTTCTAGAATTTCATATTTAAATTTGCAATTTACCAAGGATTAAGAAAATTTTACATTTTTATTATGATTTCTTATTGTTAAAGTTTTAATCCTTTTTGAATTGTTACTTTTAATATATGGAATTTTTTTTTTAATGCAAGAAGATCCTTTTCACTGAGATTAATTGAATCTAATTATGAGAAATGTGTTTAATTTTCCTATATTAGGTCCTGCTAGAGGACGTCTTTACAATATAAAGTTCTAATCTTAATACAAATTTGTTACGGTTTTTTGTTCTGCATTACTAACTACTTGAACTACCCTTAGAACCATTGTGGGTGTTGTGACAGGAGATTGCTCCTTAAACGAACTCAGGTGGAAAAATAGTCGTGGCCAGCGTAGCCTGTCTGGGAGACAATGAGTCAGCAGAACATTTTTTATGTGAATGCCTGGCCTTTTCTAGAGTGAGACTTACTGCACTAGGTGGGTGCGCTCAGAGTAAGAAGGTGTTAGCTAACTTGGGCCTAACTACGGTGTTGACCTTCATTAGGACTAACCGGTTCAGGGAAGAGACCTACCCTCTCAACCAACATTTTAGGAAGAAGTAGAATGGGCGAGTAAGGCCTACGTACTAACTATGTGGGCCCCTCCAATACAATACAATTCAACTACTTGAGGTACAACTTGAAGAGTAGACAATTTTATCAAGCTTTTTCTAAGTACGAATTTTAGATGTGTACAAATGTTTTTCAATTTCTTTGAACTAGGCCTATGTTGACTTTAAAATTTTGAATAGTTATGAATTTTATTACTTTTCTTCAGAATAATTTATAAAGCATATATCAACTTAAAATAGGTATTGAAGTACATCTAAAAAACTAAACGAATTTTATGGCTAGGCTTATTTTTCTTAACAATTATTTTTTGGTAGTATCTTTCTCGTATATCTCGTAGTTTCTTAGCTGGTAGTATCTTCCATAGGATATACAAATTTCTGAATACTTTCCAATTCGACCAAGTAATCTCCTTAAATTAGATTTGATAATATGAGTTTTTTTTTTTTAGCAAAAAATAAAAATCATAATTTCATAATAATATCGCAAAATCAAAATTACTAAAGAAAAAGTGTTAATTAAAAAAATTTATGATACTGAATCTTTTTTAATTAAAATTTTGTAATTTCAAACGAGTTTATCTAGAAATAAAAACAGTTCAATAACAAATGTTTTTACACGTAATTAAAATATAATTACGTAATTTAAAATATGATTAAATGACAAAATTAAGTAATTATTGCAGTTTAAGATTAAAAATGTAATCTAAACAAAAAAATTTTACACGAACTCGAGTTGTAGTACTATTTCAATTTGTACGTAGAAAACTCAGACACTATAAGAAAAGTATATAAACTTTAATAACGCAATCAGTGAAAGCTTTAAAACTTAAATACTTGGATATTTTTTTCTAAATTGGAAGATAAGATAGCGGACATCTGTCCTAACCCGACCACCGTTTTAGAGAATCCAATGTATCAATAAATTTCTCTAATAATCTGATATGTAAATTAATTTCATAATTTTTTTTTTTTGATAGCCAAATACAACTTTCTAAGACTATTCACAATTCACATGAAAATTCATGTATTTTTTTATTTTTTGTTCACAAATTTATCATAGCAAGCTTTAATTAAAGATTATTTGAAGAAAAAAATGGATTTCCGTCTTTAACGGGAAATCGAACTAGTTCTCTGAAGGTTACAACAAGCTTTAACTGTCGATTTCAGTCAAAATTCAAGGATTTATCAATCAAAGTTCAATGAAGTTTTAACGCCAGAATGATTATGAAAATGAACTCTATTATATAACCCTTTATAGAAAATTTTAAAATCTAATTAATTAAAATTTAATTTAAATACATAAAAGAAAAACAGGTTAAAAAAAAATGCATAATACAATTCTGTCATATTTATTGAAACTATCGAATGAATAATACATTTTTTTTTATTATTATTCAACTCGTTGACCAAGAAAGTACATTTCATACTTAAGTTGTTAAAAAAAAAGACTGTAATATACAATATTGTACGTCGAAAAGGAATGAAAACATATCAGAAAAATGTGTCTTTAAATTGAGGCTAACAACTCTATACGAATGCAATTTAAACCAGACTTCTGGAAAGTGGAGAGACCAGACCTAGGCTAGATATAGAGCCCAGACTACATGCATGTCCATATATATATATATTTATTTATGATTATTGACATTCATTCACATTAAATAATATAATAAATAAATGTTCACCTCAATCAGTTAATTGAAATATATACAATTTTCTTAACATAAGCAAGACATTGAATTATTAATAAACTCATTCATTTTATCCCATCGGCAAAATGGTATTCAATATGATAAAAATGTGTATTTCTTAAATAAATCATTAGATAAAATCGAGGAAAATACTTTTAGAGTGGTTTTGAACTTAAGAATCATTTTAAATTACACTTTTCTTAGGGCTCTTTAAGGTACCATCAAAGTTCACAATATTTGTTGATTAGAAAAGTTTTATTTGCACTCTCTGTCACCAGCAAAAATAATTTCAATATACGCCTAAAATTATGCAATTTTTAAATTTTCTGATGGAAATTTATGGAAACATACTAGGATATTTGAAAATTTTGGTGTCTTTTATAATTTTTTCGTTTCTACTATTAAAAAGAAATATCAAATCAGCAGATTCCATTTCTTTTGTTTATTTGAAAAATAGAGCCTGAATTCGGTATGAAAATATTACCTAGGTTTTTGTTCTGTATGCTTCTGTTAGTCCAGAAATAGAGACTCTTGGTATTTACTGTATAGTATATTAAATACATAACTTCTAGATATTTCATTAGTCCACCATGGAGATTGTAGACATTTATCTTAAATTCTATTAGGATAAAATGAAGATAAACTATTAAAGAAGAAAATTATAAAAGACGTGATTATATTTTTGAGTCTTCTCGTTTAATAAGTTTTTCCTCTTTTTCACACTCTGGGATTTAGGAGATCACTATATGTTGTCCTAATGATACATCCTATCATGTATTATGTCAGGTCGCCACAATTCTAGACAATTACGATAATTAATAAAATATATGTTATTTTATCAATAATTAATTTGAAATGTATAAAAAGAAGAAGACTGCGATGACGTTGATTGAATATAATATTTTACTAACTAGATATTTGTGTACATAAGTTAAATTTAAAATTACTAACTATATGGCTTTTAAAATAAGAAACAAATACAGTGTCTAAAACGTGACTAAAATAAATATTATTTTAACTACTAAAGAGTAATTTCTATGTAATGATAGGCCTAAAACATTTTGAAACATTACATTTTCATTCATAATATTTTTCCAAAGAAGACATAATAAGATAGAAATCTTACACCTTTTCAGGTTAAGAGGTCAATGTTCTTTTTGATTTATATTTTGATAAGAATATTTTGTTAGCTTAATAAATTAACACAAATTTTAAAAAAATTAGACACGACAGTTTTTATTTTTTGTTGTTTTGCTATTTTTAGTTTTTTTTTGTAGAAGAAATATATTTTAAGAACAATAATCTTTCTTGTCAGAATTAATTTAGATATAAAAGGTGTCCCAAAATTCACACAAGAAGTAATTTTGATAGAAAACACAGATTTATAATTACAAATTGTAAATTTTTTATTGACTCATAAAGTACACAGTATCGGGTTATGTATGGAATAACATATCTTGTAAATTGCCTCCACGACTTTGCTGGTACATATGCACTCTTTTGTTTCCATGACCGTTTTGCATTAATGTGGCTGAATCTCGTTGATCCAGCGCTCATTTTTCTCCTTCAAGTTGTGGGTGGTTGTAGTCGTAGTCGTGTTTATCCAGTGTCCCTACATTTTTTAATTAATCTCTTTACACTTGATGGAGTTAAATCACTATTCCGATCATATTTCGTATGAAAATTGTGAACTGTAGCTACCGAACCTTCATTATTTTTAAAATATTGCTCTACAATGAAAACGCGTTGTTCTTTCGTGTAGCGCTACATTTTTAATAATCCTGAGCTGTCAGCTGTCACGCTGTCTTTTTTTTCGTTGGCAACACTTTACCATAAAAATGGCGCAAAATTCAACAAATCTTTCGTGAATTTTGGAACACCTTTTGCATGATTTTCTTTAGAACTTTAGAATAGTCTCTAATGTGTGTATTTGAGACCAACAGGTGATGTTTTCAGTTAAATACCATTCCGATTGTTGACCACACAAAGAATACTACTTCAGGCCCAAATTATGGTGTATGTTACGTTTCTGTAAAACTTTCTGATTATAGAAAGTTGTAGAAAATAATAAGTTTTAATTAGCTTATATTAATCTACTAATAAGTTGTGGTTCCTTTGTGATATATGTAATAAGTTCTGATAGTACATAAAAAAACCAGTATAGAGTTTTATATACCGTAATTAGGACAAAAATCAAAGCGTTAGGTATACCATATATTAGGACAGATGAAGTATAGTACAATTCAACTTGTATACTTTATGGGAGATGGAAGATGTTTGGTAAAATCTATTTCAGTTCACATTCTATATGGAATTTCTTGGATTATAGTTTGAGTTTAATCAGTCGTAATAGGTAATTTAAAACTTCAATATTTGTAACAAGAATCAGAAAAAAAAGTATAGAAATTAATAATATTGTTGATCTTTTCATTTATATTAATCAAATGTTCTCAGGTTCAATTGATTTCTGAATCACGTACAATATTGTATAAGAACATTTTGAAATAAAATTCTTTAATAGAAAATGATCACGTAGCACAAATCACTAAAACAGTTCTATGATTCCAATTAGACGTATTACTTCTATTATTTTTGTTCTGTCTTTCAATTTACTAGAAATTATGAATCCAATAATAATGCTTTAATTTCATTCATATTTTGTATAAAGTTGTACTTGTACTAGCGATTATAAAATATTCCATGGTATACAAGAATTTCTAACTTTTTTAACATTCATCAAAATCTTAAAAAATTTATGAATTTGTATGAAAATAATTCCTGCATACAAAGAAATTCAGAATATAAAATTAAATTGCAGATATTTTGTTATAAAAATTGCTTAAATATTGTATATTATATACAGGGTGTAACTAAATTCAAACAAATTTAATTTAATAACACGAAAGTGTAATTTAGTATATAGTACATTTTTTTGCTAGTATAAGATTAATACTAAAAAATGTCTGAGACCTTTAGTGGTGCATTGCTTTTTAGTTTATATTTAAATCAATTCATCTGACAGTAATTTTCTTTTATTTTGGTAACACTCAGCACGTTTATGCCCAAACGGTTCGGTTTGACTTGATCCATACTAAAATAAAGCCCATTAAAGATACAATCGAACTGGTTCGGTCTTCGTTTATGGTTCAATCGTACCGGTCTGGAATGCGTATAAATGTACTGTTTGATCATCATTCCATTTGGGGAATTTTACAAGTAGAGGCTCGCAAAAAAACACATAACTTTGGCCGGTTTAGAAAAAGATTTGACTCGCGAATGGAACGGTTTAAGCCAAGACATCGTGTGAGCACCGTGTACATCGTTTAAAAAGAAGCTGGTGGTTAAGGTGAAAGGCGGTTATATACCTTTCGAATAATTATAAAATTAACTATGTATTATAAACTATTATTTCCAAAAACTTTAATAAAACCGACCAATAAACAAGAAAATTACAGCGTTTTTAAATCTGGGCACTTCAATTATCGGACCCGGTATTAATAATCTGGCGAAAGAGAGACGTGTTCAAATCAGGCTACAATTTGGAAGCTTTCTTTACTGTATTGTACAAGTATGCTTTTTCGCTCTACTTAGAAGTTCTATCGAACATACATCGTCTGTTTCATTTTCATACGCGCCTTAAAATAGGCAATTTATAATATCTTGATGAAATACAAAGATATTATTCTTTCCTAACATACTGTATAAAAATGCTAGAGATGACGATGTGTACATTACTAAACTTATGTATATAAAAATTGCACATGACTTTTATACGATATTTTTCGCCATTTGTAAATAATTCAATCAAATTTGATAGAAAAACGAAATGCATACGTATATAGTAATGTTGAACGTGTTTTGAATTATGAATAGGAGATATTACGTTGCTACGTATATGGTACTTACAGGGTGTGTGGTAATGACCATCTCATTTTTACAGGATATTACATGATTTGTATATCAAATTTTTCGATTGTTTAGTTTCCGCTTAGATCTAACGTATAAGAAGAATTCAGAAGATTACTCGTAACTTTGGAAACTTCAATAAAATTGTATGGCATATGTGTCATTTCACACAGTAATTAACCAACCTAGATCTTTAGCAAACAGATTTCAGTGGCTATACTTGTGTACAAATGAAATTTGTAATTTTGATGACTTTGTTTAGTTATTAAAATGTTTTAACTACATTCACTATCTGAATATATAACTACTAAAATTACTGTAATTTCATCATCATCACAAAGTATTTTCTTTAAGTTCATAAAACAAGAAGTTTAACTTTAAATTATATGGTGTCATAAGGTGTTTCGTTTTTTATTTTGTTAATTTCTTATATTAATGGAAATGTATTCATATAATCCCTACTGTTCTACTGTTAATAACTATGCTGTTTAATTTCTTTCTTAACATTGTGAAATGAAAAATTGTCGTAGTATAGTAATATGTAATAATTCGTTTCAAGTTTTAAAAGGCTTGGCGGTGACCCACATTATCTCTATTCAATATTTGCAACGAAGAATTCCAAGTTACTTTCATAGAAGTACTCTAGTTTTTCTATTCATTGATTAGTTTAAACTTTTAAATAAAGACTTTAAAAAAAAAAAAGTTAATACGAGTACTTATATAATTTGCTAACAAAGTAAGAAAATGTTAAGATCCTTCTTTTTTAGTGATAATAGTAGACCTGTTCATAATTCATATCCAACAAAACAAAACAAGTATTTTCATTAGTTTATCTTATCTTTCAAGATATTCATAAAAAAAGAGGAAAAACCGGGATAACCTAACTGATTGTTTCCCATACTACTATTTAAAAGATAAATATTTCTAATTTTATGTTCTTAATGAAAAGTCCTTTTGAAAAAGATCGTTTTTCATAAATCTTCCTACTCAAGTTGTCAGTTAATTATATAGTTTTCGAGCAACATTAGTAACATGTAATTTTCATGGATATTTTTAGATAAAATCCATCAGATTTATTTAATTACAGATTTTATTTTTAGTTTCTCAATTATTACATTTATTATTTATAATTTGGAAATTTTGGAAATGATAAATGATCCAGAAAAGTCCTTAAAATAGTGTTTTGGAATTTTTTTTATTTTCAAATAGTAATTGAGTTTATTTTTAATGAATGTGTTTTACATTCGGGAACATTAGGTGGATTCATATTTGTTTAATAAGATAATTAACTTCTGGATCAGATACATTCTTCTTGTTAATTTAATAATAGCAGCTCAAATCGAGCCAAAATGTGGATTAATTTCCATAATAAAGTCGTTCCGTTATTATGGATTACTTAAAAGTTTTCTCACTTCAAACTTACTGAGGCAAAAGTCAAAAACTTGTGCATTGGCATTTACCACACGCAGCATTTGGGAGACTGCTTCATTCTTCACGTAGTCTTTCCTTTGGAAACTGATTTTAAACAAGACCACGGATCTCAGCAAACAAATGTTGGAATTAAAGTGCATTTCGATTAAGATATTGGGACCGTCATTGATGAACGAAAATTACATCTGCTACTTCTCGTCGCTTTTCCAGAGAATGCAAACTTAACAACTTTAGCCTATCATTGTAATATGGCAATAATGAAAGATTATTCCATGGTAAATTACGCAAAGCAGCCTGTTAATATGAACCCTGTGTTGCGGGGACAACAGCATATTCCATAACTGGTTTTACGAAAGCGATATAAACTGATTAAGTGGCATACGGGTCGGAAAACTCCGCTTAATATAGCCCAGAGTCGAATTGGCTTTATGAACCAAGAAGTTAAAGTGAAGTTTGAAGTTAAGCTCACTGTCGCAAGTTACTCCCAAGCCAGTAATACAACTAACTCTATGTAGAGGAGCGTTGCCAATGAAATAATGAGAAAAAAGTGATAATCCTACCTTTGTCCGTGTTGAGTGTTAGGTTATTTTTACGACATCACGTAAACAAATTAGTAAAGTCTTCATGGCGAGAATTGAACGACTCTGTCACCTTTATGTATAATTTTATATCTCTCGGCGTAGTTGGAAATCTTCGAGAATTTGGTTAAAGAAGCTACATCATTGATAGCTAATATAAATGGAAGTGGGTCCTAAATGACTACACTGAGGGACACCAGATGTCGAATATATTATTGTCAACCAAGATAAAAGACTGTCCTTGGTATAATACCGAACTAACGACCAAATTATATTATCTTTTCATTAAAAATTGTTCTGAACATATCTAAAAAAAATTTATTACAACTTGTAGAAATGTTATTTTTGTTGATTGATAAGAAATATAACAAAAAAATTGTCTCATTTAATTAATTCGATCAAAATCCTGCCATTATTACTAATAATTAGAAAAACTAAACAAGACAATATTAAAAAATTAGATATTAATCACACCTAATTAAAGCCTTAGTCTGTGGTTAAATAAAATCAGATAAAGACCCGACATAAATAATAACGAAAATGGAAAAATCATGTCAAGCAAAAATATGTAATTAGATAAAACAAAAACAAAAAAATCCTAGTTACATACCATATATCCATTTTTATGGCCTATGGTATATAGGTACTATCAGAGGGTATAGTAGTTTTGTGACTAAGTGTGTAACACGTCGAAGGAATCATTGTAGAAAGGAATCAAAAGTTTTATCCAATTATGCATGTCCGTCCGATCGTCCACGTACAAAATAACTCATAAATGCGTTATCCGATTTTATTGAAATTTGGAGTGTGAGTTGGTTATTCGTATTACATTTCAGCAAAATTGGCCAAGAGGAGCGAAGTTATTAAGCAAAAACCAGGGTTACCAGAAAGTTATATGGTTTTTTATATGGTTTTTCGGTTTTATTAGACAATTTGTGAAGCAATTTTGTTGAAATTAACTATATTGGCTAACTACATAAATAGACGATAGCACTTTAAATTTCAGTAAAATCGGTCCAAGGATAGTGGAGAAAGAAATAATCCTAGCGAAATATAAGTTTGTTCATAAAGTTTTTTTAATGTACTTTAAAAACTAATACATCCATTTGAATAAAATTTGCAGATTAGATTCATGCTATTAGGGTCTAGGTTATCTGCGAATTACAGGAAATTTTGAAAAGAGGAAACAAAGTTATGAAGAAAAATCCTTGAAATACTGTTAGTTTTGACAGTTTTTCTGTCCCATTTCTGCCATAGGCCATCAAAAAATCGGCTATAGGCCGATTTTCAGTTACTATATGTTTTTTTTTTTTATAGCAATTATATTCTTCTTCTCTACTCCCATAATCCGAATAAAATGGCTAATAAAAATTTTTCCTCATCTTTTCTTTTATCATAAATTTTCATTATTTTAACATTAATTAGAATTAATTTTTATGTTTCTATTATAGACTTGGTTTGATACGAGCACGTTTAGCTGGTGCACGTAAAGCACGTGGTGAAGTTCTAGTATTCTTGGATGCACATTGTGAATGTGTTGTAAATTGGTTAGAACCACTTTTGGAACGTATCCAAGAGTCACGAACAAGTGTTCTAGTTCCAATTATTGATGTTATCGATGCTAAAGATTTTCAATATAGTGTTAATGGTTATACACATTTTCAAGTTGGCGGTTTCACATGGAATGGACATTTCGATTGGATCGATATACCAAAACGTGAACGTGAAAGACAAAAACGTGAATGTTCGAATGAACCAGAAATATGCCCAACATATAGTCCAACAATGGCGGGCGGTTTATTTGCAATGTCAAGAGATTATTTCTGGGAAATTGGAAGTTATGATGAACAGGTTTGTATATTTATTGATTTTTATGCCCTATGGTAGGTACTACCAGATTAGTCTTATGTTATCAGAGTTTGGGTTATTGGCAAAGAGGAAATTTTGAAAAGAAGAAACAAAGTTATAAAGGAAAATCCTTAAAATATTGTTAGTTTTTGTAGTTTTTCTTCGCCATTTCTACCATAAGGCATCAAAAACTCGGCTATAGGTCGAGTTTCAGTTACTATGTATATGTTATTAATATAATTTTCTATTTAATCAATTATTTTATAATAATTTTTTTCAGATGGATGGATGGGGTGGTGAAAATTTAGAAATGTCATTTAGAATATGGCAATGTGGTGGTACTATTGAAACAATTCCATGCTCTAGAGTTGGACATATTTTCAGAGATTTTCATCCATACAGGTAATTTAGCGCTTGATTTGTTTTTTATTGTTTTATATATAATTAAATTTTTAGTTTTCCTGATGATCGTGATACACATGGTATAAACACTGTTCGAATGGCTTTAGTTTGGATGGATGAATATATTAATTTATTCTTTATGAATCGTCCAGATTTAAAAGTAATTAAAATTAATTCTCAATAAATATTGAAATTGATTGAAATATTAAATTTATATTTCTCAAATTAGGATAATCCTGATGTTGGAGATGTTACACATCGTCGAATTTTACGTAATAAATTGAAATGTAAAAGTTTCGATTGGTATCTGAAAAATGTTTACCCGGAAAAATTCATTCCTACAAAAGATATGAAAGCATTTGGAAGGTTAGTTAGTTTTCTTCTTCAATTCAATCGAATTGAATTAAGTTTAAACCCGATTTTATATAACATATTTTCTTGTTTTTTTTTTCCACAGAGTTGAAGCTGTTTCAAAGAATCTATGTTTAGATGATTTACAACAAAACAATGAAGAACCATATAATTTGGGTGTATTTATATGCCATAAAAAAGATATGACAAAATCACAATTTTTCTCATTAACAAATGATGGTGTTTTAAGAAATGAAGTAAGTTGTGCAACTGTCCAAAAAAGTGATTCACCACCAAATCTTGTTGTAATGGCAACATGTCATCCGAAAAATAAATACAATGAAAAATGGCAACATATAAATGGTCAACTAAGGCATATGGTAACTGGTTTATGTTTAGATCATAGCGGATCAAATGTTGGTGATTATATTCAAGTAATAGAATGTGATACAGAAGCTCAATCTCAACAATGGCGAATACAACATTAACAGTGAATGCCTAGAATATTATAGAAAAAGTTTTATATATATATTTCCTAGATGCTCGTGTTTCAATTGTTTATTTTTTATTTTTCTATATTTCCACGTTTTTATATATGAAATATTTGTAAATTTCTTTTGTATTTTTATATGAAAAACAAAACTTCTACAAGTCTAAAACTGATCATCACACTTTGTTCATATATTGCCATCCTAGTGAGGACGAAAAAAAAAGATAACTAAGTAATTAATTAGGAAAAATATAAATCCTAATTGTGATAATTAACGTACACATCACCTCAAAAAAATATATATTTATTTAAAAACTTACAACACAAAAAGAGTTATGGCATATTTCTTCTGAAGGAAAATATGAACTTAAGAAAATCTATTTAACACTATTAAATGTGTCTAGTCTAGTTAAAAGAAAAATTGTTTTAAAAAAATGAACTTTAAAAACGAAATTATATAAAAATAAATTAAATTTTTTTATATATTTTTTAATATTCTTTGACTCTTATTTTTCTAATTATTTTATTTTTTGCTTATGTAAGATTTAAAAATTAAACTAAAAATGTATACAAACTAATTAACGATCATAAAAATAATTTTTTAAATAATTTTTAAAAAAAAAAAAGTTACTTAAAACAAAAAGAAACAAAAACGTCCAGAAATGCATTTAAAAGTTTTCCATTAATTTATTAAAATTATTTTTATGAAAGTAATTAGTTTTTTTTATAAATTAAAAAAAAAGAAATAATATAAAAAAAGAAAAATGTGCCACTTAAAAGAAAAATAAATAAACGATAAGATAATAGAGTCAGAGATAAATTTTTAGATTAATTATTAAAAATAAAAAATAAAAAAAAAGAAGAAATTATAATAAAAACAATATGCTTCCTAAATTAAGAAACTGCTGAATAAAAAAAAAAAAAATGGGCCAATTTACAGATTTAAAAAAAAAAAAATATTTAAAAGAAAAACGAAATCAATTTGTTCATGTTTAGATTTTTAAGGATTTTCCCCTCAAAAAAAAAGAAGAGAAATACAGGAGTCGAATCGTGTAATTCGATTAATAACAAATCGAATCGAAAATATATTGCAATTGCTATGCTTTTTTTCGATACGATTTGTGTCAAATCGAATTAAGACCAATCTCCACACAACCGACATCCTATTCTGACGAGAAAAATCAAAAAACTAGAAAGAGATGGACTTTTGCAATTTTCGCTAGGACTGATCGAATAAAAACATCAGAGTCTCCCCAAAAAATTTAGAAATATTGGTAGTGTGCGACGATATCGTGTGTGATTATTGTGAGAGTATGCAAACGCAGATGAAAAACCATAAATCAAATAAACAAATTCTTCTGCTTTTGAGGGGAATTGTCTGGCAGATCAAGAATCAGATGGGGAAATGAGAAATGCAGAAGCCGACAAAATTAGTAGGATGATTGTGTCTCCCTTTCTGTTGAACCAAATTTTGCATAAGTGCATCCCATACTTTTATCAAAATAGGATGTCAGCTGTGTGGAGATTAGCCAATTCCAGAAAACACAATTTTATATAAATTAATTTAATTCTATATCATCACAAAATATTTTTGTTAAATTTGTTTCTAATAAATAAATATTTTTTATATACAATTCTTTTTTAAATGATTTTTTTTTATTTTGTATTGTTAAACAGTTTAATTGAAATATTTTTTTATTTAAGTACTTCTTTTTTTTTTTAGCAATATAAGTATAAAAATTTTTTGTAAAATATTTAAAAAAAGAAAATTAAAAACGAAAATATATTTTTATATATTTTAAAAAGAAAAATGGTTTTTTTAATTTATTTTAAACAAAGGAATTCATGTAATCAAATAGTTCTTTTGAAGGCGTGAACAGAAAAAAGCCTTTCAAGAATTGTATGGAACGATAAAGTGACCAGATATCCAGATGCAGGACACAGTCCCTGAGATATAATGAATGAACGAATGCAAGCTAAAAATTGCGTATATTCCACATTCATGTGCAATACAATATGTCTGCTCCGATGTCTCACATCCAAATACTAAGAATGTAGTCACTTTATATAAGGACATAAAATAAAAAACATAAAAGAAAGATCTTTTCATATGTGAATGTAGAATCAGTACGACGCTCAGGTTAGATTGGTATTGATCGGTCTAAATTGAAACTGTGTGTGATTTATCGGATTGCCATCTTTTCAAAATAATTTCAATATAGTTACTCCAGGAAATGATTAAATGGGACACGATCTTCATTGTGATATATTCCCCAAAACAAATTGTGAATAATTATAAAGCACCAATCAAAAAAAAATCCAAAAAAAGAAAAATATATCTTACAATAAGTGCAAAAGAGCACGATCAGTTTTCAAAGGCAAAATGTATCAAGAAGAGGGAGAACGAATTTTGTTTAAGAGCCATGGCATGACGTCGCCATTTCGAATGCATTCTCTTATATGGATTTTGCTTTGATTGGTACTTTATAATTATTAACACTTTATTTGGGGGAATATATCACAATGAAGATCGTGTCCCATTTAACCATTTCCTCCAATAAAAATCACGCATCCAACTGTTATAATACTGGCGGCTTCTATTCCACACGGATTGGAAAACACATAGAACAAAAAAAATTAATACACGTTGGTTTCTCTGTTCCCTTCTCTGTGATAAGGATTAAGTTCTTAAACGAAATGCTTGTTGGGTTACAGTTGTAGAAAAATGCTAAGATTTCCGAATCTCTTCAAATTTATCGACAGTTTCAAATGAAAAATCTACAATGGAATCAAACTTCCTGAAAACTTGTTAACATAAAATCAAATAGAAATTATTACACTCAAATCGTAATTTATAAATATATGCTAACAGAATTTTATTAGTAAAAATAATTATAAAACAAGAACGAAATTTGAAAAAATAATTCAAGGACTTTGTTGAAGAACTTTCTTCGGATTAAAAGTTGCCTTCCTCAAATGATGATAGTTCGGCAAAATCTTTCTAAGAAAATCGATTTGTAAAGCTTGTGACTGAAAGAAAAATGACTTTATACAATTTCTATAAAACAAAAATAGAAAACTTACGCCTTGTTTTTCAAGAGCTTCTCTTTGTAGACAATGATTTCCATACATTACAGTATTTTCAGGAAGATCATAATTACCTTCGATTCGACAACCAGCACCAATAATACAACCGCTACTAATTTTCACGTAAGGTGAAACATAACTTTTACATTCAAAAATATTCTTTTCACCGATTTTTAACGCCTCAACAGTACAGCCTACTTCGAAAATATTATTGGCTCCAATTACCAAAACTGGAGATTTCTGTTCATTAAAAGATGGATGATCTTCAGGTATCCGATGTAAAATTGTTACATATTCTTCAACAATACAGTTTTCACCTAAAATTATTGGTCCAGATTCGGCTAAAATTGTTGCACTTGGATGTATAACACATCCACTGGAAATAGTGATGTCACCTCGAAGATTCGAATCTTCACAGACAACAGCACGCGGCATAATTTTAGTTCTAAAAATTTGATTTCATATTATTCTTTAATAATGCAAATATAAAAACTTTCATACTCATTTTCCATTTTATGATTTTTCAAGTTTTTCACCAAAAAGAATCAACAAATTTTATATTCTATGACAGTTGTGACAGTTATCAGACTTGATTAAAGAGAACAGGATAGACCTCATGGATGATGTTATTTTCAAATCTACTTGCATTTCTATTGCTTATGTTTTGGGGTGTAATTTCTGTTTGATTAATTATAATTAAATAAAAACTATAACAGCTTTTCTTTATACTCCAATAATAAAAATTCGTTCATTTTAATAAAAAATATACCAAATTTAATGGAAATTCCAGGAAGTTTTCCATGTTGTTTGCTGTTACATCCTGAAACTAAACACTCAATTTTTCTAAATTTTTTAAGTTTAATTAATTAATTTAAAAGAATTTTGTTTGAAATTCGAAACGAACTACAAATTAGAAATTAAAAAAAAATGCAATTTTTTTCCCCTCCAAAATTGACATTTCGTTTTCAAAAAAATTCTTCGTACACAAATATCGTAAAAACGGGTTTTAGCCTTTATCCTGTTCTCTCGAGTGACATCGAATGTGACGTGTCGTGTTGGGGTCATAAATTCATATGGATTTTTTTTATGTTTTTTGTGATTGAATTTTATTAAAAAAAAGGGTAAAAATTGTTTAATTAAATTAAAATAAAGCTAATGTACATATTTATAAAACGAAAACGTTTCTAGGAATTAAATTACATTTTGTTACACAATTTTTAAGGTTATAATTGCAGCCGGAATTATTCGTACTTATTTGGTGTAAATTTCTATTTCTCAAAATTCTGTGAAAATTTTTACAGAAAACATATTTAAAAGTTTCTGATTCGTTATGAAATTTGATTTTTGTTAAAAAAGAATTTTTCCATGTGCAATTTCTCACGCAATAACTTCCTGAATGCGTGCAATACTTGCTCAAATTCATTTCTATTTTTAGAAATTTCTTGCATTTGCCATTTGAAATAAACACAAAATAAATATTTTCAAGATTATTTAAAAAAAAATTAAAATATGAAACCCGAAACCAGTTAATTCCAACACAACACAAATAGCTTCTTATCAATGTGAAACATTGTTTTTTTTTCAGAAATGATATAAGTTTATATAAAAAAGCATTCATACATCAAAATCAATTAATTAAAATTGATATTTTTCGAATTTTTTTTAGCACACAAAAAAAAAATGGTTACCGAAGGAGAAATAGTAGAAGGTGAACAGCAATCGAAAAAGGCTGCCAAAAAACAAGCAAAAGATGCAGCTAAAGCAGCAAAGGTTTTTTTTTTATTCTTATTAATTTAAAAGACGATAAAATATTACAAGTAAATTTTTAGAAAGCTGAGCATAAAGCAGCCACCAAAAAAGATGATCAAACAAATGAAGATGTTGAAGATTATTCCGTTGGCAAATATGGATTTGTTAAAATGATTCAATCAGAGAATAAATATGAAAATCGAATATTTGTTAAAGTTTCTGATCTTTCGAAATACATCGGAAAAGATACAGTTTGGGTACGAGGACGTGTTCATACATCGAGAAGTAAGGGTAAACAATGTTTTCTTGTATTGAGACAACAAAGTAGCACGGTCCAATGTATTATTGCCGTGAATGATACGGTTTCAAAACAAATGGTTAAATTCTCCGGAAAGTATGTATTTTGTATAAAATTATTCTTCAGCAATTTAAAGAATTACATTTTTTTTTACAGCATTCATAAAGAAAGTATCATTGATATTAATGTTAAAGTTGTTGCAGTTTCATCAAAAATTGAATTTTGTACAGAACAAAAATTGGAATTATCAGTTCTTGAAATTTATGTTATATCAGAAGCGAAAGCTCAACTTCCATTACAAATTGAGGATGCTGCTAGACCAGAAAATGTATGTTTTTTTTTTTTGTGAAGTAAAATAAGTAATTTTACAAAATATATTTTTCTTAAAGGAACAAGAAGGATTAAATATTCGTGTAAATCAAGATACAAGACTTGATAATCGTGTTTTAGATCTAAGAACACCAGCAAATCAAGCGATATTTAGATTAGAAGCTGGAGTATGTAAACTATTCCGTGATATTCTAACTGAAAGAGGTTGATAAAGAATTTTATATCAATCTTAAATTATTATTATTATATATATTTTTTTGTTTCATAGGTTTTACAGAAATTCATACACCGAAAATTATTTCAGCAGCAAGTGAAGGTGGTGCTAATGTTTTTACGGTCAGTTACTTTAAAGGTAAGAAATATTTCAATAAATCTAGAATATTGATTTTATTGATTTTTTTTTTATTAGATTCTGCATATTTAGCACAATCACCACAACTTTATAAACAAATGGCAATTGCTGCTGATTTTGATAAGGTTTTCACTGTTGGTGCTGTATTTCGTGCTGAAGATTCAAATACTCATCGACATTTAACCGAATTTGTTGGTCTTGATTTAGAAATGTCATTTAAATATCATTATCATGAAGTTCTGAAGACAATTGGAGATACTTTTACTGATATTTTCAAAGGATTACGTGACAAGTTAACTAGTTCTATTTTTTTAATGATATTTAGTATTCTAATAAAAAAATTACATTTTTCAGTTATAGCAAAGAAATTACAGCAGTTGGTCAACAATATAGCGTTGAACCGTTCAAATTTTTAGAGCCACCCTTGATATTAGATTATATTCAAGGTGTTGAAATGCTCCGAGAAGCTGGTAAATGATTTAAAAATATATATATTTTTTTAGAGAATAATTTATTTTTCCCTTTTTTTTAAAGGCATTGAAATGGGTGATGAAGAAGATCTTTCAACTCCAAATGAAAAATTATTGGGTAGATTAGTTAAAGCTAAATATGATACCGATTTTTATATGTTGGATAAATTTCCGCTTGCTATTCGACCATTTTACACAATGCCAGATCCAAAGAATCCGAAATTTTCGAATTCATATGATATGTTTATGCGTGGTGAAGAAATTCTTTCCGGTGCACAACGTATTCATGATCCGGAATTTCTAACGGAACGTGCAAATCATCATGGAATTGGTATATTTGAAAATTTTATGTTTAATTCAAATGCAAAACTATTGGTTTTTCGTTATAGATATTACAAAAATTGCTGCTTATATTGAAGCTTTCCGTTTTGGATGTCCTCCACATGCTGGCGGTGGTATTGGTATGGAACGTGTCGTCATGTTGTACTTAGGTCTCGATAATATTCGAAAAACTTCAATGTTCCCTCGTGACCCGAAAAGAATTACTCCATAAGCTTTATCGATCAAAAAAAATTGTATTTTATTTGAAAATCTTAATTTTAATCTTTTGTAATCAAAATACTTTTTTTTCCCAGTTCATTTTTTTTTTTCCTTATATATTTCAAGTAATTTACACTAAAACAATCGCGTTCCCGTACAAATCTTGATTCCGTTTTTATTAAATTTTACTTAATTTTGCTTAAAAGACCAAATAAAATATTAATTTAAATTAATAAAACTTTTATAATGGATAAAATTGGGTTTTTTTTTAAATATAACTTATTAAACTGTTAATTGATTTTGCATTTCATTCTCAAACAATTGAATTGTATGATCGCAAATATTTTCTAAATCTTCAAGTCCTCTTCGTAAAATATCGATCGCTCGAACTTTTTTATTTGCTTGAATTCTAAAGTGCATTTTATTTTCGGCTGGATGAGGAATTGTATAACCGCAAAAATCAACTTCTGGGCTATTTAAAATGTTCGAAATTATTATGAAATTTTTAAAAAAAAATTTAAGTTCCTTACTATCGACAAATAATTGATTTTAAAGCATTTCCAAGAGTGTGTCCTTCATTTTCGAAAACAAATGTTCGTGCAAATTCACCACTATTTTCATCACCAGCTAACTATAAAAAGAAAAAAAAAACAATGATTTAAATATTTGAACAACTGTATTAAAATTTAATTTTTAATTACTTCTGCTAAAGCACCCATTTTCTGCTAATTTTAAAAGAAAGAAACACCAACTTTACCGGTTCAGAGTAAAAATAAAATGATTTTGACATATCAACATCAGAAGCACAAGCACATGCTTCTTCTTCTTCTTTTTTGCTTTTAATAAAAAGTTCTTCTTAATTTAGATCTATTTGAAAGATATCTTCGAATTTAGGGTATTTCCATTAAAATTCAATTTTGAAGAAACGGTGTGAAATTTGACAAAGTAACTGCCTAGAGCCGTTTTTTTTATATCAGCAAAACACTCAAAACTAAAATATATTTCAAGGGTTTTTCTTCATAACTTTTGTTTTTTATTTTTCAAATTTATTCTAATTTGCAGGTAGCCTAGGCCCTAATAGCATAAATCTATTAGTATTAGTTTTGAAAATACTCCTACAGCTATTTCTTTCCCCATTATCCTTGGACTAATTTTATTGAAATTTAGCACAATATCGTCTATTTATGTAGTCAGCGTATGAATATAATTTGAATAAAATTGGTGTATAAATTTTCCAATTGCAACCATAAAAAAGCAAAACTTTCTGACCATCTTGGATTTTGCTTTATATCTTCGTTCCCCCTTTGTCCATTTTCCTGAAATGCAATACCAAACCGAGTTAAGGGATAACCAACTCACATTCTAAATTTCAACAAATCGGATAATGCGTTTTTGAGTTATCTTGTACACGGACGGACGGACATGCATAAATCGATATAACTTTTGATTGTCTACACATCTATAGCCTAGAAACCGGTCTCTGATGATTATTTCTAAGCGTATTACAAACTTAGTGTCAAAACAAATATACCCTTTGGTAGCATCTTATCTACCATAGGGCATAATGATAACATTTGGATGGGTTTGAATCTGTTACATATTTCAATAAAAACTAAAACCAAGAAAAAATGTTGGTAAGAGACACATTGACCTTTGTTTGATACTAAAAAATCGTAAATGAAAATGAAGTTAAGCATTAATAGTTAAAATAGACATTTTCTTTTATCATTTTTTCGTAAATAAAGATTATAAAAGGTGATAATGAAATTGTTCGATGTTAATCACCGCGTAGAAAGACAATTTTCCAAATTATACATATTTTTGTGGACTGATGATAATTACCCGAATTTTCTATTACATTTGAATTTCCATTTGGTTAGTAGAATTACAATTTTTGAGGGCAATTAACTTGCAGGCGTCATCCCGAAGTAAATTTAACCACACTGTGTGGTTAACTTGCATATGGGGATATTTTCATGGAAAAGTTTTGATATTGTTTGATTAGAATTTTCTTTGTTTCCAACCATTAGAATGAAACCACATAAAAACAAAGGTCATGTATTATTAATATTTAATAAGATTTTATTATTCATTTTATTAAATTAGCAAAGGAAAAAAAATTCAGTGATGAAATCAATTATTATTGATTTGTAATCAATTATTAAAATGAAAAATAATATACATATATAATAATCGTGAAAAGAAAAAGAGTTAAGTCTCTTTTATTATATACAAATATTTTCTTGTTTAATATCGTATTTAAAAAAATACATTTATATATTCCAATGGCGTTGGAAATTCTTGATCATATTGCTTAAATTTACAAGCAAATTTATTTCTTTCAGTATAAAATTGTGTTTCATTATAAAATTTCGCTAAATATATATAAAAATCTTTTACTTTTGAATGTGCCTCTAATTTCTTGAAATAATCAATAGCTTCAGTTATCATTTCCATAGATTCAGAGATTCTTTGGAATCTATCCTCTTTTGATATTGCCGATGCTGTTAAACATTTAACAAATACAAATATTGTTTTAGCACGATCATAAATACCGCCATTCGCTAAAATCGTTTCTAAACATGATTTAATAATTTTCAAAGCTTTCTCTGGCATTCTCATATCCAATAGAACATGTGCAAACATCATATCAATAATTGCTACTTCATAATCTAAATATTTCTCTTTAGCATAAGATGATGCACGATTTAGAATTTCAACAACTTCAGCTGAAATATAATCTTTTGTAATCATACTGTATGCAAGTAAAATTAATGCACGTACACGAGTTAACGGTTGAAGATTTCTTTTCATTAATAATTTATCTAAAATTTGTCTAGCTATTGTTAAATTTCGTCTTCCAATACAAATTGATGCTCTATGTAAAATGCTGGCGTTCTTATCGAATATATACAATTGACAACATGCCCGTATACCGTCTTGCCATTTACATTTATATATCGATTGTATTATTCTTACATGACAATCACAAATCATCCAATTTTGTGAATACGGATCACGTGGAAAACGTTCACGAGCATGTTCTAAAATAACATTACACAAACCCATTTCACCTTGGATACATAACCATAAAGCTAAAGAACATAGAACTTGACAAGTTCCTTCACTATTTCCGACATCTCCGTTTGGCCATGATTTATTTAATTTCAATAAAAGTTGTCCACAAAGTGAAGCGATCTCATTTTTTCCATATAATGTCCATAAAGCTGTACGCTGAGCTAACGAATTAGAAACTAATTCCATTAATGAATTACGACAATTTAATTCATCACTTTTTAATAATATTTCAAATAATTCTGATGGTTTATAACCACAGACGGCAGCAATTTTTACAATAAATTGAATACTTAACGAAACCGATTGAACCATACCAAGATCTGTTTGATCTGGTATACATTTTTCATTTGGTTTTATATTATCACTATTCAATATACAAAACCATGAATTAGCCAATTCTAAGCATTGTTTATCACCACATTCCTGGGCTAACATAATACATTCTTTAAGACTAGCTAAAGCTTCGTTTGTATGATTAAAAAAACTATGTAATATTGCTAAATTCAAACTGGGATATTGAAAACCTCTTGTTTCAGCAGGATTTAATGTTTGAACAGGACTTCGATCGAATGTACGATGAAGAGCATCTAATGAACTAAAAAAATCTCTTAAACGTAAATTATTCATGTAACTTAAAAAGTGAGCTTGTGAAAATAATGGATTATCTTGGATTATTTCATTTAATTTCATTTGCATTTCAATCGGTTCTAAAGCTCGTTGTTCATTCGTCTCTAATAATGAACATTGTTGTGCAATAAAGAATTCCGATTGTTTAACTGACCATTTACTATGACTGTTACGATCACGATGTACTGTTAGATTATTCAAAATTGATTCTTCTGTATTAACTAAATTATCATTAGATATTCCTAATTCTACAACACCTTTTTCATAATACATTTTTATATTTTTATATAATGCCATCATTTCTGGAAATGTCATACTATCCAGAGTCACGACAATTCGCCGAATATAAAGTCCAACAATTCCATATTGACTTATACCACTTTTTTCTGATAAAAGTTTATCCATAACATTCTGCATATCGAACAAATCGAAAAGATTCTCTATACCAAGACTATTTAATTCATGCATGCATTTCTCGAAACCTTCCAAATGATCAGGATCAATTTGATATTTTGATGATATCAACATAGTGTATAAATCTTTATAAGACATATCCGGAAATTGAATTAATTTCAATAATACCATACAGAATTTTCTTCGGGATTGTGCTGGATAATTTAATCCTGAATCAATTGCTATTTGTATTACCTAAATATTTCCAATGAAGTTAATAGAAAAATTGTTTTTTTTTTTAGAATTCGTTTTGTTTACCTTTAAATATTGTTGGACGAGTAGAACTACAGAAATTTTATGCGGTGTTAAAACATCTATTTTATTTATATTTAAATTAGCTTTAGTCGGATCTAAAGCTTCCAATTCTCGTCTATTTTCCATTTTTATTTTAATATTATTTCCTCTTTTAATAAAGTTTCAATTTTAATCTGATAAATATTTTTGTACAAAATTGTCAACAAACCGGCTGTCAAATTACAAAAAGAAAAAGAAGAAGAAGAAAAAAAAATATAAATATAAAATGGTATTGCAAATTTATTTACACTGTTAATTATTTTTAAGATTTCTTTGGCGGTTTTTTTGAATTGCTTTGTAAGCTTTTTTTTTAGTTGATTGTTTTAATTATTTAAATTATTACTTACTATGCAAAATTAGTTTAAAAATACTATGCACAGATATAGTAGTTATTTTTATTAATAAACTTGCACTAAAAACACCATGTTTGCACCAGCACCAAACTATTTTGGTATATGAGAAATACAATTTTTTTATTATTTAAACGATTTTCATTGTATTTTTAGTTAATTGCTTACTGATTAATAATTAATAAATGTCATAAATAAACTTACAATTATTTAAAATGTTATCGTTATTGCATTTATAAAGAAAACAATCGATTTTTATTAGTTATTTTTAAAAACATTATAACGATTTGTGTACGTAATTAATTAAAAAATAAGTTTCTAATAAAAAATATTATTTAATTTAAATAATACATGTATTTATTTAAGTTAGTCAAAAACAGTTAGTTCAAATCGTCTTTATTCAATTTCTTTTTATCCAAAAAAAAAAAAAATAATTTTTATTGTACATTTTTCTAAACACTTCCAACTCGTTGGTAAATAATTAATTTAATTATTTTACGAATTAAAACGGGTGTAACCATCAAACAAACACTCTATAAATAAGGACGAAACAAACGAGTACAGTATAGGAAAATATCATATAGAAACAAAAAAAAGGGGGGTGGTATTATATGATTTTATTAAAATTGAGGTCACGGGTGATATCGATTTTTTTCGATTATATATACTACAGAAACGACGACCAAACATAAGAGATAATATAACTAAAGAAATAACCAGAAATATTTTCGTGTTAAACTTTAGAGTCTAGTCAGTCACTCGGTGATTTCGGTGAAAGATGGAACGATTTTCCGACATATTGAAAACAAATTCAAAAATTAGTGAACGCCTATAAATATGCAATCTCTGGAAATAAATTAACTATTTAACTAGTATCGTTTTAATATCGATTTAAAAACTTAACGAGATTAAATTAATATTAATCTATAAAACTTGTTTGATGTGAAATTAATTAAAAAAAGGACATTTTATAAGCTTTCCAAAGCTTTATTTTTCTTTTAGGTGAATGACATTTATATTAACGCAACCGGTATTATTCATTTGAGTGAACTTTTATTTATATGTACATAGAAACACTGTGATAAACACATATATATATATATTTAGATATATTTCTTATCACATTTATTTTCGCGAAAAGAAAAAGAAAATTCTCAAAATATAATACAATTTGTATCTGTTTTCGTAATAATAAGACGTAAAAGTTTTCTTTCAAAAAGAAAAAAAAAAATGCTTTTTGTTTTTTGTTTATGTGTGTAATTATTAATTTGTATTGTATAGCAAAAATTTATAAATATTAAATGAAAAGATAAGATAATATTTATATCATCGGAAATATTAAAAATTTATTAATAATCCCGAAAAAAAACACAAGCAATATTAATTGAACATTTCATAGAAACGACATTTTATCGAAAGTTTACGTGATTCTTTAGTTATTTTGTTTGAATTTATAGTAAACAAATATATAAATAAATAAAATATAGTAGGAGACAAAAAAAACAAATAAGTTTAGTGTAGACTTTTGGGGACGATATAATGTCTAAATTAATATCAAAAAACGTGAGTGTTTTACAAGATTTAAAAGTTCATACTAGTGATGTCACATGCATTGAATTTTGGGGCAATGTCCTTTTGGTTAGTGGATCAAGGTAAGAATTTCCAAATGAAAATGAAAGGACTAGATAGAAGAATATTATGTGCGGTTTTAATATTTATATATGTTTACTATTTTGTTTTAAGTCTGGAATGTTATTATAAAATGTTTTTATTTGGGTGTTTGGTTTGTTTTTATTTCAGTGATAAAACTGTACGAGTATGGAAATGGTGTGTGGGTTCGGGTTTCGTAGAAGAATCTTTTTCACCGCTTCTAGGACATAAATATGGTGTTACTGGTGTTAGAGTATCACCGCAAGTAAGTAAACAATTTGTAACATTGAGAATAATAGTATTTTAAAACAATTCCAAAATCATTAAATTGGCCGTAATAAAATGGAACACACATATGTATATGCTTTCAAAAAAAAACTTTTCGACACAGCGCCCTAAATCTTTGTATCCTTTGTAGACTAGACGAGTTTTCCTTTAATTATTGAAGTAAATATTATTCAAGATTATATTTATTTAAGCATGCGCTCTTATATTAGCAATGATATTAGCAACGAGTAATTAATCATGTTAATTACGCGGAATGTTATTGATGAAATCTTATATTTCTTGTCATGTATTTCAATTTTAAAAAAATATTCTAAAGCATATTTAAAACTAAAAACTAAATACTATGTATATAATTATGTTTTGCCTTTTTTTTATTAATTTATACTTGAATAACAAATAAAACGATAGACCTTTCGAATATTTAATTCTTTAATGTTTAAATAGACTGACGTGTATTTGTTGGTTAGGGAAAATATTATTTAAATCAAACTTGGCTATAGTTTTTTCAAGATTTAAATATTTATAATGATAATAATAAAAGGTCTTATTGATTTTAGTTTATTGTCTTGTTCGTGTTTTAATTTATGAAAAATAATTTTCTTGTTATGCCCTGTGGTAGGTAGTATCAGCGGGTATATTAATTTTGTCACTAAGTGTGTAACACTACGAAATAATCATCGTAGAAAGGTTTCAAGGGTATGGTTGTGTAGAGAATCAAAAGTTATATCGATTTATGCATGCCCGTCTGTCCGTCCGTTCGTCAGTCCGTATTGGTGGTCCAATTCTATAGGTCTAATTTTGAACCACTTGTTCGAGCATTACGACACTAGATCTATGAATGTAACGGTTTCTCTTTATACTCTTCGGGTTGTTCATCAACCAAAATACGGCAATTTTGCTTATTGATATATCCATTTAGCCAGAAATTGGCCTCATTGCTAAACGGAATTCTGCGATAAAACAGCGGATCATCATTAAGCTGTTCAAGACGCCATTCACTATAAACACGACGCGAGTTAAGATCTGGGGCTTCAATTCTTACACGAGTTGAATTTTGTATGCTTTTATGGTACACCAAGATCCTTCCGCAAAATACACCAAGTTTTTGCATACAGCAAACCAAGCTGTTGACAACGTCGTCGAATCGATTGGTCACGGTCATCACGCACACTCTTAGCTACCGCTGCTATATTCTCTTCCCTATGTGCTGGATGTATTCTATTCGATCGCTGGATATCCAATAATGAAAACTGCGTTCGGCAGGTCGATTATTCTGACCGTAAGACGCTCCAAATGAATGAAAAACTTCTTTCACAGAGCGCTGATTTTAACAATACAGCTACAAGTTTTGGAGACGCATTAACGGTCTAAGTCTTTCCATAATGAAATGATATTCATTACTGATTCAAAGTGTAATGACAGCTATACACTTTTGATGCGTAATGTGTAAAAAACGTGTGAAAAGTACCTCACCATGAATCACCCGATGTACAAAAATCGAGTATTAAGCTAATTATTTATGATCATACGAAATTTCATTTCAATGATTCAAATCTTTGAAATTTAATGAAAAACATAATTTTTTCCAATTAGGACATTTTAAGTATCAAATTTTAAATCCTTGGGAAAAAATTCATTTGGGATATCAATTCTTCGAATAATGTTTATTTTACAGTCAATATGGGCTTTTTTTATTTGTTCGTAAAGTTGAATTTGTCAAAAAAAAGAAAAAAAGGATTTCAAAATGTTTATTTAAGAACAGAATAAAACAAATATTCTAGCAATTTCAACAAGACGTTTTTTTTACGTTTATTAGTCGCCAAGAGATTTTAGCAATTTAGTATACTAAATTTTTAAGTAAAAATAAAATTTTGGTCAAAAACAAACAATATTTAATATTAACATACTTGAATGTAGTAACACTGAAATAAAATATTCTTTCAATGCTTTTAGTCTAATTATTAATCAATTTCTTAATGGTTTCTTATTAATATTGGTAGCTTATTCGATTGATTAATGAAATAAAATTAGGAAAAGGAACTATTGACGTAGTTTGAATGACATTCATCCTTTATATGTGATTCATATCCACAATTTGTCCATGAAATTCAATTGAATATATTTAATTTTATTTTGTTTTTGTTACTATGTAGTTAAAGAAATATAATTACAGTCGAAACTTTTATTATTTTCGATTATATATAATTAAATATTGATAATCATGAACTTCTATAGAATTTTAGGAAGTTTTTCATAGATATTTCAATACACCAATACACTATCTATGTTTAGAGGTTTATACAATGACGCAGCGATTTCACTGTTAATGAAAAATATTTGATTAATTAAAAAGTTCACTTAATGAAAATGACAAAACCAGAAAACGTTGACGTTTTTTCCTATATAATTTAGCTCACTGTACTTAAATTATACGGATTCTATTAAATTTTTTATAAAATATGTCAATATTGTAGAACTACGTTCGGTACACGTTATATGTGTATCGCAGTTCTACATTAAACTCTAATAAAATTGATATTAAATTGGACTAACAAGCCCTGGCACCCTCACAAATGATCAGATATTAACGTCGTCTCCGATTATTCAATTAAGACTAATCTCCACTGCATATTCGACTTCCGTTATCACCATAGCTAGCTGCTCCTCTTCTTTTAGAGGCAGAACATATCTGCGATCCTGGCTATATGTATGAGATGGATTTTTATCTTGTGTCATGTAACCGAACAGGATATTTTCGTTCTACAATATGGATAGGTAAACGAAAGAATAAATCCATATTTCCAGTGTCTGGAGACATTTCATAAATGTTTCATTCAAGATGTTAAAAAATGATTACCAAACCTATGGTAACTCCACCATAGGGAAGAAAGGGGCTTTCTATTAGTTTAAAGTAAAATGAACTCATAAAATATAAAATTTAATTAAATATTCTATTGATTGAATGTATATTTGAATTTTAACAGGGTGGCGTTTTGGCATCCTCATCCGTTGATGGGACAATAATTTTATGGGACATATCAACTGGTACTAAAACAAATACATTATATCAAGAAAATGGTGAAGCCGTTCGATCGTGCTGCTTTAGGTTCTTATAATATAAAAAAAATAAAAAGAATTTTTAATTATATAGTCCTATATTATTTATAGTCCTGATGGATCATCAATTGCATCATCCGATGATAGTGGAACAGCATGTATCTGGGGACAAAATAAAAATCTCATTAAGTATATGAATAATTATGTTTTTAAGGTGAAAATAATTTATTATTTTAATTATTTTTTTTTTTAGAGTTTTACGTTTTCACGAAGAAACCGTTTACACAGTTGCCTTTTCATCCGACTCAAGTGTTCTTTTAACCGCCTGTAATATGGGAAATGTTCGTTTAGCTTTACTCGATTATAATATTGAAAGTAATTAAATTATATTGAATTAAAAAACTAGAAAAATAATAATAAATTAATAAATAATAAATTTTAAAATCAGATCAAAACAACGATGTTGATTGTTCAATAGACAATGCTCACGATTTGGGTGTTACATCTGCGGATTTCTGTAAACTTATACATACAGATCGTAAGAATTTATAATTTTTAATAATTAAATATATATATATATATAATATATTTGTATAATTATTAGCAGCAGATAGTGAAACAACAATACATACAGCAGCTACATGTGGAACTGATCATTATGTAAAAATTTGGAGAATATATTGTTTGCCGCAAGCAAAAACTGGTAGAAAACGATCAAGATTAGTACCGAAAAAACCGAGTGAACATATATCTGGAACATCAACAATTTTTAGTACAAATGTTATGAACACTGAATGTGTACTAGCTATTCATGCACATGGTAGTTCGGTGACATGTGTCCGGTAATGGATTTGAATTTTTTTTTGTTTTAAATAATTTAAGTATAAATCCTTATTTTCTTTTTTCTCTCAACACAGATTTAATTCACGTGGTACATTTTTCATAACAACAAGTTTAGATAAAACTGCTAAAATCTGGGATTTACAAGGAAATTGTTTACATACATTAGCCGAACATGCACGTTATGTTAATTGTGTTACCGTAAATTTAGATTCATCTTTAGTTGCGACCGGATCAAATGATCGTAGCATTGTTATTTGGGATTTAACATCATCATTTACATTAAATTCTCATATCGCTGATGTACGATCGATTATATTTAATTTGGCATCAAGTCAAAATGATATACCATTAGATTTGATATGTCCAATAACACATGAATTGATGCGTGATCCAGTTATAGCTGATGATGGTTTTACATATGAAAGATCAGCGATTTTAGAATGGTTTGATCGTGGAAAAATTACATCACCGATGACAAATCAAGAATTGAAAACAATGGATTTTGTTGAAAATGAAGAGTTAAAAGAAAAAATTGATTTGTTCTTAAAATCATTAGATTTCGATCAATTTGATGGAACTGAATAGATTCGTTTTTTTTCTTCGGTTTTTATTCATTACCACATGACTCCACACGACTTATTTCAAGACTTATTTTTAGTCGGACTGAAAAAAGAGTCTTGTGGAGACTCTATAAATTGGACTTTTTTATCAGTCCGACTGAAAATAAGTCTTGAAATAAGTCCAATGGAGTCATGGGGTTAGATTTAAATTTAATAAGAAAATGAAAAACAAATATATATGAAAAAATTGTTTGTCAATTAAAATATTAGTCCTTTTTTTTTTTGAAATTATGAGAAAATTTTCAAAATAATATAAAATATGAGTTAATCGATATTAATTACTGAAAGGAATACGAAACAAATTGAATTTTTATATAAGATTTTCAGTAATTTTATTTTGAAAATAATATTTAATCGAACACCATTGAACAAAAAAAAAAGAAAAAACAAAATTTTTGTACACAGTTTTTATCTTACAAATTTTTTAGGGAATTTTTTGTCTACACTTATATTTAAGCGTTTAATTTATTATTGAAATTATTCTATTTGATATTTTTTATGGAAAAATCCTTTTTGGCCTGAAAATTGTATCTTATCAAAAATGTTTTATAAAATATTTGTTGTTTTCAAAACGAAATGAAAAGGAATTTTCAAATTTTGTTTAATTTTTGTTTAGATTTTTATATGTAAAAAAATTTAAAAATAATAAAAAAAAAAAAGAAATATTTTGTTAAATTTAAGAATAGTCTTGTTTTTCTTTTTTAATTTATCATTTTAACTTTGTGCTAGATTTTATGCTTTTCATCGGAAAGAAAAATATTCTCTAGAAGGACAGCCGTGACTGTAGGTGTTTGTAGGTCATTTTCCAATTTTTCATTCGGTAATTCAGATGGAATTTTAAATTTTCCTGGTTTTGTGCCAAATTTCAGTACATTTTGATCATCTGAATGTAAAAACGAAAATTCTGAAAGTGGACAAGTGGTCGAGAACAATATTTTGGAGTAGAATACTTGGATATCAATCGAAATAACAATTCCAGAATTTTACGCCGGTCATTTCCAAACAAATATTAAAAACATATAATAACTGAAGATCTAGCCAATTTTTTTAATTCCCAAGGTAGAAATGGGACAGAAAAACTGTCAAAACTGACAATATTTTAAGGTTTTTTCTTCATAACTTTGTTTCTTCTTCTCAAAATTTCCTCTAATTAGCATATAATCTAGACCCTCATAGCATTAATCTAATCTGCAAATTTTATTCCAATCGGTGTATTGGTTTTTAAAGTACATCAATTAAACTTTATGAACAAACTTATTTTCTCCTAGAATTATTTCTTTCTCCAGTATCCTTTAACCAATTTTACTGAAATTTAACATAATATCGTCTATTTATATAGGTAACCGATATAATTAATTTAAGAGAAATTTTTCCATAAATTGTCCAATTAAATCCGAAAAACCATATAAAAAAAATGAAAAAAATTGTTGGTCGCCTTGGTTTTTGCTTAATAACTTCGCTACCCCTTGTTCAATTTAGCTGAAATGCAATACCAAGTCGAGTTAAGGAATAACCAACTCACATTCTAAATTTGAACAAAATCGGACAACGCATTTTGAGTTATCTTGTATACGGACAGACGGACGGACATGCATAAATCGATATAACTTTTGATTCTCTACACAATCATACCCTTGAAACCTTTCTACGATGATTATTTCGATATGTGTAATACTTAGTGACAAAACTAATATACCCTCTGATAGTACCTATCATAGGGCATAATTATTATTATAGTTTTGTTACTAACAGAACTACTACAGAACTATTACAACACAGACTGTTAGTATTGTTAGTACACAGTTCGTGTAAATTCTTCCAGTCACTATCGCTAATGAAGTTCCTTTGTGGAATCTTTAGGTTTATATCAAAAATGTTTTATATAATTTCACAGGAAATATGCGATTATTTTGCAAAATAATAATTTTAATCCATTTATTTACAAAAAGATTTCTTTCTTAAAAATATCTTATTCAAAAATGAAGAAAAAAAAATACCATAATTTTATCATTTTCACGTAATGTAATATAATTATTATTCATTTTTATGATTAAAACATTTACAAAGTGTCGGGGCTAAAAATATTATATTGGATCAACAAAAATCTTTCACAATCTATCATGCGAGTACTCATATAAATGTTATTATTTTTTTTTTGTTTTTATATATAAAAAATGAAAATAAATCATTCATTAGACGCCATGACATCAAATACAGTAATATTTCTTAAGTATATATAAATTTTTAAAACTTAATATAATAATGTTTGTAGATAAAAATTAAAACCAAAAAAAAAGAAACACCTATCTTTTAAATTTTAAAAGTTGAAATTTGTTTATACTAATTTGATAAGAATGTTGATATTAAACCTTCGTAATTATTTGCCGAGTTTAAGATACTCTCTAAGTCCGGGTTATATTTGTAAATCTTTCATTTCTTATATTATTATAATTGTGTGATAAAATATTTTAATAACTAAAGATATCTTCAGTACAATGAAGATAAAGCTTTTGTTCTATTAAGATAAAAAAAATTGTTTTTTATTTTGTATAAATGAAAAAATTAACATTTTTCTTAAATAACTAATTTACTTTTTCGTTTTCTAAAAATTTTTGAACTTATTTAAACTTTAAAGAAATACTTCAACAATTCTTTTAGTACTTTTTTGGGTCAACCTATTTCTAAATTATATAAAAATTTATTATTTACTCGCACTTCTCAGAAACTTGCAAAAAACTTGACTAAGTTTAAATAAATTAAAATGTTAATTTTTTACTTTCTTTTGGTAAAGGTAATGTAATGCATAGATATCCGCCGAAGAATAGTGACTACTTTTCACAGGGCAATACCAATTCCAACCCAATTTTTTAAAATTATCTTCTTAGATAAACCTGTGTTCAAAATTTCTGGTATACCAAAGAATCAAACTTATAGCCAATTTTTTGATGTCCTATGGCAGAAATGGGCCAGAAAAACTCTCAAAAACTAAAAATATTTCAACGTTTTTTCTTCATAATTTCCTTTAATTTACAGGTAACCTAGACCCTAATAGCATAAATCTAATCTGCAAAATTTTATTCAAATCGGTACATTAGTTTTTAAAGTGTATAAAAAAAACTTTATGAGCAGTACAATAGTAGTACCTACCATAGGGTATAAAAATGAATACACAAAATCATGCGTAAGACCTTTATCAGTTTTATATTTGCAGTAATCTTTTCTAAAGAGAAGCTTCTTTTTCCAAGAAAGACTAGTAATTAAAATGATTAAATAATTTAAGTAATAAATTTGAAAGAAGATAACTCATACTTTTAATATACTACGAGCAATGTGTCCGTACTATACTACGTACAGTACTATAGTATATAAAATGTTCTTTCAATTTACGAATTATGAGCGGAGATGAATAAAAATGTTGGGATAATAAGTTTATTTTACTTTAAAAGGATATTATTTTATTTGTATAGAAAAGTATGAATTTAATACAATAAATGCACGTAAATTGAACAGGTTTAAGTAATATTAGATCAACTAAAAAAAATGTTCCTAGGTAGATATTGGCTTAATAATTTAATTTGTAAAACGAATTCCATGAACTCAAAGATAATATTGAAAAGAAAATTTAACAATTAAAATTAATATTAAGTTTTAGGGTGTTCTTGCACTGCGACCTTTAAGATCTATTGTACCCGGTCTTCTTTAGTGTAGTAGTTAGGTTAACTTCTCATTCTAGAGCACCTCCCCCAGTTCTATTTCTTCGAGGAATTTTAGCATCCGGAGTGGGTCAAGAGATTGTATCTCAATTGGAGAGAAGCAGTATGCCCCCAAGAGTTTCCTCCTCCTGAGAATTAGTGCTTCACAATTAGAGAGAATATGTATTGGGGTCACTTCGCCACCCTTGCAAAATCAGCAGGTGTTATCTAGTTCGAGTGCTACTTTTTAAGGTGTGCTTAAGTCTGCAGTGTTCCGTTAGTATTTCTGTCAGTACTCTTATATTCTTTTTATTATTGCTAATAAAAGCTTTGAATCTCTTGGAGTAGTAATCCCCGAGGAGATATTTGCCTTAGTCCTGGTTATATTTCGCAGTGTTTGTTTCTTTCTGTTGCCTCTTCGTTAAAATGTGGTCCGATTCCACAGAAAGGTTCTGGTCCTATAAAGGGTGCTCCTACACTTTGCTTGGCCAGTTTGTCGGCTTCCCCTCGATACCCGACCTGTCCCGGTATCCAGTACAGAGTAATTTTGTTATTTGTGCCTAACTTGTTCAATTAAGAAATTTAACAATATTTTTTGTCATTTCAAATATTCTTAAACGTATGAATTTTTTGGAAAAGTTTTCCACAAATAATTAAACATCATTTTGTTTCCATTTGAACCATATAGGTTATCAGACAGCGCCAGAAAATATTAGATATGAAAAATTTACTAGATAAATTGCGTAAACATTAAATTTCATAGATAAATATAAAAATTGAGTAATAAAGTAAAAATCAGTTGGTTGTCATTTAAAATAACAATTTTTGTAAAAATAGATCAGTCATGTCCGCAAATATTATCAAAGAAATCGTAAATGGACAAACGTTTTCACAAAAATATCGTTTTTCTGTAAAATACTATACTAATTGTTTGTTGCAAAATAATTTCTTTTAATCTCATTTTTTAAAACCTTTAACCGAAGATACTTTATATATCTAATATTTAGTAATATAATACTATATTGATATTAATATTTCTTTTTTCTAAAGTTAATTTTCTTGTATTTTGATTATCAAAAGAAATTCTACAGCAGGTTGAAAATATGGGGCCTAATTTGATAATTAAACAGAAAAAAAAAATTATTGTTCACGTTTAAAAATGTCGCCGAAAAATATTATGAATCGTTGTATAACAATTTTTTTATTAATATTTATGTTATTCGTTATGATAAAGTATTAGTTCACTAACAATATATTTGAAATTTTACTTATCTTTTTACTAAAAAGAAATATACCACATATGTGGATGTTGGAGCCAGAATCATACATATAAATTTTAAAATGTAAGGATATAAGAATATATACGTCATAAGCAATCCATTGGCGTAAAAATTTATGGTGGCAGATTCCTATACCAACTAGATTTTATAGAGTATTTAGTAGACTTTCGAAAAGGTATGATTCTACTGGACTTTAGAGTATAGAGACTACCGTAAGGTTGTGTACAGTGCAATACCAAATCCAATTAAAGAATAACAAACTCACATTGTAAATTTCATCAAAATCGGATAATGCGTTTTTGAGTTATGTATATTGTACACGGACGAACGGACATGCAAAAAAAAGCAGAATTGGTAGCCAAAATGAAACATTCCTTCAGATAAGGTTATGCTCCGTATTTGGTGAAACGTCCTGAAAATATTATTGGCGTTGCCACCTGACGACAACTAATGCAATTGAAGGGAGATATTGAATAAAAACGACCAGAATGGGTAAATAGACACACCAAATTAATTTTTCAACATGACAATGTCAGACCACAGGTTGCTCAACCGGTTTAAAACTACTTAGAGGGACATGACCTGGAAGAGTTTTCCCAACAACCGTATTCACCAGACATAGCTCCTTCATATTACCACTTATTCCAGTCGGTGCATTCGGCCCTTACTATAGAGCCCTTCACTTTTTATGAAAACATTAAAATTTGGTTGGATAATTGGATCGCCTTCACAGATCCGGAATATTCAGACTGGGAAATGTTGTAACTTCAGATGGAGTATACTTTGATGAATGAAATCAAAATATTGTATAGTTGTTAAATAAATGTGAATTTTTACCTAAAAAAATCGTAAAAATTCATTCACAGATCTAATACCAATCCTTATTTGATAATATGTACTTGTACTCGCCACAATTTCAGTTGATATTAATCTCGTAAAATTTATCTACCGTCTTGTGACGCTACTGTCTTTATCATAACGTCTTCAAAAATGAAGTAAAAATGATACAGAGTTAAAAAGGTGTGATATATGGAATAAAGTAGTTAAAAAAACTGATAAAAATTCAAATATGTACGGTTTTAGGTATGTCTGTAAAGTAATATATAAAAGCAAATTCATTAGTTTTAAAAAGTCTATTTCTTGATTAACTTTTCGATAGTTTAAAGTGTTTTTTTTTTTGGTTTTGTACTTAAATTTCGGTTGTATTTTAAAAATATTTATCTGATTGGCAATTTGAAATTGATAACAGTTTTTTTTTTTCGTTTAATTTTATCAATAAAACAATTGAACACATTTTAATGGCTGTAATTTATAATTCTTCGGATTTTCTTATTGATTTTTTAATATTGAAATAAAAACAAAAGGTAAGATATTACATTCTGTAATTTTCATTTTATTAAAAATTTAGTGTTTTTAATTGTGTTTTAATTAAAAGTTATAATTAACAAACAAAATGTGCTCTTTTTTTTGAAATTTGGGAAGTTGAAATATGGATAAAAGCTTTCTTTTGTTGCTAAGCAAAAAAATGTGGTTCATTTGTTTTTGGCTTTTTTGAAAATTCAATGAAACTTTTATTTTTTTTTTTGAGAATAAAAATTTTCTTGAAGGTGATACAATTATGTTGATTCAATTTTTCTGTTTTTCATTATTATTAGCACTGATACAAATTGGATAAGAATTTTTTTCTTCTTTTGATCTCAATTTTTTAAATATGTCATGTGATTCACTTTTTGTTAATTCCATTACCAAGAAAACATATTTAATTACTAATAAAAGTTAAATAGTTTTGTTTGTTTTTAACAGAAAAAACAAATTTTTTTTAAAACCGGAAATTAGTAATTGATAATATTTCAAATTATTATCAATAATTTCTAATAAATAACATATAGTAACTGAAAATCGGCCTATAGCCGATTTTTTGATGCCCTATGGATGAAATAGGACAGAAAAACTGTCGAAACTAACAATATTTGAAGACCCTAATAACATAAATCCATTCTGCAAATTTTATTCAAATCGGTGCATTAGTTTTTAAAGTACATCAAAACAACTTTATGAACAGACTTATTTTCTCCTAGGATTATTTCTCTCTCTACTATCCTTGGACTAATTTTACTGAAATTTACCATGCTGTTGTCTCTTTTGTAGTTAACCAATACATGTAATTTAAATAATATTGCTTCACAAATTGTCCAATTAAATCCGCAAAACGATATAAAAAAGACAAAACTCTCTGGTCACCCTAGTTTTTGCTTAATAACTTCAATACCCCTCAGTCGATTTTGCTGAAATGCAATACCAAATCCAGTTAAGGAATAGACAACTCACATTTTAAATTTCAACTAAATCGGATAACGTGTTATCTTGTATACGGACGGACAGACGGACATGCATAAATAGATATAACTTTTGATTCCCTACACAACCATACCCTTAAAACCTTTCTAAATGATTATTTCGATGTGTTACAAATGTAGTGACAAAACTAATATACCCTCTGGTAGTACCTACCATAAACATATTTTTGGAATACACAACTAGCTACAAGAAATGTTAATAACAATTGTATTATGTTCAAAATAATTTTCGATCTGTCAATCTGCGAATATCTGCGAATATTTTGGAAATCCAAAAGTCATCCTCTATTAGGTTATCTATACATCTAGATAGAATATAGAGATTTACAAATTAGATACTATTTGCAAACCAAAATGTCTTATCAAGGTAATTCCTTAAAAATAACTAAACAAATATAATTTAGTTAGATAGTAAATTTTAATGTACACATCCCAAACTATAACTAATTAAGCAGGATAACAGATTTTTTCTAGCTAGTTGGCTGGATTCTTTATTCTTCAACTAGTTCTATGGTAAATTTTTCAAAATATCATTTTAGCATACTTTAGAGTTAATGCAATTGATTCGAATTTAAAATTTGAGCGTAGGACGAGGATTTTGTATAATACTTATGTCTATGTCACAACATATAATATTTTTTATATTTTTATTTTGTTATAATATAAATGTCCTTTCAAAGTGCATGTATTTGTCAAGTGCATGTCTAGTGACGTTGATGACAGCTTATTGATCAAGTACAATTCTTTCGAATCACCAGGTCGTCGCTTTATTCAGCTCTTAAAACTAATAAAGGTAAAATTCAACCAGAAGTTTTGGAATTAACAATTTAATATTATCTTACAAACGTTCCATAGTTTGACAAATATGCTATATATTCTACAAGTACAGAGTATAATAGTAGTAGCTTTAACGGACTTTCGCACCAATGTAAAGATATCGTTTCAAATATTTTCTGATGCTTCCAAATCAAACTTGTTCGTCTAGTCTCACTAAAATTGCATAATTTGATATTGCGTTTTTCACAAATTATATTATTTTATTTTTTCATTAAATCTAAGAAAAGTTATGACTATAGTTATTTATAAATGTTACAATATTTAGAGCTGTATATTGAAATATTTGTATTTAACAGTATAGACGAAAATGTCCACATAAATGTGGTAATTAGGTAACCAAATAGAACTCGTATATTAACACAACAACTTCAATTTCATTTTCACATATGTTTGAGGGTTTTTTATTATTTATTTAATAAATGACATATGCTCTAACAAAACTATACATACAACCAAAAAAACGAACGAACAAGAAATGATAATTCTTTACAAAGTTTTTGTTCATTTCTTGAATATGAAAATTAGTTAAAACTGAGAGAAAACCACCAACATTTGATAGTCTTTTCATATTAATCTGCATATTTTTTCCATTGATGAAATTTGGACTTGTTTTTTAAAGGTGTTAATTTGTGAAAAACGAATTTACTCCATTTTAGATATTATAAATATACAAAAAAGTTTTGTTGATTTTTACATTTTTTTTTTATGATCTTCAAAACCACACAAAACCGAAACAAAATATTAATTATATTAAAATTGTTATTATTTTAAAATTTCAATCGAATTAAAGTAATTTAAATTTAATTTTTAGTCAAATTAAGTTTCTATTAATTAGTATTCCAATATAAATTCTTTAACTTCCTTAAATTTAATTCACACTTTTATTTTCTTATTATTTCTATTTATTTGTAGCAAGCTCGAAGCTGCAAGCCTCAAAAGGAAATTAAGTTTTAGTTGTAGTTTGAGAAGAAGAAAAAATATATACAAATGTAATTATTATCAAGCGGATAAAATAGAACCAAAATTAATACATTCAATGACAGAATAGAAAATAAACTTGTAAACATTTATTTTGGTGCAAACTTCCCTGGTCAATACTATAAGCCACTTCCATCTATTTATATGACAGTATATATAAATAGCTGACTAATTGCTTAAATTTAAGAAAAATTAACAATTAAACAATTAACTTTCAAACTGCCATGATAGTAAAGGTATGTATGGTACTATATAGGGAATGAAAAATGTAGTATTCCTTAAAAGAGCCATTGAGTTCCTTGCAGTATGCGTTGTGGCTCCATCTTTTTGGAACCAAAGGGTTGGATGGATGTCTATAGCTAGCCTTAAGAAATTTTCCAACATCGTCCGATATTGAGCACTATTGATGGAAACTCCAACATCGTCTTCATTTTCTAAGAAATATGGGCCAGACAATACACCGCACCAAACAATAAACCTAAGTGCGTGTAATTGTTGTTCTCCGTATCCCATATTCTGCAGTTCTACTTGTTTACGAACCCATTTAATTGGGTTCATCGCTCATTCTCAAATTGTGAATAAAATCTGGATTTTCTTCTGCTTTTTGCCTGAAATAAAAGTTCAATGATTTTGGTTCGTTATTCGATTGTCTATTATTCCATTTTAAATTCCCCAAAAAACAAGAAATTTAAATTTATTAGAAGAAGTGATGCAGATTGAAACATTGGCCAGATCGTTTTATTTTGGTTCTGTTTTGAAATTTGATAGCAGTTCATTTATTAATTTGCTTAAATATAAAATTATCGAAAGTAACTTTTATGTGCATATAATTTAGGTTTTACAATGTTGCTATTTGTTCTTTAAAATGGATGCCTTCGATTCCATACAATTAATAGTATAGTCAATCCTTTCAAATGAATGGCTTTCATCGTTTTTCTCGATTGATGTCATAATGCCATTCTTGATATTGCCAATATAGAATTCGGCCTAGGACATCGGTAGTCTAAAATTATCGATAGAAGAAAGTAGCCATAACTACTTCCTAAATCACTAGTCCAGCTAAAATTGATCGATTATTCATGCATATTGTTCTGAATTTTCTTTATTTTCTGAAGAAATCTGTTGGTTTGTCGGTCCATGATAGAATTTTCTAGAAATTTTCTTTTTGTCATTTTTGTATAAAACTTTTTTAAATTATCTTAGTTTGTTTGTAAAAGATTTATTTCTCAAAAAAACTGAAATAATTTATTATTTCATAATTTAAAGTAATAATTTCAGATCGTCTGAATTTTATCTTATTTCTATTTCCTTAATTTTTTTATTTTTGTCATTGAAGATAAGATTTTTTTTCGCAAATAAAATGATGTACGCGATGACTTTATATATTATTGCATTATAATTGTTTAAACAAAAATTTAAAAGAAAAAAACAGTATTTTATTTAAATAAGATGTTTAAATTGTTCTTATCAGGGGTCCTGATAAAAATACGTCTTCTTATAAAGTAAAAAAAATCTCGTATCCAATAAGACTGGGTATGTGTAGTGTATCTCAGTACCTAAAAAAAAAATACCCATTTTCATTTTTTAATCTGCTTGCGCAACTTTAAATGCTTTTTATGATAAAAAATAAAAAGAAACAAAACAAAACGTGTACGTAAAGTTGAATATCTTTCACAAGGTATAAAATGATAAGAAGTAAATATAAAATGTTGGTATGTGGAAAAGAAAATATAGTCACAATCATATGTAAGGAAAAAAAAAGAAAAAAAAAAGCGAACACCTTATAAGTGATAAAAGATAACAGCCAAACAACACACAAGCAACATAATAGCAATTTCTTGTGCCGAGCAAGGCGCTAAAGAATTCTTTTTTTTTTATCAAATATAATTTTTAATTTTCTAATAGAAATCAAAGTACAAGCAGTGATCGTTCGTATATTTTTAGTGATCGTATTATTTTATTATATATTAAAATCATTTTTAATTTTCTACAGAATTTTGAAAGGAATTTTTTTTACTTAGTTCTATTTTTTTGCCTAATTTTTCAATTTTATTTATTAATTTTTTTTATTTTTATTAAAGAAATTATAATACACCTGTTCAATGAGATTACGTAAGTATATAGATTTGTGATATTACCTGTGTGATCAATACCAAAAAAAATAAAAATATTATTAAAACGAATATGAAAATAAAGAGAGCTATCCGTCGACAGTAGGGTATTGGTTCACTGTCATGGAATTGCTCTCTTTATGTACTATTCGAGATACAACGATAAATTTCTTATTTTATTTAATAATTAATTAATATTTATTAATTTACTAACGATTTTCTTAAGGAATTTCACAGTTATTTTAAAGCAATTAAAAAGGTAATTTAAAAATTTTTGTTCAATTTATAAATAATAAGAAAATAAAAACATACAAAATTAATACAATTTATAGAGATTTTTCTTTAACTAAAAATGGAACTATTAATTCCGATAATATAATATTTGCTAATATGATGATCAAATCCACAAGAATTTGAAAAACTATTTGGTACCAAATAAGAAGTCCATTTTTTAAAAAAATAACGACTTTTTCATAGGAATTTCAAATGGGATTTTAAGGGTGTATTTGTATTAGGGCATGGTTCGATTAATTGATTAATTGATTGATTAATTCTACCGAAAACTGATTAATTGTTTCATTTAAGAGAAACAAAACAGAATAAATTTGAAGAGAGAAATCCTATGATAGTATCAAAGATATAAATGAGTATAAAGATATGTAAAATTCTAAGCAGTTTTCATTTAGAAGGAGTAAACTAAAAAAGTCTTGTGAAGACTCTAAAAATTTGACTTTTTTTCAGTCCGACTGAAAATAGGTCTTGCAATAAGTCCAATGGAGTCGTGGGGTTAGATCTTATGGAAGGAACTTTTAGAAGCTTTAAGCTTTTTCCGTAAGACCTAATGTAGTTTATTCAAGTTAAACGAAAGCTTGTTTTGGAGACCATTCTCTTGTTTTATTATTAATAAAAAATTTGTTTTTAAAAAAACAACAATAATTTTTAATTGGTGTAAATTGAAAAAAAAATTTCCAAAAAAAATTTCGAAAGATGTCGTTACGATAGGTTAGTGATGAATAATTGTTGATATCGAGGAAAACAAATCCGAGACCAGAACCAAGTGATCGTGTAAAAAGCTCTTAAAAGCTAAAGTAGAAGCCCCTGTGCTAGTACAAATGGCAATATTTAAAAAGATCATTTTATGAAAAATGATTAAGAAAAAAAGAAATTTAAAAAAAGTTGCAGTCATAACCATATTCCATTCCCAATTCTTTCAAGTCAACGTCTAAACTACAAAAATTACAGAAGTAGTTATCTAAAACCAAACCTTAGCTCAAATTTTGTAAAGCTTTAGCTCCGTGTTTCCCAACGTGGGGCCCACGCCCCACAGGGGGGCAATTTGATTGTTAAGGGGGCAATTCGAAAATGGACATGACACGAATTTAACCCTTTCGCTCCGGGCCATTTAAATGCAATGCTAGATTTCGGTGCCAAATTTAGTTTCTTAAGTGAACAATTAATTTTTTAATATTAAAAATTATGTATGTTACATAGGGGGGGGGGGCGTAAGAATTTTAGAAAGGCTAAGGTGGGACGTGGTACAAAAAAGGTGGCTAAGGTGGGGCATGGCACAAAAAAGGTTGGGAAACACTGCTTTAGCTAGTACATCAATGTTTTCAAGATTTGATATTTTTGATTCACCCGTTCCAATTTCTTTAGTATATTTTGCATACGTGACTTGCTTTCTTTAACGTGTGACCTGGCTTCATATTAAATTACCCAACATAACCGGCTCTGAGTTTCATGTTTATGATCTTCTATTTTTCATTTGATGGGAATTTTTCGTGTCTTCCTTAATGTTGATATTGCTGATATTATTATCAAATAATTTGTATTTTTTTTCTTTTTCATAATTTCTTGGCAGAAAACTTGTTTCAATTCTAGATATATTTACAGAATATGTGATGAACGGGGCAGGGGATGTTTGGGGGCCGGACACCACAATTTATTTGGTTTCAACAACGTAAAAGAGATAATTTTGAAATAGTCTAGTTTCTTTTGTATGTGAATATTTATTTGTTCATTTGAATTTAGTCAATTCCGTCAACCACATCAGTTTTCTTTTTTTTGTCTACAAAAGACGGTGGTGTATAGTCTAATTGAATTTTATTAAATATTAAAATAAAAGTGATAATAAAATTATTATTATTTAAAAATATACAAAATGGCATTCCGAGTTTTATGTTTTTCAAATAATCTTAAACAATTGGCTCAAGTGATTGATGGGACTTTTGTAAAATGCATGTCGACTGCAGCTGAATCTAAAAATATCGGATTTATTGGTTTGGGTAATATGGGTGGTCATATGGCTTCAAATTTAATGAAAAAGGTCTGTGAATTTTTCTATTATAAATTATGCAATAATTGTGTTTGTTTGTGAGTTTAATTTAATGACAATTGAAGCGAGTTTTATTGATAACAAATAAGAGTTCTTTTTTTTCGTTACTAGACTCGTATGTTATGATTTGATTAGGTCAATTCAATTAACTGTTGCCATGCGATCAAAATCATAATATTGAAAAAAAAAATCGCAATGAATTATAAGTTTGAATAAAATTTAAATTAATTGTTAAAGAATAAAAATCTATATTTGCTAGATTTAGTTATTAAACCCAAGCAGAAACAAAGTCGATTTTACCTAAAATCAAGTAGATTTAATTTATATCTAATTACATGCCTTAAGCCTAACTTTACCTTATCAATAATAATTTTGGAAATTACAATCTAAAATCTGTTTGGGAAATTAAACGATCACTGATCGACACGCATACTATCTGTGTCATGAATATGCTAATTAAATTTGATAAACTAAATTGTAATGTCAGCAAATTTACTTAATCTATTAATTTTTATTGTTAAATAAGTAATTTTTGATAAGAAATTTAAATTAAAAAATTTTATGATGATCATTAAGATAATTATTATGTCCTATGGTAGAGGGTACCAGAGGGTATTGGAGTTTTTTCATTACATTTCTAACACATTGAAATAATCATCGTAGAAAGGTGTTAAGGGTATGGTTGTGTAGGGACTAAAAAGTTATAGTGATTTCTGGGTGTCCGTCCGTTCGTCTGTGTGTAAGGTAGCTCAAAAACGCGTTATCCGATTTTGATGAAATTTACAATGTGAGTGAAGTTATAAAGCAAAAATCAGGATTAGTAAAAAGTTTTCTCGTATTCCTATGGATTTAATTTGATAATTTGAGCAGCGGATGTCTCTCAACATCATCTTCCTTCTTTCATTTATCATGCAAGCCTCTTATCTACATGACTTTTATTCACCCCAGTCCTCGTTCAAATATCTCTATCGTCATGTAGTCGTCTTATCTTCATGACTCATATTTGACTTGGATCTTTTCTTAGTTTTATGTTAAGCCATCATCCGCTTAACATAAGACTATCATGTAGACTTCTTATCTACATGGCTCACCTTTACATAGAGCAGCTGAGTCCATATGTTACATCTTATCCATCTTATCTTGGCCATCCTACATATATTGGTTACATAAATAGGCGATAATATGTTAAATTTCAGTAAAGTTGGTCCAAGGATAGTGAAGAAAGATAAAGTTGTAAGAGTCGAATTGGCTTTATGAACCAATGAGTCAAAAAGCCGGCTATACGCCGATTTTCAGTTGCTATATATTTTTTAATAATAAATTTAATTACACTAATTTAGATAACCAAATTATGTAAGAAATAGTAATAATTAAGTCTTTTGAAGTTTGTTTAGGGGCTCGCCTGATGTTTTTCGTTTGAAAAATTCCTCTTTCTATGTCATGGTCAAGATTTTGTTAAATTTCAATACATATTTTCTTATTTCGTAGTTTATATTTAAATTTAGTATTATTTTTTTTGTTTTTGTTTTTAGCCACATGCCGACATTTTATAAATAAATATGTTTATGTAAAAAAAATAGTTTATTTTTAGTAATATTATGCGTGCTTTATGATCTTTTTCGAGATAGGAGAGCAAATCATTTGAACTAATTAAAAAATTAAACTTATTTACTTATATAAATTATTTTAAAATTAAAATAAAAATTTACTTTAAATTTAATAGAATATTTAAATTATATTGCAGGGTCATAAACTTCATGTTTATGATATATCAAAGCCAGCATGTGAAGCAATGAAATCTAAAGGTGCCACAATTTATGGTTGTATCCAAGAATTGGCTAATAAATCCGATTTTGTTGTAACTATGCTACCAAATAATGATATTGTATCTGATACGTATCATAAAATGGTTCAAGATGGTGTCAATAAAAATACATTTTTTATTGATTCAAGTACGATTGATCCAAATGTGGTTAAAGCTATTCAAAAACATGTTAAATCAAAAGGAGCACGATTCGTTGATGCTCCAGTATCAGGTGGTGTAAGTATTTCAATTTACTATGAAATTATGGTGATTATATATTTTGAAAAATTGTAAAATTCTTTTGTTTTTGAATGAATTTAATTTCAATTTTCAATTTCTAGGTACCCGGGGCTGAACAAGCCACATTAACATTTATGGTAGGCGGTACAAGTGATGAATATAATACGGTTAAAGGAATTTTAGAATGTATGGGAAAACGTATTACACATTGTGGTGATTACGGTATGGGACAAGCAGCTAAGGTGCCATATATATTAGAAATTTTATTTTCAAATTATTATTAATTAAAAATAATATTTTATACTTTCAGCTTTGTAATAATATGATGTTAGGAATTTCAATGATTGGAATTTCAGAATCAATGAATTTAGCGATTCGTCTTGGATTAGATCCTAAAGTATTTATGGATATTGTTAATTCATCGACTGGTAGATGTTGGTCATCTGAAACATACAATCCTGTTCCTGGATTAGTTGCAACAGCACCAGCTAGTAATGACTATAAGGGAGGATTCTCAACAGATTTAATTACAAAGGTTTTGTGAAATACAGTTTATTTTTATTATGTATATTGATTTTCTTCTCTACAGGATTTGGGTCTTGCTTCTGGAGTTGCAACTGCTTCAAATACACCAATTCCATTGGGTGCAATGGCACATCAAATCTATCGTACATTAAAAGCCAAAGGTTTAGGAAATAAAGACTTTTCAGTTATTTATGACTTTTTAAAAAATGAGAAAAACAATTAATTGTATTATTGTTAATTTTTGTTTGTAAAATTGCATTTATTTAAAAAAAAATATGAAATTTTTTTTTTATTGTATACGAATTTATATATATTTATTATAGTATTATATAATAAATATATTTTGTTATAATCCAATTAAATTACCTTCGTTATATTTAATATGTAGAATTGTTTTTGACAAACATCTGTCCATTGATCTTTAGTTTTACTTTTAAAGATGTTCCGAATATGCTTCAGGCTGGAGATGATGGAATTTTTCAAATTCTAAACTAAATAGTATTAGTTTTTTTAATTTTATTAAAATGCTCTTTCACTGTTCACTCTTTCTAGCACAGTGGCTAAACACGATTTTATTTCTGTTAGCCAAAACGTCAAACGGACGCCATTTTTATTTTAGAAATTCTTTGCTGGGCATATTATGTTTTAACATTTCATTTGGAAAGATTTTCTTGAACGAGAAATATAAAACAAACAATTGATTTAAAATTTTTCCAAAGTAAAGAAATGAAGACAATTTGATGAAAACTATATTATTGGGTTAAATCTTTTTTTACAAAAACACGATAAATATTATTTGGATGGCGTTAAAGTTCAGAACAGTTTCGCTATCAGAAAAAAATTGAGTGTAGGCCCTATGTCAAAGAAAAATTACATCTTTTATGTAATCTAGTTGAAGTCGAGTTCAATAAGAAAACCGTGCATCTAAATTGGGTATTTGATTCAAAATATTTCTGTTTGACTTGAAATTTTGCATGTAAACGCTCGAGTTGAAAACTTCAAGCCTTTCCCAAATTAATTTTCAAGTCGCCATGTAAACGAAGTAAGTGAAAATCAAAGCATCCCGCAATTTGATTTGTTAAGTTGACAGCAATGCGACATTGGCATTGCAATAAAACGGTACAAACCGTTTTTTATTTGAAGTTTTATTTCACTAGTGTTTTGAAGTGTTTTTTTAGTTATAAAAATTTTTTTGATTTATTTAAAATGAAACCCTGTAATATTTGTAATTATGATGATGACGATTCAATTGATTATGGTGATTTTATGGTCGCACGAAAAATACGTGTCCATTATTATTGTTTGGTAAAATTTTTTTTTTATAAAAATCATTAATTTTATAATAATAACTTGATTTTTAGTTGTTATCAACAAATTTACCACAAAAAGGAAAAGATTTTTCAGGCATACTTGGTTTTTTATTAATTGATATAAAGAGGGAGATAAAAAATGCTGCTAAAAGGGTATTTCTTTAAATTGATTAATTCCCAAATAATAACGGTTCTTTCAAACTTACAGACTTGTTATATATGTAAGAAAAACCATGCTTCAATAAAATGTTACGAGTGTGGTAAATATTTTCATTTAGTTTGTGGTACCAAAGGGAATTGTTTATCTCAATTTTTTGATGATTTCCGATCATTCTGTGATAAACATTCAAAAATTAATACAACAATGAAACATGTCGAAACAGCAGGTTGTTATATTTGTCTAGATTCTATGGGACCTTATAATCCGATAACATCTATGCATTCATATTGCTGTCAGAAAGGTTGGATTCATAGAAAATGTTTAAGAAGATATGCCATTGCAGCAGGATACTATTTGAAATGTTTATGGTGTAGTAATACACAGTTTCGAAATGATATCCGAAATAATGGCGTATTTGTTCCGGATCGTGATGCTCTTTGGGAACAAAAAGATGCTTTCGCTGGTCTACATTGTGGTTATTCAATGTGTGATATGACAGATTGTTTATGTCCCCAAGGACGTAATCATAATCCTAAAAATGGTAAATGGATTATTTTCGTATGTTATTCATGCGGTGCAAAAGGTACACATAAATTTTGTTCTGAAAAACCAATGACACGAAATACGTTCATGTGTAAAGAATGTTGTAACATTTTGAATAAAACAAAAGATATATCTATTATTAATTCTAATAAAGCACATAATCAAACATTGTTCATGACCAAATCACAACTAAGATTTAATGATGATCCTGCTAATTTTGGATTTGGTAATGAAACTGATTTTGAACCAATAAATATCGAAAATAATGAAAATAATTCTGAAGTTATAACACCTATTTCATCTACATATAAGGAAAGTCGAGATGATGATATAAACTGTACAAATAAGTTGGCTGATTATCAGCAATATCTAATTATAGATGCGGAAAATAAGAAAATTATTGGTTGTGCTGAAGCAAAACCGAAAGAAAATACTACTTCAGAATTTTTTCGAAGCGATTCTTTAGAAATAAATAACTTTGTACTTTCATCTGATTTATCAGAAAGTACTAGTTTTGATGGTCTATTTAAACATTTACTTGATGAAATTGTCATAAATCATCGAAAAGAAAAGAATAGTCAAATAATAGACGTAAGTGATTCGGATGAAGATGATTCGCCTGACCAACTTCTGGAAAAATTATTAAATGAAATGCCGGTTGGAGTTCCAAAACCAAAATCTGAAAAGGAGGAATTAGAAGATGTCCGTATGAGTCTTCTAAGGGAAAAGTAAGTATAAATTTATTATCGCAAAATCAAAAACTAAAGATAATTATCGAAATTTTACTTAATAGAATGAGCTTCCAAGAATGAATGGTACTTGCTGTAACTCTAACTAGAGTTAGAATTTCGTTTTTAATAAATTTGTTTATACTTACAATTAAATAAATAAAAGCATTTATCCTAAATTAGATGATTTAAATTATTTTTTTAAATTTCCCGCCATTTGATTGGAGTTTTTTTTTCGTTTTTTTATTTTTGGTTATAATTTTGACATTTGTCAAATAGTGAGGAAGAAAATCACAGCGAAATTTTCTAGAGTAAATTTTATTTAAGAAAAATTTTAAATTAATGGAAAATACCATAAAAAATGCATAAAGAAGAAAATTTGCAAGAGTAAGTTAATTCAGTTAAATTGGGTTCGATTCAATTTTAATGAATTTCTTATATTTATTAAGTGCTCCTCCGGATCTTCTACGTTCGAGGAATGACAATGAAAAACAAGAAAATCTTGAACTAGTCAAAGATTGGAATAGACGTGGTGATGAGTCGAATTCAGGATATCCAGAATATGCATGGAAAAATATTTCAGAAGAATTTTTTGAAGCCTGTTCCGGTAATTAAATTTCAAAACTCTTATTCATATGAATACAATATATATTTCTTTTCTTGGTTCTATATTAAAGAACTAGCACTTGGTGAATTAGTTCACGATGAAGTTTTCGGTTTGTTTGAGGCGATGTCTGCTATCGAAATGATGGATATAAAAATGGATGTTGGAATGGGATTTAATAAAAACGAACCAACACCACATACATTTCAAACTGCTGTTAATGTAAAATAAGAACATTTTAATACTTAAGCTTTGATATATAATGATTCTATTTTTTTTAGGCTGGCATTCTTAAATTATCCGACTTAGAAAATAGTGAATTAATTGGAATTTTTGATTCATTATTTTCTTGTTTAGTTTCATGGCTAGAAGGTCATTCATTAGATCAAATTCTTTTCACTTGTCTTTATTTACATATGCCAAATTCGATTGAGGACAAATCTTTAAGAACATTTTGTTTAGCAGTTCGAAAAATGATTTCTTTAATTAAAGATTTTGTGTTAGAGTAAATATTTTGTTTATCAGAAATTTTTGTGATAAAATAATATTTTTTTCTTAATTTTTTTTAGAGGAAATGTGAATGAAGAAGAAGATTTCCAATTATTCGGTAGCTCTGGTTTTAATTTTTTCGATCATGTTCCTGAAACAAAAGTTCTATCCACATTAAAAGAAGCTGAAGATGATTTAGTAAGAAAATCAAAAAATCAACCCAATCCGGAAGTAAATACAAATTTTTGAATGGCAAAAAAAAAAAATTGTAAATGAATATTGTTTTTTATTATAGGATTATCTGGCTGTAATGCATCGTTTAAGATTTTTACGTTTTTTATTTCAATCTCTTTATTTACTTTATCCAAAAAAAGAAATTTCACCAGGTGAAACGGAAATTGTTGAAATACAAAGGAATTTGAATGCTGTTTTAGAACTTATACCGTTAATAAGGAAAACAATCGAAAAGGGTACACAACCAGAATTAAATTCGGAAGCACCAAATCCTATGGGTTTTTCACCTCGAGTAAATCAAAGAAATTTACCACCAACTTTTCCGCGTAGTGCAAAAATTAAAGATCGTCCATCAAGTTTGGCATTTCTCGAAGAATTGGTACATCGTTTAAAGTTCGCTTGTAAAGTTATACATCAAAAAGATTATCATTCGGCATTGGTAAATTCAGAAAAAAAAATTTATGTTCGAGAATTTAATTATGTGTATTTAATATTTTCCTATCTTTCCCAGAATTTTTTTATAGATTTTAGTAAGAAATCTGGACAATGTTTATTATCAAGAAGTGTTTTACAAATTTTGTTTTTTGGAAATCGTCGAAAATTTGTATTTGGTGTTATACCATTCGAAGAGTTTCTGAAAGAATCACTTAAAACATTTATTGCACCACCCGTACTCATGACAAGAAATCCTTTATCAAATAATCCGCAAGTATTTTTAAGTCAAGATGAAAAAAAAAAAAATTTGTTTAAGAATTTTATTTTGTAAAAATTTCCATTAGGCCAAAAAATGTGTTGAATCATTTTTAACTTATTGCACAAATATGCAAACATTCGTTTATTTTCTTCAAATATGCGGTTATAATCGTGCTCGACAAAGAGATAAGCTAGCTCGTTTAATTGAAGAAGGTTTTTCTAATTTACAAGATGAGGTTTTGGATAAATTTTATTTTTGATTTGATTTGTGGTTTATAAAGGAAATTTCTATAGGCGGGTCGTGTCGATTCATATTTGAATTTATTGGCAACTGAAACAGATTCTTGTGGACAACATATTGCATATTTTGGTACATGGGCTTTGTATCATTGTCTAAGATCAATGTCACTGTATCTTTTGTCCGGATTCGAATTAGAACTTTATAGTATACACGAATTTTTATATATTTATTGGTAAGATTTGTTTTTTCTCTTTTGCTAGAAAGAAGTTTAAACATTTCTTTTCTTTTTTTCTCATTTTAGGTATTTATATGAATTTCTATTTGGATTTATTGTATCCGCTCTTACTCGTGCGGATTCTTTACTCGCCGAACAAGATAATATAAATGAACAACAAAATAAAAGTAATTCAAAACAAAGAAAATCAAAACCGAAAAAGAAGAAACAACAAAAACCATATCGTAGAGAAATTATGTATAATCATGCAATGCAAAATATGTGTGGTGGCTATTATAAGGTTGAATTTATTTTTTTAAAAAGAAAATCAATATTTCCTATGCGTAATTAAATAATAAATATTACAGGCAGTTGCAGCTTTTACAAAAGATGAACGCATCAAACAACCAATGCCAAAATTCGATAATGAAAGAATTCGATTTAATCATCGTTTTGCACCATTTGCAAATTTAACAAGTCCCCCACCGATACCGTACAGTGAATTTAAAAAAATGCGCTCTCATTTATTACAACCAAGTTCTGGAGAATTATTTTTAGCAGCAACTAAACATTTTCACCAAGCTCGAACCATATTGGAATCAATACAAAATCCAGATCAAGAGGTTTTACTATTTTTCCTATTTTCTTAAATAATAATTTAATAAATGGTCTTTTTCTTTAATTCAAGATGACACAAATGATTCAAGTGGCTAAAGTAAATTTTGTCGTTACAAATTTATTAGCGAATGGACATAAAAGAGACTCGAAAACTCCACCAGATTTTGATTTTTCTCAACATCGTTATTTTCCCATTATTAAGCTCAATTAATTTGATGTCTCCTTTTTATCTGTATTTTTTTTTTCTTAATGGATGAATATTTTAATTAATCGAAAAATAAATATTCTTTAAATAAGAATTTTAAGTTTCTTTATTTTCTTCAAATAGATCTTGTTTAATAACAAATTCTTTTATATATTCGGAATTTTTTGTACAACTTTCTTCGCATGTATAAATTGCAATTACACCCCAATCGAATTTATCATTATCTTTAAATAAATTTAACATTTGTGGCATAATTTGAAATTCGAATATTCGTTGTTTTCCACACAATTCACAATTTGGTATTTCTTTATCTAGATTTGCTGAATTTTTATTCGTAATCCATAAAGGTTTTCCTCCTCGATTATATCTTAGAACTTGTTCAGGATTTAAATCAATTGTTTTCTTAAATTTACGAAATTGTTTATCATCATCAGAAGAACCGCTAGCATATTCTGATAATTCATGTTCTGAAAGTTTATTGAATTCTTCAGATTTGTTTTTTGTTTCTACAAATTTCTCATATTCTTCGAGTCTTTGTTTTTCAGTTTTTTCATCATTTCCTGTATGTTTGTTTGAATTTTCTAGCTCTGCTTCCATTATTAATTCATATTCAGGAAATAAAATTCCAGAATTTATAGTTTGTGATGTGTTTTTATTTTCACAATACTGTTTATGACCATTTTTCCAGTCATATCTTTGATGAACTTGACCACAATACGTTACAGATTTACATTTGGAACAGACAAGTGGTCCACGACAGCCACACACAATGCAAAGCTTTTCGACAGGCAAAATTTGTGGCTGAAATTGAAGGAGTATAAATATTTATAACTATTTTACATTCAATTCTTATTACCAATTGTTCATCATCATTTGGTGCGATTGGTGAATAGAAATCATTAATTCGTGGTAACTGACTTCTTAGTACAATTATGTTTCTAGAAAAGTGTAATTTTTTATATAATTGTTTTATTTATTAAAGAAAAAGATCTAAACTTACCGAGAAGAGTTATCCTCAAAACAGTTTTCATTTTTACAAATAAATACGAAAATTGTACGATGAAAACATTCTGATTTCTCTTCAATTGGTGCGTAAACCTATAAATCACAAGTTTATAATAAATGAGTTTCTATATTTTAATTTTGTTACTTGACAAAGAAATATGCAAGGTTCTTCGCACTTTGGACATTTTAATTCATCAATTTTTGGTAGATTTTTTAATTCCAACCAAGCCGGACGACCACCAATTTTACTAGGGAAATATCGATTTACTAACATCCATGATTCTGCTTTTTCAGCAAATCCTAAATCAACGATATTTTCAGATTTATTTTTATCCTCCTGTGAAGTCGACTCCATATTTCTGTACCACAATGTTGACAGTAAAATTTGTTATTTTGTTGATGAGATAGCACGTGTATTTGGTACAGTACTATATAAAAGTTCATAAATGTCATTCATTGTACATTTGGATGGTGTGTTGGATTTTTGGCTGGTTTTTAAATAGTTTATAATTTATATTATTAACTTCGTTTAACAGAATATATTTTAGTATTAAAAGTAAGTTTTTTTTTTATAAAAAAATTAATAAGAATTGTATATAAAACCGGAAATATTTGCATAATTTTGTCCAGTAATTTTGTTCAACTAAGTAACCAATTGTTGACAAGTATTATTAGTGTTACCAGTTCGTATCAAAAATTTCGAAATCGAATAATTAAAGATATTTTTGAATTTTTTTAAATATTACAATTATTTTTGAATTTTGAATTTTATTAAAACTTATATATATATTTTGTTTAGATTTTTCAGGAGAAACATGGAATATAATATTGAGAAAATTTCTAGTAAAATATCAGACTTTGATAGCGATACTGTAAAATTTTACGCTTATATTTTATCAGTTAAAAATAAAAATAATGAATTAATATCTGCGAATGATAATTCTATAATTTCATTATCAAAAATTCTAAAATTAATTCAAATAAATTTATCAATTTTTAAAAATGAAAATATTTTAAAAGATTTTATGCAAATTTTATATTATACAATTTGTCTAAATGATAAAAAAGAATCACTTAAAAAATGTCTACATTTCATACACGAAACAGAAAAAATACTTCACCAAAATAATGATATTTTAATATATCTTCAATTTGTTCATCAAATTTTAATAACATTTGATGATCTTGAATTTAATAAAATTGAAAAATCAAATATTTATTTTGAAAACATCTTAAATTATATATTTTCAGAAAATGATTTGATTTATTCGAGAAGTTTAAGTTGTATTCTAATTTTAATAGATAAATTTAATTGTTCGGATTTTCTAGAAAATATTTGGTTAATAATAAACAATTCTACAAATTTATTATCAAATCGTAATTTGGAAATATTAACACAACTTTTAAATAAGTTTTTAGATAAAGAACAATTAATTGGTAATAGAATATTTTGGAAAATATTGTATAATCATTTGACTAGCACAAATCAATCTAGTAAAAAACTAGTTCTATATATTTTAAAAACAATTCTAAACTTCTTAACAGAAAATAAAGATAGAATTGAAAATCTACATATTGATGAATATTTTATATGGAATAAGAAAAATTCAGATTATATAAAATCATCTTGGATTGTATTTTTTTCAATTTATGATAATTTAGAAGAGAAACAATCCCATCTAATTTTACCATCATTGGAAATGTTAAAAAATGATATAAAATTATTACCAATATGGAAAAATATACTAATATCACAAATGTTAAAACATAAAAATAATTTAGTCTTGAAATGGTCTTTAGAATATGTTTTAAATTACATGAATATAACTGAATTAACAAATGATCTATTAATGGATTTAATAAATGGATTAAATAATACATTTTTATATTCTAATGATTGTAATTTGGTGATAAAAAATGAGTTTTTTCATTTACAATCGAATAGATTTATTCAATATTGTATAAAAATTGATTGGAAAGCGGTACCGATGCATGTTTGTATGAAAACAATATCTGAATTTGAATTAATCGAATCGGATATAATAGAATCCGATTTAATAGAATTTGCTATTAGAATAAGGCGTTTACAAAATAAACGAATTCGTATTGATATACGACGAATTTTTATTGAAACATTTAAAAATATTATTGAAAATTTGAATTTAACCAAATTCTTTACATTAATCGAATCGTTATATAATAATTATGAAAAAGTTAATATGAATATAAATGAAATATTCAATAAAATCATTGATAATGATGAAAAATTCATTGAAAATAAAATTACACTTCGTACATTACAAATTCTATTAAATACTGAAAGAACTGAAGTTCATCAAGAGAAACTTATACGAATTTTTATTAATTCAATAACAAATGATTATGAAATATTTAAGGCTCTATCATTAGAAGGACTCAATAAAAATGCTAATTTTATTCTAGGAAATATTCTATTTAAAAACTTATTCAATATGGATTTCAATACGGATTTAGATTTTTCTAAATTCTGTGATAATTTACAATTGAATAATGAAATTCAATTAAAAGATATAGAATTTCTTTATTTATATATTAAAATATATTTATTCAATTATTTAGAAGGCAAAAATTCAAATCAACACATTTTAAAATGTTTGAATTTAATCGAAATGAATTTCGAAATGATTGGAAAAAGTAAAATTTTTAATTACAATTTTAATGAATTGAAACAAAATTTTATCGATAAATTTACCTCGATTCTAATCAAATTGGAAAATATCAATTTAGATATTGAACTAATTATGATAACAATTGATTATGGTGGTTATAAAACTTTAGAAAATGTTACAAAATTGATTGAAAACCGAATTTTTGGAACAAAAATTTTAGATATTATTTTATCAGAATTGAAATCTCGAATTAAACAATTTGGATTTTATTCATGCATCGATTCGTAAGTATAAATTTGTTTGTTTTTATAAAATAAATATAATATATGTTTGCGAAAATAATTTCATATTAATTTAGATGTCGAAATTTTATTGTTTATTCGATAAAAATGAATTCTGAACTATTTTATGAATATATAACAAAATTTCTTGATTTGGATTCAACAAACACAGATTTATTTTATTTAGTTTATTCAACCATTATTGAATATTCTGATTTAAAATGTTTCCTTTCCAACGAAGGTGTTTTATTTCTAACAAAAGCATTATTATTTGGAGAACCACTTCACGGTGATGAAAGGTAAAAGAATTTGAAAATGCTGGAAAAAATGTTTTTAAAAGTTTGTTATTTTTATAGAATTGAATATGAATACTGTGAATTTAATAGTATTTCACAATGTACTTATCTTGATACATTCCAAGTTAGAATAGTATGTTTAAACATTTTAGATCGGATCCAAGAAAGTTCAGATATCAAACTTAATGAGAAATATGAATTTTTTGATTCATTTCGTGATCATTTACTTAAATTAAATATTCATTTAAATAAGAAAAAATCACGTTACTTTAATAATTCGAAACAGCATCGACTTAAACTTAGACTTATTCAAGGAATTGCTTTTATACAAAAGTATCATTTAAAATGGGATGAAAAATTTCTAATTGGAATTTTTGAAGAAAATAATCAAAATAATATAACATATATAATGGAGCTTATAATTGCTGAATCAATTGATAAAACAATTTTATTGGAAATATTTAGAAAGGTTAATCAATTATCTAAAAAAAATGTTATAATAAAATTATATATTTCTTGTAGATTAAAGAATATCCAACAAGAAGTATTGTATCGATTTTTGCTATTACTTTTATGGTTTGTCGAAAATTCAATGATAAAGAATTTGCTGAAAGATGTATAGAATTAATACTTCCATGGACGATGGGACTACATTTCGAAATAAGGCTATATGCGCAAATAACAATATTATCATTATTTAAATCATTTCAATTTGGTAAAAAATTTCTATATTTATCAAAAGCCATTGATGAAAGTTTTAAACAAGGAAATTCTGAACAAAATTTTAAAAAATTAAATAAAGATTTTCGTTTTAATCATTTGAATTATTCAAATTTATTAGATTTTTACAATATTTTCTATTATATACCGAAAATTACAAATATGGCAATAGATGAACGATACAGAAAAATCGATTTAGATTTTCGATTTATTGAAAATACATCATCGGAAATGGAAAAAGCTGAATGTTTATATTCGATTGATAAAAATCAAACGAACGAAGTTTTCATTGAATCCTCCTCAATGATAGATGATGTACAAAGAAAGATGAATCTTCTTAAAATAGATTTGGATCCTGGTTTTATTTATTTTACAGAAAAAATAGAAATTGTGGTATTTTTAACTTTTTTTCTTTTATATAACTTTTGTAATATATATTTTTAGGAAAATGAAATGATCGTAATCGCAAGTTTAATAACAAAACTTCCAAATTTAGGTGGTATTGCAAGAACTTGTGAAGTTTTAGGTATTAAAAATATGATTGTTAATAGTCTTCGACATATTGAAAATAGAGAATTCAAAACATTAAGGTAAATGCAAGTTGAAGTATTATTATTTTATAAAATGAGTTTTAAATTTAAATATTTCAAATAGTATGACTTCAGAAAAATGGTTAAATATTAAAGAAGTTAAATCTGAAAATTTAATTAAATATATGAACGAAAAAAAATCAGAAGGATATTGTATAATCGGCGCGGAACAAACTGCAAATAGTGAGAATTTTGTTAAATTTAAATTTCCAAAAAAATGCATACTTTTACTTGGGTAAATATAATTATAACAATATTTTCTGAAAATAATATTTTATACAATATTTTCAGTCATGAGAAAGAAGGAATTCCAGCTAATATGATTTCATCTCTTGATTTTGCTGTTGAAATTCCACAATTCGGAATGGTTCGTTCATTAAATGTTCATGTAACTGGTGCACTATTTATGTGGGAATATTGTAAACAACATTTGGCTTAAATAAACTTTATTATTTGTTAAAAACATAAATGTTGATTTATGTTATTAAAATTTAATTTAATTTTAGTTTGTTTCGAAAATTTCATTTTTTGAATACATTTAATTTAATACAACTTACGAATATTATAAAATTTAAATATTTATAGTTAATTTATATTGTCCTGTAAAGAATTTTCATTTACAATTGATTTAATTCCTTTAAAACTGGTAAGAAAAAATGTTCACTTTTATTCTCTTTTGTATTTTATTCATGAAGTTTTGATTTCTAGAAAAAAAACCAAAATAATAATAATGAATAATTTATAGAAAATATAGCATCTAGTATCATAATGAAAATTAATCTTAGGACTTATCCAATAACAACAACAACATCTATTTGACTTGGTAAAATTTTTGTAATAGGTTTCAGCTGATGATGCTAGTAGAAAGAACATATTTTCTTCAGCGCAAAATCGTTTTGGGTCAAAATTTTCATCTCAGTTGAGTCTTTCCTTTTCTTTTTTCTTTTTTTTTATAATACAAAAATTCTTTAAATAATATATTTAACAGAGAAAATGTATAAATTATTAAATTCCCAGAGATTTGAGCAAAATTTTTGGAGAATTTTCTTTTTCGATCTTATGGAAACAGGATGAAATGAAAAATCCTGTCGCTATGGGAAAGATATTAAATGATGAGATATTGTAGTCGTGCCTGGTCTTTGGTCTGTAACTGCTGCTGCTCTACTGTTAAATACCGTTGTTATTTAGTGGTTGTTTGTTACTAATTTGGTGCTACTATTGCTACCATTTATGCTGACATTTTTTTCTTCCGTTGTCTTACTTGCTACTATTTCTATAAGTAAATAAAAAAACTATTTATCGTGTCGGCATTTATATTGTTTATGGAAATAAGTCAAAAAAAAAAAAACGAAATCTTATAATACTTTTTCTTTTATCACAAAATTGTGTTTTTTTCTTTTTTTTTTTTTGGAATAATTGTAATTAAATCAAATAAATATTTTTATTTTGTTGTGATAAGAATTTTCTTTTCAAACGCCGGGTTTATCTAGGGAGGAAAAAAAACCACAAAAATAAAAACAGCAGCAGTTAATTGTGCGCGCGAATATTTTTCAAAAATATATTTTATTCGAATGAGTGCGAGAGTTTTTTCTCAATAGAATTTTCAAATTCAGATAATATTTTTTTGTGTATATTGAACAATTTTCTGAACGAGATAATTTCACACTAGACACACTCTTCCATACCGTAGAATATTTTCTCATCATCTTTTTGGGGGATTTTTCCTGTATTTCAGTTCAGTTTGTTCATTCGTATAGTGAAAAACGGGAAAACATTATAAATATATTACTTATATATATGTAGAAAGAAGCAAAGGAAAAAAAGAGGAAGATTCGATTCAAATGTCTAGATTATAATTTTCCTTTTGGGTTTTCCTTTTTTTTATCTTTTTTTTTGAAATTTATTTTTCATTTTATAATAATTATGTTGAAAGTAAATACACTAATTATATGAAATATCAAAACAGAATAATTTGAAGTGTTTGAATTCGAATTTTTCAATTATCTTTTTGTGAAAAAATAAAAGAAAATTACAAAATAAGAAAGAAAAATCTTTGTGTTCATTTTTCACAATAAAATGTTTGTGTGATGTGTGTTCAAAAAAAAATTCAAAAATGTGTATATATATATATATAATGATATAGTGTGCATTATTTTGTCAAAATGACAAAAAAGTTAACAAAATGATTGACAAATTTTATGGTGTTTAAGTTATTATTTTTTTTTTTTTTCAAATAAAAGATATTATAATTTCGATTAAAGTGAAACCCAAAAAAGGAAAAATTTTATTTCTGTTTTAATTCAAGCTATTTGGAAAACTGAAAATTCATAAAATAATACAAATTCAATTCGATAAATATGATAAAAATATATTGCATACATACAGGCGATTAAGAAAAAAGGAGAAATTTAAATATCTAAAAGAAAATTCGTTCTTTATTTTAAAATAAAAATTTTGAAAACATTTTTCCCATATGTTTCGATGAGAATTTATTTACACAAAACTAAAAAACAATCAAATTGAAATAATTATAAATACAGAAAATGAGAAATTAATTAAGAACTTGATTAAAAACTTCAATTATAAACGAAACAAAATTTAGTGTTCAATAAAAAAAAAAAAGAAAATATATTTTAATTATCATTTTGAAAATCTCTTGAAAAATGCCCATTATATTCGACACTGCCATTAAAAATTAAATAAATTCATCTAAAATAATGAATGAAAATTTCATTTAAATAAAAACGAATAAAAATAAAACTTTTTTGGAAATAAAATTGAATCGAAAAAAACAAATAAGACAAAAAAATATAATTACTCATAAAAATAAACTATAAAAAATTATGAAAATAATACTAACATTATTAGTTTGTATGTAATTTCGATAATTAGCTATTAAAAAATGAAATTTATGAATCAGAAAATGATGCTATAAAAATGTGCAGGATTAAAATTGGAAAAATCTTTTTGTGTTTAAAAGAAACAAATAAATAAATATCAAAACAAAGTTTTTTGGTAATGATTTTATATTTTAAAAATATCATTTCTTTTATAATTATTTGCGTTAATTAAGAATTTATTTTATAAAAATACTTAAAACTATACAAGTTTGATATTTCCTAGTTTTTTCCACCATTAAAAGAATTCAATTTCATTCACAAATACAAAGTAAAATTGTATTTTTTCTTTTTTCTATTATATATATTTTTAAAATGAAGAAAACCTAAACAAAAACACAACCAAATTTTTAATTTAAATCTTACTAAATTCAACCCTGAAATATGTTCTTCTCCAATATATTGACTGGAGGAGCGATTTCACAATATCATCTTTAAAGAGACTTTGATTTCCAATACAATCTCATGGACATTTTTTTTCTAACTACAGAAATATGTATTCGGAAATATTTGTTTTCAGCATCTGATGATATTCCTTTTTAGCTCAGTTCCTTAAAGAATGTGAAAAAAATGAGCAACTTTTTAGGAGCCCCTTTTGAAACACTATCAACTACAATAGAAAAGCATCCTTTTTCTTTCTCAGCGTTCAGGCAGGATAATCATGTTTTTTTCGTTTTGAATTTGAATGTGAAATATTTAATTTTTATTTATTATTTTAAAGTTTTTCTTGTGAGTTAATTTTTGTGAAATGTTTTTTCTAATATTTGTTTTATAAATTTGCTGTCAAAAAATTTGCACGCATGCACTTCTAACAAAGATGATAAGAACCGAACGATTTTATTCCTTCCTCTCGATTATATTGATTTGGTTTTTTTTATTTTAGAAAACTGAACGAATTTTTGCTCTTTTTTTCTTAAATCTTAACGAAACTATTGTTTGAAGAGAAAATTTTTTCATATCGAATGTTTTGAATCTCTTTTATGCGAAATAAAAATAGAAAATTGCTGATTTTTCATAGATTTTTTCATAATTATTTAAATGCATTTCATTATAACAAAAAAAAAAAAAACAAATTTATAGTTTCGAATAAGTTTAAGAAACTTTTTTGGAAAATAATCCTAGACGTTCCTTTTTCCTTTTTTTACTTAATAGAATCTTTTTTAACGAATATAAAAATAGAACTGACAAAATCTAAATACAAAACTTTAACACATATGTAAGGCGGTAAACTTTTTCAAGGTCATTACCTATTTTTTTCTTCCTTCTGTTGCATATATTTTGATTTTTCTCAACAAAATTCCTTAATCTTAGTTGTATTTTTTTTCATATTGTATTTAGAAAATAATTAATTTTCAGTTTAAAATTTGAAGAAAACTTCATTAAAAAGTAAAAAAAATAACTAAAAATTTCGTGAAAAAATCAAAGTTTTTTTTTGTGAATCTGTGAAAATTTATGTTTTAAATGAAAAAGAGAAGAAAAAAAGGATACTAAAAATTTTGTTATACAAATTAAATAAATTCATGTGTTTTTAAAATAATTAAAAATAATAATAATAGAAGAATAAAAAAAAAAAAAATGTTTAATTTGTGAAAAACAATATTATGAACTAAAAGAGAGATTAAAAAAAAAAAAAAAAATAGAAGAAAAACAAATTTAGTTAAAAGCTTTTTACTTAATTTGATAATATCCAGAGTGAATATATATTTTATTTATTTTATTTTATTTTTTTGGTTCTTTCTCGTGAATATTAATAATATTATTATTCTAAAAGTGCGAGATGTCAATGGAATTATTTCGAGAGAGGTAAATTTCGCAGTCAATTAAGTTTTATTATTCTATTTGATTATTAATAATATAATTTAAGTAAATTCAAATAAAAATTTTAGGACTAGTAAGTTTGAAAAATATTGCATATTTTTAGGGGAACACATAATAAAAATTCTTATACAGTAAAACCTCGATTTGAACCGATTACAATTTTAATGGATTAAATTTTGTGTGTAATTTGCCTGTTTTTTAAGTGCTTCCTTATTTTGTGCTTTAGAAAACTATTTAGAAAAAAGACGAATATATTTTGTTTTCTATTTTAAAAGTCATTTAAAGTACTTTGGGTTTTACATATACCTTATTTTATAGACAATAAAAAAAACTAGTGGAAATATCTATACTATTTCTAAAATTACAATACATAACTGAATATGAACAAATCATGTTAAATACTATTTCAAATAAAGTATTCACCTTTCGAAGATAAACATATCTATTCCACAAATTAAATATTAAAAATAAATTGGTATTTTACTAATGCAGTATTTACTTAAACACAACATTACTATCTAAACTCTGGATGTAGCAAAATATCTCATGATTATATCATCTATAAAAAAAAATCTGGTATATATGAAAAGGGCATACCCATAGTTAAGTATTGATAAGAGCCAATGTTCATTATCGGAATAAATTTATCTTGGTTACTTATCATTCAATGATTTGCCACCCTTTAGACCAAATCGAATTTTTGTTCATTCACCTTTTATAATTTCGAAAAAAAAAGGTAATAAAATAGGAATCCTATTAGAAATATAGTGGTATATTAGTGTGGTTAACCTGAGATCATTTCATTATCATTATTGGTTTGGGAATTTTAACCACACCTTTGTTGAAATACGATATATGTTGGAAACCAGTATAAAGGCGAGTATGACTGGAAAAAAGGTGGTACAAAAGGTGAAATTACTTTTCCTAACGAGCTTTCACATATTCTCGTACTAACCAACAACACAAAAATAAAACCATCCAAAATGTTTATTCTGACAAAAAAAACAAGGATTTTGATGCTATTGTAAATATTTTTAAGTGTATAAAAAGTAGGAAAACAAATATAATAGTGAATAAATTCGGCCTATGTTATATATGTATGTATATAATGATGTACTCATAATGGTTAAACATTTCCGTGGACTAATGAGAAAGAACTCAGGTTTTGTCGGTATTTTTTTTTTTTGCTTCCCTCTGGTCCTTTTGTTTTGTAGGCAATTAGTTTGGCTAAAATTCAAGGTAAAAATGAGATAGTTTTGTTTTTTTTTGTATATTTTTAGACGAACAAAAAGAAATACAGTTTAAGTCTAATACTATGGAAAACTAAATTTTTGGCATATATGATAGTTTTCCTTCTCATCCTCGAAGAATAAATACAATATTAGCCAAAAAAAACTATTTTGCGGATATATTGCGGATATATTATTATGGTTTAGTTAATTAGACTTTCGGGATTTGAAAATGAACATTTATGTTTGAAGTTGCTTAATTGAACCTCAAATTAAACCCCAAGGAATTATTATTGTGAATAGTAATTACGTGGTTGAAAGTTTCCTTTTTATTTTATTTTTGTAAATATTCCAAAATTTTTATATTTGCATTTCCATTTGTTCAATTTTTTAAAATTTTATTTGCTATTGTAAATTACTAACTATTTAGAGTCACGTAGTGCATGAGTCAAACGAGTCACACTTTAGTCCTTTATAGTGCAACGTGGTGGCAAAGCTAGTTGTACATGCGTCAAGATTGCACAAGCCTGGAGAACTGCTTAATAATTTAAAACCTTTCTTCTAACTTCTGTGTTGTTTGGGACATAAATTGCAACGTTCAAGTTATTGTTAATAATTGCATATAATATATAATGACTAGAAAAGCTAAGTTTTTTATACCAAAAAATATCAAATTAAGTTGATTTTTGTTCAAAAAATTTCACTGGTTAACTTTAGATTTGAAAATTTTTGCTGAAAAGGTGTACCTGTCAAATACCGAAAATCTTGTTAAGTCACTTTGTATCCTAACAGACAGTATATATGTGATTATATATAGTGAAAGAGTATATACAATATATGTATAGATAATATACGTTAGAGAAATGGTGCGAATACAATTTTCTGGCATTTCAGCACTTTCTTACAAATTGTCTCAAGAGGTGAAAAGAGCCAATTAAATATTTATGAAGAAATTTTGCACTTTGTTAAGGACACAAATTGTAGAGAAGATGTTTTGCCCTTTTTTTTTTTCTTCTAAATGTATGAAAATCAAAACAGAAATTTTAGGATTCTGGGTAAAACGTTATTGTGCCATAAGAATTATTAAGAAAGATATTGAGTATAAAATTAATTTAAAACAAATTTAATTTTAATAATAATATCGAAATTAAAATATTATTTAAAAATATACAAAAATTAACAAAAGTAATCATGAAGATTAGGGTTTCAAGATTTCATTGTCCTGAAACTATTTTATGGACGCAGATAGTAAAAACTATTAATCATTTTGGAGATCAGAAATATAAGTCTATAACATGGAAATATTAAATGTTAAATTTAACATAATATTTGGCCTACACTGAACTAGCTTTGTTCCAGATTAGTAGATATTACACTGCTCTGATCAGCGTAGATAAATCAGACAATTGCCTAGAAGACACCCAATATTAGGGCAGTTTAGAGCACTATTATCCATTAGGATTTTGAGGAAAAATTAACAAATCATATATAGTCCGATTTGTATCTAGTTACATAATTTCTTAGTCTTCTGTTATTTTGTATTGAGAAAAACATCAGTTTAGTTTAAAATTATTTCTAGTAACAGTCCTGCCCGTCCTAGTTCATGCCTTCAAGTATTTCAATGTTAATCTGGGAAGAACTTAGTCATTTTAATACAATGAAAATTTTATTTTCGTTTTTACCTTATCTAGGTATAGTTTACACTTATGATAAGAGTCTTATCTATGTAGATAATAAAAACTTGTTTTGGACATTTTTCTGGAAATGTGCGTATTGCTCTGAGAATGCAATTCACTAATTTGTTATGGTATTGAATCACAGAACATAAATCAATTTCGATAAATCTTTATCTATATTCAAAATATATTTTTTTTTTTTGGATTTACATATAGTACGTACAAAACCAATTTGGCATAGGATTACATGAAGTTTTATTAAGATTTCGATATAATCTCGATACCATATGGTTGAAAAAAATAAATATTTAAATTTATTTTTAGCAATACATAGGAAAAACTGTGCTTTATGGTAAATGTTAAATAATGATGAAATCACAATTTTTTTTTCCCTTTCTAAATATTGATATTGTAGTATAGAAAACTTTCGGGACTGTAATATTGATACGAAAAAAAAGGCTGGTTTTTGACTATAATAGTAAAAATAATCAAAATCTCCCCAAAAATAAAATAAAATCAAACAGATTTTAAGTAACGTAACACAAAGCCATTTGACGTAAGTATGACAGAAAAAAAAGGGTAAACAATAGAATGATTCCCGGTCCAATAATGTCTGATAATTTGACCTAAATTTATGATGAAAGCTTATCGGGTGGGTGCAAACAAGTATCTCCCTTTTTGTAAGAACAAAAAAAAATATATATATATATTTATATGCTTTTCTCCTTTTTTTTTTAGTATTCGTGTATGTTAGAAGTTTGATATGTCGCCAATGATTTACTATAGTTATACTATATACAAAAAACTGCGTTTCCTAGATGATCATATATCTATAAAGTATATAGTATGTTCATATGGAGAAATATACTATACGTATATGTCGATATAATTTTATCAACATATGCAATATCTTTATTATGTATAAGCTTTTTGTCCCTATAAAACATTGATAAAAGATTCGAAGCGAGTGTCAAGGATATAGAATGAATTGCTTTGACGTCATTCTGGGGTATTACTGATACCCAATAAATTAAGCGAAACAATTTGCGAGTATGTGCACACACCACATAGTTCCATTTTTTTTTCTTTTCTATTTTCGTTAGGAGTTATGGTTTTATCTATCATATGAAAACATTATTGATGGATATATGCCAACTAAGAAGAGGACAATTTGACCTTTTTTTTTGGATGGAAAAAAATAAAAGATTGGGAAAATTTTTACTATACCAAATCTGAAAGGGAAATATGGATCAGATAATATTGAAATTTTAAACTTGTTTACAGAATGAATTGATGTGTTAAAGTGTACGATAAGTTATTGAACGTCGTTATATCGATTCTCTGAATAGTTTTTGATTTGAAGGTAATTTTTTAATTAAATATATTAAATGCTAAATTTTCTAGTTCAAATTTTCTTTTCGTATTTGAAATTCATGGCGGACAATAAAGTTCCGTGACTGTTACTAAAAGGTATGTCTTTTTTGTATTCAAAGTAATTTCCTTCTGATCAAATCCACACTTTAGAACAATTTAAATGGGTTGTTCAAGCTAATTTTGTGATATTGCCTCCAAAGCACATACACAAAGAAGGGTTTTGAATGGTCTCAATGTCATCGAGAAAGCAGCCTTTCAACTTCATTTTAATTTTATGGAATAGTGAGAAGTCACATGGTGTTAAATCAGGTGAACACGGTTCGAACTTTTAGACTTTTAGACAGAAAATGTTGTAAAACTTCCAATTAAAAATCAACAGTAATTGTATGATCAGTTGGAACAAATTACTTATATGTATGGTGCCTTTGCTATTGAGGAAAACAATGAACATTGTCTTGACTTTTGATGGAACTTTTCGATTTTTTTGTTTGTGGTCATAGCAATTCTCTGCCTTCCAAAAATAGTTTATGCCACTGAAAAGTCTTCGACTATGATAAACAATTATCACCATAAACTTTTTCCATCATTTCAATTGTCAATTGATAATGCTAAAATGTGCAGAAATGTCCAAGGTTTAAAACGACATCTTGCAACAAGAGATGACAACTCAATCTGAAGAAATATTAGAGAAGTCCCGAAACTTTATAGTCGATCCGTGTGCAATTTCAAACTTTAAATATAAAATTAAATTATAAACATATAGTAACTGAAAATCGGCTTATAGCCGACGATCTATGGCAGAAATGGGACTCGTAGTTAACAAATGTATAGTTCAATGAATAAACTCTGAAAAAGAGAAGTAAAACTACTACGATTTTAAGGTTTTTTCTCCATAACTTTGTTTCGTCTTCTTCAAATTTGATCTAATTCATAGATAAGTCGCGGCCTAATAGTATAAATGTCTTCTGCAAATTTTATTCAAATCGGTAGATTAGTTTTTAAAATAAATCGGCAAAACTTTCAAAACAGGCTTTTTTTTTCCTACAACTATTTTTTTCTCCACTATCCTTAGACGGATTTTAATAAGATTTAACATAGTAGTAAACAAAATCGCTCAACGAGTTTTCAAATAAAATCCGAAAAACGATAAAAAAAGCGACAAAATTTGTTTCTATCCTCCTCTGCCGATTTTATTCAAATGCAATACTGAACCAAGTTAACTCAGAAGCAACTCTCATTTTAAATTTCATCAAAATCGGATAACACGTTTTCGAGTTATGTTGTAGTACCTACCATTGGGCATAATATAAATCAAAAATGAAAATTCGAAACTAATTTTCTTTTATATAAAATAAAAAGAAAATCATTTTTTCTATCTGACTAGAAAATCCCTGAATTCAGTACCATATATATTGAATTTCCTGTACTTTAATACCTTAAAGTAGATAAATCTCCGTTTTGAATTTAAGAAAATTAATATCTTCGAAGATAAACCTAATTTTCTTTAACATATATCCGTTAAAACATCATTCTTATAGGTATATAAAAATGTTAACCTCAAAAAATGTGTATTTCCCGCCACCCACTGATAAAAGGATTCTCATTATCACAAATTTTTCTTTGCAATATTGTCGAATAAATATATGTATGAAATTTTGTATAAGAACATCCTTTTGAATTTATAACTTCTATACCTTGATTTTGAAGAATTTTTAAAATTTTTTTTTCTCGTATGTTTTCAAATTTTTTAAATCAAAGATATAAATAAAGAGAAGATGTGGAAAGTTCAAAATAGATTTTATTTAGCATAAGTAAATTACATTAGTTCTTATGGAGAGAGCTTTGGACACATATCATAAGGCCTAATATTTATAATTTACTCATATATTTTACACATCTTTACTTATTAATATCTGTGTTTTAAGAAAGTTACGATTTGATTTACTACTATATACAGAAATTCATTCGCACTGTACGAATAACAGACGGTTTCGGTTTCGGATTTTACATTATTACAGAAATTTCTGGAGCTTACACATCTAGTGCCTATTTATTTGTACTAGTACCGCCTATTAATCGAAATTCGACCTAATAAAATTAAAATTAAAATATCGATTGCAATAATTAAAAGTTAAACTTATGAATTTCAATATAATATTCTTATTCTCACACTTATTTATTTACAAATCCAAACATCAATACTTTTTTCAATTGTTTTCTTGAATTTGGTCCAGAAAAATAAACAGCTGTTTTCTATATAATTCTGAATCAAAAATCTTCTAAAACATTTCAGTTCTTTCCATTCCCTTATTACACAAATTATTATAGCACACAACACCTCTGTGTGCCATATATTTTGTTGTTGTTCCCATATAAATATATGGGAAACTTTCACCTGTTCAACCTATTTTAACGATCATATATCATCAACATACTTTTTGTGTTTAAACACTTCTCCTCAAGAATAGATTTCCATCGATATATATATTAAGCCACATCTTTTCTTAGAATACGAATAAAAGGGAGGTAAATTTTTGTGTTGGCCTATTTATATATAGATTTAAAGAAGATTGCAAGCATAAACCAAATACAAAACTTTTAGAAAACGACTTGATTATAGTAAAATTTAAATTTTGGGCAAAGATCTGAACAAGTTAAGTTAAAAACTTTTAGATTCTAAAGGTTTTAAACTTATTGAATAATTCCATTGAATTTTTTAAATTTATTATTTGAATTTTGTAAAGTTAAATAAATAAATATGCTTCATAAGTATAGAAATTCCGATAGTATATTTGCACTATAGTTTGTTTTCATGTGGTTTTTTGATACGAGGATAGAAGATTTGTGTCCTTCACATTTCTGTATGAGTCTCACTAAATCTCACAGTATATAAAAAATGATGAACAATATTTAATAATAGTATGTTTCATTCAAGACTATAGAAGGTGAATAAATGTTTGGTTCATTGGCCATTTACATAGAACTACATAAATATACATAACATACTATATACTCTTAGTATATTTTTAGCATAAAAATTTATTGTGTGATCTCACGTAGAGTGAATAGTTGCAGTATAATTTTAATGAAAATTCTTTAGATGAGAACTCATCGTAGGGATTCTTTATTATGATTTCCATATGTATAGAGTTTAAATACATAAATAGTTGTAATTTACGAAAGAGAAAAAAAAATAATGTTTTAAACTTAATCTCTTGTTCTAAAAAGATAGTAGAATATATATGTGAACATTAAAATATGTATATTTTATATAATAAAGCGTAAAGGATCTATTTTTTTTTAAAAAAAATTATGTACTTATAAACTTTAAGTTATAGTGGAAAGGAAAAATGTATATATAGTTTGAGTCCTTGTATTATGTAAATTTAATACATGAAATAGGGAATCGTTAGTAAACAATTGTTCTACCTTTATAGATTATTATAGGGTAATTATGTTCCGTTCTACAAGAGGACTTTGTTTGAAATTACGATATCAAGTACTATTATGAACTTAAAATTAAGAATTGTACATTTAATATTATTTAATATTTTGTAGAGATAAGATTAGGTAAATTGAAAAGGTTTATGCATTATAAAATGATATAGGTATCCCTTTAGGTACTGATATTTAACGATACTCTGAAATTGTTTGCAAAATTTTGGTAAAATTTTCTAAAACTATTAATTAATGAATAAATAATAAATGAAAGAAATATATGTATACGCTGTTATGAACCTATTTATTATGTTGATAGCTATCCGGCATATATCTTCACCATCATCATGGTGTTAGGGAACATATCGCTTCAACTAAACTTCTGTAACTGACATTCCTTGCTGATAGTCGCCACACTTCTCTATAAACCTCCTACACACTATACGATTTGGTTGTACAACCGACCTGACCAAATCATATGGTGTGTATGCTTGTCGACCCGATAAATGGAACAATAAATGCAACACCCAATCTGGTCAGTCGGTCGGTTGTACAACCAAATCGCATGGTGTGTAGGGAGTATAAGTCTGTACAGAGGTCATCCTTGTTTACATTGTGAGTTATATTGTAGAGTTGTTTTTGTTATAGTATCTTTATAACCGTAGAGAAAATGGCTGATCGATCCTCATTTATTTTCCTGATCTTTTTTACAACTCTCGTCTTGATGTTCCTTTCCAAGCAGGATGACATTAGGCCAAACAATTTTCAAGATCCTACGCAAACCACGTAAGTCGAAAATATTCCTTGAAATTTCAATTAACATATTTTAGGCCTTTAAAATTTTCTACTTAGAGAAATAAATAAAATTCTAATTTTAGATTTGATCAAAATATTTATTTAGAAAAAGAAAGTTTTTAACTTTTTAATTATTATTATTAATTTTTGTTTTTTTTTTTTTTTGGTTTAAGATTTTTATATTAGAAAGTTTTTTCTTCAACATTTTTTTTAAAAATTATTCTCAAAAGTAATTTCAGGTCCTTTTTAATATTTTTTTTTCTTTTTTTTGTAGAAAGTTGATTGTTTTGCAACTTTTTTTTTTGGTATAAAACATAATTTTATTTCTTTTATGATAAATTTAAACATAAAATTTAACCTTCGAAAGTTTATTTTTGGGTTCTAGGAAAAAGGAATGTCTTATATGTTTTTATTGTAAAAATAAACATTGTGGAAAAACAGGCCAATGTTGTTTGTTTTAGTCCTATTTGAGAAATAATAAATTATGAAAATGTACCTATGTTAAAATTACAGGCATTTCTGTATGTACATATGTAATGAGATATTGTTATTTTTTTTTTTTTAGAAAACATTAAAAACATACACTTTTGTTAAATTATACTATTTTAAATCTTTTTACATATATTTCCTACGGTTTCTAATAAAACATGAATTATAAATTTTTGTACATATTTGTTAGATACAAAACATACAGAAACTTAAATCAGTTTATAACCGATAAAACTTTCAGCCTGATCATAAGTTCGTTTTCAGCAGATTTTGCTGAAATGCAATATTACTGGGTCCGGCAATTGATGTGTCAAAGTGTAAAAACGCTGTAATTTTTTTGGTATGTAACCGCCTTTTTCCTTAACCATCAGTTTCAATTTCCTTTTTTACGATGCACTCGATGCTCGCATGATGTCTTGGCTTAAACGGTTCCATTCACGAGTCAAATTCTTTTCTAAGCTGGCCAAAGTTGTGTGTTTTTTTTGTAAGCCGCTGCTTGTAAAAATCCCCAAATGAAAGAATCCAACGGATTCAGATCTAGTGAATACGGTGAATTTCGATGTTTGACTTTCCAATCAAATGAAGCGCAACAATTGAATTTCATTGAAGATCCATTGTAGAAATAAAGAATGCGTCTTTTCATTAACAAATAATTTTTACTACTGACAGACAATATATCAAGCAATATTCATGTCAAATTTTAGAATTACAAGATGTGCGGTTTATATTTTGACAGCGGACCCGGTAGTTAGAGAATATTCAACCCATATTAATGAGTTTATATGATTCTTGATATAACTCAAAATGATGTCAAGAAATTCGATGACTCAAGGGTACATATTTACATCTTCTATTCTTTATTTTATTATCTATAAGTATTTGAAAAATAATGTATTTTAAGCTATCACAACAAGTTCCTGGTGAGCATAAAAATTGGATAAAATTTGAAAAATAATCTATATGGATGAATGGGTATAAATTCTTAATTGTTATTATGTTGACTACATACGTTTAACCACAGAAGTGGAAATTTGGGGATGTTTCCCTTTTATAAAGAATTACAAATATGGTAAATACATATTTTTAATCGATAAAATGAAGACAAGGACTATAGAAAAGAATTTTAAAATATTAAAAGGGTTTAAATTAATTAGAATAGATATCTGTAGAAATATTTTATATACTTATCTAACTCAAAAGTTTATTAATTTTGTTAAATTGATAATAATTAGTAAAGCATATATTTTGTTTTTTATTGTTTGCTTACTAAATATTTGGAGTTGTCTCATAACAATTCCAATTGTGTTTTGCAAAATTTCTTTTGTGCCTTCCCAAGTTCTGTCGCAAAAAATATGAGAGTACTTTTGCTGCCTTCTATTTCTTCCTTAAGATATGGTTATATTGTACTAAACTCCAATATCTTCTAATTATGAATATGAATTCTTGCGCTGTGTAAGCTCTGCGGGAATTAGGCAAATTCAGTTGAATATAAAGAAAATAAAAAAAACAAAATAAAACAAAAAATGTTGTTTTTCCGATGGCTTTGCAAATAAATTATTTAAAATACTTTGTATACTAAATCATTCATAATATAATGAATTCTGTTTTTACATTAAATCTATATTTTTAATCATGTAAAATCCGGGGACCCCGAACAACATCGAGGAATTCAGCTAGTTACTTAATAAATTACAATATTATAATAAAAAGTGCACTGAATAGTTTTTACTTAGTTTATTTGTTAAAAAAAGATGGATATATGGTTATTAACTCATGTGTAATTTTTAAGTTAATTCAAAAAGTTTTTCAAATACATAAAATACATAAAATATAAATTTGTTATTATACTAAGAATAAAGTCACTATACTTTCAATATTATGTCATATAAGGAAATTATTATGGATATGTTAAATAATGCATGAAATATTGAGATAAATTTTAATCTATAGAAACCATTTTCCTAAAGCTGAACTTTTGTCATTTTCTCATTATGGGAAATACATATAGTATTCGATATCATCAAAAAACGAACCACTAAAGGCCATTATATTTAATGTGATAACTTTAAATTCATTTCTAGGGTTCTTTACTCTTTGGTTTCGATTAGTTTCACGCTCACATACATTCGATACCTTTATTCATGCAGAGTTGAACAAATTTAGTTTTTTTTTTTTTATCAAATATGATACATAAGGGTAATATTTCCATTTAATATATAATCAAAAGATAGCCTCTAGTATAATTTCGTTTTGGTTCAACATTTCCTAGATATACATTTCAGATTTTATATTCTATATGAATGGATGCATAGAATGTGTTTATGAGGGTATTATATGTTATATTATTTTTGGTTCACAAACTCGATTCAATTTCCCGGTGTATATGAGGACTTGAAGTCTACTAGAAGTATACGCAACGCAATATATTGATAATTAACTTTTGTGTTTTTCACTAATCATTTTAAGCCAATTTTCTTTTCTAATTACATAATATCTAAAATTACTTTTGGATTTGGGCAATTTTCTATTGCACTAACAGTTTACAGTCAAAATATATGTTATAGTCTCTACAAGAGATTTTGCGTAATTTTGAATGTAATAATTGGCGAATTTGGTCATTGGATAGGAGAATGTGCATTGTAGGTACTGCAAACATTAATTTAAAAAAATAGAGAACTGGAAAACAATTTTTTGGGTTTTTATTGAAAAACTATTAATAAAAAATAGTTTCAGAAGTTATGACATTTGTTGGGTTAAAAATTTATTTGATAAAATATTTTAACAATGTCTTTTTCTTTTTTACAATAATATTGACATATTTTCAAAAGAATTTCTCAATAAAATTTTGGTAGATAAAAAATATGTATACAATTACATTTATATAGTCAATAAACTTTAAAGTACCCAATTTGAATGAAAGAAAAACCACAAAAATTTTCAATTGATTTTTATAATATTAACTGACAATAAGAAAAATTTCGAAGGAAATAACCGAAGAAAACCAAATCAATCATTATTTCCTTTAGTCAAATAAAATAAATCATTTTATAACAAGAAGCATTTTGTAAGAAAACTTTTCAACGATAATATAAATTGAATAGAATTATATGTCGTTACAAAACTTTGAGTAAAAACTTGGTTTGGTTTTTATTTGTTCATAAATCTTAATTGTGACATATTCAGTAATATTATGCGATTTTCTTTTCGAAACTTTTCGGCATAAGTTTGTATGTAATCATTATTTTACATTGACATTAAAAAAAAGAGAAAAAAACAGAAAATTTCAATCAAAATCATGGAAAAAATGAATTCATCAAAACATGGATTAATGATTGATTATTAATAAGATTTCTTTGGAATCTCCAAAAATAAATCTTTTAGGAAATTTAATTGTAAAAAAAAATTTTTCAGCATAAAAAACATAGTAATTTCAAATAGAGAAAATAGGAGAAATTTGATAGTGTCCTGTAATACATTTCACAAACACCAACTAGAAAATACATTATTAATTTGAAAACAAAAAGGAAGAAATTGGAATGTTTGATGGATCTCGAAACCACCAAACATTCTAAGGAATGACCACAAAAAATGATCACTGATATTTCGTTTTGACATTTTCCAGCAAATTCTAAAAATAAGTTTCTTGACGTTCATAGAAGTCAGAGACACAGTTGAAATCAAACAGCGAAAGTGTTTACATCAGTGAAATATTCAAGTGATTTGATAAATTAGTAAAGTAATAAGCAATTAATAGGGTTTTCCATTGTAAATAAATTGTGGATAAATTAATTTTGTATAAGTTAGTAATTATTGATAGACAAATATCTTTTAAGACTAATTGTTAATGCTGGAATAATTGTAAAGTTTATACACCGATTACACATAAATGAAAAGTGTTATCATTTCATAACATCGAACCAGAGGGGTAGCACGCAATAATATGATTCAAAAACAACAAGTTCCACTTATTAGTATGTTAATATGATTGCATGTAGACAAAAAGCTCGTATTTCTACTCTATTTCTGATTTAAATCACGGCTTTTAAGGTTCTCTTTTGAAGTAAAATGAATATACTATAAATAGTATGTGTTAGAAGCATATAACAATTTTTTTTAGTACTTTAGTGAAAATATTTATCTTGTTTTTTCAATTATTGAACTGTAAAGATTTTCTCATATATCCGAAAGAATTTATGCCCATTTTTATTTATTCCGATGAACTGTATTTAAATAAATGTAATGTTAAAAAAAACCCGAGATAATCATGATGCTAAATTATAAAGTTTAAAATGTATGTTTTAACATTACACTTGTAGAAAATTTTAAATTATGGGAATTTTGAGTATAACTTTAGGTCATACGGTCGTACAATAATGATGCATAAAAAGTTATCCAAACATTTTGATATAATTTTATCAAAAGTGATAAAAACTTAAATATTTACCCCAATTTACCCTACACTTAAAACTTATACTTATTTTTATTTAGATAGCAGAAATATGCAAAATAGAAAATTATCTTGGCTGATTAATGATAATATCTGTAAGTCATCAGATAAATAGAAAGGACAAAATACATTTATAAGGTTTAAAATGGTCTCCGAAAATGAATTCGAAATATTTCTTGAGAAATTATCACTTTGAAAAAAATTAATCCGTCCTTATTTTATTCATAATTATGGAACAAAATAAAAAAAAAGAAAATAATGAAAATATACTATTTACTTTTTCTCATTTCCCTTAGAATTTCCGGGATACATTTTCTTTCTCTTCAAATCGTTAAAAATTTTGCTATCGTTATGTTGAACGTTTTTATGCTCTCAGCAAAGTCAGCAATTGCTTTTATTTTATGAAATTCATTTTTCATAAATTGCCACCACAATCAAGATATGACCTCATCCAAAGTGCTACTTTCTTTCTGTTTTTCTTTTTTCCTTTACAAATACCTTATATACATAAGTAAAAAAAGAAAAGTAATTACTTAGCCACAGTGGTGAATGCTTTGAATTGGGATATAAAAAAAATATTAAATACTTTGGTACCTACTGAAAGGAATATATAAAAGCAATGTTTTTCTCAAGTCCCAGAAAAGGATGAACGATCCAAGATGGATGATATTCTTTTGTTGAGTTGGTTTTTTTTTTTGTTGTCTTTCTTAATATTATAATTAAATTTCCGATGTCAATGTAACACTTCTTGTGACAAACGAAAAACTGTCCCTTGAGAAACAATTAATTTGAATTCGGGACTAAAAGGATTAATAGCGGCGAAAGGGACCTCTGCCTAATTTACCCTCGTTAGTTTTTAGATATTTCTATGCGGGTGTGTATGTTCATTTCTTTTTTTTTTTCTTTATATTATCATAAAACGTCAGATGTTTTTCATAGATGACGTGAGTTTATTGAAGGATGAAGAAAATTTCTAATTAATGGTTGAAAAACCCGTTCATTTTCTTCTATTCTAGATTTCTATTGTATCTTAGAACCGAACTTAATTTGAATATCCAAATCGTTACATCATTTTCATTCCGGAAAGTTTTCTTATTCGTTCTTCTTTTCTGGTTTGTTTTTCTTTTCGGGTAAAGTAAAATAAATGAAAATCTCGATTTTTAAGAAAACTTAGAGTTTGTGTGGTTTTTCCCTTTTTAAATGATTGCATTTTTTGTTTGTCTTAATATCAATAATTTTGTTTTTCTTTTAGATTTTATTATGATTTATATTAAAATCTTTTGAGGCCTATGAATTTTTGAAATTGTGAAACAAAATTAAGAATTTATTATTGAATAAAATTATAATAAAAAATGATGAATACATTTTAATAGAAACATTTTTATTATTATTGGTAGTGTTTTGTTCGTTCATTAATGCTCGTCTGTTTTCAAATGTAAGGCAACGGTCCCTTGTTGAATCCTTACTAACTTTGTTTGAAGTTCACTCAACTTTAAAACAAATAGCAATGGCTACGTTTACACCGAGGATTAAAAAGAGATCTAAGTGCTTAAGTCGACCTAAATATGACGGTGTAAACACGTTCAAACTAACTTAGGTTAGGTCACCTAAATTGCAGACCTACCTTAAATTTAAATCGACCTAAGAACTTTTTGACTGCTGATTAGATGGCACTGCAGTAGTTATTAGTGTTGTTTAAGACTTAGGTCTAGTATGGTGTAAACACGGTAAACAAACCTAACTTTTAGTTAGATGACCTAAAAATTGTGTAAACGTAGCCAGTATGTGGTCTTCCTTAAAATTAGTGCTTAGTGTGTGTCCTACAAACGTCTAAAACTGTTTCAGGTATAAAAAAATTCCTTGGAAATCAAAGAAGTTCATTGAAACATTATCAAGAATTTTTCTCATTCCAGAAACTGAAGCTTTTATTTTCTTAATATGCAAATTTTAAAGTAATAAATTTAAATTTTTAAATAAAATCATAAAACATAAAATTTATGTTTTTTAATAAATGTCATAAAAAAGGGGCGAGAATATATTAGAAAGAATTTTTATAATCAAAAGTCGAAAAACCTAAAATCTGTCAAATCCATGATTTTGATATAAATTTCGTATGATGTTTATTGTATTACTAAAAGAGAGAAGAAAAGACAAGATATCATATCACAAGAGCCGGGAACATTTTATCATATATACCTGACCGCAATATCTGCAGAAGACTTATAAATTATGAAAGGTTCATTCTTCAGCTTCATGACTGTCTCTATATCTTCGGTCATCCCTCAATTCTTACTCATTCCAGTTTGATCAATAAAATGTTGCGGCAATATATCCTATATATATTATATATATATATATATACATATAAAATGACTTCAATGTATACATTTTCTTCAGGATACATACATTTGTATATATAGAAATTTATGTGTTTGGTGTTTTCGCTTGAAAGGACAACCGTATTACCAAAGAACCCAAAGAAATATAGTAAAAAAAAAAATGAGGATCCCTGCACATAATAAATGGAATCCTAAATCATCGGGTTGTCAAATAGATCAGCTGGTTAAGGCTTCAATGATATAAAAAAGGACAATTTCTGTATGAAATCGTCACCATATATGAAACTCAAAATGGAATATATGACATTTTTTAACCACTTAACCAGAGTGTGACCATTTTAACTTTTTTTTTTTTGGCCTCACAAAAAGTCAGATTTCCCCAAACGGGATAACCTCTTTTCTTCGAAATCGTTTTTATTAGTAGTTTTTTGTTCTAACTATTTTTGACTATAAGATTATCATATAGAATAAAATTTAATCCGGTTATATTTATGTCATTTACTTATTTAAATATTTTTTGAATAAACCGCCTTACGATAGAATACTATATAGTAAGTGCAGAAAAAAGAATTCTGGTATATTAACAAGGCTTCGTCTTGTTTTAAGAAAATGGTCCAGAAAATCTAAAAATAATATCGTTTTTTCAATGGGAATTTAAAATAAATATGAACATTGTTTTGTATATTTAACACTGAGTGAGGAAATGTCCTGATAAAAGTTGATGATTATGACAGGATTCTTGGGAATATATTCGAATACATCCAAAATATGCTTCTGTGTTATTTTTAAATCATGTAAAAATTCGTTTAAGGACTAAATATATTATCAAAATTATTTTCTAATGGAACACCATCAATTGAAAAGTATAAATCCCACAAAGAACTGTAAGTGGAAATCATATTAACATTGCGAGCATTGTGTATACAATATCGCCAGCAATTATACAATCTATGCGTCACTGGGCTGTCGGAAAATGTCATGCCGACTTTTAAGGTGAATCTATTTTTTTATGTAATTTTATTTTTACCATTTTCTTCCACAACCTTTTTCTATTTTTCACGCTTCAACTTGAAGATTCCCATCTGACCAGAACTTCTCAAGTTTCTCAGCAAAAAACTGCTCAAGGTGCTTTTTAATGTCGTCCAAATAGTTGAATTTCCTGCTATTAATTTTGTAAATAAGTCATAATCTGAAGGTGTAAATATCAGGTGAAAAAGGGTATATCTTTTTTGTAGCTTATGAGGGATAAATAATCTGAAATGAACTTTGATGCCTCCAATCTTGTAAAGTTTACAAAGTTGACATAGAACACATCATTAGGTGTAGCGGAATTATAGGAAAATGTAAAAATACATAACGTTAATAATTCATTGCATCCATTATTTTTATGGAGTTTTTTTTTGGTATTAAGAATTCATAAAGATAATTATTATTTTGGCTTCATGTTTCGTATGGAATGCATATTCAAAGTACATAGATTTTATTTTGTAACAAAATTATTCATATTCAAATATAAAGAGAAACTTTTGGTTCTACAACATACGTAAGTTAGGTATGCTCGAAAATTGCATATTAATATTTTCATAAAGTACGAATTTGTTACAAGTTATTTGGTTGAATGAAAAAGCAAATTTGAATGTTGATCCTTAATTGAATGGAATTGAAGACAAAAGATATATATAAATATATAGATTTTAATAATTTATACGATTTTGTAAAAAGGAAAATATATACATATGAAGTGTAGTTTTTTTTGGAAAAAAAAAATTTACATTTATGATATTTAATAGAATATTCTTGGATGCAATTTTATAATTGAACTGTTTATAATATGAACATGGCTTTTAAAAAAAAATGTAGTATTTACTTTGAAAATCCTATTCAAAATGAATTTTTAAATAATAATTAATATTATAACATTAAATATTATGAATTTTTAGTTAAAGTGTGTATCAAAAGAGTCGGCCAGTTAAAAAAAAGTTAGCTTAGCTACAATACAGCCATTGAAGTAGATAGTTATATTTGATATATATAAACGGTGATCCAACTTCAATTTGCGAACTTTTAAACAAAATAAAACACACAAATTTAACGAAAGATACTTCTTTTATTTTGTTAATAATAAAAGTTATATATTTCATTAAAATCATATCAATTAAATGGCCGCCTCTGGACCTTCTGCAGCAGCCCATCTTTCGAGGGAATTTTCGATGACTTTTTCGTAAATTTCGGGCGGTATTTCGGAAATAATTTGGCGGATGTTTTTTAGGTGCCCTAACGTTTCGGGTTTGTTGGCGTAGACATGACGAAATCCAATAGCGTTAAGTCGCATGATATTGGCGACCAGTTAACGCCACTAAAATGTGAATGCGATCTGGGAACTTTGCACGCACAACATCCAACGTTGCACCCGCTGTGTAGCAAGTTGCGCCGTTTTGTTGGAACCACATGTCTTTCATATCAATATCTTCGATTTTGTGCCAGAAATAATCGGTTATCAGGCGCCTATATCGCTCATCATTGACTGCTACAGTCTGATCGATTTCAAAAAAGCAACAGTCTTTTGAAACTTATGAGGATTTTCATCTCTTCATATGAGGAAATTTTGCTTATTAATACACCCAGAGAGGTGAAAATGTGCCTCATAAGAGGATAGGATTTTTTTTGAAAAATTAGCTTCAACTTCCTGCTGCTGTAACACGCGTTAAACGGTGGTTAAGCGATCCATTTCGTAGATGTGTTGTTGCAAACTGACATTTGACACTTTGAAAAGAAGTGTTTATCAACAGCTGCGTGATTGCCAGTACTGACAACACAGGAAACTCAAATTGGATCATCCTTTACAAAAATGATGTCTTCTGATGACAAAATTATGACAGTGTAAGGAACCAGTTATAATTTTCGAATTCAATCAATTAGATATAAATAAACTTTCTTTTGCTTCGATGTAGTCTCAAAGAGTTAATAAGACTTACAAAGGTTTCCGTAAATGCATAATAATTAGTAAATTTATACCGACCAAGTTAGATTATTACAAACAGTTCTCGAATAAATATTGTACTACAAATTCATCAATTTTTCTTCATTATTAGAGAAACTAACAGTATAGATTTTCTATGAAATATTCGAAATAATCAGAAGTTGTTTCGTGTTCAAAGATCATCATTCAACACAAATATTCTTCATTTATATAATACGATTATTTTTCCATATTTTCTAATAATTCATTTTACTTTTAGTATATATAATAAGATAAAGTATGTGCAATTTGTGTTAAAGAATTATTTATCAAAGAATTTTACCAGGTATAAAATTTCTTATATTAATATCATAAGTAAAATATTAAAGATATAATAATCCTGCAAAGAAGTATACTATTCAGTTGAATCCACAAAAAAGAAAATGTCATTAAAGAAACTAGAGTATAATATTTATATATATATAAAGTAAAGAAAAGTATATAAAACTTCATTCGGGGTATTACTTAAGGGATTTCGTAATTTCATTTATTCTCTTACATTTTCTATGTAATTTTATAATTAAATAATTCTTTTTCCGGAAATTATTTTACTGTACTATATGTACTCAAAAAAAAGAAGATGTTTAAACTATTAGAATTCATAATCTAATTAAATACACTCTATTTTGTTCATCTTAAATATGATTTACAGAAATATTATACACTAAATCATTTTAGTTTTCTAAAAATCTTTGGTTTTTTTGGATTAAATCCCAAAAATTGGATGAATTTAGTTTCTTGACTTCTTCAAAATATGTAATAGATTGGTTACGGCAATCACCAGACGTTAAACATAATACCTACGATGGCATACATATAAATTTGGATGAAAAATTAGCCTTAAGTTGTACTAAATGTCAGTAAAAATCATTATGCATTTAATAATCATATTGTCTGAGATTTTTTATATAAAAATATTGCACTATATTTAGCTAACACGTAATTAATTAATACAAAAAGGAAAAAATTAGAATGTCTGATGGTTCTCGAAACCACCAAACATTCTAAGAAAACACGAACTAGCACACAAATGATTATACTTCGTTTTGACGTTTCGAGAAATTCCAAGAATAAGTTTCTTCACATTCATAAAAAGTACGTTTACATTCAGGTATATTCTAGAAGTTGAACTCAAGAAGTATATAAGATGAAAACACCGATAGAATAAAAGACAGTGCAATTCAGAACTTGAACAGTGATAATCAGAGAGATTTCGGAAAGCGATTACAACAGTGAAATATTAAAGTGACTGTATAAATTAGTAAAGTAATAAGTAATTAATAGTGTTTTCCATTGTTAATAAATTGTGGATAAGTTAATCTTCTATAAATTAATAATAATTGATAGACAAATATTTTTTAAGACTAATTGTTAACGCAGGAATAATTGTAAATAAAGTTTATATACTGTTATCATTTTATAACATTCCAACCAGAGAAGTAGCACGCAACAATATTATAAGCTATGGTCTTTTATTATCTAACTCAGTGTTTCCCAAAATTGGCGATAACGCTCCTGATGGGCGCTGAGCTATAAAGAGGGGCGGTAGTAGCCTCAGGTAGGTAGAAATGTAGGTACATGAAAGAATGGAAATTTCGCAAACAAAATATTTGTCGTAGCTGGGCCTGATTCCAAATTCTCCTCCAGTTAACAGTCAAAAAATGTTTATATTTTTTAAGTTTTCTTTAAATGATGCTCTCTATATGAATACCAGATATATAGATATATAGTATGGTACAGCGAGTTTCACAGCATCAATCGCAGAAAATTGTAAATTCTTTCATCTGACAAAATTTCGTTTAAAAAGACCATAATACTCGGATTTTTTGAATATTAAAAAATAATTAATTTCTCTTTGAAGAATCTGGAATATATGTGTATTAAAAATTCTAGACAAAAAAATTAAATTCATTATGTCCTTCCATATTTAATCATTTCTTAGTAATATTTCAAACTGTGTTATATATATATCGGTTTTAAAAGATGAGATATGTTCTATTATCCAGATTTCTGATTGACTTTTCTTTCATAAAAGGATCATCATATTTCTCGTTAAATGAATTTCTATTTGATTTTTCATTTAATTTTTCTTTGATAACTTTTTTTTGTTGTTTTTTTAATCAATGATTATTTTCCAGTGGGATTGGTATAGTTTCCTTTTTTTCACCATAATTAAAACGAAAGAAATTGCAATATATTTTCAAATTTATGATATCGCGATTGTACTATAGTTGTTATGAATAAATCGCACAATTTCAAGAAAATTTTCTTTTATATAATATTCTTATAAAAAATTGAAAATAATAGTAAATGAGTATACAACTGCGATTTATTGTAGTTTAATAAAAATAAAAGAAAATTGAACAAGGAAGTAAAAGTTTGAAATGTTCTATAAATACTATACAGAGCCACACTAGACATTTATTGATGACAAAAATAAGACATCATTAGAAAACTCCTGATTTGTTTTATTGTTATTTTATTCTTTTTCATTGTTGAACACTTTTATATATATATATATATATATATATATATATAGTTTATTCCATTTCATCTTGAAGACATATTTCGTTGACCTCAAAAGAAATTTTTGATACTTCTTATTTTTGTATTTTGTCCAAAAGAAAATCTCTCATCATCATTTCTAATAGAAGGCATTTTAAGTTAGAATTCTTTCTTTTTTTTTCGCAAACTATTCAACAACTTTTATAGTATTTCCATAGTTATACTAAAGTATACGTGTATATGTATTTCTTTCTTAATGCCTTAAGAATTTTTATGTTATGTAATGGTTAAATGTAGAATATCATCTTCTTAGAAAGAATAACAGGAATCAGAAAGTGTATAGTTTTTATGTATATAAAATTTATCTATATATGATGATGAAATTCTTCTTGAGAGAAGAACAATGTCCTGCTTAGTAACCGTCTCTTACCTCATAATTGCTAATTTATGTGATGGAAAATTATACTCGAATTTAATATGTTGCTTTCAGACATAATAGAATCTGTGGGGGGATTTTAGTTTTTTCCCCTAGAACGATAAAATGATAGAAAACACAGATCCATAGAATTAGTGACAGTCTATTTGAGTTGGAAGTTCTTCATATAGCGTAATTCGAATAGAAGAGAAAATTCATTTATGTTTATTTTGTGTAGTAAAGTAGACAAATACAATAAAGGGGAGTAGAATTACCTTCTTTTCTTTTTTACAAAAAACTAAACTATTTACAAACTAATTTAGAAAGAAAATTTTTTTTAAGAAACAGTAGTGGGATTTTTGATTAAAATCATATTTGTTTAAGAAAATTGAATTTTAATGTGAAATGTTTTGACATTTTTTTCTTTTTGTATAAATATATTTAAAAACTTTTATTAAATTTTAATAAATGTAATTTTGTATGGTTTTGTATGCAATATGTCATACGCAGAATTTGTTATATATTGAAAATAACTTTTCCATGTTTTATTAACTTTTATAATGAAAGATTATTTAAAAAATTGAAAACAAAAACAAGAAAATGAAAAAGTTGAATGCTATTTAATCAGTTTCTTTTTTTTTCTGGTAAAACTTTTAAAATAACATACTAAAGCAATTACAAAATGTTATTTCGAAAATTTCCCAATGAAAAACTTTGTATTCATACTGTAACGATGAATTTACAACATATATAATATACTTACATATTACGAGTACCTATATTATTTAAAATATGTTACAAATAGCCATCTTTCAAAGTATTTTCAAGTTTTGTAATCTTTTTCATAGTCATATATTAGTAGACAGTTTTGTAACGTGAGATAATATAAAACTGCAACAGCCAAAGGTATTTTACCAAAAAATTTAATGCTATATAACAAATTTACAACATACTAACAGAATTTGTAATCCCCTTGAAAAGCTATCATCAAGTTTAGGTTAGAGTTTTAAAAAAAAAAAACTTCCTCCTACAGTGTTAAAACTATTCCATTACATGTTATTGTCAGATCGTTTCTTTGTATTAAAACATTGGTATATAAGTAGAAATGGTCAAACATGACGTCAGTATGATTGAACCTATTTCCAAGTTATTTAGGGTGCTAAAAATTTTATTGTAAAAATTCTAGAACAACTCGGATGTAAACTGAACACAGGTATACATTCTAATATGCAAAAAAAGACGAAGAAAAGTATTAAAAAAGGTATAAGGTATAACTTATATAAGAGTTAAAGCAATTTCACCTTCAAGCAATTATCCAATGTTTGAAATCCCACAGGGAGATTTCTACTGCAGAAGAATTTATGGGCAACTAGAGAGAAAATATTCTTCCTTTGCATTGGTTGAATTTGGATACAAACAATTTTTGTTTTTTTTTTTTGGAGAAACTATATATATATCCATAAACAATATATATAAAAAGGATGATTTGAGAAATTTCTGAACAAAAATTAGAAAACTTTTTCTGTTTTAGGTATGTGCTTTTTCAAAAAGGATATACCTACAAGTATATACATATACTTACAATGCATAAAAAGTTTTCCTTGTTCTTAGAAGTTTAATACAGTTTTAATTTCACATTCACATATTATAATAATAAAAAATATAGTAAACACAAAAACAGTAGATGTTTTCATCATTGAAACACTTTCTTATATACAATATATTTTCTTTATGCTTTTTTGAATATATTTTTGGGTAGAATTTCTTGAAATTTATTCTAATCTTTAATAGAATAAACTTGATCAAAAATCTAAGTTCAAGATAATATATACACTGTCAATGTGGAAGAATGCTTTCTTCCATTTATATTAGAAAAAATTGTTGTAAAATGTTGTAGTAATACTATAAACATAAAAAATAAACTTAGAAAGTTAATTTGGATATTTTTTAGTCGACATTAGGTAATTTTGATAATTTTATACACTATCCTATTCGTGATCCTGACAAAATTAAATTTGCTCATATTCTATAAACCGTTCTCTATATCATCCGATCCCATTTTCAGACACTCACCAAAAATAGTAAAGATCTATTCCTCATAATAGTTGACCAGTTCCCCAAATTTCAATTACATCGATTAACGTGTTCGGCGTGTGATGTGTAAACTAAATTTTGATATATGTAAACAAAAAAACGTAAAGATCAGTCAAAATCTAGACTCTAGAGGTCGTAATTTTTACCATCTCAAAGCTTTTTCCGCATTTCATAAGAAGAAAGCAATAAGTAGGTTAAATACATAAAGTACAAATATTCCCTAAAAACGGATTCATTATTTTTCACCTTGTTTATAATTTAAAACAATAGATGAAGTAACTTTGGTATAAAAATACCAGTTTGCGGTCACGTTCAAAGACGATCATCTCTAAATAAAGTGAAAATCAGCAGCTATAACAAAGGAAATTTAAGAAAATAGAAATTTTCTTGACTTTCTTATATACAATTGATTAATTATTTTGACTTTCCTTTAGTTTTTCACCTATAAAATAGGCTACTTTTCTTTGAAAATTTAAATAAGGTTTACTTTTATGTAGTTCAAAATTTTTTACCTAAAAGAAAATAAGAAAATGGGTACATTAGGGTATATATAGGTAATTTAAAAAAGTTTTCATATAAAGAAAGTAAACTGGGAAAATATTTATTATTTATATGAAAAAAAAAAAGGAAAAATATGTTTGTGGATATTTATAGAGAAATTTCCTTCTCAAGTTTTCATAAATATTTAATTGATTATGTAAATTTTTATCAAAATTATAATTAATCATCGTTATCTAAATAATATTTATAACATTGGAACGTGCTTATGTTTCTCTTATGTAAAATATATATTTCTTTGATTTATAATATCAACAATTAACATTGATTAATTTTTCGTTTTTTTTTTTCGTTTTTAAATTAATTTTTTCTTTTTAATAAATAATAATTACACAATAATACTTTTAATAAACTATGAAATAAATTTGATTTATTATGGAATTTCATTAAAATTATAGTGAAAGAATAATTCTTTCGGGGTTGTGTTATATTGAGAAAATCTGTGGAAATTAATAAGTTTCGAAATATTTTTGCACCCTAAAGAATGGCATGAAAAAAAAGGCTATAAATATCAAATGATATCTAACAATATAAATATCCATAACAAGTGCCATATACCCCTGAAGTTATTTTTGGCTTTTTGGATAATAAAATTTTCATGAAATATCACCCCCTACAGGAAAAAATGTTCCAAGAAAATTTCTATGTACAAGTTACCTTGTACATAGAAATTTTTCAAATAATATATAATGTATTTTATATAGATGTAACATGTTGGAAGAAAATTTTTGTACCAAAAGAAAAAAAGAAAATCTTAGTTGTTAGTCAAAACATTAAATAAAGCACGTACTAGAAATGGGATAACAACTGAGAGCTAAAATTTTATAGCTGATAACTAGATTTCCGGTATTAAATTTTTCTTCAGACTTCTATAACTATATTTTATTTATTTGTAGTGCACGTAGTATAAAAGGAGAGTATTGAAAGTTCTGCCCTCTTATATTTAAAAGCAAGCTAAACCTAATAAATTTTGTATATAGTAGAATATTTAATGAACGAATGAAAGAAAATTCTTTCTTAAAGATATTGGTTTCAGTTTCATAATATTTATAAAGTTTGTATTAGGCATGGGAATTAAAAGACGTTATTTTATAGTAGATGTCGTGAGTACTACTTCTTGAATGTCAGTTAAAACGGCAATATGAATGATTTGAAGTACTGTGAAAACTTTTTAATATTTCGTATGTGCCATTTAACATAGGTGAAGTGTAAAAAAGACATTTTTTTATTGAATTGAATTACCAACAAAAGCGCATTTATCTTGTTTTCTTCAATCTAAACAAAAATTTATAGTTTCACTGTTGGCAAAGTTATACATTGAATGAAAATGGCTAAAACTCGTTCCCATATCCAATACATATTTTTAAAATGATTAAATAAAACGTGAAAACGTAGAAATTTATCCATTTCATTGTTGTGTGGAAAAATTCACGTTTTTTTCATGAAAGACACGTGTGCTTTTGGAACTCCTTATTGTTAAGCTTTAACCATATTAAAACAATTGTGCAAATATTCAAATAACTCTGTAGGAAATGTTTTGATTTTTGAACCAGTTCTGTATAATATTGCCAATAAGTGCAACTAATAATATTGTATTTTCGAATCCTGCCTATTTCCCTGTTTGAATACAATGTTATAGGAACCAGATCAAATCTGTATTACCAAAAACCATTTATAAAAGTTTGATCCATGGTATCAATTCTTCATTCGGTTCTTAATAAAGTTTTCATCATCACATTCAGTTTTACCGGTTTTTTTTCAAAATATTTTTCTGAAATTACCTCTTCCCCAGGTTACTTAGAATTAGTGTTAGAATCATTTCAAAAGGAATGAAACCTGTAAAAAAACGTTTGGCAAATACTGTTCTGCAAGTATTGGATACAAAGGATCTTCAAGAAGTGTAGTGTTGTATATGGCTATATAAGTATAGTGTATATAATTTAACCAATACTGATAAGCAATGTAAATGTAAAAAGAGAACGGTGATCAAGTTCCAACTGGATAAGTTTAGAGGCAGTTAGACTTGATCACTTGGCACAATAACACGTGTATAAAAATAAATAAATAATAATTGGGGAAACAAAAACCAAAAGTCTTTGTTTAATTAAATATGTTATATCACAAACACAACATGGCGCAGTCGACATTTTAATTCTAATTAAATGGATAGTGATTGTGATTCAGACATAAATGAAAATAATTTTTTTGGGTTTCACGAACCTACAAGTCTAACACAAAAACAAAAAACGGTAAAAAACGAAAATAAAATTTGGGATAGCAACATTGATTGCACAATGGAATTTAATAAGCCTGAACCGTTATTATTAGATGGGAATCTTGCGGTAAATTTTGAAATATTTGAACGAGATTTCAATAACTACATGCTGGCATCAGAAAAAGGAAAAAAAAATGAAGCGGTAAAAATAGCCATTTTATTAAATTTAATGGGTGCTGATGCTAGACAAAAATACTACACGTGGGAGATTTCATCCAAAGTAGAAAAAACATTGGAAGAAGTTTTAAAAATCTTTGCAAATTACTGCAATCCAAAAAGAAATTCAATTTACGAGCGAATGAAATTTTATCGCAGAGCACAAAGAAGTGGAGAAAATTTTGATAGTTTTGCAACAAATCTAAGACATTTAGCTGAAGGCTGTGAATTTGGGGCTCAAAAGGAAAATCTGATACGGGATTTCATCATATTAGGACTGAATGATAAAGAATTTGGTGAAAAATTAATGAACCAGACGGATTTGACGTTGGAAGTTGCCATCAACAAGTGTCGTGTGATGGAGTTGGAAAAAATGAGGTCTGCAGAAATTCGTGGTGACTCAAAGGCGTTCGTTGCTGCTATAGTTACGAAAAAATCGACGAAATTTAACCCTGCAAAATCCGAGAGAAGTTCAAATATTTTAAATAATAATAATAAAATTTCTATGAATTCTAACTCTAATAACTCTTTTAAAAATAATTTCAGTAATGAAGAATTCAGTTGCAACAGGTGCCTTACGATTCACAAGAAAAATAAATGTCCTGCTTTTAGGAAACTTTGCAAAATTTGCATGAAGCCTGGACATTTTTATATGGCGTGTTTCAGAAACCGAAAGGAAATTGAACTTAGAGCCAATGAAATAACAACAGTTCAATCGGGTGAAGGGAATGAAAATTTAGCATTGTGTGCAGGTAATGAAACTATTTTCGTAGATAATTTTGAAGTAATTAACAAATTAAGATTGAAAACTCAATGGTTTGAAAAATTGTACTTCGGCGAATTTGTAATAAATTTTAAACTTGACACGGGATCTGAGGTAAATATACTTCCATATAAATTTGTACAAAATATGAATTTAGTTGGAAATATAATAAAAACAAAAGTTGTAATACAAATTTATGATGGAAGTAAAATAAATCCTGTCGGAGAAATTCATCTTAAATGTAAATATGGAAATCTTGATTTGTTACAAAGCTTTATTATATTAGACACTGACTCAGTGCCTATCTTGGGTTTAAAAGGATGTAGTGATCTTGGTCTGATCAAACGAATTCATAGCATTACCGTACCAAATAAAGAGTTTATTATAAACGAAAATTTTGATCTGTTTTCTGGGTTAGGACGTTTTCCACTTCAATGTTGTTTAAAACTAAAACCAGACGTTATCCCAACAGCTAAAGCTGCGCGCCGCATTCCGTTAGTAATTAAAAATAAGTTAGAAAAGACTTTAGATAAACTTTGTAATCTAGGGGTCATTAAATTTGTTCCTCATCCCAAAAGCTGGGTGAGCAACATTGTTATTATAGAAAAAAAAACTGGGGATTTACGGATATGTCTAGATCCATATGATCTCAATAAAGCCTTGGTTTCGGAAGGGTTCCTAATACCAAAAATGGAGGATTTGTGCTCAAAATTAGGGGGAATGAATTATTTCTCGGTGTTGGATTTGAAGGAAGGGTTTTGGCAAGTAGAACTAGATAACAGTTCGAGTGAAATATGTTCATTTAGTACGCCATTTGGTTGTTATAGGTTCAATAGATTACCCTTTGGACTTAATGTGGCACCTGAAATTTTTCAAAGATACACATATAATGCGTTTGCTGATTTACCGGGCATTTTCGTATACTTTGATGATGTGTTAGTTTTTGGTAAAACAAAAGAGGAGCATGATAAAAACTTTGAAAGATGTTTAGACAGGGCTCGTATATTAAATATTAAATTTAACCCATCAAAATTTCAATATTGTGTTGATGCGGTTAATTATTTAGGACATGTTTTTTCCAAAAATGGAATTAATCCTGATCCTAACAGAATTAAGGCAATTCTTAGTCTTGCACCACCTAAAGATAAAAAAGGTTTACAGTCCATTTTAGGAATGATAAATTATTTACGAAATTTCATTCCTAAATTATCAGAAATGTCTGAAAATATGAGGAATCTTCTGAAAAAAGACATAATATTTTCGTGGCAACAACTTCACACAGATGAACTAAATAAAATAAAAAATGTTATTGCAAATGCATCGCAATTAAAAGGGTTTAATGAAATAGGGAATATTACCATACAGTGCGACGCATCTCAATCTGGTCTTGGAGCTTGTCTTCTACAGGATCAAGGTCCTATCTGTTTTGCTTCCCGTAGCTTAACTCCAACTGAAGAAAGATATGCTCAGATTGAGACAGAAATGTTGGCAATATTGTTCGCTATAAACAAATTTCATTTTTACGTTTATGGCAAAGCAGTTACAGTTCATACTGACCATAAGCCTCTTATGTCTATTTTTCAAAAGGATTTAAATAATATTGGTTCGGCAAGACTTCAAAGAATGCGGTTAAAACTAGTGAAATATCAGTTAAAAGTTCAATATGTTGCAGGTAAATATTTACACATTGCGGATTTGCTATCCAGAAATTTTGACAAATATGAACCGGTAGTTCAAGAAATTGATTTAAATGAAACAGTACACTCCATTAATGTCAGTGATAAGAGAAAGCATCAATTAGTAGAAGAAACTAGGAATGATCCTTCTCTAAATAAAATACTTTTTTATTGTAGGAATGACTGGCCGCATAGTAAAACCAAAGTTCCGGATGATATAAAAATATTTTATAAGGATAAAAATGAAATATATGAAGAAGAGGGAATGTTATTTTTTCAAAAGAGAATCATAATACCATTTTCTTTAAGAGAATATATGTGAGGTCTGCTACACCAATCCCACATGGGTATACAAAAAACCAAAGCTAGGGCCAGAGAACTTTTATTTTGGCATGGTATGAATAGAGAAATCGAGGAAATGATTGGTTCTTGTGTAGTATGTCAAAAATATCAAAATAAAAATTGTAAAGAATCTATACAATTTCATAAAATCCCACCTATAAGATTTATGAAATTAGGAATGGATCTAATGGAATTTGAAAACAAACTATATTTAGTCTTGGGTGATTATTTTTCTAAATGGTTAGAAATAACAGAGATTAAAAACAAGTCGGTAGGGGAAATTATTCAAGTTTTGAAGCATATATTTTGCACACATGGCATTCCAAACGAGATTGTTTGTGATAATAATCCTTTCAACGCGCATAAAATGAAAGAACTGTCTAACGAACTAGATTTTAAGTTAACTTTCTCTAGTCCGTATTATCCACAGTCTAATGGGTTTGCGGAAAAGTACGTAGGAATTGCGAAAAATATTTTAAAAAAGTGCAAAGAAAGTAATAAAGAGCTTTACTTGGGACTCTTGGAATTTAGGAATACTCCAATTCCATCTCTTGGAAGTTCTCCAGCTCAAATACTGTTTAGTAGACGCTGCAGAACTCAAATACCTACTCATAACAGTCTTTTAGTACCGAAAATCGTGGAAAATATACCACATCAGATAGATGAAAATCAAAAGAAAATTAAAAAATACTATGATAAAACCTCCAAACCCAGATCAGATTTCAGTTGCGGTGACCTAATTAGTTTTAGAACACAAAATAATATTTGGTACCCGGGTAAATTGGTCGAAATTCACAATTCGCCAAGATCATATGTAATTGCAGATGAAAAGGGAAAATTTTTTCGAAAAAATAAAAAGGACATTAAATCTCGATGCGAAAAAACAATTAGTCAAAAAACTGTCATTTGCTCTAAGGCTGAACAACCTGTTGAAACTGATATGGAAAAGGTCCAGGACACCACATCAAATGATTATTTCACAAAATATGGGCGAAAAATTGTTAAACCACGAATTTTTGATCGTTAAGTATCACCGAGATGCAACTGATTTCTTATTAAAAATTTTAACAATTCTTATATTTAAAATTAAATATTAATTAAATAATTGTTCCAAATATGTATAATAGTTAGTAATAGTTTAAAAAAAAAAAAAAAAAAAAAAAAAAAAATTTTTGGATACTCAGGGGGGAGATGTTGTATATGGCTATATAAGTATAGTGTATATAATTTAACCAATACTGATAAGCAATGTAAATGTAAAAAGAGAACGGTGATCAAGTTCCAACTGGATAAGTTTAGAGGCAGTTAGACTTGATCACTTGGCACAATAACACGTGTATAAAAATAAATAAATAATAATTGGGGAAACAGAAACCAAAAGTCTTTGTTTAATTAAATATGTTATATCACAAACACAACAGTAGTAATACGCCATATTTACTCAGTTCATCTAGAAAAAGCTAATAAAAAGAAGGAAATGTAAAACATCTCGACTCCCGGGATTGAAAAAACTTTGGAGATTAAGATTCACCTTTTGGGGTCATTCTCCGATGATTATTTATATGAATAAGAAATGCAGTGACAAAACTAATATACCCTCTGAGAAGTTGCTGCCATAATGGCAGTTTAGTTTGAACAAAATTATCATTACTCTTTTAACAACTGTACCAAGAAATGTAATACCCAAGATCAGAAGCAGTTACTTACTTAAAACGAAATCTTTAGTTATTTTCCGTAGGCGGAAAACAAATTAAATATTTTTTAATATTTTCAACCATTTTTAATTCTTTATACCCGATCGATAGCCTAGCAATCGCAAGGCTTTTTTGCGTCGATTTGAATTACACAATTCCACTCCAGAATTCTTTGTTTAAAAAAAAAAAACTCATAAAAAACTCACTCAAAAAAATTATTTCGAATTAAGAAAAATTACTCAAAAATCACTCATAAAAAACTCATAAAAAACTCATTTAAAAAAAAACTCCCTTAAAAAACGACACATCTACCCCCAACGATAGTTAACTCGCGACTAGTGTAAGGGTGAGATGTGTTCAATATTGTTTTCGAGATATTTTAAAAAAAATTTTTTTTTTTTTCAAATAATTCAAAATAATCAAAACGAAATAAAAAAAAACCAAATTTTTTCAAAATAAAATTTGAAATCGAATCTTGATTGTTTGCGTTCGTTCGAGTTATATTTTTTGTATAATTTTTGTATGGACCTCAATCAACATATCTCGTACAGGTAATGAGATAATCGCGAAAAGGCGATTTATCACCCCTTTAAGACAGTATGGCGGTGCGAGCCGCAACCCCCAAGGTCGAAAACTTGGAATTTTAAATAGCTTACCTAGTTGAACAATCGTACCAAATATAAACTTTCCTATAGCTTTTGCAAGCTGGAGCCATTTTTTACGCTCTATAGACTGGGCTATTAGTAAAATTGGAAGAAGTGGCATTTAACTTAATTTATTGCATTAGGTCTTAAAGTCTAAAATTTGCTTCCAAATCTTTCTTCATTTTATTTAAAAAAATATGCACTACTTACTTAAACTTTAATTTTGTACTCAATAAATACCTAATAATAAAAAAACTGACACCACCGTGAGATAAATGAGAAGACCACAGAGTAATCATAATATACAAATTTACATATACTATTAGGAAAATGTTGATTCATATATATTTGATCAAATCAATTATATAAAACACTTTAAACATTAAATATTAAATAAATAAAAATGAAAATCGATAATTTAAAAGAAAAATCAAATGAACCACACTTAAATCCTCTTGGATTTGTGATGTTCCGCAACTTTCGTTTTTCAATTATATTGTTTTCCGTATAGCTTCAAGATATAACTTTCAAGTTTATATTTCGATGCCATTTAGGCTTTAGCGTTACTTGTTCTTATGTATTATTACAATTTTATCATAATACTATCCCTTCAAAAATCCTTTCATTGTGTTTTCATGTTGTATCTCATTTTATATAAGAGTAAGAAAAAAAAAGAAATTGCCATTAACATAATCTGCTCTATCATCCAGTTTTCCTATATAAATATCTGATTTTCTTTTCTCTTCTTCTTTTTTCTTACTATATATTTTTGTTTTTTCAAATAATTTTCACCAATTTGTGCTTGTGTTTTTCAATCTGTTTTGTTTGAAACAACTTCTTCACACTTTCATCACACAAATCATTATTCGATATTTCTTATTGAAATTTAAGCCATCTCACATTTTCTTATCGCGTTTTTACTTTGGCTTCGACAAAATATCTCATCCCCAATACTTTCGAAAACCAGAAAACATACGAAAATTTCTTCAGTTTCTTTGCACCTATATCGCCTCTGGATATTATCAAACCTATGCCGTTCTTTTTTTTTCTTTTTTCTTAACATTATTAAAATAAATTGTGAAGCAAAAATCGATTTATTTTGAGTGAGTATCATCCGTTATAAATCTAAGAATCGATCGAATCGAGAAACTACCCAATTTACCACCCAAAATCAAATATTTTACCACCCCATATTTTGTCAGCCCTTTTATCTTGTATTTGTTGTTTTTCTTCATCTTATTTTATTTCTTTTATTTTTATTTTCTGTTACGATGGATTCTGAAGTAAAATGTATAAGCAACGGATTTCGCTTTTTGTTTATTATTTTTATTCCTATTTTTTTTTTCTTCCTCTTGGCTTTTTCACAATTTCACATTGTCATACGCGAATTTTCCTCTTCCCAGACTCAAGTTGAAGGGAAATTCTATACATTTACCATAAATCATGTTTCACTCTTCCTTATTTCATTGAAACTTAGATAGATATATATATATATATATATATATATATATTTATGGGGAATTGTTTTTGTATTACCAATATTTTTATTTTTCGTTTGTTGGTCCTACATTGGATTTTGAAGTTTATTTCGCAGCTTTAATCTTCGAGTACTTCTCTGAAATTCTGCAGATGGAAAAAAAAGTGAAAAACAGACGAAAAAAAAAAGCCGCAGTCCCAGTATGAGTGGAAAAGTGAAAAATTTTCAAATAAATTTCTTCTTGGCATTTGGTTATCTGGAAAAGTTGCAAAGGAATGAGCATTTGAACAAATTTTTTTCCTAGGTTTAGAGTCTGAAGGAAAAAGGGTGATATTGGGTTATGTTGAATGAATACAAAATGAAAATTGAGTTATGCCACGTGGATTTGTTGAATGGAACTTGATGATTATCATTGAAACTTTTTCTTTTCGTTGTTTTTCTTTTTCGCTGTGTTTTTGTTGTTCTTTAAATTTTCCAAAATGAAATCTTGTCGTTAGGATTATTTCTTTTTTTTTTTCACCTTGTATAAATAGTGTTGAAAATGACTTAGTAAATTATAAATTGTCTTCGATAAATCTGTTTTAAAGTTTTCTTTCTTTAAGAAACAAATTTTTTTAAAATTTTTAGTTATCTAATGGAAATTGGAAGTTTATAAGGGATTACAACTACCTAAGTTAATGAAAAAAAATCTAAATTCAAATTTATTTTTTAATGAAAGTATTGGTTTTGGTATTGGTGGATATTCTTCAGCTCAAACAGTTTATATTATGAAATTTTCAGGATATACTCTTAAAACTTGAAACTTAGAAAGTGTAAAAATATAGAACTCCATTTTATTATGTTTCCTTGATAACAAGTTTTCTTTTAAAGATTTAATTTTCTAAAGATTTTTTTTATTAAGTCAAATATTATTAGCCTCTGATTTTAAGTTGTAGACAAACTTTAAGAAATTGAATTCTGAGTTGTAGTAAAAACTACTACTTAATAAAATTTATAAAAACTTACAACTTTCTGATTATTTAATTATGCAGTTATTATACTAAAATTTGCTGGATTATTTTACTTTTTTGAATTTTAATATTAAATATTTTCCAACTTTTTTTCCATAATTTTCACTTGATGAATAAGTACATAAAGTTTATAGGAAATTTTCATCATTCTAAAATATCGTATTGCCATCTTCAACTATTTAAAAAAAAAAAAGCTCTTCTAAAAGTATTTTCATACTTTCATATATCCTTAAGAAAATTTTTGTGCTTTAAGGTAATTTTATGGTACAAAGTGAAAAGAAAAAAAAACCCAACAAAATAATTTCCATTTTTGTGTAAAATTGATGAATTTTGTATGCTTGGTAGTAAACTTTGAAAGCTATAAGACATTATATACGTAACGAAAAAATGCTTAAAGAAAATGATTCGGATAGCATGTATGGTCTTTTAACTTTCAACAATATTCTATGAAGAACTTATTTCGCTTGTGTAAGTATAAAACAGGCTTAAATGAATGAATATACAATATATATAGTACATTTTATAAGAAAATGAGACAAGAAAATGGGACAAGAAAATAGGACAAGAAAAGAAAAAATCCGCATCGTTATCATTTCCTTTCCATTTCAAATTATATCTTAAGAAGTTATCACCTCATCTTATAGATCGGTTTAACTTCTAGGCCTTAGTAAAGCAAACACCAAAGAATTGTATACAGAACCTCCACAACGTACCCCCACAAAAAAAAAAAAACCTAAATCTCATCAGAACGAGATTTTTGGTAACTTTTTTTGTGAATTTAATAAATTACCGCCCGTTCACACAATATAAAGGGCAACACATTGAAGATGTTTTACGAATTGGAGCGAGCTAAGCGGTTTCACTTTTAAATGAGTTTTTATTGTTTTGGATGAATACGACTTAAGAAGAAAAAAAAAAAAAAAATGTCTCAAATCTTCTCGAAACATATGAATGAAACATTTTTGGGTATGGTTTTTGGGAATATCTCCGCCTTTATGGAGACTAAAGAAAAATTTCCATAAGCCTATATTTTGAAACTGAATATAATTGCGGGTTTTTGGTAACTAAGTGAAGGATCGCTGATTTATATCATGCTGTTATGTGCATTTTTTCCATTTCGTTCAATTTGGATGGTTCTATAGCAGATGAGTTTACATATAATCCAAATTTAAATTTTTATGTCAACCAAAATATACAATATACACATAGACTTTCCGTTTACATGAATCATAAAACGATTTTTTGCGGCAACTAATATCGCACTCAATATGATGTACGGTTCCCATTATAAACGATAAAAAAAAAAGAGTGTGTTCTGGTTGGTATTTAATATATGGGAAATATTTTTTTCGTTTCTTGTTTGGTTGCCATTAAAAAGGAAGAAAATTTAATATGATTCCATTTAGATAAGAATATATACTATATAGTATAACATTGCAATTCGTGGATACATAACGAAGAGAAAAAAAAGATAAAATTGAAATATTTTTTTTTGGGTTCCTTCGAAGGAAGAATCCATTTTTTAACTGAATTGAAATGAAAAAAAGAAATTTGCTATTATTTATATAATGAACTCGAAAAGGAATTTGGTGCTGTATGAAGGCTAATAATTTAATTTTCTTTTTTTTTTTGGCTGCTATCATTATCGAAAATCATATTAAATTAAGGATAATAAAATATGATATTAATGTGTATCTTAAATGTAATTTGATGGAAAAAAAATATTATATAATTAAAAAATAAAATCACGGTTATAAATTATTTATATCCCATTTAATTGAAAAACAGAAGGGATTTTGGACAATACTATTTCAGTTTCGTTAAATTTATGTAGTTTAGAATTATATATGTATTTTTCACTCGGCCCCAAAAATTTATCAAGCCCAGTATTTTTGGAGTTTCTTTTTTTTCAAGTGAAACTTTTTTGGCCGCATTGAAGTGATTTTTCGAGGCCGTCACTTTTTTATGCAACGTTTATGACAGTTTCCCATCAAAAAATGTTGTATTACAAAAATCTTATTATATGGATGTCAGAGACGACTACAATATTCAGCAATATTGTGGAGATTTTAATGAGGGTTATTTTCGTCGAAGATCAAATATTTCTACCTCCCACCGGATTGGCACTGTGGTCGATACAAACTTTTGAATTTTTTTTATATAAAAGTCATATACACGATTGCAATGTTCGGAAAAGTTGTCGAGGTTTTTATGGGGATTATTTCCGTTGAAGACCCAATAGCTCTATCTCCCACCGCTTTGGCGCTGTATTCAATAACAATTTTTGAACTTTTTATGTAAAGGTTTTCACTTCATTAAGTTCACATCTGTCATCTGCCATTGTTGCTTTTAATAGTCATGGAACTCTGCACGAAGGAAATTCATTATTATTGACAAGCGCCTGCTGTGGTCAAAAGGAAAAATCGACAAAATTCAAATCGTGCGTTTCTTTCGGAGTATTCTTTATTTAATTAATTATTAAATTCCCTGCCGAATGGGGTATGGATCATACCTGTAGGACCCAGAATACCTGAGATATACGTGTACCTCCATACTAGAGAATTTGAGTATATAATTTAATTCGTTATTAAATTAATCGTCGGGTGTGAGTGGTATCTATAGGATGCAGACTATTGCGCTTTTAGTGGGACGTTCTATATAAACATTTTACATACTATATTCCTTTTAGAATATTCTCTCTCTCTCTCTATCTCTCTCTTTTGTAAGATCACCAAATGAGTTTTACTTCTATAACGCGCACAGGGTTGCGCGCCCTGTTTTTTTGGGACAAGTCGTATGGATGTATATTATGATATTTTTGAAAACATCAAAATTGACTTGCTAGTAATAAAAATTAGCTTTTATTACTTACTATACTTATATAAAGTTTGCCTCCATCAGCGCTCGCATTAATGATGAAATAAGAAATCGAATGTTTTCATAAATATGTGAAAATAGTTACGAGTTTCTTTTTAAAAATTAATTACATTCAAAATATTTTGTCACATATCATTTTATTCATCATTATAGAATTTTTCAATTATGATTTCTATTATTTTTTTATTTATTTATTTTTGCTTTCAGTTAGCAGTGTAATGTCAACAGCCAAAAGGCTGGTGCTATCCCTTAGAGGTCGCAAGGAGTCTCAGAGTACAGGTGGGACTTCATCGACGCGACTTGTGTCCGGGAATAGTTCATCGCCTGGGCATGAATTGGATGAAATAGCTGTTGTATCGGGAAGTGGTGGTTCCAGTCATATGCTATATGGTGGACATTTTGGAAATACAAATGGGCCACGTTTTGTATCTGGTGAGTATTTTTTTTTTTTGTATTTAATATCCTGAATATTGTTAAAAATTTTTGTATATATTTTTCTTTTTTTTTTTTGTAATTCATATGTGTTATATTATATTTTTCGTTGAGTTTTAATATCATATATAATATCATACCATATTTTCATGTAACCATAACGAAACTTTCATTTCCTATATAATATTTCTTTCCTTTTTCACATATCTAGATTATGATCCTTACATATAAGTATCGTATAATGTCTCACTTTGAAATTTCATATAAATATTTATCTAAATATGTATATCTTTTTGTAAAAGTCATCTATACATATTTTTTCTATCACCCATTCTGGTATATTATTAGATAGACGAGTATGTTACATACACTCGTCCATTATTTGTGAATTTTTTAACATTTGTACATGTACTTGCATATTGTAAGTAGCTTTGACTATGTCATCTATAGACGACAAACCTATTTTTTCCATCCTTTCTTATTATTGTGTACATTTAAAGCCTACTTATTCAATACGTATTTATAAGATGTTGACTATGTGTAATGTTTTTTGGTTGGTAATTTAAAGAAAAGGATGACAAAAAAATGTAAAAGCTATACAAGATGATATGTATACACAAATACTCTGTCAAAAAATGACATTACATTACATATTACAATGAAATGTATTCCCATTACAATTTCATATAATAAAAGAAAATTTCTTCTACAGAAAAATACTATATAGAGTGAGTCAATATGGTATATATGCTTTTGTACTAAACTTCTCCAGAATCCTCCATTGGGTCTGCTGTAATATTCCAGTACCAATTTTGAATTCAAACATAACTGAATATACCAGATACGAAGCATGACGTTTTTAGGAACGCAAGAACTTTTGGGTATCACTATGAAGATGTAGCAATAGTCTTACGATGGATGAGGAGAATATTTCTGCAACAAAGGTAGCCCCCTTTTTTTAATTATAAAGGCGAAAGAATTATAAAATTGGCATAGGACAACGATATGGATTCTGAATATTGGATTGAAAGGAATGAATATTTTATACTTATTTTTCAAATATGTCTTATAATGTAGAGGACAAATTTATTCTTTGCGAAAAGCTTCGTCCCTGGAATATATTGTACAGACAAACCATTATATTATACTTATAGCTTGTACAATTCTTTAACTTTACCACAAACCAATATTCATATATAGTATGTATACTTTTTTTTTCTTAGACTTTCATTGAAATGTATACCAAGCTTTTTCTTGTATACCTATAAACTTTTTTTTTTAATCTTTCAGTGGTATCATTTCAATGTCGATATTAAAAAGGATGGTATTGAATGGTTTCGAGTTTTTTCTTGTGTGGTTGGCATTTCTCATTGATTGTCTAACAGCAATAAGAGCAGAAAATGTGATTGTATGGCATTATGGGAATTCCCTTATTACGAAAATATTCTTGTAGATACCATATATAGGAAATGTACAAAACAGCCGGGCATCAGAAAACTCAAAAGAAATAAGTAGAAGAAAAAAAGAAGGAATATATATTTTTTAAGAGTTAACATTGATGGTGATTTCATTTTTAGTATATAAAGGGTTTTCCAAAATAGACTGTAAGTTGTTGCTTTTTTATAAAACTCAAATGGTTTGGAATATTTCTGGTCTTCTATTTCAAATAAGAGTAGGTGTGATCAAATGAGTTAATATCCTTTAAACATTCATTAGGATTACGTTTACAGGTATCGATACGAGCATCATAATTCTGGATAAAATTCACATATTGTGAATTTTATTTTTCAACAGTTCGCGAAATTATATGTTCACTGAACTTCGAATGCAATAACTCTATATTTCTGCGTTTTTAATGGCGAGTAGCACAATCTTCTTAAAAATGAACATCAGAGATTTCGATCCCATTATGTTGAAGCCATAAAAAATTAGTAATTATTGTTTTTTACCGATTCCCATTATTATTATAAAATAATGGCTGCCCAAACAATGAAGCACATCAAAGAGTCAATTTTTATGGATGAAGTCATTGCTGTTGAATAATTTGACGATTTTGTTCTCCAAATGTATAATTTTATTTAAATTTGATATATGCCAAATTTCATCCAAGAAAAATGGCGTTTAAAGTTAATGATATTCAAAATCTTATAGCTCTTATTGGAAAACCCTATGTACTTTTTTCATTTTCAAACCATTTTTAAAATTGTTATACTTTTGATAACTAAATGGGTGGTTATATTAGAATAGGTGCAAAAAAAAGAAAAGAACCACAAGAATATTTCTAAAGAATGATCGTTATGGGGTGGAGTTTCCTTAATGATCATCATACAGAAATATCGACAGTTAGAACGATTCATTATGATTATATTTAAAGCTGAGTCAGAAAATAATTTTGTGAATATGATTTGAGCTTTTATCTGGATGAAATATCAAGAAATACTATATGCCTTTTGGTGATGGGAATTTTTACTTATGGTTTCCTTTTAGGACTATATTCTAGTGTATATATTTATGATATGAAATTTTTATTATATAAATGATATTTTGACTTTCGAATTTCAAAATTTTTGATATGCTTTATAAAATCAAATGTTTAATACATATTTTCATTCTAATTAACGTATTTTTTTTTACCATAATATACGTAGGTAGTCAGAAAAGTTTTCTCTCTATCAAACAATGACAGAAAATTTTTTATACCTTGAAATATGTTACATTTTCCGCCGGCTTCAATACATTGTTTCGACTGTTGTTCTCGTTCTGGAATGTAATAGTGGATCCAAGTTTTATCACCAAGTTATGAAAAAACGCCTGAAATCCATTTTATTTTGCTTAAAGCGATCCAAATACGCTTGAGAAATACGCATTCAAGTGCGTTTTTGGTGAATTTTTAGCAAATGTGGCACCCATCTTGCACTAAGCTTTTTCATATTTAATTCTTCATACAAAATTTTTTCAATTCGGTCTTTTGAGATGCCTATGGTTATTTTACAGATTTTCACTCGTCGATAATCTAACACCATACCATGGAGGATTTGCATAATGATTTGTGGTATTGTAGCAGTTTTCGGACGGCCTTCGCGTGGATCATCTTTGAGGCTTGTGCGATCAGATTTAAATAGAGTTGGCCATATTTTCACAGTGGACATTGAAGATGATGCATCCCTCATCCTTATACCCTTTTAACAATTTCGGATAAATTTCTGTTGGTGTCAATCCATACAAAACAACGAATTTAATCACTACGCGATATTAAATTTTTTCCATTTTGAAAAAATCAATGACACATCAATACTAAACAGATGATACTACTCGAATAATTTGACTAACTAAAATAAAATTTCACATGGGTTTACATTAGAGTTGCCTCTTTTTAATACATTATGGGTTGATAGTTACTAACGTCATCTGTTAGACCGAGAAATTTTCAGAATGCCCTCGTATAATATTTTAAGCAAAATATACTTGTCATGAAAATTACAAATTCTATAATAAAACGAGATTTTTCGTAAAATTGCTTTCAGCGCATAAATTCTATACCACAAAGGATTGTAATTTAAATTTATATAAATGTCTACACTATAGAACAAAAAGTTTGGAACAAAATTAATTACATTCGGTCAGTTTTTATAATATCATTTATTTGGTCATAATTACATGCATTCTAGTGCAGAAGCATAGACTAATAATAAAAATTTCCAACAAATATGCCAACATATTATAATATCCCAATATATTATGGATTCTACTCTTTCTTTCGCATTAAAGCTCTTTTGATGTATGCTCCTTAAAATTTATTTACAATAACAAAACTGAACATCATGTTCTTCATATGGTTTGGACATCTAGGTGTACTAGTCTGTAGCAGAAGTCGGTAGAAATTGCTTACAAATTGTTTTCATCCCCTCCCATCAAATCCTTATCAGATTCTGACCAGAAAGAAGGGATATATATTTCTATACACAATCAATTAACTCCCTAATTCCAGATGTTTCTTATTAGATCAAATTTCTGTAAAACCGCATTTTAAACAATAGTTGTGAATAAGTGGCTTTTAGGTCATTACCTTTATACGCATACTGAACTGGTACGATTGAATCATTTTAGTTTACGCATAAATGAATACCGAAGCGTTTCAGTTGTAGCTTTAATGGGCTTTATTTTGGTACGGACTAAATCAGATCGAGCTCATTTGGATCACGCATAAACGTGTTGATAGAATCTAATTACATATGGAATTTTTGAAAAAAATAATTTTTTTAATGGAATATTATTTGGAACATTTCTTAAAATATATATAATTCCAATGAAATGGTATTTTCTTAAAAATATTTAAATACTGCCTACAGGTTTCACTTCAATATTGATTTGATTTTATTTTAATGTCTATGTAGAAACGTTTTAAAACATTGATTATCTAAGTATTAGGAAGAATTTGTATTCTTTTGAAGAATTAAGTTCCTTTTTTAAGATTAAGGAGATTAATAAGTATGGTTTCATAATTTCTACATAATCTCTCGATCAATAATTATAATATTTTGCTGATCATTGTAAGATTTTAGCTGGTCATTTTTGAATCTCATGAATCAATATTTAATTAAGAAAATATTTTCCAAACTTATTTATTACAATATTTGCCAAACCAGGGTGACCGGAAGTTTTTTTATATGCTTTTTCACATTTTATTGGAAAATTTGTAAAGCAATTTTGTTTAAATTATTTATAATGGTTAACTACATAAATAGTGTTAAATTTTAGTAAAATCGGTCCAAGGATAGTGTATAAAGACATAATCGTAGGATAAAATAAGCCTGTTCATAAAGTCTGTTTGATGTACTTTAAAACTAACTCACCGATTTGAATAAAATTTGCAGATTAGATTTATGCTATCAGGATCTGCAAAATAGAGGAAATTTTGAAAAGATGAAACAAAGTTATGGAAGAAAAACCCTTGAAAAATTGTTAGTTTTGACAGTTTTTCTCTCCCATTTCTACCATACGGCATCAAATAATCCGCTATAGGCCGATTTTCCGTTACGATATGGTTTCTATATGAAACCTGTACTTTTTTTGTATGAAATATTCTTCACATGTCTGTTTGTGATTATATTTTTTTTAAATGGAACATTTATGTGTTAATTACAGAAATACGTATTGCAATAATTGCTATCTGAATGGATGTAATGCATCATTTGGTTCCATTGGTCCTGACTAAATAATAATAATATTGAAATGTCAGAAATATTTCTTTTTATAAAATACAAATCAATTCATAGAAATATCTATTTTTATAACAAACGATGAACAAAAATAGATTATTTTTTATATTTTTATTCAATATTTGTATATAAATACATGTATTTTGATTTTTGTGTCAAGAATTTCTTATTTTTTAGTGAATGAACAATAAAAGAATGTAAACATTTCATAGCAACGGAAAGGGTTCATCAAATCAAAATCTTTTGAGAGGATTCCTTTTGTTAGATAGACAAACCGTCAACCATTCAATATTATAACAAAGCATATATCTGGTATATATATATAACTAAATAAAACTCTTGGTAGTTGAATATAACATTGGCAATGTTTTCCTATTTGAAAAAAGAAAATTTATTTTTCTTTTTTCTTGGCATCTTTCGAGCTATGGAAAGGACATCCCATTATCCTATACAGTGAAAACAATGTTAACAAAAAAGGGTTTTTTTTTCTTTTCTATTTCGTCTAAATACCCAAGAGAAAACATATTAAAATAGGATCTGTACTCATTTTGTTTTTCTTAGATTTTTATGTAGTTTTTTTTTATTTAACAAAAGTTTTTCTAGAGCAAAAGAAAACTTTGAATTTTCGAAATTTTATGAAATCGTCAAATTGTGCATAACACTTTTTTTCCCGAAAAAAAAGGGAAATTCTTGACCTAATCGGACTATTTCACCTCATCACACACAAAGTATATCTAAAAAATTTTATCAATTGAATTATTTTGTTTTTGTTAGAACGAATGAAAAATTCGTATTTTTTCTTTTCCTTAATTTTGGAGGAAAATCTTTTTATTCTGATGGTTTTTTGTTTTCTAAGAAAATTCTAGTTAGTACGAAGAAAATCAGACAATTTTGTATACAACTATTATATTTTAAGGATGTTGAATAAGATTTGAAAAGATATTCTTTTTTTTTTTTGATGGTTATATAAAGAAAAATATATTGGTTTTTATTATTTCCTTTCTTCCTCTTAAAAATTTTCTTTTTATATTAATAAAATAGACTATAATACATATTAAAATGTATTTTTTTTTCTATATATTAAATACAATGAATTTGTTTTTGGAAAAATATATCTATATAGAATTTTTAAGACTATTATTAAAATTTTGAAGGTGTCTCATGGGAAATTCTTATTTTGATATTAAATAGATTAAATCGAAGAAAATTGGTTTGCGCAGATGTTTAGATAAATCTATATAGGATATTTTGTAACCAGAAAAAATATGAAAATAAATTTCACGGTTTATAATAATTATAATATATACAGAGAATTCTATTTTGATTATATCGACGGTTTTTTCTTCGCTATTGTTCATATTTGTTATCATTTTATATTCAATTTTTCCATTATATGAATATTTTATGATAGAAAAATAGGAAAATTTACGTGGAAATTAAATTGCCATCAGTAAATCGAATTTAATATACAAGTTTTTCCATTTTTTTTTTGTTTTACGTTCTAGCTTAAATTATTCTATCATTTTTTGGAATTTATTTGATAAAAATGATAAAATTATAATCAAAAAAATTTATATATGGATTTTTGGTAAGCGTATTCAAATTAAAAAAAAAAATTTTTTTTTTAGTTTAATAAATTAAGTCAGCATATGGCAAACTACCCGGTAAATAGCCCCCATAAGAAAATTTAATCTTTCAATTTATATAAATGCAATTATAATGCACCAAATTTTTTATATTGCCTTTAGTAATTTAAACTTAATGATTGTCAGTTACTAAACTCTAACTACATACGTATAAATCTGACCCAGTCATTAGCTGCTTGGGGAGCCAGTGACTGGGTAGTTTTATCGATGTACTTTAAAATCTAATATATAGTACTGATTTGAATAAAATTTGCAGAAGATATTTATATTATCAATGTAATACAATTTGTCCTATGGACGTCTAAACTCAATTACAATTTACCATTTGTGTATTGAAAACCAGATTCCGATATCAGTAGTAAATATCTCTATAATAAATTTAATCTAAATTCTCAGCGCATCGTGCACATATCTCAGAATCGTTCCTAGTCCCTAAGCTATAGACGCACACATTTTAATTTTTCATTGGAAAGAATTGGTTATAAAGAGTTCAATAAAATCTTTTGGGAATTTTATTTCGAAATCCTCATTATTCAATGATAAAACATTTTAGTTCTGGAATTTGATAAAAAAAATTCAAAAAATACTTGAAAAAGTAAAAACTGCAGTTGCTATCAAAAACATTTGGCACAGATGCAACAGCAATTTATCAAATTGGAATTTTCTGACACCATTCAGGTTCATGGAAGCAAACAAACAAATGTTGTATAAAGTCCGATAAAAAATTACGAGTAAAAAATAAAAACAAAAATTCTGATGGGTATTGGGAGAATTTCCCAATATGTACCGACTTCTCATAAATGTGATGATATCATATGGTCGTCGAACCAATTGTTTCGGGCTGAGTATGTTTGAAATCAAAAATGCATTTTTCATAAAATAAAAAACCGAAAAAAAACAGTAGTCTTTTATGTTTGGACACATTCCTAGAGTACATCGAGTGGTCAATGTACATGTACATCATCTACTATTCCAGTATATGTTCATATATGTATATACCTTTTTATATGATTCTACATTTCCGTAGTAGATTTGAATCGGTATACTTTATCATAGAGAATATTTTCTGAATTAGGTTTTGTGAAGGAGTTAATGGTTTCCAACGTGATGAATGACTTTATAGTTCAGATGAAATTTATATTTTTGAAATAAGATTTTCAACCTTTACTCTTGCATTTAGAACAAGTGTATAGTGAATTTTCTATATAAATTTTAAAGTATACTTTGAGCAATAGGTTTTCACTGAGTTTTAGATGGTTTCGGATAAGGAATTGGTTTTTGTAATAAGTTTAAAGTTAAATAGTTTCTATAGAATATCTTATCGTTTGTTTTTTGGGTATAAACTTATATCCTGTGAAAATAATATTAAGCTTTTATATGGAATCTAATACATTTTTCACTAACAAGAATTTTCATTTATTTCTTTGATTGATAAATGAAGTTTTTGGTATACTATTTCACATTTTAAAAATCATTCGATTTCGGTGTGAACGATTATAAATTGATTTCAGTTTGGATTAAGTTAATTTTAGTTATCAAAAGTAACTTGTTCTACATGAAATAAATATCAGGTGCACCAATATTAATCAGGAATGGAATTTTGTATTTCGATTTGACCCAATTGGATCGTATATACGACTTCGACCAACCAATTTGGTATCGGCTAAAATTGGATCGAAAATATTTTATACTGTGATCGTATAAAATTCATTCGATCAGTGTTGAGTTGTCGAAAACATGTTTTTTTTATGTTTATTGTCATATTTTTAATTTCTTTAATGAAAAAAACCCAAGTACAAGAAATTTGACAATTATTTCCTTAAATTTTTACTAAATTATTGTAGTTTTCACAAAAAAAAAAAAATAAAATATTTTTTTAAAAATTTTTTTTTTTCACTTGAGTTCATGCAAATTGAGTTCATGCAAATTGAGTTCATGCAAAAAAATCCCAAGCTTGCAAAAGTTAACTTGAAAGTATTGAATTTAAAAAAATTATCAAGATTTTCATGAAATTACAACCAAATAAGATGGCCCTAAGAGCGAAGTGAAAATTATAAGTATAACAAAATAAAAAAAACGACACCAAATTTAGGACCGAAGACACTTAAAGATATTTTGTTTCACTGAGACCAACAATTTTAATATTAATTATTAAATATTAATTTAAAAATAATTCAAAACTAAAAACAAATCTAAAACACAAACATTTTAAATTATTGTTTTAAAAAAAAAAACTACCAGCTGTCAAAATTTCATTACATTTCATCGGGCAATTTGAAAATTTATACCATTTGCGTGGAATTCTCAAAGGCCACACTAATTTACGATACGATAATTTTACAGGATGCCAAAAAGAATTCAGATCGAATATTAAATCGAATCGAAAATTCAGTTGGATCGAAATACAAAATTCCATTCCAGATCAAATAACTTGTATTTTGACTTTTGAAAATAACTTTTTAAAGAAATAGAAGACTACCTATTATTTGTAAAAACTTTGTTATATTGTATAAGTTAATACTGACAGAGAACAATTTGATGAAACTTTTCATTATTAGAAAACTGTGCTATACTATTTTGGAAAAAGTTTAATTAATCTCTTTAAAGTTTTCAAACAAAAAGAAAATTTTGAATTATACAAACAATTATCATTTGTATGGCTTAGTTACACCATAAGCAAGTAAAACAATTGCCTCAAGCACCTAATTTTAAGGATATCAAATTTGCAAAATAAGTGGACTTCAGGAAGAGACAAAACGTCGTGTAAAGTAAAATTTGTGAGATTTGTTAAAACTTACATAATTTTTTAGTTCTTATTTTGAAATTAGAAAAAATACCAGTTCTCTACACATTTGCTGAATTTGTGTAATTCGTTGGATTTGGCATGACGTCTCTGATTAAATTTCCTTGAAGTTTCACATTTTTTTCAGCTACAAAATTTAAAAGAATTTAATTTAGTAAAAACAAATTTTCTATATTAAAAAGCGTCATATACCTATTATAAAAATATGAAATTAATCCCTCAAACAATTAATATGGTAACAGGGCTTTCGCTGTCGAACAAGCTACAGGTATTATTCGGATAACAAATGTTTCATTATGTATTGTTTATGTAATACTTAATACTAAAATATAGAAATTTTCCACCTTTTTCTTTTATTTAGAACTTCCCATAATCATTATTTACGATGCTATTTTTGGAACTAAAGTATATAATATTTTTGGGACAAATTTTCGAAATTTTTTTTTTTTTTCATTTCATTTTCCACAACAAATTCTTAACACTTCATTATTAATACCTCGAAGGCGAATAATTTTAGCCACTATACGACATGGAATATACAATAAAATATATATAACGTACATATATTAAATCTCGACCATATGCTATAGTTTTATGTAACATCTTCCAGATCCATAAATAACCCTTTTAAGTTTATATAATTGTTGGATACAGGCAAAAAACCATAAATCTAAGGTGTGTTATGTTATATATGTTGCTAGAACGGAACCAGGTGAATTTATAATAAATTAAGAGTTCAATGTTGAATATATGTTTAGATAGTATTAGTATAAAAACAATGAAGGCCTAATTATAGAGAGTAAAGAGTTTGATGGTGTAATAAATGGAATAATTTAATAATTTGGGGGTATTAATGAAATTGAATATTATATATGTATATTAACATTTATAATAATTATAAGTTATAAAAATTTGAGCAATTTTAAGCATCAAGCACTAGTTAGATTAGGTTACCTTTTCTGAAATAAAATTCATGAAAATAGATGCGGATGCATTTTACATCTGAAAGTCAATTGGACGATTGGATATTCTTCCATATATTTTGGCAGCATCATCACAAAGCATGGGCGGTTAATGCAAGTATTAGGATATACTAAGGCAAGTTTAGGAATGAAATCCGCAGGGTGGTTAATGTTTGATCGACTTTTTACAATGTTAGAACGCCTGCATACGCCAATATGCATATTTGTAGGCGTACATTATATTAAAACAGTCTATATTGAGTTCTGCAATCAATGATTTGCAATTATTCATTAAACGAATGCTATTGGCATAATGGTCCCTGATTCAAGTACAATCAACTTTTCTAGAAAAACAAATATTTTTAATAGTAATAAAACAATTGCTATCCGATGTAAGTTATTCATGGTGAGTTTTGTAATCAGGACACAGGACACAGATAAAGAAAAATATTATATATTTTCTATGAAATATAATTTGATGTAATTTGTTTTTCAATTAAAAATAATTATTGCTTAATTAAAATTTTAATTATTCAATAAATTGATAGACATTCAAATTCAAAAAAAGACGAGAATTTTAAATTTTCTTTTTTATAGCATTAAGTTTTTCTTTCAAATATATATTTTTTTCTGCTTTTTTTTTGTTTTTAATATAACTGCTACTAAAAACTGGGAACAGTCAAATAAAAGTTGAAATTAAATTTTTTCCTGTGAGATCAAGAAAAGAAAAATGTCTTTAAGAATCACGTAAACTGCCTAGGTTTCCTTTGGTTTTCGTTTTTAAATTAAAATTTCCCATAAAAATACATAAAAACGTTTTTTTTCTTGTTCATAAATACAGATTCTTAGCTAGGATGGATCTATGAATGTGTATCAACAAGGCTATTGGTATTTCGTGGAAGTGTTGAATTCTGACGTTTATATGAAAATATCTAGTTGTACATAACAATAAAATAAAACACACGCTGAGATCCGAAAATATTTACGAATTCGTTAGAAAATGTTGCTACCAAGTTTAATACCTATTCTAAGAGTATGCACATATATATAGAAATATATATAAATTTTGTATAGACAACCAGGCATATGTATGGTTTCAGGCACAACCGAATAGAACGTAGAGAACCAGGATTAATCTGTAGCCATCTCAATTTATGATATGCCGCCAGCATCAACAGCAAAGGAAAATCATTCCATTTTTGCCGTATTTGTATAATATATTTAAATATGTTGTTTCTGTGTGTTCATTTGTCTCTATATATGTATATTTATTTGCGTTTTTAATTATATATATCTTAAATTACACAACGAAAAAAAATTTACTATGTTTGTTTTAGCTTGTCTATCTTATACTCGTACAGTTTTTCAGTTTCCTTCTAGCTAGTATATTTGTGGATTTTCCTTTCACCAACAACGTAATAAAACGCTTAATTTCTCCCACTCAAAGGAATCTGATACAAAAATACCAGTTGCCACCATCATCTTCCTAAGATAATTCACTGTTTATATCTATATATACATAGGTTTATATGTATACAATCTACAAGATGGTATATATTTAAAGAGCTAAAGAAAATACTGTATGACTTGAGATGTGGAGTCAGTCCTTGTTATAGGTCTCGAAGATCCTTTTATATAAAAAAGGGTGATTGTAGTGTTTTCTATGTGCATATTACACATAGGATAAATGGGAAAACTGACGATTATGTCGCGTAGAAATGCTAGAAAATGAATAGCATATAGTATACTTATATTCTTAAGGTTTTTTTTTGCACATAACAGGAAGGACGAAAGATAAGTAAAGCATTCCGTAAACGATTATAATACTGAAGAATTATATTTTATATAATACAATATAGGGTTATAATGCTGTAGCAAAATACCCATGGTAATGAGAATGGACTGTATGGACAAACACGCGGCAAAATAAGATAAGAAGATTCTTATTTTTTTCTGGTCTATGACCACCATGTCTGTATAATTTTTTTCTTTTACTATTTTAGGTTGCCTGGTTGGGCGGATTTATTGCCGTTTTTTATTCAATCTCATTCCATTTAATATCTACCTCTTATACCTTACGCAAAATAATATTGTGAACGTTAAGAATTAACAAAAAAAAAAAAAAGAAACACAGTTGTTAAACGAAGTAAGGATCTGAAAGTTATGATGTACTCATTGGCCCCAAAATGCAATTACTGAAAAGGCTAATGGTAAATGTATCTTTAGAGATCCTCTTGTGAACGGATAAGGATATACAGCATTTTGAAGAAATTTTATGAGAACGATTCAAGTGGTTTATGAAGGGTATATGGTGGAGAGAAAAGCTCATGGATCGTAAATAGACAAAAAAAAAAGAGAAAACTTTTAAGTATTAAGAAAGATGAAGGAAATTAGGATCAGGCTACCAATTAGAATATCAGTAAATACTATATAAAAGAGAATGTGGAGAAGATGTTTTAACCTGTAGCTTATTTTAGACACCTATTTATTTAGATAAAATGCGTTTGAAAAAATTTTTTTGTTTTTGGTATGCGTAAAAATTTTAATAGAGTTATTAATAAAAATGTGTCTTAAAAACGTGTAAATGATTAGGTACATTTTTCCGGTAGAAATATTATTTTGATTTAGGATAATCATTTCTCTTATACATTTTTTGAATTCATGTTTTATGATACCTTTTAGATTATGACTGTATTACTTTATAGTATTTTAATTTGGAATATAACATCCATCCTCATGGTTCTTTCCTTAGTCATACTTTACAACTGAATACAATGAGCGTCTACAATTTTACATGGATTGTGAACCATTTCTAAGTTTTAATTTTTCAATGAGGAATAACAATTTTCTTATCAATATCAGTACAAATTTGAAATTGAACTTGGGATTAGCCTACCTCTTTAACCAGTTAGTTTAAAGTCGTTATATGACTATGCCATTTATAAGATTTTAATTTCCAAAAATCTGACGAAATAACTGAAATAGTTAGGACGCCTTCTGGCTAATATTTGAAGTGAAAATTGTGTGGCTTTTTGGAAAACTTTCGAATTAAATCCGATGAAGTATGCAACTTTGTTTGTACTCAGTGGTTAGATCTATTGCCTGGCAAGTAAGAAGTTGGTTGGATTCCAGTATTCTACTATAGATTCGCATTTTTTTTTATTGCTTATATGTATATCAATTATTTTATTGCTATATTATATATTTTCTTTTACTATTCTCGTAAAAAATTTCTATAAATAAACTCAAATTAAATTAATGCATAAATTTACCACAAACAACCACAAAGTCCTAAAATAACTGCAACCAACTGATGCACAATTTTGTTTCAAAGTAAACTTTCTATATACTTGTATAAGATATTCACAAGTTTAGTATATCTGTTCAGGACTAAAAGTCTATCTATAATAATAATGTTGGCGAATTTAGTTGGTTAGATGCCAACATCTAGTTTTATAAACACCTAAATAAATCTAATAATACGGAAATATTTCAACAATTCTGTGTAATACACGTAGTGTAACGCAACGATGTGGAATCCTTTTCCTCGTATAATTTTCTAATCTAACAATTCATATAAGATAAATATAGGGACTGAAGAAAATACAAAAATGTTTTTTGAGCTTTTTTGTGTCTACATAAGTTAGGTACTTGTAAAATGTTACATAATTATTTTTGAAGTACTAAAATGAAGGAAAGTAAGAAGGTTAATGAAATTAAAATCGGTATTTTAATAAGTTCAAAAAGGTTGAACAGAGTTTGTTGCTTTGACTATACTACTTCCTTTATACATATTATAACCTCTTAAAAGCGATGAAGGGTTTTCTTTAGTTAATTACTTATAAAGAAAGCGATATTCAGAACACACCATATTCATGTTGAATCTTTTGTTTTATTATATATAAATTGGCCCGACAAAACCCGTCTTATTTGGTGGATTTACATGAAATAAATAACGATTTTTGTGACAACCTTCTGGATGGGTTCATGTTTTGCTATGTTCTGACAGAATTCCTCTGGGATTATGTAATGATATGCGAAGAAACAGTTTATAAAAAAAAATAAGAAAACATTGTAAAATTTTTACAGATTTTAGTCGCGTAAGGCTGTCGGTGGCGGAGTTTCTTTTTGAATTTGAAATTATTTTTTTTATTATTTTAATCCTTCTGGAGACGACATATTGTCCTTAATTTTTTTCTTAAATCCAATTCTAAAAGATTGTATTGTATTATAGTATCGTATGGAAATACTAAAACAGAATATCAATTTCATTTGATGTTGTTTTAAAATTAAACTCAACTTTTCTGTTTTTCAATTTTTCCACTTAAACCATATTACTAAATAAAATTTTCAAAACAAAAATCTATACTAAATTAGGGTAAGTAAGTAAACAAGTTAAACTAAAAAAAAAAAAAAAGTGTACGAAAATTCGTACGCTTGAATACTAAAATTTTTATAAAAATTGTCTGACCTCAATCTGTCAAATCTAAAGATTCTTAAATTTCTGTTCATAAGAAAACTGGTGTAGAAGATGAATTCACAGTTTTGTTTTCATTTCGAACTGTGACAGTTTACTCATCCTTTTCAGTTTCATATTGAAATAAAAACAACCAAAAATTTTGAAAAGAAGAGAATTTCCTTATACTTACATCCATAATACACTGCCAATGGTATGCACTGGAAGAAGGTTTTCTTCCATTTATATTACATTTATAACAGTTGGAATTGTAAAACTCAATTAAGTTAGAAAAAGGATCAAGTCTTATATATTGAATCAACTGTTCGAGGGATATCGTGTAAACTAAGATTTGGTATAGACAAATTGATGAACAGGAGACCCTAAAACGTGTTGATCAATCCAAATCATAAGGTCACAAGTTTTTACCATCACAAAGCTTTAAATTCCCATTCCATTGGAAGAAAGCAATAGTATTTGATATTAAAACTCCCGAATTCCCAACCCACTTTCTAAAAAAAAAAAAAAAAAACTGACTGTCTACACATTTTTCAAATTGAAAAAAAAGACGAGAAAAATGATATTATTTGCTTTTGGTGTTATGGTATCCAATTTTTAAAAACTTGTACAACAACATTTCTCAAGATGAAAATCGGGTTACCCATTCTATACACTTGTCGTTTGGTATCCCTTTTTTCTATTCTAGATTTTTTAGTTTAATTTTTCTCTTCCAGATTTATGAGTGTTCTGCGGCATTCAAAAGAAGAAAATCTTCTTTTCACATTTATCGCATTAGGATTCTATTTCATGTTCTTCCTTTTTTTCTTTTTTGCTGCTTGCATATGACATTCTCTGTCTAAAATATCTGATATACGATTTGAAAAATTGCTATATGTTCTTCGTCATATCTACAATATCAGGATATCTGATATACATTCTTAAGGGAAGATGATATGACATCATCCTTAAAAAAACGAGTTTCATGGTCCAGCAGTGAAAATTTGTCGTTTAGTTATTTAATACGCTTATATTGATGAGAATGTACGTGAGATGAATTATAAAAAAAAAAAAGTATATAAAACAAGTGATATAGTACATGTTCAAGGTTCTTGGTCGTATACTTGATATCCTTGCTGTACCTAGAAGAAAAAAAAAGAAAAATCTAATACATATCATCCATTTGACAGTACACTGTAGAATGTTGTCTATATGAAGTCATCCTGCGGAAGTATCATACGTGTACTATATTTCGAATCTACAAAGTTGAATTAAGAAGATCTTTTTTAAATGGAACATAAATTTTATAATATCAAAGAGCACTTATAGCTTAAACACAACGGGTATTGAATAGTAAAAAGAGCTCGTTTATACTTGTATATTCATACGTTGATTGCGTATGAAATAGTATATGAATGATTAAAAATGGAAAAAAAACGGAAAAACTCGCGTCGTATATCCATTATTGAATGACTTGATCATAGTTATTACGGTTGTTAGATATTTGATGGTTATAATATAAATCGAAGTATTTTTCGAGGATTTCAACTCATCTAATTTATATCAAAAGTCGTATATTTTAAGATTTGGTTCAGTGGATTTTCATATATCGAACATAAAAAGAACTTTTTTTTTTCAAATATATACATTGTGGAAATGGTATGTTTTTTTTTTCACGGAAATATCCTGACAAAAATCTAGATATAGGATGTTATTTGACGTCATTTATATACTCTCTATCCAGGTTAGATTTTGCACAATTAAAGTAAATATAAAGATATGTGATATACAACAATTTTGCAGCTACTTCTTTAAGGCAATAATGTAGCATCATTGTAATGTATTTTTTTAATTCCCTGTTGGTTCACTTGAGACATAAAAAAACATCTCCACTAATACGTCTCTAATGGGCAAAACAAACTTGAGTAGAGTAAACCCCGTTTGATCAAGATACATCTGGGTTTTAAAACGGAGTGTTACCCTAGCTAGGATGTGCAATTAAAGACTTTTTAAAATTAAAATTATTTTAGAATTTTATAAAAAAAATACTTAAATAAAAAATAATTTAATTTAGAACCCTTCTCCATTGTATTGTTTAATATGTTCCTAGATATTTTTTCGAATAAGAAAAATGCCCATTTCTTTTCTAAAATATAATGTGTATTATCAAATCTTTTTCCAGTCCGAATTTTTTCCATTTTACAGAGTTCGTTCACATTCAAATGAACCCTTTTTTTTGTGGAAGTACTAAGCTTAAAAAAAAAAAAGGAAGAAAAAAGAAAAATAGGAAAGAAAATAACGAAAATCACATTTGAATACCTATAAAAAAGATAAAAATAAAAGCATCTTCTTGCCAAATATTAGTTCAGTTAAGCACAAACAGAAGATACTCTTCTCGGATACAAACGGATGTCTTTATATTTTTCCGCATGATTATCATTCCAATCCTAGTCCTTTGATATAGGATATTTCATTTCATACATGCAAAAATCTACTACATATCTTTGAATTTTCGTTTTTATTATAGTTAGATTAGAATAAATACTCTTTTTCTTTTTGTATAAGCGATTCTAAGTTTTTATTTTTACTTTTATTATTATATTTCTTTTTTTTTGAGATAACACAAATATATACCCTGTAAAAATTCTTGATAATATCCCCAAATTATGACATACTCGATTGACTTTCATGATTGAGTACTATACCTTAAATCTTTCTCAAAATTTTTTTTTTTTTTTTAAATTCTTGATAACGCAGCTCCTGATACTATTTCACCCTTGGGATTATGAATATATAAGACAGTCCGTGATTGCATCAAGCAAGAAGAAAAAAAAACACAGATTACTTATATATAAAATTGTATACGAGGGAGCAATTGACCTATTACTGTTTCTCTTGATATTTTCTTGGAAAATTTCAGAATGAAAACCCAATCTAGAATTTCGCTGTTTTATTGTGTATTTTAAGATTGAAATGGATGTTGTGGGTGGAACTTAGATAATTCTACAAAATTAACAGGATTTCTTTTTTCTGTGTCACCAAGTTTTGATTTAAAATTTAATTTATTATACGGTAAATAATATTAATAGTATTCGTTACCATTTGAAAATTGTATTATTTACGTTCTAGTTTCGAAGAGTTTTTCTCTTCGTTTGAATATAATAATTTTCTGAATTCTGAATTCTATTCAGAAGGATATAAGGTTTATCTGTAGATGAACGAAAATTCTACTATTTCTCTAGCTAGCTCCGAAATGATTTATGATATGAAGATTATAAAAATGAAGCATAAAATTAAATGCAAATTTTTAAGACGTTATTAAATACCGAACAGATTAAGAAAAAGTTTTAAGATAAATGGATATTTACTAAACAAAAATTTTTAATCGATACAGCTTTTTCAATTAAGAATTACGCAAATATTGAAATTGATTAAAGCTCTGCTCTGATAAAACCCAGTAAGCCATTTCAAACTTCGAAGACATCAAGTTGGATGGTTCCTTCCTTATATTATATATATATACATATATATTATATCTGTTGTCATATCAATTTTAATTTTGTCATTATGGGATAACTTGAAATCATGGCGATTGGAAAAATTGTAAATATGATGAAGTACTAATTAAAATTTTAATATAATTTCCATCTGCTTCAATTCAATGAATTTAAATATGGCTTTGTATATTAAAATTGTGGTGGCATGAAATTTGCTTATACCAAACTTTGTAAGTTAACTTTTCTCATAAATTTCATCGAAAATGGCTTGGAACACCGAACATTTTTTTTTATATTTTATTTGTATCTGCAAAAAGGATAGCTTAAGGCTATGAATGGAAATGAGATTAATGAGATAAAAAATGTGCCTGCTAGTGAATAAAACATATATTTAATGAAAGAAAATACTTAGAAATTGACTAACCATTGCTATTAGAATTATGTTCCTTAAGCATCTATAAAATTAAAGCTTGGACACCGTTACCAATTTTTTAAATTAGTTTTTCATTCATTTAGTAGCCGAAATCATAAAATTTGGTATATTTAGATATACTAAAATTTAATCAATCTTAGGAATGGAATTCATAAAATTTAGATCGAGTCTCCAAGATTATTCTTTCAGTGTTGCTTTCGATATTTAAATCAGTAAAGTTAAGTTAAAGATATTATTACGGACGTTTGACGAACTGAGGATCATTGTTTCATCGAATCCAAGAGTATTAATAAAGAGAGCTGTTATTTATTCAGGGACTAATGGACTTGTATGGAATGATCAATAAAAAAGAAGATAGTTATGACTAAGAGATGAAAAAAAAAAACAAATTTAATCCAGAATCAATCCTTTTATCTTTTGTTCTGGAAAAATATTTCGTAAGAGTTCATTTTGGTTATCACTTAAAATACTTATTTCCGTCCAAAACTGAGTAGTTTGTTCATGACACAAACTTATATTTGCCATTTAAGATAAGTACTTATAAGAAAGTAATAATATATGTAATTCTCGTTACTACTTGTAATTTCTAAGATGATTTAAATTTCAAGTTCAATAAAGGAAATTTTCAAAATATGTATTAAAAAGAAACCTTTTCAAAAAATTAAATAAAAAAACGGCACGCGTTTTCTTCATTTTCATCTTGGAGAAATGGCGTTGACCCCATCAAATCACGTTTCGATGAACAAAAAAAAAAGAAAATGTACATAAGGTATGATGTCTGATGAGAATTTGATATAATATAATGGAAAATTTTTTCTGGGTAAAAAATCCAAGTTAATATCGAAATATGAACAGAAATTAAATGGAAGTTGAGAATTTTTTTCCATTATGTTGACTTCTTCAAGAAACAAAATGAAAAAAAAAAAAGAAAATGGAAAAAAGAAAAGAAAACGTAAAGCTCTCGAGTGTATAGAAAGTTGTTTCGTTTCCTTGAAAATCTTCAACAAGGAATTGTAGAAAATTTATTTTTAGCTTGAGACAAATTAACAGAAGAAAAAAGAAACAGAAAAGTAAAAAAGAAATAAATCTTTTAGAGAATATGCCAAAATTTTCAGGATTATTTGGGATGATAGAGTATATGGAGTCCTAAATGGGTGGCGGTTGGTTTAAGAATGCGATCTATATTAAAACAAATAAAATATTACTCTTTAAATATTTGTTTGTGTATTTCTTTGTAAGATTTGATAACAGTAGATAAGGAACAGAATTTATTTTTGTTGTTGTTATGTGGTATAACTTCTAAATTAATTTGCTTTGGATACGACAGTAAAGTTTTTTTTTGCGCTTTGAACATTTTAATTTTAAAAATTCTGTATTTTATTTTCACTTGAAAAATGTCACAAAAATTGAATAAAAGTTTTCGGAAAATTCTGAAGTTATTCATTTCATATATAATAATGAAAATTTTTGAACTCCAAAACTTTTAATAATGTAAGTTTTTTTTTTTCAGTACCGCGGTTGCGGTATACAGTTTTACAGTTCCTGATTAAATATTGTGTTTACGTTTCTATGACACTTTAGATACATTTTAAAAGTCATTACATATTGTAAAGAAAATTCTGTAATACAATATAACATTTTGTAATGGTGTTTTTTTTTGTCACTTTGTCACAAAAAGAAAATTGCAAACACTATAAAATGCACTGTCAATAGAAAGAATACTTTCTTTCTTCTTCGTCCTTTTTAAAATGTATTTTTATTTGAGCCTTTACTTAACTTATAAAGAGTTCCCATCCTAAAGTTAATTTAATTTCGAAAAAGAAAGATCAAATCTTATATTTAGCAAATAACTATGAATGTCCTTTACTAGCGTTTACGGATACAATTTTGTAGTAATATACAAATCTGATAAAATCAGCGAACTTATTTCAATTGAATTGCATAGTTTTTAATTGGCATTATGTGTTTCTTGATACTTTTTTACAGCATTTCTTCACTGATCCTGACCGAGATTAATTTACTTCAAGAGGGTTATCTAAGAAATGAATTTTCTAAATTTCATTATAATTGGCTAAGAAGTTTCCAAGATATGAAAATTTAATAAATCAATTTCCATTACTTGGATTCCTTTTTCTGATTGGTACCAGAAATATTATTTTCTAAAAATATGTTTTTTGAATTATCGTTGAAAACGCGAATAATTATTAAAATTCGGAAAGAAATTGAAAATGTTTGTTACTAGCGGAACTAACAGTGCGAATAGTGCTAATTAATTATCCTGTGGTATAGTTAGCTTTTTAAAACTTCCGTTGTCGTTCTGTATCTTATAATAAGTATAAATCGATGTCTAAATGGAATGAAATTAAGAAGTAATTAGTTTTTGAGAGGAAATATTAATCAGAGGTGACTGATTTTTGACTGGCTTTTGTCTATTTCATATTTTCTATTATTTATTGTTAGAAAAAATTACATCAGAAAATATAATTTTCTTTATGAAAAGTAAAATTTTTCCGGACTATTCAAAATCTTATGCTTCTTCACTTTTCATAAAACTAAATAATTTTGTTACGAAACTTTAATGTGCTTTTGTTACGATTCTCTTTAACTTGAAGCAATTAGCCAACTGGGTAAGGATTTATGACCCATCAACCTTAATTACAGGGGAAAAACTCCCGGAAACAATAACAAAATATGCACGCAAAAATATGTATTTTGTATAGGTTCAATTTTGTTTTTCTCTTTTAATCTAGGAATATACTTAAATCTACAGGAAGGAAATTTTCTCAGGTTTTTATCTTAAATGTTGTTCATGTTTTTTTGTTTTGTTTTTTTCGTTTTTTTTTTGTTTTCATTTTCCTGAAATTGTATTTTATGTTATATATGTATATATAAAAGCATCCTCTAATCATGCCTCCAGAGATTTTCATTTCACTTTATTCTCATTTGGTTGTCTTGTTATTTTTATATAAAATTAAATACCATTTTCACAGCATTTCCACATTTTCTTCTTATTGGAATAAAAACTCTAAAAGCAAAAAGGAAAAAATTCTAACGAAAATATCAAAATAACATTTCAAGCTTGTTTTCTTTTTATGTCAATTTATTTAAACTTTTCTTAAGTTTAGTAAAGAAAAAAATGAAAAACTTATTCAAACCTTTTAACTACTTTTCTATCGTGAAAAATTTTCATGTTTTCATAATTCTAATTTTAAGAAAAAAAAAGTTTTTTAATAACATCAGGTGGAAATGGTAATTTTATTAGTACCGCATTTAAAAATGGGAGATAAGAAAAATTCTTATATTTGACGACGACAAGGCTATGAAATAAATACATTGTTAACGAGAGTTGAAAGTTTTTAGTAAATCTAGGATTTTATGTAGTAGGTCTTTCCTCTTGATGCAATCGAAATAAAGTGATATAAATGACCTTTTTGAAAGGAGTCTTTTAATTTGCTTATATTTTACTACAAGTTTTGTAATCGCAGAAAATTCGGTAACGGGTTTATTTTGAGTAAATACGAATTGATGTCTCTATTTTTCTTTATAGTCATTATTTTCTTGTCTTCATAAATGGAAAATATCATAGTTTTTGTAGTATCCGCCAGTCCTGCAACAAAATTAATTTTATGGGCACCCAAAAATAGGCAATTAGTAATTTGCACGTTTTGCTCAAGAATGAAACAATATATAGATTACGCTTTTCAATATTTAAAATTGATTTTTTCTGCGCAACTACGTCATTCGTGACCTGAAATATATTGTTTGTGTGAAAAATCATGATTATTTATTTGAAAGGAAATCCACATGTGATGTCGTAAAAGTATGAAAATAAATATTCAAAATGGCCGAAATGTGCAAGTAATTCATTTGACGATTTTAATTAGATAATTAAATTATGTTAATTATCATTAAAGTAACTGAAAATTATGTAAAACATAGTTTTTAAAATAATCATTAATTTTAAAACTTTGAAAAAGAATAAATTCAATTGATTCAAAAATATTTAATAAAAAAAATCTTCTGAATTTTTAACATACATATAAGTTCATGAAAATCCTTCAGTAGTTTTTCATCACCTCCTTTTTTATTTCCAAGAGAATATTTAATAGAAAGTTCTTTGGAAAAATTCAACAATAAAAAGGAAGCAATTATAGTACAGTCCAAAAAAAGTTCAATTTCGGTCTGTTTTACTTTATTTCCATTTTAATTTTGTTTTACAAATATTCGTTAATTAAGAACTTTAACGTTCAACTTCGAGAAAATAATCAAATTGGCAATACTTGGGTAAATCTAGTAAATTTTTTATAAAATTTGGAATATTATACTTCAGACTACTACTCTTAAAGTCCATATATGTATTTCATTTATGCCTTTTTTTCGTTCATTTAAGTCTTCAAAGTTTTTAATTTATATTGATGTAAGTAAGTGCAAGGAGATTTTCCGAATATTGCAGACAAAATGCAAAAAAGGCAAATAGAAACCCAATTTTTAATTGGGAAATAGTTTTCCGGACATAATGTAAGTATGTATGAATAATAGACTTTAATTAAGTACAGTTTTCTATAGAGATATGTGGGATTAGAAAAATTGCATTTTTCGGGCATCATGTAAGTAATATCCAAATGTATGATGTATCTATCCCATTTTGGTACCTAGAAATAGGTCATATAGTGAAGAGTGGACTTATGTGTTTTACCTGCCGTGTGAAGTGGGAACATTCGAATTTTTCCTTATTTTTGCGATGAAAAATCGTACTAGGATTCGAATAGTTAGGTTAAAGGTAATACAATATGTTTTTTCAAAATTAAAATATGGCAAAGGAATGATAGATAGATAAATATTAAAATGGACTGCATAATACATATTTGGAATAGTAGAAAAAATTGTTCTATTGACATTTCAAATCAAATATAATTATTCTGTTATTTAAAGATTTGTTAAGCTAATAGGAAATTCAATTCCTGTATTAACTGAATAGTTATAGAATCGAACTTTAGAATACAGAACTCGATTATATTCTTTAATAATTAATTAAGTCATGAATAAAATATTCTAAATTAAAAGCAAATGCTAAAACCTTCTTTCGTTTCTTTTTATATATAAATACTATTAAGCCTTATTATCCCAAAAACAGAATCTTATATTCTGTTAATTTGATGTTGAATTGAATGTTTATTTATTTTAGGGTCTCAATGACATAATAATAATTTCAAATTTGTCACAAAATTTGTGAATTTATTAATTATTCGTTTAATTGTTTCCTTTTTTTTTGGTACAATGCTTTTAACCTCAACAGAATCCTTACTGAAATGGTATAATAGATTTTGTTAAATAAGCATTTTTGACAAGATAACATTAACAATAAAAAATGACCACATTTCGCATTTATGTTGACTTTTATTATACGAAATGAGGTTTTTTTTTTGTCAAGAAAGCTTCAGATACTAACATTTACGAATGAATATAAACGTATGTCACTATTACGAAAAGTATTCAACTGACTTTAGATGGTAAACGGGTAAATACCTATAATACTCGTATCTAGGAAATAAAAACTCCACATTACATAGTTCCAAATAGAAGTCACTAGTTGACTAGCATTTTTAGTTTTCAGTTTGAATTGGTTAATAATTTAACAAATTGTACTTAGTTGAATTGCCTTATGAAAACGTTTTATTCTAACATTTTAGGATTTTTTTTTTTGCTCAATATTTAATATAACAAAATGATAGTTAAATTGGTATACAACATTTTTAGCAATTTCATTTTATTTATATTTTTATATATAAATACATTTTATTAAAATTTATTATATGAAAAACAATTGTTTTTGGAACTTAAGATTATGTAAATTGTTTTATGAGCACAATTGAGATATTCATAAATTTAATTTCAGGTATGTACATATCTAAAGGGTGTAACAAAATTCACGCAATTTTCTCAGTTTACTCCTTCAAGGCGTGGGTGATCGTGCGCTTGTTAGACTTTAAAAAACCCCAATGAAAAAAGTCCAACGGCGTTAAACCCCATGATCTGGCCGGTCAAATCTGATCACCAACACGGGAAATTATACGACCAGGAAATGACTCATTATTTTAAAGATATTGCTCAACAATGAAAACGCATTGTTCTTTCGCGTGTAGCGCTCCATTTTTAATAACCCTGAACTGTCAGCTGTCGCACTGTCTATTTTCTCGTTGGCAAACACTTTACCGCACAAATGGTGCAAAATTCGAATCTTGCGTGAATTTTGGGACACCATCATATACTTGTTCCTCGCATATTTTATTTTATAGACCATTTTTTTTAAAGTACATGCCATTAAGAAATCTTGCCTGAATGTTACGAAAATTTAAAACAATCAGAGTTTTAAAATTCCAGAATATTTTGTAGGAAATGATAAATTGCTCCGCTTTTAAGTTCATAAGTTTTCAATAACTATAAATTCAAATTCACTTAAGATGACTTCCATACCGCAGACAGACTGCAGCTTTTAATTAAATTAATTATTTTTTAATTAGAATTTAGAAATATATGTCAGAGTATTGCATATTTGTTATTTTTAATTAATTAACCAAATTTAAATCTGTTATCTTTTTTTCTTCTTATTTTTGATGTTGTGTAAAAATATGAACAATATCATCAAGGAAAATTACAAGTATGAAAAAAAGCTAAATCTCAAAATCAGAGGGCGCTGGATTCACAATTAAAAAATAATTGAAATAAACTATTCTAAATTATTAAGAAAATCTGGTTCATTGTCTAGTGTTAATCAAGAATTGAGAAATAATGATTTAACATTGTGTTAAATTTTCTACGGTTAAACGTTTGTATTTGATAGTGTAGCGATTATTGATCGAATACGAAAGCTTGTAATATTCGGATACTATGATGAAACGAGTTTTTTCTACATGAAATGTTGAAGGCAGGTTGTTTTAAAGTTTTTGATTCAGTTTTAAAGCAGCTTGCCTTCAAAAACCTTTTACCAACAAATAGAAGGATATGAAGCTGTCGTAAGTAGTGTTCGTCCTAACCTTTTGATTTGTTATCGGAAATTTAAATTTATTCAATTAAAATTGGGACTATTTGATCAAAACGTGGTCAAACTAAACCCAAATTCAACTAAAAATGATTTATTTACCCATAGTACCACGACCAAAAACCAACTAAATATCAATTCTGGTCAAAGTATTCTCAGTTTATGATATCCAATAAAAAAGAAAGATGTTTTTGTTATATGTCTTATATTAGATACTTGAAATAAACTAAATAAACAATTTATAGATTACTTTATTGAAAGAAATCCTGTAATTTACATTTCATTAAGTTTCTTTTCTTATTCTGTAAATCGTTTTTTAATTGTAAATCAATAAAAAGTCAATTTAATAAATGGACTCAATTTCAATACATAATTTCCTTGTTTATTTTGCACTTGTATAAAAATCCAAAAGGTGCGTTAATGATGACTAAACTAATTATATTATTGAAGTGGAATGGTTAATTTTAGCCATAAGCAAATAACTGATAATTACGCAGTTGAAAACCAAATAGATATATAGGGTAGATTCCCAAGTATCGGACCAATATCTTTGGTCGCTTATGATGGAAATGATCTTAAAGAGGTAATTCTAACAAAATTTTCCTGAATTTTTCTAGAAATGCATCTTTAAGATTATTAAGTCTGCCACAAAATAGGGAGTGGTCGGAAACTGAGATTTCCCTCCATTACTTTCTTGGACTCCATAACAGAAATATGTATTTTAATCATCTACAAATATGGACTTAGTTTTTCACGATTCCAAATTGATTATTTTCGATGTGGGTTGTGTGCGGTTAGCTTATTTTGGCGCCGATAACTCGAGAATGACTTACCCACTTTGTATTGAACTTGTTAACAAGATATGGTCTAATTAAAGGACGAACTGATTAAATTTTTTAGCAGAAATCTTGAAATAGAAATGTAGTTTTTCTTAATAGTTTTTCTGACATATTTTCACTAAACTTAGGAATTTTCTTCAATTAATTCTTGAATATTTTTCAATTTTTGAATAAATCGTGTTTCACAAATTTCACAATGTTATGAATTAAAATGAATTCAACTTGAAATATTTCGTATAAGAAAGTTAGAAGGTTTTTCTTATAAAATCATGTTTAAGGATGTTTCGAAATTCAAATTATCGAACATAATCTATGCTAATATGTATTTTTACGAATTTAAGACAAGAATTTTTTTTTTTTGTGGATTAACCAAATTAGTAGCTTAAAGGTCAGGAATATTCTTAATTATGATAATCATTAATTCTTTTATTAATACTATTTAAACGATAAAAGGTATTTTCATTGACGCACACACCTTTATTATGATATTTTTAATCGATAATAATAATTCCGTATGTTTTTTTTTGTTGGTGAAATATTGCGGCTGTAATTAGTAAATTGAGTCGTTTGTCTTTCGTTTGACATTTGTTCGACAATAAAGGCGGATCATATTATGGTAATTTTATCCGATAAAGCAATTCACTTACGAAATGGGGACGATTTTTGGTTGTATAACATTTATGTATATATACTTATGTATATACATATAATTATCGATCTCACATAACAATTTCAATAAACAACAATTAATTATCATATAGGATAATAATAATAATTTTTTATTATTTTTCCAATTCAGATAGGGAAAATGTGGTTTTGGATATGTATTTGGAAATGTATCCCTATTGATTTTAATTTTACGATAAATATAATTAATATACACACACATATTATAATTAGTGTAAAAATTGTATAAAACATTTAAAAAGAATTTTATGATTAGTAATTAATTCAAAATTTTCTTTTCTTACAATATGTAAGTACTAGCAGCATACCCGACGTTGTTTGGGCTGAAAATGAATTTTAATCATCAAAAAAAACGTTTATTATACTGTTTCGATTAAAATCTGTAATAATAAATCCAAATTCTAAGTAAATCTACATGTAAATGTTATGAATAGATCGGGTTTACCATAAGTTATTCCGTAGGTCATCGAATCTTTTGTGTCCTTTCATGCATGCACCTTGGACTTCCTATGAAGCTCGATGGAAGAATGCACAGCTGTCCAATATCTCTACCTCCAGACTAATCGTTGTTAATTCCATCTCGAAGATATATGTAGGAGTCCACACGCAGTTCTTTTTGATGCGTCTTAATAAGTAATATCCTTCCTGCTTCCACTTTGGCAAACATATCAACAGTATATTTTTGAAATAGATCTTGACATCAGTGCAAATGGTTGAAATAATTATCGCGTATCATACTATTGGCCCAGTTAGGGAAGTTTTCATACCTTTCCCCCTTACAACATTAAAAAAAAACATTTCTATTTTACGTGTTGCTATCTCAACCCCACACCGAGTGGAGGCATATCCAATTCTTAAGTTGACCCATTCGGAATGTACATATATGCGAAGTTTCACGAAAATCCGATTAGGGTAGGTTTTCCCTACACCCAGTGGAGACTTAGAACATTTTGTCAGTTGTTCGCCTATTCCGAATGTACATTCAAAATTTCAAGAAAATTCGACTACTATTGCGGAAGTTTTTATATTTTTCCCGTCTCGCAACCTCCTTTTCAAAAATCAAAGTAGCCTATAATAAGCGCCCTGGAACAAAGAATCGTTTTAGACATGTTTCATCAAAATCGGTCTAGCCGTTTAAGACCCAACTCGGTACATACATACAGACAAAATTCCACAATTATTATATAGATTAAGTAACTAATAATGATGCTTATGATAAAAAATCTTCAAGAAATATATAAATTTTTATCAATAAAATTATCAATTACCTATTTTCAGGCAAGAAAATTTAAAATTTTTGCTATTAAAGAAAATATTTAAATATTTTAGAGACGCAACTATAAATGCGATATACATATAAATACGATATAAATTGATAAATGATATGATATGAGAGAGCGTATGGTATACCCGTACACATATTTGAAAGAATATAAAATCTTCAAATAATAATTATAGTAATCATAAATGAAAATGATTATTAATATTATTATTATTATTAATAAAAGACTACGTCATGCATATGAATTTAATCCTTGATAAGGGCATGGACAAAAAGTTAATATACCTATATATGATGTTGGTGGAATAATATAAAGATATTTTCAAATCTTCAGGATTCATATAATGTGGAATATTGTGAGGGTATAGTTAAGATTAACCCGAAAATATAGAAGGATTTTGTGAAGATGTGACCATGTTTTCAAGTTTGTACGATATCATATTCGATAGATACCTTCAATTGGGGTTCTTATCATAAAACATCTTTTTAATATATGTATGCTGAAAATCTACCGTAATCTTATTGGTCAATTCTTTCTATATAATCTTATTTTCATAGATTTTTTGTATATCAAGACAATTTAATTTATTTATTTTGTTTTTAAAAATCTGTAAGGGTATATCTGGATCTAGAAAGTTCTCTATACTTATCTATATTCTACAAATTCTTCAAATTTTTATTAAAGTTAAAATATTCAAAATTGAAAAAGGTAAGTAGCTATCATAAAAACACAGAAAATTTCATATCTGAATATGAACTATAGTATACACATTTTCCATTGTTTTGAAACTAAATAAATACTTAGCAACCATATTTTTATGCACTATCTAGCTAACTATACGTAGTATCAAGTGGCTAGCTTAAATTTTGAGCAACCATTAAAATTCGTCCTACAAATATTATAAAAGGTGTCCCAAAAATCAGGCAAAATTCAAATAATTTAGTACCATTTGTGCCGTAAAGTATTGCCAGCGGAACAAAGACAGCATGACAGCTGACAGTTCAGGTTATTAAAAATGGAGCACTACATGCGAAAAAACAGCGCGCTTTCATTGTTGAGCAATATTTTAAATCATGAGTCATTTCCTGGTCGTGTAATTTCCCGTTTTGGTGATCAGAATTATCCACCCAGATAGTGCGATTTAACACCGTTGGACTTTTTATTTGGGGTTTTTTGAAGTCTAAGGTTTATGCCTACAATCCCACGACCACTCATGCCTTGAAGGAGGAAATTGAGCACTGTATAAACGAAAATTCAGCCATATTTATGCAAAATGGTCATGGGGATTTTCAACAAAATAGTGAGTATGTACCAGCAAAGCCGTGGAGCCATTTACCCGATGTGCTAATCCATACACAACCCTATACTGTATACTTTATGAATCAATAAAAAATTTACAATTTTTAATTATAAACCTATATTTTCTATCAAAATTACTTCTTGCGTGAATTTTGGGACACCCTTTTTATTCAATTTTTTAAACACAATAGGGTAAAACAACTAGTTAATGGTGTCGTAAAGAAATGACTTCAGCTCTTATTATGTACATATATCTATAAATTAGTTACTATAGTTGAGTTCGTGAAAACAGGATTTTTTAATATGTTGCATATGTTAAAGCTTTATGTTTTTGGACCCTTTTTTGTTAGACTAGTTTTCCAGGCATCTAGAACATGTTGTAGTTTGTAGGACCTTTGCAGTCTACTTTTTGACAAGTTTTTTTCTGTTTTTTAGCAGTTTTGTGTTCCTTTTTTTTTAAAGGTAGTGGATAACTAAAATCCTGTACTCAGGAAAGGATGGGTAGTACAGGTGGAAATTTAATAATCCTGTCGGGAAAAACTTTTATATTAAACGAGTTATTAATTAATAACTCAGTTAAAGACAGTACGACGAATAAAATTTGTGATACTAAATTATTGAATTCTAATCATTACTTCTTTAGTTAGCCCATTTATGTTTACGTCGCATAGTTAATTATGGTAGTTATGTCATGGGAAAAAACTGCCACATAGGATGCTACAAATATTATTTTGGATTTAAGTATTATATTGAATTAAAAATTATGAATGATATAGTACATGAGTTCCGTCATTTTATATTAGAATACTTACATGACATGTCAACTTGATTACTTAAATTATACTCAACTTTGTCACAGAAATTATGAAGTAAAGCTTAGAGTGGAAAAGTATAAATTAAGGTAGAATGCAGTAGTATTTTTCAGACCATTTTTCATCATAAGAGCACCAACAATAAGCTTAAAGAAATTTATTTATATATTATAATAATATTCGTAGCATGATTATTTATTGTAACATATATGAACTTTCTTCTTTTTATATTCAGTATCTAGAATAAGTTCTCTAACTCGTAAAATTTCGAAAATTGTTTATTACATTCTTTCTCTTCGTATAAATATACGTTTGAATGAATAATATTTTTAAGCTCAAAAATATTTAAACCAAAAATTGAAAAGCTTAAATAAAACGTATTCGGATTAGTTTTATCTCTGGGTACCTATTTTATTTTGTACTTTTTAAGATTTTAGAATTTTAAGCTTGTGTTTTTTTTTTATTGTGTATCTAAAGATAGAGAATGTATATTATATGAACATTTAAAATACATATTCCTCTTTTATATTAAATACAACTTAAGTATTATCATCCATACCTGGAAGAAGAAAAGGATTTAGTTATGAAATATTTAAAATTTCAATTTGCAAAATTTTCTTTATGGTTATTAAAATATCGTAAATGTGAAAAACGATTTCTTTTTAAATGAATTTCTTACGTTTTATAAGGAATTTTATGAGAGGTTATACTTTGATGTGGTTTCATTATAATCAAGAACTTTTAAGATATGTTGAAGTATGAATATAAACTGATTAAACTCAAAGGTGTGATTACATTTTAATTACAATTTTGATAGCATTTTATTTTTTATACTTAATAACATGGTCATTGAAATTTTAATTGTAATTTAAATTTCTTTATTATAATAAATTATATTTTCTGTCATAAATATATATATATATATATTTTATAATTAGTGCTTACAGAATAAGGATGAAATCTTTTAATTCGGATTTTAAAAAGCGTAATTTTTCAATGGTTTACTGTTTACTTAAAAATCAATCATATTTTTATTGATGCAACTTTATGCATCAAATATAAAAGTAGTTAATTTCATTATAAAATCCAATTTAATTTCCTCTTAAGAAAAAAGCTAGAATTTCACAGGATTATTCTATTTGAAACGTTTGAGATAAACATTTTTCAATCTTCTTATCTATCTCCTTAAGGAATACTTCTTGATGTAGACAAGATTTTTTGCAAAAATTTGAATGCAACAATATTAGAAAATAAGATAAAATATGTTGACAGGTCATATGAAATAAAAATCGGAAGTAAAAGTTGTATTTTTGTATATAAAAAGAATGGTGGCAGAAGTGGGATACAATGGTATTATCATATGAGTTGATATATTGAAATTGGATTAAAAAGCAAATTTGACGTTGAAAAGTTTCTGAATTGTTAAATTTAGTTTTAACGCGGATGTCAATATGAATTACGTTTCAAACAAATTTTAATGCTATATAATATATATATATATATATATATATATATATATAATATATTAGGGCATTGATATTTATTAATCTTTGAACATAAAAAGCGATATTTCCATTTTATCTTTAAATAATAAAAAAATTTGTTCTAACAAAATAATTATAGAAGTCAAGATTTCTGTACCCAGCTCTTCAATTTTTACTGCAATTTTGTTAATTATGAATTTTTCATAATGAAAACTCAATTTTCCTTGGACTTCAGAATGATATTTATATTCATATAAAGTGTACTTGATTCTAAGATTCTTGAAATCTCCCGAAATACTTGATATAGGTACGGTTTCAAGAAGACCTAAGTATACATACTACAAAATATCTTCAATATAAAAATTATGAACTTTTTAATATCAACTTATTTGATACTAAAAATTTCATTTTTTCTGTTTTAGTTCCATTTTCAAGCATTAATATTTGTTGCCTCAATATTGATATACATTAACATTATTTGATATTTTATTTTATTATTTTAGGCAAAAAGTTCTGTTATGAAATTTCATTTTATTGTTGACATTTTTAAACCTCGATTTAGGGAATCAATAAAATAAATATTTTTAGTATATTGTTTAGCAATTTCTAAAATAAATAAAATAACATATTTTTATTAAAAATTTTCTGTTTACAAGAATATTTATTTTAAAAATTTGTTATTTTAAAATGTCAGAAAAATAAAATGAAATGTATTTTTTAGTATAATTTATTTATTTCCTTTTTTTTCGTGTATTTTGTAATAAAATATTTTCATATTTTCTATAATATAAATGAAAAATGGAAAATGGAAAATTGGAATTTTAATTTGGAACTTTTTATAGCTATTAAAAATAAATATTGGCCATAATTTCTGATGTTTTTTATTACAATATTAAAGTTGTGAAGTTATTTTCGAAAAGAAAAACGAAGAAAAAATGGAAAAATAATATTTTCTGATCATTAAAAAACTTTCTTAAATAATCTATATGATGATAAAAAAGAAGGAAAGTTTTAAATTGTTAATAAGATTTTTTCATTTCGTATTTTATTAACTCGAAAAAAACAGTAGGTAAGATCCTTTAAAGTTCTATTTTTACAAATTGTAATAGAAGGAATTTTATTGAAATTATATTTTCGAGAATTTCTAAGTTACATGTAATTTAGGTTGTTCTATTATGTTAGAAAAGAGAAATAGGGTAAATGCGCAGGGTAAAGCAGTCGTCATAAGAAGGTATAAGTAAAGATATAGTATGTAAAATTCAAAAAAGCTTTTATTTAACATGTGTAAATTACATTAGGCCTCATGGTATGAGCTTAATGCTAATTTCATATAAGGTAATGTGAAAGAAGAAAACATGTCAAAACAAGAAGAAATTTTTAAAATGTTCAAATGTAGATGGTCCTGTAAACAATGTGAGGCAAAAATTTAGGATCACTTCATAATATCATTTGATAATTAAAAAAATAATGATGCTTGAAATATATACTTAAAATTGATCATTATTACGTAAATTAAGGTCATTATCGAGTTTTAATGACCAGTTGGGCAATAATGATCATTAAAATCGGAGATCTGTCTAGGATATTAGACTCTCTCAAGAAAACAGCTTTTAAATGACCATCAATTTTCGAAATTTTACGAATATCGAAAAAAAAGTTGCTGTCCGGACATCATGACCTATTTCTAAAATGGTCGAAAAAATTTAGATAAGGGGTACCCAAACATTTCTAGTGATATATTTACCTCTCACTTTTTTTTCTATTAAAAACACATTTCCTTTCATTTTACTTTAGGACTGGTAAAACTGAAAACTATAAATTATTTAGAGATTTTCAAGTCATATCTGTTAGCTAATAAATTTTATTATTTTCCGCTCATATCAAATAGTAGACCTTTCCTTTTTTTTTTTAGATATGAGTATTTCTCTAATAGCATCTTGGACATAATAAAAGTGATGCATGATGAAAAGGTCAACTTGAAAAGAAAACTCTGTATATAAATCATGTTTAACATTTAACTTTATTAAACTTTAACTAAAGTATAAGTAAACTTTAACCAAAGTAAAAGTATGGTAATCGTTTAAAAATTTGATTTTCAGTTTTCCATTAAAATACACATTTTGAGGATTTCTGATTAGAACTTGGGGCTAAAGAAGAGAATGGTATTGTTTTTGAACGCCAATTCTGAACCGAAAGTAGTTTATTTTGGGCTATAATAGGACTGTGGTCCTTATTCTGATCAAGTTTAGTATGGAAGACAGCTGTTATGACAAGTAGAAGTTTAGCCAATTTTGATGGTAAATTGCAAACAATTTGTCTGTCTGTCTACTTTTTTATATGAACAATAACTTAAGAGTGACTAACCGAATTATTGTGATTGAACTGATAACTTTTTGATCTGAAATGTTTAACTGGAAAGGATTTCTTTTTGGCCAAAAACATGTATACATATATTTTCTAGATACTAAGCTTTTCCATTTATCTTTCAGATTTTACGAAGAAATTAAACTTGAAATATTTTATTTAAGAAAGTTAGGAGGTTTTCCATACCATATATTTTTCTTTATTTTTTACTTTTTATTATTCTTACAATTTTAGAACTAAGTTTTTTGGGTAGATATCTATGTAGCTTCTATGTTAGATATGTTTTTTTTTTCTTTTTTGCCTAAATACTTATCTTTATTTTTTGTTTTGCCCATTCAACCAGGATATATTGAAAAAAGAAGGTTAAAGTTGAAATTTTTGGTTGGAAGATGATTTTATTTACAGAAGTTTGTTTAAGATACGTGCCTGATATTTTCCAAAAAAAAAACTTAAAAACAAAGAATATTTGAAACGATCATCACATAGTGGCTATTTTATTATTATTTGTTATGATAAAGAAAAAATGAAGAAAACAAAAAGGGAAAATCTAATTTTTTTTGTTTTCTATAAGATAAGTAAAATCGAAATCTATAAGAATATAGAATAAAGTTTCAGCAATGGAAATTATTGATAATCCAAATACAGCTGTACATGTTTTTCACGGAAAGAAAAAAATATGGAATTAGGCAGGTACACCTTACATAAAATAGATGAAATTATATCAAGCGACTATCTATGTAGAGAATATTAGGCATCTACAGATGAATGAATGGTATAGATACGTTAGATAGAAATATGGTATTCGTTGTTATGCTCTTTAAAAGATACAACAACAGAAAAAAAAAATCATCGAAAAAAAAAGAAAATCGAATGGAAAAATTTTATTTACCGGAGGTTATAAAAAGGTAATCCATTTCCCAAATTGGCTTCAGTTAGGATTTATCCTGCTGCATTATATCTGGTTATATTATCCTATTTTTCGTTTTGTCCATCAGGGAAGGGATGTTTATACATGCGTGATAATATACTATATTTATATATATATTTGTATTTGCGTGTGTTTTGTGTTTGTACCCTATGGTAGTATACCAATAGCATTTTTGACTATTATTGTAAAGCTGGCCATAGACAGTCCAAAAAGTTTCCCAACTTTAAGTCAAAAAGTTAAAACATTATCACAGATTTTCGGAATTAGAAGTAGTATCACCAAGTCAATATTTTGACTGAAAAGTCAGCTAGTACAATACATAAATTCTCGATATAATAGACTTAAAAAAAAAAAAAAACCTGTCATTATAAGCGACCCTATCACTAAATTTTCTTTTCTCCAGAAGACTTCTTATATCCTTAATAAAAAATTTAGTTCTATTTTTAGTTATAGGTAACCTTTTTTAATAAGCCAATTTTTGGCGAAAATTGATTTAGGTTGAGTCGCTTATAACGAGAATTTACTGTATATTGTGAGATGCAAAATAGACGAAGAGCTGGGAGAGCTTCTAGCTGGATTTATCTAATATAGCGTATAGTATAGCCAAATTAGCTGTATGCCGATTTTAATATTCTATTTGTTTTTTTTCTCTTCAATTTATTCTTTGGTTTAAAATATTGGTTTTCATCCATGTAATATTATGCCTCGTTTCACGGCCTAGCTAGTCTATATAATCCACTGTAGTCTAAGATCTATAGGATATCGAGTTCGTTGCTTTCCTTGATTTTCTTCATCTATTTCTTTGGCAGATATCATTGTTAATTTTCGCCATTTTTCTACAAAACAAAAAGGTTTCGCATTTTCTTTTATATATGACATCGGACAAAATCGCTTTCATTAATTATAATTTTCAAATAATATGAAATTATTGAAAAAATAATTTTCTAATATACGAAATGAATTTTTTGTTTTTTTCCGCAATTCTTCAAGAAGCTTTTTAAATGTTTTATTTTGTAAATATTTCCAAGATCATATTTCTAATCAAATTTCTTCAAAAGTTGGATATTCTCTTGTATGATAAGTCAACGGGAAAAACAAATATAATCTATCATTTTTATATTTGTACTTATGACAAATAAGGAAATAATATCTTATACAATATTTTTATTATAATGTACTTGTCTTATCTCTATAGAAAGTTTTATACAATCCTCGTATGAGTTTTTCAAAAAAGAAAAGAAAAAAAGAAAAATTAATAAGGGAATTTTTCTCAACAAGTACATTATAATATGCTTCAGATAATAACATATAAGAAAATAAGTATGTACTACTTTGGTACATATGCGTATGTATAAGAGGATATCTAGGGAAAAAAAAACATTGAAAATAAGGGAAATAAAAAGCTTAATCATAACAACCAGTGGCGTAACAGTGGTGTAAGAGTTTGGTTTTAGTTGTGTAGATAATATCAAAATAAATAAATGAACAGTGAAAGTATAGTGAATCCTCCTGTTATAAGAAAAGTCTCGATATCTGGCCTGTTTTATATCATTTTTTCTTTGCCCAATATATAATAACTAACATTATATATGTATATCTGTAGCTTACTTTATGAATTGAATTTATAAAATATGATTGCTGTAAAATACATGTATCCTATTATTTATCTAGTAGTCTTACTATTCCTCCAATAATACAATTCTTTCCAAATATAAAATACTCTTCATTGTATAGATTTTTGATGGTTGTTCTTACGACACTGCCAAAAATAATGTATGTAATAAATAATGCCTGAATAGAAATTATCATATGAGATTTTGTATAAGAGACCTAATGAAGATATATCATTCATCGCTTGTTTATAATACACATCATAATGTCATGTTATTGCATATAAAACATACGAATATGACAGAAACAAGTAAAGCTATATTACTAAATTTTTAATGAGGTTCTAAAAATTTGAGAATATTTTTAAAGATTCATGTATATTTGCTTATAAAATCATAAAAAAATATTACAAAATATTTCAAAGAAAACGATTACACTGATAAGCCATTTTACTAATTCAAAGTACTTTCAGGGAAAGTTTAATTTTAGGCAACCAAATTTTCCATTTCATAAAATTCTGTCCATTTTAATATGTGAGATATCTATTTTGAGATTATATAGAGATTATACGCGCCTAAATATATGCAATTTTTAATTTTCTGATGCTATTTTTAGAAGCATACTATAGATGTGCTGTAATTTTGGAACCATAACCTTAGAACAATTTTGAAATTCCTTCATGTCTACTATTTAAAAGATAGACAATTGTTTTGCAGTGATTTTTTGAATCACTATATTCAGATTTTTATTGTCTAATCCGTATGGGGACGAGATGTATGGTATTACTAGTAGACAGACATATTTTAAAGTCATTTGTATATATAAAATGTTTTATATGTTTTAGAATATCACGCCTAGCTACGTTTCCTGAACAATTTATGTCACACTATTAGAAATAAGCCAGTACACTAGTGTTCAGCTGAAAGTTTGCAAAGTAGAAAATGTATTATAAAATGTGGGATTTCTTTTTAAAGTTAAATTTACATTAGTTATTTTTAAGAAAGAATATATTTTTTCGGATAAATTAGAAATTATGGGAAATATATACTCCGATGAGTTTCAATAATATAATATAAATATTTTTATTGTTGTTCAATTTTGATTATTGCCAATAATGGATATAAATTTAATTTCGATCTTTGTCTTTATCATATTAACATATTGTATTGTGTATATTCTGATATATGATAGATTTTTTCTCATTAAAATTTTATATTTTATTCTAGAAATAAAATTTTTCAAAGTGAATATACTATAAAAATATTTATGTTTCGAATTTCATTTCTTATGGTTTTATGTATAATAACAAATAAGGGATAATATAGAAAATTGAAAAATTGAATTTTTATTTTCCGCGTATAAAGCTTTTATTCAATGTAAATTCGATTCGTTTTCTATTTTTATATTCAAAAATAAAATGGGGATTTTTAGTTCTATTTGTGATCCTGGTAAAATACAATTTAATATTTTTATATCGGATTTATTAATTAACGGACTTGTTCTCTAACCGTACCGACTGTGATTTTTCATGGTTTATAGATTTTTTTTCGCACTTAGGAAATAAAACCGAAAGATAGTATTTTTGTATCTAAAATTAGTTATTTCAAAATTCTTAAAATTTCAAAATTTTGTGATTTTTAGAAAGAGTACACTATCATAGAAATCTATCTACAAATATGCTCTAACATCCATGTACTGCAGAATAACATTTTTAGTTGTTATTGTTGCTTTGCATACCAATCATAAACATATTATTGAAATCGTTAAATAAATGTTTGCTATGGTTGGAGAATAATGACTAAAATGGCATTAAAACAAAAGCTATTATTTTTTTAATATTTATTAATTATTTTTAGCTAAGTATATTGGAAATTAAATGTTGATATTGGAATTAACGTTATTACAACAAATATTTATGTTTATATGAATTGAGTTAAATAAATAATAATTAATTATTATAAGAAGGACCGTATTTAGGACCTGTAGACCCCTACGCTGAACTTGTGGTGCGAGCGCTACCGCAAGAAAACAAATGCTGCACTTTCTACTATCTGAATATTCTGGTCATTTTTGGACTAATTTGTCAAAAATTATAATGGAATATAATGGAATAGAATGGTAAGGGCTCCTAGGCTGCAGACTAGAGCTGTCTAATGATAAATACGGCCCTGATTATAATGCTTTTTGCTTTCATCGAATTTGATATGAAAATTAAAAATACTTTAATATGGTTGAAAAACGTTATTGTAAATTGAATAAATATTTGGTGTGAATAATGAAAATGTATATACAATAATAACAATTGTATACGATACAAAATTAAAACTATATAAATTTTTGCATCTCTGATTTCGGAATAGAAAATTTTATAATGCGGTGAAAATATAGACTCGATAGTTTGAAATCAGCCTGTTTTGTACAAGTACATTCATTTTAGATAAATGTATTACCCAGGAAAATGTGTACATAAAAAGAAAAACAACCAACAAAACAATATTTTAATTAATAAATCAATTTATAAGTGTCTGTTAGTTATTTGTGTTGCATATCTAATTGAATTTTCCATATGTGCTTTACATGTACCTTAAAAATTCAATAATAATATAAATGATTAATATTGACTAATTGATTTTATTGTTAATTAATTTCTGTATGAAAAATTGAATTTTTCATTAAAATTGACAAAAATGTCAATCTTATAGAAAACTAAAAACAAAACAAATTCTTGACCACCATTACTTAGGATCATTGATTGAAGAAGAATTTTGAAAAAGTTCAGCTTTAGGCAAATTGTTTCCTTTATTTCTTTTATTTAAAAAAAAATGGCTTTTTCAAATACTGCAAGTTGGACTGCTACAGGGCTTCCACTTTATATTGATTATAATTAATTACTTTTGAAATATTACATGATTGGTTTATATTTCGAAGAAAGATTTATTATTGTTTGTGGTATCATATCTCATAAAGATTGTTTTCCGCCGTACAAACCTTTGGAATTTCATAATAGTAAATTTATTATTGTTCCATGGATTTCTTTTAGAGATTTTAAGGTTATCTATATTGATAATTGGTAGAAAAAAATTAGATTATTTAAATAATATCCGAGTGTTTGTCTATCGTGAACTACAATAATTTGTACACGCGCCTAAAAATAGGCCGTTTATAAAATATAGTAACTATTTGTTATAAAAACTTCTTTGCAGTGAATATTAAGGTCTGCTAAGGAAAATTCAGGATTAATAGCTAGATTTTTATTTCGTCAGCACTCATAATAATATCTAAGTTCAATTTTAATTAGAATTGAGTTAGATAAAATCCAGATCTTAATAGTTTAGTGAAGTCTTAGTTATGCGAATGCAGTATAAGTGTAGCCTTTGTAAATATTAAAATTGATGCGATGCTACAATCGCTTCGAGTACTATTTATACTATTTTTAAATATTCTATTTTCTAGAAGAAAAGTAATTCAACTACGGAAAAAAACAGTAGTTGATGAGCTGTTTAGTTTAGATCAAAAAGGCTTCGGCACTATAAAATTGCAGCATAAAAGATACCCAGACAGTATCTGTTTTGCACATTAAAAATATAATATAGTTAATTTCTTTTAAAGGGGACATGTTATTTCACTTAAGAAAATAACATAAGTTTATGACATTATTTGAAAAGGTTTTGTTTTTTACAAATTTTATAACAATGCATTCTTGTAGTGTAATATTCCTTAACTTCCTTCCGTTGATTTTGATTATCTAAAGTCAACTTTCGATCTAAAAAATAAAATGGATTTCCCGTCTTTCTTTTTTTTTTTTGTCTGATTTATGATTCACTTAATGACAATATGTCAACTTGAAGTAGAACATTAACATTAATAGAAGAAGATACCTAAACACTATCCATTGGTAGGTTAAAGAGAGATTCTCTTTAAAAACATAAAAATGTAGATACAATATGGTTTATATGTTGACAGAATGGGTTAAAGATTAATTTATATATCTATTGGTGGATGATTTTGGGTGATATATATGTTGGTATGATTTTGGGTGAAAAGAAATTGATGAGATTTTATCTTATTTATGTATATATATCTATATATAGAGTTCTTACATGAAAGCTTTAGTAATGTGCTATGATCACGCACTCATCAAGGCTATTCCTTTTAAATGCCAACCAGTTTTGTGACTGTGATTCCGGCGTAACCCACATGAATTGACTTAAGAATTCTAGACAGTTTCGCACTTGATGAATGATTTGGTTTGAAAAAGAAGTCATTTTTATAGTTACTTTATAGATGTGTATAGTATAATTTGTGTATAATACAAAAAGAAAAAATAATTTTTTTTTTTGGAATGAAATTAAGGATAAAATCTTTATGCAGATTGATCCCCATTTAACAGTTAGATACATAAATAAGTTAGATATAGACTATATCTATGGTTTTCATAATGAAATGACTCTGCACTTTAGCTAAGTGTTGACCATTTTGTGGCGCCATGTATACTAGAAATTTGATGGAAATAGGGAGATAAGTTTTGTATAGAAATCAAAATCCAATATCTAAACGAAGCTCTATAGGAATTTAAGTTTATATAGGCGTATACAAATTTTGGTTAGAGATGATTTTAGGTTTTAAATTTTATGATGATGAAAATGTCTGATATTAAATTAGGAAATAAATCAAATGTTAATAGAAGAAGTTTCGAAAAATTTTTAGAGAATATAATTTAATTCTATTCAAATATGAATGAATATGTGATAATTTCATTTATTTTATATTAATAACATTCCAACATATAGTTATATATTATAAGGCTTTACTTTCCCATAATTAGAATACGTTGGCTGCCGTAATTATAACATTTAGAAAAACTTGCTTATTGGACGAATTTATCGAACTTAACTAATCCATATGGTTATGCGTTTCAATATTGAGATTGTTAGAAAATCAGATGCTGCGCCACTTTACTTTAAATCCAACAAAATAAATTTAAAAAAATCTAAATTTAACGGAAAATTGTATAACATATCAAATCAGTAATATTTCTCTGGATTTCTAAAGGATACAATACAGTATTAGTAACAATAGGTCATCGATACGGATCTTTAAATATGTATAAGCGGCTTTCTTTTATGGCTTCCCAATAAACCTTGATACTTTTTTCTCTCGCCATATATGTACTCTTCAACAAACGCCATAAACCAAGATTTTCCGCAAAATTTTATATACTCTATTGCCATGGTCTACCCATATTGAATCATTGAGTTATTGAACCACATTTTATATCTGAAGTTTAACAAGAACCAAGAGCTATATTTAAAGTCGAATAGAAAAAGATTTAAATACTAAAACGGCTGGTAAAATATATAGAATTTATATACAAAAGGAAAAGAACTTCCAATTGTAATATTAGATGGAAGAAAACAGAAAATGGGTGGTTTATTGAATGTTAGAAATATTTATATATCAGAACTGAAGAAGATGGCATATTAATATTCCCTGAGAAAAATAGTAAACAAAGCTTTTGGGTTTCTTTAAAAAAAAAAGCTTCCTTCATTGCTTCCTTTTTACTTCTCCCCCTTTGTTACTCTTGTTATTTTTCTACTTTGTAGTTTTCTATGAAAAAAATAAAGAAAATAATATATATAGCAAACGTTTCACTCTGTGTACTGTTAATATGATGTCTACTTTGGATTGTTTCCAAAGACCAAATGTTCATCTTACACCCAAAAAAAAAAATTCTAATGTTATAAACTAATTTTATAGTTATATGAATTAATTTTTCCTATGATTTTCGCCTAATTAGAAACTAGTGGCATTAGAAAAGCATATAGTAACGTAAAATTGGCCTATAGCCGATTTTTTGATGCCCTATGATAGAAATGTGACTCCTAGTTAATAAATCTATAGCTAGTTAAATTAAACTGATAGCTATGAGTATTTTACCAAAAAATTTCTACAATAGTTGAAATAATTTTAGCAAATTTCAATCTTTAACCTGTTCGCTGCCAGCCGTCATTTATGCGTGACACATCAATTTGTTACCAGAGCCCGTCGTCACATGTATGTGACAGACGTTTCTGGCCAATTTAAATAGATATGTTGAAACGGGTTGTGTTTTGAACAGAATTAATTGTTAAGTTCTAAAACAGCGAAATATATGAAGAATGTGGTTGGTCTGCGATAATATTCGATTTTTTAGAGCTTGTACAGCAGTTGAATAGTTTGCAAAACCAACAATGGACAACCAATTTGGACTATGCGTTGACAAATGTTTTAAAATTTATCATACAAAATAATATATATTGTAGCTAAATGTATTTCAGTTTAAAAATTGTATATATTTAGTTTTCGAATTGAATCCTTTTCATTCCCTTCTAATTTAACAGCGTATAGTTTTTATCTGTCATATATCTGGACCACTTTAATAGACTGTTTATTTTACCTTCTTAAAATGTTGTATACAAGTATATATAATACGTAAAGTCCAATCTCGAAAGAAGCCTGGGCTGTGATGGACGTTTTTCCCAGAAGACCCCTGGTAGCGAACGAGTTAAGCTTATTTTGATGTTACGGTAACAGTATTATAATTAAATTAATCCACAAAAGATTGCGATAACTATTATTGTATTAAAATGAATTTTTTCAGGCCAACTAGAAAGTTAACAATTCGAAATTTATAATTTAACTACAACCATTTTTTTTGGGTGTATATACATGAACATTTTGTATGTCTCATCTTCTGCTTAGAAAATCTTTTTTTTCTTTAAAAAGGAAAAAAAAGCAAACAAGAGAAAATTTTTCTTTAAGAAAAATTTCTCTATTTTTGTATATTATTTTACTTTATTGTCGTGCTTTTGTCCTGTCGTTTTTCTCTAAATGAAAAGAAGCTACTTTTATACGGAAGTTCAAAAGCCTATTTTTCGTTTTCCTTGATGATATACAAACGTACCAAAATTAGAACTGATTGGGTTTCCATCAACTGAAAGAATGTATTTATGAATAGTATTTCATTTGGAAAAATATTCAATAAGAAAATAAGAAAATGGAAAAAAAAACTGTTCATTGATTTTTCTCCCAAAAAGAGAATATTTTCCTTTTTAATTTTCATCAAGATGTTGTCGGATAGTAGTAGTAGTAGTAGAATAAAGAAGATTGTATCTTATATTATCTTTTGAAACATGTTGCCATCGAATTAAAAATTATCTATCAATATGATTCTAGTTGCCAATAAGAAGAATTTTCATCTTAAAACATTTTGATTACTCACAAAACAAATCAAATTTAAATGTCAACGAACTGATAATTAAATTAGAGATTCTAATTTTTTGATGACTAAAATTTTTCCATGATGAAAATCTTCGATTTTATGGAATTTTCCTTTAGTATTATTGTTTGATTTCATATATATAGTATATATTCAATCATTGGCAATGATGATAGAATTTACTATTCACGTTTGATATGATTAGAGAACATTTTTGTAGCGTTCTTAGTGATTTCGCTATCTTTTTTCTTGTGTTTTTTTTTTTTTTTGGATAAAATCAATAAAAGTAAAACTTTGAGAAAAGTCTGTTATCTTTTATAGGAAATGAACTTTATGGATGTTGAATATAGAAAGAAAAATGTAAGGAGGGAAAATGTAGAAATAACACAAAAAAACAAATGTCCTGAAATACCCAATTATGGTGACACGCAATATTCGAAAAAGGCAAATCCACACCATTCGCTGAAATGAAATTGTAATAAAGTTAACAAAAATCAAGAACAAATAAAAAGATGTTGTTGATGAGGTTCAAATAAGGTTAGTAGGAGGTTGAAGGATAATGTGGAGGAATTTTGTTGCTTGTAGAATAGGTCAAGATTGTCTTATCAGGATATTATATTATATAGTTTTTTTTTTTGGCTTCTATTTTAATGGAAAAGAAGGAGGGAAAATGATTTTTGTTTGAATGTTTCTTGATAATTTCAATTTCAGTTGTTATCTAGTTTACTGATTTATTGCTTTCAGTTTTGATTAATATTTCGGGACATTTTTTTAAAGGAAATTATATTCGATTACATATCAAGATATAAAATTTTTAATAAAGTCTTTAATCAAACATAAATTCCATACAAAATTTAGTTAAACCAATGAAATCGCATTTACTTGGGATAACTGATTTATATAAATTTAAATAAAGACTAATAAATTGCACAGTAAGTACTTATATAAGGCGCCCAAAAAAGGAGTTTGACCATTTTGAATTATAAGCAATTTTTTATCTGTCGAATGGTGATTTCACAGCTAACACTGAGAAATCTGTCATTTTGAATGTTTAATTTTCAAAATCCAGTCAACTACGATAGTATATGATCCTTTAATATTGAAATAAGTATTTTTTTTCTTTTTAATTTTCTTTTTTATAATAGAGAATATACTTCAAAAAATCTTTATGCTTGATATGACAAACACTCCAACTATAAGTTCGGGTATGATATTGAGAAATCAGGATATTCTGGTTATATGAAGATCGATTGCCTTAAGAATATATTTAAGCTGGTATCCATGATATTCTATATGTATTAATAATTTATGTATATATATATAATATTATTATAGAATAGAGAGAATTTTGGGACTATATCAAGCGGCAGAATTCAATCAGCCGTAAAGCATTATTCAAATCAACCGCAAAGGGATTCTGATACCACAGAGCTTATCCTCTTTTACACTTTTTAGCTTTCATTTTAGCTTTATTGTCCTTCTGTATAGTTGAGTTGGTTCGTTCTACATATATATATAGTTATTTCTATACAATTTCTTTGCTATTGTTAAAATAGTTATATATAGATAAGTATTTTAAGTTGACAATGATGTACGCGGAATTCATTGTCATTTTATAAACTAAGAGTTTTTTATATTATTATATATTGAAATATTGTAGTATATATTTACTTCTTACCTATATCTTAATTAATAACAATAATCAGGTTTTCAAGTTGAAAATTTGATTAAACACCTTTCTTAAAGAAAACATTTTAATTCATTGCAAAACTAATATTGGAACTTTCGTACTCTGGTCCTCTTTGTGATTAAAAATGTTAACTAAAGATTTATTGATAGGTTTCTCTTATAACTAAGTCAGAAATTTTCTTTCACAGATGACTTATTTATATATACTTAAGAGTTATCATATCGAAAAATATTACCATATAGAATTCTTTTTCATATTTAAGAATATAGAACATTATTTCTAAACTAATTTATTATTATTATAATTTGTGGTTTGAATAGTTGCCATTTTCAAAGTATACCTATTTATGTATTTTCAATAAACATGAATCCCATATGATTACGACTAATAAAATACATTTTCAATAACATTTTCATTTTATGTGATTTGATTTTGTCTATAATTATAATATATGATATCATATATGACAATTAATAATTGAATGTGATATTATTTAAAGATGACATGAAATCTATGTAATCTATAATGTCCTTAATCGATAACTGAAAGTTTTGAAGATATTTTGATAAAGTTGTCGCCAGAGGCATAACTTGTTAGGTATAATAGTTTTGTCTATATAAAAATACAGTGGCTTAAAATGGTATTCGTACAAGACCGAAATAGTAAACATCATGTAGGGAACCTATTGGAAACCTTTAATCTTAATCAGAAAAAAAAAATGTATGGATCCAACCCATAATTGTAGAGAATAAGATTTTATGATGGCTTTTTCGAAGTTCGGTGATATTTTAGTTTTAGTTACCTAATAAATGAAACTTTGATGTAAAAGATAGTAATGGCTCCATATTTAAATTTTATATATGCTGGTAACTGGTACTAGTACGGAAAACTAATTGATTTTCAGATGTTTTCTTTGAGCTTATATGAGTTAGGAAAAGAAAGCACCATCTAAGAACAGAATGCGCTCGAAAATTAACCATTGTGAGACAACATATAATCATAGTTAAAATTTAACACATTTGATTTCAACATTACATTAAATATTGTTAATTTTATGCTAAGTTTCTGAGACTTATGGTATCACCTTCGTTGGCAATTTTGATTTTTCCTTAGAGACGATAATGTTTACCATAAATGCGCCTCATGCTATTATATTATATATTAAACTTTTAAAGCTCCTGTAATATTTGCAAAGTTTATTAACTTAACTTACTCTTACTATGATTGGTTTTTGATTTTATTGGAGAACTGGTTTGTCTCACACTTTACAAATTTCATATCACAATAGATCAATTTTAACATAGAGCCTATATTTCTCAAATGATAATCCTAATTCAATTTCAAGAAAATTTATTTCAGATTACTTTTGTCCTGTTAAACTATAGCGTAATAAATATTTGGTATTTTCTATAGGCGTACGATTACTTGGTTGGGTAACTGTATTATCAAATTATTTTCTACTCTTGTGGGAATATTATTATAAATTAGAAAATATCGATATGCAATAAATCATTTTATTAGATACTTAAATTGTAAATAATAAATAATTTTATTGATTCGTATTAGAACTTGAAAATTAATCGAATAATGAAGAAAATATTCATGCAAATTGACTGCTTAAACAACCATAATAGTATACCAATTTAGCAAAATATAGTAATTTCATCATTATATTGTAAATTCATCAAGACGATATAAGATTTAGGCTAAATCCCAATTGCAACTTAAGCTACTTGTATTATATTATGACAAATTAGAGTACTGCCATCCACACAAGCCTGACACAGCATTTCTATAGATGTATTTTGTTTCTTTTAAAATCGTTACCATATAGTACTGTTACTGCCTTGAAAAAAATTATATACCATAAATAGAAGACACATTATTATTATAATGACAATCTTCAGCAAAATTTGGTTCTTTACGACATAGATGGGTGTTATGGTTGTAATATTAAGGTATGAACAAAATATAACTTGTCAATTCTAATTCTTTTTTTTTATCATATATGGATCAGCTTTAAATGTGACATAATGATAATCTTTAAATCTCTAACTGGTTGTGTTTTCTTTCACGTCGTAAGAAAATTTCGCTTTTATTATGCGCTATTCGCATCTATATAGTAAGGGAAAGCAGAGTTGTGTGTTACAGATTTTTTAAATTGTACTAATAATAATAGTAATGTACTAAATCATCATAATTCAACACAACCTATTGATTTTTAGCCGGTGACTCTTCATACTATGACTTTTAAGTGATAATATAGATCCATATAGATTTTCCAATCTATATGGAATTAGTACCAGATGCACCGGTTTCTCCTATAATCATATAAGGATTTAAAGTATACTTTAGTACAGTATGGAGTATAAATATGTATCAAGCATTTTTTTTTTTTGCTACATCACATAGCGAAATAAAAATGCGGAATCCTTAAATTGTTAACCGCAAAAGGATTACAGCTTTTATTTTGGTGTCATCTTAACAATCCAATAATATATTTTTACGCAAATATAAAGTACTTTCTATATGTGTTATACGTGGTTCGGTTAGGTTAGAGCCTTCAAGGAATTTGAAATATATCGAATAAATTCTTAAAGTTTTAACAATTTAAAGAATGAAAAAAAAAAGTACTAATTTCAGGGTTTTTACTATTTAAAATTGTTTATTGATACACGCTATAAATTCTAATACTAATATTTATAGATTTTTGTGCTAACAGAAATCTGGGAGAATCGCACCAGCGATGTAGAAATATAAACCTTATTAATTCTTATATATCAAAAGGACTTTTGCCTTGATTTTTGATTTTTCACAATCGTGGTTCTCAATCCGTGTTCCACGTAGCACTGGTGTTCTGTGAAGCTACCTCAAGTTTCCTAGGGTCTAGCAAAAAACCACTAAACACATTTATTATTTTGTAAATCATCTCTTTCAAAGATGTTTAATATTAAAACAAGAGAGTTTTGTATTGTAAATTTAACTGATTTTTTAATAAATATGTTCGCGTCAATCAATATCGGTATTTTGTTCTTTTATGAAAGTAATACCAAACCACAGCCCGCGATGCGACTCAGTTTTTTTTTATCTTCAATAATGGAGTTATTTTTGCGAACAATGTAGTTTTTTTCATTGCATCCTTGATTTTGAAAAGGTTTCCTACCCGTGGTTTAAATCTTATGTTGTATTTTAAGTCTTCCACCCAAAAATATATCACAGTTTAGCGTTCCCCGACTTAAAAAAATTGGGAACCAATGTTTTCACAATGTACAGAGTAGATTAACTAAAATTTGTATCAAATATTTTCATTCAAACGGATCTGGACGGAGTACATAAGCTGATATAGATTTCATATTTTTGGCAATTAGTATTAATTTGATTTATAGTGAGTGTTAAAACTTTTTTTTAGAGTTTAATCTGATAAATTTAATACTATATAGTAGTATACGATATGGAAACTGATAAATATTCTGTGACCATAATGGGCAATGTACCAGTAGTGCTTAAAGAGTTATCAAAATATTAAATTTGTTGTTGCTTTCACAATTTCTGTGTTTGTTGGCAAAACTATTTAACTATTTGTAATTAAAAGTTAAAGAATAGTATATATTTCCTATTCAATATATATACTGTATGAAAATACAGATTCCTAGTTAATATATTTACACAAGAGTAAATTCTGGCTTCACAGAGTAATGCCTTGATTCAATGAAATTTTATCCATTCTTATTTTAAATTGGCTTATGTACTCAGGTTCAAATTTTATCTGGCTATCTTTTCTGGACATACTACACATAGTATTTTTATGCTAGAATAAATTCTTATCATTTTGTTTGAATTGAATTGCCTCTTGGCACTATGTATGCGGTTTATTCATAGAGTATAAATTCTTACAATGTAGAAAATAGAAGATTCATATAAGGATAAAAATTGCATTATATATATATATATATATATATAACATACTCGTATATCAAAACCACGAAAAATTTCAAATACCATATTCATGGAACGTTCTGAATGTAAATATATTATGTGGATAGGAATTGATATTGAAAATGTTTTCTCTTATCCTACGATAGTCTCAATAGATTTTAAGCTTTCGTTTTCTTTTTTTTTTTTATTATTTTTATTGTAAAACATACACGTCTTAAATCTTTGAAGTTTATAAAAAGAATTTTTTCGTGCACTGAGATGAATAGAAAAAGTTTTCTGTTGTTTCTTGGTATTAAGAAAAACGTATGTAAAACACAAATATTGTATATGCGAGAAGGAGTATACTCGAGTTAGGACTTATTTAGTTTCGAAAAATCGATGTTATAATGAAAGTTCAAAAACATGTTTCAATAAGAAAGAATCTAGTCAAGTATTGGAATACATCGAACCTTCAACGATGTCTTCACAGACTGTTTTATAGTCTTTTAGATCCTTATGCATAGTGTGCCATTTGGATACTCTCATAAATTTGAACATTGAAACTATAGAGTTATATAGATATTTTTTTTAAAGAAATCTATACTTTTATTGATGATTATGTTTACTAAAGAAAATAGTTTTTCTTCAGAAATGTTAGTATATAAAGTGTTGAATTGTAATAATACCAAAACATGGTTGAAATCTATAATAAGATATTTCCTTTTTTTCTTGTTGTATACTCGTGTAGTTTTATGATAACAATTGCAACTACTAATTCAGAAGTCTTCTTTTAAAATGTATAACATAGAATATGTATTTTATTTGTATATCAAAGAAAATATACTAATTTATTGGAAAATATTTGTATTTGAACATAAAATTTGTCATATATACAAAATAGAAAATAATGATAGCAAAGGATCCATTGATAAAATATAATCAAGAACAAATGAAAAGGATAAGCAATCAGTCATGACAATTCCATTTAACCGATTGATCATCGAAAAGCTGACACATGTATGAAGCAATCTTAGACTTCTTCTCACGTTCTTCGTTAAGGACATCATTTTGTATTCAGTTGGTGAATGTTCCTTTTCTCGGTACCTTTGTTATAAATTGAACAATATGTAGTAAATTTGTTTGTTCATACAATATATCTATATCTACATATAAGAGAAATAACGACTATCTTTTAGTGAAAAACAAAAATGAAAGCCTTGAGGTACATGTTATATTGTGGTTGACCAATTCGTTTTTCGGTTACTGAAATTTTATAGTTTAAGAAGATAGATATATGTACATCTCTACTCCTTTTTAGTATTTATATCTCATATAACATGAAGCACGTTTAGTACATATGACTGCAATCTATTTTAAGATGTGAACAACAATTTTGGCATTCATTTTGTTAGATACTACATTATATAGATTGTATATATATGTATATATATGTAAATAATGTATATTAAATATTATTATTTGAATGGTATCATAGTATAGAGTCAGTTTGAATTAAATTCCAACAAAAAGGGATCATTGTATTTTGTATTGTATATTCGATCGTGTACATGGTAATTTGAACCTTCCGGATTTTTGTCCATACGTGCACGACCGAATATTAATTTGAAATCATGATGACATTTACATGAAAGGATATTCCATTGTGGGATGTTGTTTTTTTGGTGTTTTTCGTCAGGACAATATGGCATGAAAAAAAGGCATAATTAATATATACATGTTTTATAAATGTTTACATATTTCTACAGACTTTCGGTTTTAAATATATATAGATTGATTAATAGAAAGTACTCTTAATATTTAAAAAAAAAGATAGGAAAATAGTATTGCTTTAATATATAAAACAAAACAACTTCTTATAATTTGTTACTTAACATAATTCAAAGATTATGCTTTTGTATGCCTATTTTATTAATGATTGTGATTTAAAAACTAGTTTTAATATATTTTTGATATACAATGCGTAAAGGAAATATTTGAATTGGATAACCGGGCCAAAAAGAAACTAGTTTCGCGTTTAATTATTGCAATTTAAATATCAGATGGTCACCTATTTTATCAAGCTTGCTACTTGATTGTTTTATTAATTTTATTTAACTATGCAAAAAGCTTTCCATTTTACTCTTCCACAGGTGACTCTAAACCAGTTGGTGCTCGTAAATCAAGAAAATTTTAATATGAATTTGAAGTAAAAAAAATCTTCTTTTTTTTGGTATCTTAATGTTCTTGCTTTTTTTTTATCCGAAAACTAAAACAGATAAAATTCTATTTAAAAGTTAAATAAACCACTTTTAAGTGAAATTAATTAGAAGTACTGGTTTCATGAAAGTATTAACCTTTTACCTATAAGCGAAATCAATTTCTTATCTAGAATTGAATAGAAATACCTGTTTCTTGTAATACACACTGTTCGAATTCTTATAAATACGAGAATCATCATACTAATAGTCGTTAGTTTCTTTAAGAATTCTTTAACTGCTCATCATGAAGGCCTGTTTAATTTTATTTGTCATTGGATTTATTGCCTTTACCGAAGGTATACATAATTCACCACCACTTATTCTTCGAAATTTCTTCAATATGGATAAAGTTGGTAACTACGATTGGGCATTTGAAACATCACGTGGCCGCAATCATGAAGAAGTTGGAAAAGTTATAAATCCAGGAACTGATGAGGCTTATGTTGAAGTGAAAGGAAGTTTTAGATATTTTGATGCTTTCGGTAATGATATTGTTGTTAATTATACAGCTGATAAAAATGGATTCGTTCCTGAGGGTGGTAATGTTCTTCCAATTATTACAAAAACTGCCAGAAATTTGTCTTAAAAACAAAAACTATTTATCCCAATTAAAAGAAGTGAAATTTAATTTTTAATTTTAAAAAAATATATTGTGTTCAAATGTGTTCAAATTTTATAATAAAATAATGTAAAAATGTTTACTAAAAACTTCTTTAATTTGTGCTTAAATCTGGAGATCAATTTTAGTTTAGAATTTTCACAAAAAATGCTATCATTTCAGTCAATATCAGTAAATATATTATTGAATTATCATATTCACTGATATGGTTATATCAGGCATCTATACTTATCCTTTGACTGTGATTTTCTGGATTACCAAACATTTATCTAAGTATTATAATTTCATTAAAAACATTCCATTCCGTTTACAATATTTACATATACTAAAAGTATAACGAAGTAAATATAAATACATCAAATTTTTCGATTATTTAATATAAAAAAACGTTTTTCTTTCTTATCATTCGACTAACATTAGTGACCTTATCCGAAGCTTATCAATGATTGAAAACCAGGAAATTTGAATCTACTTTAAAGACTTTTCAATTTAAAATAAGTTTACATTTTTGTATTGTAACGAATGAAATGAAAACTTTCCTTTTTTTTTTTTTTTTTGGTTTTCATTGTTTATAAAGGAAGTTTTAATCTTATTGAAGTTAACCTTTTTTCTGTATACAAGTTCAATGGAAAATAATTGACAGAAGGTAAATCGAGTTAATTCATGGATTACGTGCGAGATCCTGTTGCTAGTGGCATCTTTTGAAAATACAATATGGCCTGAAATAGAATGTTTCATTGTATAAAATTTGTAGTAAATAAGTAATATTATAGATCAATTTTTTCTTTTCGTAGAAGTTTATGTGGAAAGAACTGATAACAGGTAACATAATCCACTTGCTATAACTTTGAACTATATATATATATATATAATACTATCAGGAAAACATGTAATAAGATTTCGGATTAGACAAAAAAGAAAATAACAATATTCAAACAAACCGATTTTAAATTGAATTGATTTTGAGAAAAGGTGTTATTCTATTTAACCATTTTGAAAGGAAATTGAAATTCAATAACATTTTGAAATATTTCAGCTCAAAAATAATGTGTATGTAATATCCAAATTAAGTTTTGTTATTGATATGTTTATGATGTTTATAATTTCATGTCTTTCTTTTGAATTTCAAAGGTAATTAACTCCAAAATTTAAATTCAAAACGACTTCAAACATCGCAGAAAATCTTGTAATATATTTGTATGAAAAATATATTGTATCAAAAATGCATAGTTACAGGCGTTTTATATATTCAGGGCTTACATTTTTTTTACTTTACCGACAAAACGAATTCTAAAAGGACTAGAAAGTTGAAAATAAGTGCAAAATCCTTTTCATCAAAAATAATTAGCTCCATGCCCGTCCGTTCGCTTCTTTAAATCGTTAATAAATTTTAAACGGCTAGTCCGACTGTCATGAAACTGGAATGTAATGAAATTCTGACAGTATAGGACTTAAGGCAAGTATGGTGCAAATTCTGCACCGAATTCTGATGGAGACGGAACGGACTTGAGATGAGAGCAGTGAGCTGGGAATCATAGCCGGATGAAAGGAGTGGCACGAAAGCTGAGCAGATTTTGAAACGAGAACCTAGTGAGGCATTTAATGAAATTGTCGGTAAAGTTCCATAGCGGTCTGGCCGGAACACAGAAAAGTGTAAACTAGCTGCTATGGTTTGCTTTGCCCATTTTTTCAATTAGTGCAATTTAAACAAAAATCGATATGTTCAAATTAGCTTTTGAAATAGGTTTTTTCTATATATGTACTTATATTATTAAATTTATAAAGAAAAAATTATGTAATTGTTCCCTATACCAAAAGAAAAGAGCATGAATAAAACAGAAAAAGACAGAATCTCGTATTATGGAATTATGTTCAAAAACTTTTTAACATTTTCTGATTTCATTGTATCACAAAAGTTCCCCCGAAAAGAAAAATGTAATAAACATTTTTATTTGTTACTTTGACTTTGAAACATAGCCCTTACAGAGAGTTATTCATTTACGTATAGAACATATTGAATTAAAGGTCCATATAATACACCTGTTCGTCGGAAAAAATTTCCATACCAATACGCATATAAAGAATGTATGTTATTTTCACGGTCTGAAATGTCGAAAGTAGGAGATTTTAAGGACGATATATTTATCCAACATTCAAATACAATGCTATACTAACAAATGGGACTTATCCAAACTGTGAGTCCCTTGTTTTTTTTATTGATTGTCATATATGTAACATTGTATGCCATATTTGAGTTTATCCTGGTATCCAGGTGGAAAAATCATAACTGTTTGGCTGGATAAAAACAGTGCCATTTTTGTTTTTGTTGTTTTTTTAAGTTTATCTATCTGCTGTGTTGGGTTCATGGCAACTGGTTGAAAATTTTATAATATATATATTTCATTCTATGTAATTTATATAATAAACCTGTCCTTTTTGGTGGGCGCAAACCGTTATATTAGTCAACACATATTTTTGTGGAAATATTCTTATATGACCAATCTGATTTTTACTAGGATACATTTTATAGCGAAATATACGAGATTTTAAATAATATTTCCTTAAAATGTTTTGAATAACTTTTATGTGTTGATATTGACTTAATCAAACAGACATGTATGCCCGCGTTGTGCATTTGGGTACAAATAATTAGCTTTAGATAGTGTTAGAATGTAAACTAGAAATTATATTGTTAGTTAAGAACAATATAATGTTTATGAAGAGAAATAAAACCGAAATCATAGTGACTTTTATTGGTACAAGTTTGTTTGTACGAAGATTGTTACTAGTTGAGAAGTATCGAGCATAAATCCAGGCCTGATATAATATAACTTTATTTGGACAATGAGTGTTTTGAGCAAAAAATTATAGTACCTATATGAAGGAGTATATTTTTGTATGTACAAAGTGTGGGTATTTTATAATTTAAAAGCACTAAATTGAAGGATAATGAAAACAAATATTACAGAATATTCAAGAATATATAAAATAATTTAAAAATCATATTTATATTAAAGGAAACAATCTACAGTAGAGTTCCGGATTAATGAAAATATGGAATATTATGGTTGACATCTAATTTGATGGCAATTTTTGCCATAGTAGAGTGCTATTATGTATAACAATCCGAAATGTTGTTACTAAAGTATTTATTTAATTTAATCAGCGGTTAAGAAATATACCACATTTTCTTTTTGCAATTCAATCTAACCTATTTTCTTTATGGGGATATATTAAAGCTTTCTAAGTATTCTAAGCTTACTTTGGTTGTAAATTTGAAAATCGAATAGAAAAAAATTACATTACCCGAGCTCGACTGTATCGAATATTAATCGTTAGATATTCGTATATTGTTGTTTAGAATAGAATGGTAGGTTGGCCTTTTAGGAATTATTTAACTAATGCGAAATAAGATTTCAAGGTTTGTTTTCATTGTACAAAATCGGAGTTTAATATAATTGGTTGTTTACAGAATATCATTTACATGGACTTTATAAAAGTTCTTGATATTTATCATTCGTTTGAAAGTTATAGAATCGTCTACATTACATTTAAATCTGTGTTAAAGAATTCATTAAAATCGAAAAAAGTATAAATATTATTCTGTGTTTTTAATAATAATTTTATAATCAAGGTAAAAATTGTTTGTTTTCGCTATAAAGTTTGTCTAGTTTAAATATAGTTTTTAATTTTGCGTGAAATTGTAAATAATATTAAATACATAATTCGAAAACTAATAAACTAAATTCAGTTTTTATTAAAAAGTTAATAGTTATTAAATTTTAGTTTATATATTTTAAATATTATGCAATTTATGCAAATCTATATGGATTTAGTCAAAATTTCGTAATCGTTTTGATCGTTCAATTTTATAGGTTTGCGGTTTGGAACTTTATTATTTAGTGATTTCAAATTAACATTATTAATAAAACTAAAATGTCAATTTAATTATAATAATTTAGCTTAATTAGGTAAGAATTTATATTTGGTTGAAATTACTGTAAAGATTTTATCGATTAAAATTTGTTTTTACTGTTAAACTAGCTGAATTCCCCGGTTTCAACATGTCTTTGGATGATACAATTTTTGTTGACGTTTTTATATTTTGGTACCCCGCCACCCTTAACCAAGTGGACACATATCCTATCCTTTCAGTTGTCCTATCCAAAATGTACATTCCAAATTTCAAAAAATTCGTCTATTATTGACTGAATTATTGACGTTTTTTTTGGTCCCAGTAATCTCCCACCTAGTGGAGACGTATCCTATCTTTTCAGTTGGCCTATCCCGAATGTACATTCCAAGTTTCATGAAAAGCCAAATGCTATTAGCCGAATTAGGGAAATTTTTATATTCCCCTTCCCACCATGCAACCTCCGTCGAAAATCCAAGTACCATACACTCTAAGTTGGAAAAACATCAATACATGTACCAAATGTTATTAAAATCGATTCAGTAGTTTTCGACTCAACAAAGAAACAGACAGAATTACAAAATTACAGAAAATATTCAGATATAAAAATACCTAATTTTCTTTTAGTAAAAAGAAACTACTTCTGCGGTAAAATAGATGCTTTTGATTTGTTTTGTAATTTTGTTTTCGGAAGTAAAATCGGATAGACCAAAATCCATACTAACAGAAGACTTTCTTTCCATATTTTCATATTATCTAAAAGATTCAACAATTTTAAAACAAAAAAGGAATAAAATAACATGCTTTTCAAAGATATAGAAGACGATAAAATCTAGAAGACTTTTATACTGGTCTCATTATGATACGAAAACGATAGAAAAGCAATTCATTTAAGTATCTTTAGCAGGTATACCATAACTAGAAAGACAACATTTTATGAATATTTATGAATAATTTGTCACTAACTAAATTACCCTGATTCTCAAAAGATTTCTTGATTTTTTCAATAGTTTTCTTGAATACCATATTATGGCAATGATAATCTTATTTGTTTTCTTTTATTTAAACCGCAATAAGAAAATCATTTTCCGGATAGAAAATTTCAATCTGTTGTTTTGAAAACATTCTGTTATTTAGTTGATTCTTTTAGAATAGAAAATTTTAGTTTCTTATATTTTTCTTGATAGAAATTTTCAGTTTTTCCTGCAACTTATACATTTGCGAAAATATCATGTTGTTTTGCTGATTATTTCTATTTTGATTTAAATAAATATATGACCGAAACGTGAACTTTTCATTTTAGAATTTATTTATATATTTTTAGTTTAAAAGTAAACATAGCTTTTGTATATAAAAATGTACAAGAAAAAAGTTATAAAATTTCAATTGTTTTATAAAATAAAAGCTTTTCAAAATGAAACAATTTATTCTTTGATTCTTATATAGTTTTCTTTGAATAAAACTTTTTTTTTATTAATGTTAAGTCTGAAACTTATTTTAAATCAAAACAAAACAAGATAAAAGCTTTCAATTGATTATGAATTGATAAAGTTTATTGGATTGTTTTCCTAACATTTCTCGAGCTGAAGGAGACTAGTTTTAACGATACAAAATGTTGATGGTACGAATATTACTCTGTACGATTTTTTCATATACAATATTATATTACAACTCTAGGAAACCGAAAAATTGTAAACATTTTCGCTGCTCTATAACCCGGGGTTGAGGTTGAACTCGAGACTTCTTAACTTCTAACAATGTCTCTAGTACTGAACAAAATTTTACTAAATAACTTCATCGGTATCCTTATTTCGATTTCTTGTCAGAAACCTTCCATTAGGTGCAACTTAAAGAATAGAACATTATAAATATAACCAAAATGGTCAATTCACCGATTTCGTGGAGAAAAAAAAAAATGATTACTATTATTTATGTCTATTATGAAAATGTCTTAATAATGAAAATAATTTCAGTAATAAAAGTTGTACAACTAAAACTATATTACGAAATATTTTTCTTTCTATTTAATCTTTTATTAAAATCACGGGACCACAATATTTTTAACCATATCTTTTATATTAGTCCTTTGACAATTTCATACATATATTTGAATAAGAAAAACTTCTATACGTTTGGTTTGAGAATATATATACCATACAATATCTTCTTCAGAAAAAAAAAATGTCCCGTCTGTTTATCACAAGTACCATATACTTATATGCCAACACATTACATGTCTTTTGTATCCCAATGGGATAATGTTTTAAAAGAAGAGACTAGAATTCTAACAAAAAAAGAAAATCTTGCCAACACTTGAAAAATTGAATAGGTTCCAGGATGTTATCCATTAAGAATACGAATTTCTCCAATCTCAGAGAAAACAGTTTATGTATGTTTGGAACTTTTTTTGTTGTTGTTAGAATAAACCAACCTAATTTAAAATCAGGTATCAAATAGGCAATATAATGTCGAAATTTAGCTTATGCTATACGATATATAAATAATTCGAGGAAAATTCATGATATTTTCGTTTTTTTTTTTTTTTTTTTTGTAATATACAACCACTTGAGACAATGTCCCAAAAAAGGACACACAAAAAAAATAATAATAATAATATCATATAGCTAACAGGAATACCCGAAAGTACTAGGAAAATATATTGGGTGTGGAGAAATCACGGTAGGACCATTATTATTGTTAGAATATTGTTTAAATAACTTGGTTATACAGATGATATTTTCTTATACTGTATTGCTTAATATATAATATAATTTTATTTTTGTCTTAATATTTTCTTAAGGGCACAACCAAACATTAATATGTTGTCATTTTATGTTTTGTTGTTAATACTATATATAAATATTATACTTTAAATGGGGTTGTGTTGCAATGAGATAACATGGTCTCACTATATGTGCTGATAGCGACACCTCATCTGGGAGTTTTATATGCTCTTGAAATCGGCAATAATATATTATTCATCCTTCAAATCATGATCCTATGTATCAGGTCGATCGTATATATATAAATATTTATTTGAAATACATATTTTTTTTCTGGATCCAAAAGAAACATACATAATTTTTATATATGCGGTATTAAAAGTGTATCTTTGGGAATTACAGATGAATTTGTCGGTAGGTCTTTTTTTTAAATCATGTTCCCTATCCATTTTGGGTATAGAATTTTTCGTGTCACTTCCTTCTTTTATTATTTTTTACTCTCATATTATATCATATCAAAACCTCATCCTTATAACTATATATGTTATTATTCAATACATAATATATAAATGTTTTTACACATATGTTCCATTGACTGTTTTGTTGGATGGATAATATATAAATATAGAAATTTCATATCCTTTATTTGTCCTCTTTTTTTTCATATCGCAATGTACACGTGTATATACTTATGTTTAAATAAAAAGATGAAATTAAATAAGAAGTAATAATGTCAGCAGAAATTGCTCAGAGATATAGTAGTTAAAAGGCTTTGCTTGAATTTCCTCAGTTATGATTGTTGTACTAGAATCCTGAATTATATATATATATAATACAAATGTACATATATGTATATATATAGAAACTATGCTGACTTTGTAGCATTTGTTTTGAAGGAAAGAAAAGAAATTATCTAGATATAATCTAAACTATGGTTCAAGGAAATCTTTTTATTGTTTAAATAAAAGTTTAAATGATACAAAATTTTCTTTTTTTCTAGTAAATTTCAAATAAGTACATATTAGTTTTACAAAATTTAATGACAATTTCTTTCCAATTCAATATAATACTAAAAGCTTCACATGAATACCTTTTTAGAGTATATCCACTTTTAGTTTTCCAAAGTTTAAAACTATAAAATCATCTTGACAGTTAATAGATGGAACAGTTTTTTTCGATTTACAATTTTTCACTACAATTTCTTCTTTAGAATCGTATATAAGGGAGTTTTCTATTAAATATATCTTGACATAATGTCAGGCTCGTTAAAGTTCATGCCCAATACTTTACTATGTGCAAAATGATGCACTTCGTACGTTAAGTAGATTGGTCGTCCATTTAAGGATGGGCAAGACTTTGTACACTGAGAAAAATAATACATTGTTATATAGTTTTATATGGGTTACCATATGCTTAACATAATGTCTGCACAAGGACAAAATTATTGTCCCAACTAAAGTTAAAATTGAATTAAAGACGGGCAAGCTTGTTTAACTTTAAATATTTTCTTTTTGACTATTTATTAATCATTTTTGAAATGTAAACAGATATATTTGGAATCACAGAGCTTATGTTTAAGGTACTAACTGTTATACTATTACACAATGATTGTTGAAGAAGAGATAGGTAGTATTTGTAAACATATTAGCCACCAATAAATAATAATGGTTAGGACATGGTTGGTACTACATAGAATAGAAGATACTTCAACATAATTGTAACTAACTAGTATATCATTATAGTTTGCGCTAACAATACTATTATATGATGTTGAGAAATTAACTATTGAATTTCCCTTAGTGTATTATATAGAATATTTTATTTAGAATATGATTTTGTATACCAGAACCCTTTCCATATATATTTCCTTTAATCTGGCATTTTACATGCAACGGTATAATGAATATGTGAAAGACGTCAAGGTTTAATATGAGCATACAAAGTCACCAAATTTTCGAGATATTTCTTTATGGGATTTCAGTACGTGCATAAAATACAAAATTAGATCACTTTAATTATAAATTCTCTTTTTAAAGATTCTATTAGACTAGACTAAATAATATTCTATTTTTATTCAAAATAGAATTCTGTGTGCTTATATAGAAGCAATTTCTAAAATTAACGATTTTTGTCCAGCTTTTTGGCTAGATAAAGAGTACATATACATTTTGTTATTGATGAGATTCTAGTATCCTAAATTAAACATTGTAGCATAAAGATGTTTTATTTCACTGTTTTGTAAAAAGGGCTTTAGAAAAATTCGAAAATGGATTTTATATAAAATATATTTATTTTTTTTTAAATTAAATTTATTTAATATAAAAAACAGTTTTCTAGAATTTCCATTAATGAAAAATGACACTAATTCTATTTCGTTTGGGTTGTAACTGAACTAATTGTAAAAATCCTTTGATAGCATATAACGAAAAGTTGTTTGATATTTATTAATGCAATTTGTATTTGAATAGGAGATATAAAAACATTCCAGCACCATAATTCCATTTGTATAATATTGATTTAAATGTTCCTACTGGATGCGATTTAACTCGTTGCGGTTATATTCAATTTTATAGTTATAAACATTCAAACAAAAACATATCAATATATTATGTAAATGCTAATTTATCAGTTGATGTAAATGTTTTACAAAACTGGTGAATTGTTTATTGATAGATTTCGTGACGGAAATTGTGATTCGTTAAAATCTTTACATTACACCAATTAAAATATTTACCATCCTTTTAAGCATAATTTCAATGGAAAAAGATTGCAAATTCATTTTTTTTTTCTTTACTATGTATAAATATTGATTTAAGGATTTAATAAGCAATAAATCGGAATGTTTATGTCCCCTTGTAATGGGCATTACTTAAATAATTATTGATTTATTAATTAACTAAAAATCTAGATATTTATAAACAATTTAAAATAAATATTTAAAATGAACATAAAATACAAATATTTTTATATATAATTAATTTTCTTTTTAATGACAATATCTAAACAATATTAAATGAATAATTTCATACAACAATTGTATGTAGAGTGTCCTCCAAATAAGAATCTATTCGCTTCATTTTAACCATGAATTTTCGAAATTGATTATTTTAGTGGTAAATAGGATTTTAAACATGCTTTATATAGTTGAGAGTTTGTTATATTGATTTGTTTCAAAATAATTACCATGAAAATATATTGAAATTTAAAATTGAATTTTTTATACCCTATGGTAGAAATGGAACTCATATTTAATTAGTTTTGAGTGGGAATACACTCAAACTGATAGTACTTTAATAGTTTTTCATTTGTTTGCATAACTTTATTTTGCCTTATTAGATTATCGATATATAAATGAATTCTGAAAATTCTATTCAAAACAGTCCAGTAATTACGCAATTTAATCAATTAAATCACCAATGATATTATTTAATATAGGACAATATAAGTCTGATCCTTTTTTTTCAATTTAATTTGACTTTAATATGGGAACAACTGTTATCAGGCAAATTTAAGACCCTGATAAAAAAACATTTTAAAAGGGACGAACGGCGACATCACACTAAATTAATGTAAAAGGTGTCCCAAAATTCACGCAAGAACTAATTTTTCATAGAAAACCCAAGTTTTTTTTGATTCATAAAGTATACCATATAGTCTATATGCAGGGTAAATGGCTCCACAGCTTAGTTGGCACATACGCACTCTTATGATGAAATTTTCCATGACCGTTTTACATAAATGTGTTTGAATTTCATTGATACAGCGCTCCATTTCCTAAATTTCCACCTTTAAGGCGTAAGTCGGCTTGTTGGCATAAACCTTAGACTTCAAAAAATCGCTGTTAAAACACATGATTTGGACTAGCTATATACCCTCTTCCTATTAGGTTATACTACCATAGGACGACAGTACTCATTGTACTTTAGTTATAACAATAATTGTTGTATGTTTCGGTGGATATGAATGATAAAATTTTGTTACATATATTATATAATATTTCTGTTCAGAAAGAAAACATAATTTGAATGAATATTCATAACATTATAATATCATTTTGAATTCACCCGAAAATATTTCAAACAATAATTTAAATATTAAATTTTGAAATATTTTCCAATTACCTATATTCAAGTACAGAATATAAAAAATTTCGTGAATCGTCAAGCAGAAAAGTGGAAACCCAATAAAATTTCTTTTTGAGTCATAAATGTATAATTTTAATGTCCACATAACAAAGAATCGTTCTGGAACATTCGCTACCTCATTATGCCCTATGGTAGGTACTACCAGAGGGTATATTACTTTTGTCACTAAGTGTGTAAAACATCGAAATAATAATCGTGGAAAGATTTCGAGCCTATGGTTGTGTAGAGAATCAAAAGTTATATCGATTTCTACATGTCCGTCCGTCCGTATACAAGATAACTCAAAAACGCGTTATCCGATTTTGATGAAATTTACAATGTTAGTTGGTTATTCCTTAACTTGGTTTGGTATTGCATTTCGGCAAAACGAAGGGGGGGATTAAGTAAAAACCAGGGTGACCAGAAAGTTTTGTTGTTTTTTTGGTTATGGTTTCGCGGACTTAAGTTGAAAATTTGTGGAGCAATTTTGTTGAAATAATTTAAATACTTTGATAGACGATAAAATGTTAAATTCCAGTGAAATCGGTCCAAGGATAGTAGAGAAAGAAATAGCCATAAGAAAAAAAACCTTGAAATGTTAGTAGTTTTGGTATTTCTTTCTTAGAGTTAATTCATTGAACTATAGATTTGTTAATTACGAGTCCCATTTCTATCATAGGGTATAAAAAAATCGGCTATAGATCGGCTATACTTACAAATTGGAATATATAAATATATTATGATTTCTGTTTAGAACAAGTTCAGTTTATAGTGTAATACCATATTTGTTGAAAATTAATGTAGTCAATTGACCTTTCGCTCTTTACCTGTAATCGAAATTTTCATAAATGTATATTTATATTGTATTCGCAAAAATGAAGTTGCAACTTTGTTTCATTTTTTATGGAGAAATTTTAAGTATATATGAAAGCGAATATCAAATCTTTATCAATTTGAAACATTCACTATTCAAAGTTTTTTATATTGCAGCTCTCCTTTCAATTTAACGATAACCTTTCACATTTTATGGTGATCATAATATTGAAAATTTTTCTACAATGGATACACATGGATTAACTTTACAATCCGCAATAACCTTTAAAATAGCGATAGTTTGGCCAATGTGGGATTTTTCATCAAACCTTTATTTGAAAAATGTAGATACATATAAATATGTATATATGTGAATTCCGCCACAATTTGAACTCGAGACCATTCAGTTGTAATCATGTTTTAGTCATAACTTGTTGAACTAGCGAACTATTACTCCCTTCATTTTTAATAAACCTTTTATTGCTATTAACTGAACAATTGTTATTATGTTGAACTACGTACTTGAAACTCCACTCTACATATGCGTGTCTCTATATTAACTAGTTATTTAATTATATAATAACTAGAGATTCCTCCTCAGATTTGCTTTCGACTTTAACGATTTTTTCATAATAATAATAATATAAATGTTCTTTTAGTATATTGTATTGAATGATTTTTGTATCTCGCCGATAGATGCGTATAATTTAAAGGTTTTCGGTATACGAAAACTATACTATAGAAAGATTAACTAGACTAAGCAGCTATGACACCGGTACAAACTGATCAGGAGTGTATAATTCCAGAACTAACTACAAACTAGTCTGTCTTCCATTATCTGCAGTGTTTGCTGTATCTTTCCTTTAGGGATAGACTCTTCCTACAATTCTGGTTATATGTTTCAGAGAGGCTTTTATTCATAAAATATAAACAATAATTGCATATTATAATTTTGTCATTTTACAATTGTATTTTTAAACTATTCAAAATTAAATATTTGTGTACAAACACCCTAAAGCTCCTAGTTATTCATGTACATTTAATGCTTATTATATAATTTTCATGCATCATAATAATGTATTAATGTACTTCTAATAAGGTTCATAATTCACTTCATTCTATATTATTTCCTATATATTTAATTAAATTTCATAATAAATGTAAAATTACTTATTTATTACATTATTATACCATAAATTTATATGTATAGATAATATTATATTATGTTTCGTATATATGGTTCTTGTCTATTTGTTCTGTAATTCTGAATAGACGTTGGACATTGTAAGACACATCAAGCTGTTGAAAGTGACTTCTTACCATTACCTGTTACATTGCCTAATTATAAAAGAATTTCATCATCATGTTATAATGTTGATATGGCGACACCAACTTCAACAGTTCCGCCAACAACTGCTACATTTATGAGAGCAACAACAACACCCTGTGATAGCAGTAATAATAATAATAATAATAATAATAATAGTGATAGTAATAAGAATAATAATACTAAAAGGAGATCATCATTAAGATATCCGCAATTACTACAGCCACGTTTATCATTAAATGGTGTAACTGGAACATTTGATCATTTGGTAGCACCATCATTTTTAGCACAGACTGTATCAAAACAGCAATCATCAAATCAACGAAACTCATCCGGTATAAATAATAATGATGATGACTGTACCGAATTATCAATTATCCAAACTACATTGAATGATTGTCCTTCGTTACAAATAAAAAATCTACGTCGACATTCTGTTGGTCGACAAAGTTTAATTGGTAAGATATTAAAAGGTCTAGATTAAAAAAAAAATGTATACATATATATAAATATACCTCCTTGCACATCAACCATTTTCTATAAGCTTTCTCAAAGTCAAGACATTATAATAACTTATAATCTATGCTTTTTGTTAATATTTGCGCTTAAGTTTTTCTTTGACTATAGTTTCATTCCGTTCCTATAATTGTTTAATTTAGATAAATTGTAATCAATATTAATTAGTCCGCTTAAATCTTTAATCCTTCTCACGTATTATTACAAAATTATTTAATTTAAAATTTTAGTTCGTATCAATTATATCAATTAAATGAATTAAAAAAATATTTCAAAATTTCTATTTCAGATATCGTAGGGTCAAAGTTTGGTATGTCGCGACCACAATTTGGTCAAAGCGTATCCCAACAAGGTTTCTTTTCATCTCACGATAGCCTGACAGCACCATGTGTTACACGTACATCACATCCTCATGTCTCAGCCACTGCCTCCGAAATGGATTTATCGAGAAAAAATCGACGAAAAGAACGTGGACGTTTAAAAACAGGTGAACAACCATTATTGGGCTCATGGAATCGATCTGGAGCCCGAGGATCACATGATAACACAATCGGAACTGGTGCATCTACTAATCATTTAAATAGTGGAAATAGTTGTAACGGAACTGATAGGTGAGGAGAACAAAAAAATTCAATTTCATTTTGTTAAAAGAAAAACCTCTGAAAATATGCAATATTTCGTAGTCCTTATATTTATTTATCACGCCTCAAAATATGCAATTTTTAAATAACTTACTTAAATTGTCTTTAATAGTAATCTTTAAAAAAAGTTTGTTAAAAACCCTTTTTTTGTACTATTTCAGATTTGGTCGACGTTCTGGATGCTCAACAGTTACCCGAACAAGAAGTAGCGGTAGTGCAATACCACCGAAATTCACATTTGTATTTGATCCGGCCGGTCGATTATGTTATTATTGGTCAATGGTTGTTAGTTTAGCGTTTTTATATAATTTTTGGGTGATCATCTATCGATTCGCGTTTCAAGAGATAAACGGTCAAACAATTGTTGTGTGGTTTTGTTTAGATTATTTTTCGGATTTTTTATATTTAATCGATATATTATTTCATTTTCGGACCGGTTATTTAGAAGATGGTGTTTTACAAACTGATTCATCTAAATTACGACAACATTATATGAATTCAACAACATTTTATATTGATTGTTTGTGTTTATTACCATTAGATTTTTTATATTTATCGATCGGTTTTAATTCAATATTAAGATCATTTCGTTTAGTGAAAATATATAGATTTTGGGCATTTATGGATCGTACCGAACGTCATACAAACTATCCAAATTTATTTCGTTCAACATCTTTAATACATTATTTATTAGTGATATTCCATTGGAACGGTTGTTTATATCATATTATACATAAAAATAATGGTTTCGGTTCAAGAAATTGGGTATTTCATGATTCCGAATCAGCTGATGTTGTGAAACAATATTTACAAAGTTATTATTGGTGTACATTGGCCTTAACAACAATTGGTGATTTGCCAAAACCAAGATCAAAAGGCGAATATGTTTTTGTGATATTGCAATTATTATTTGGTTTAATGTTATTTGCAACAGTTTTGGGACATGTTGCAAATATTGTTACATCAGTTAGTGCTGCCCGTAAAGAATTTCAAGGTGAGTAAAATTTTAATGTAATTTTTAGAAATTTTTTTTAATAAAAATATCTATGAAAAGGAACGCCAAAGTTCAGCTTATGTTTGTCTAGTACATTCATTTTTGAATTATATACACTTCTAAAATCAAGTTATTCCTATTCTACTTGTACTGTATATAGTTATCAGATTCATTTTTCAGATGGTAGAAAGCTTTTATTTCCATATGAAAAATTCAACAAAAAAATTTAACATCAACAACAGTACAGAATGATAGACAGTCTGTGATGAGGATTCCTTTGATAATAACCAAGTATATTTAGATTTCAACTATATTCAGAACGAAAAGAATTTAACGATAAAAATGAAAAAAAAAAACGAATCAAGAAGAAATAAGTTTTTATGGACAAAAGAACATTATTTCGCCTAACATATCCATATCTAGAGTTTTGGTCCAATGGATAACATTGCATAGTATATGGAAAGCAAAAAAAAAAAAAATTCATATCACCCAAAATATTGCCGTTGGCACTATAAAGATTTCAGATAGAGAAGTAAATGAACATATAGAAGTAGATCGTGATACCTGAAACCTGTCGAATCTCTAACATTTTATACCATTTCTAAGTTTGATTCTTTTACCAAGATAGCCGCTTTGAAATGTTTGGAGTTTTTAGGAAAGACTATTTATATGGAATCGTGTATATGTTGTTCAAAATATGTCTTCCACTAAGTGACAGGTTTTAGAAACTAACTGTGATATATATTTTCTCTTTTCACTGCAAATAATTTCATTTTTTTTTTTTTTTTGGTTTACTATATGTTATACGAATGAAGCTTTTATAAACTTCTTATTATATCGTATACGTTTATTATAAAAGCCATTTTTTGTAACATGCCATATATAGAATGTGTCTGTTTACATGTATTTCTCTTCTTTTTAATATCTCGACATTCTATCACTAAAAATTGGTAACAATTTGTTGTATGATATCATAAGTTTTGGTTGGAAAAATTTGAAACTTTAAATTGAGTTAAAATTGGTTAAGAAGAAAGAGCATCTTATAATGTCTGAAAGGATAATTTTAAAAATCATATTATTAAATTTCTAGTTAAAGTTTGTGCTAAGAAAATCTATTTTGAAATTTTCCATCTAAAAGTGAAATAACATTTCATTCATGGAAGTATCATAATAATAAGACAATTCCTTTTGAAAAGTTTATACCTTTTTAAAAGTTATGAATTTCTGATTTGATCAATATTTCAAATTAAATTCATTTCTACAAGTAATTAATAGTTCACAAAGTGTTTATTTCTTTGATTATGTATGAAATATTAGAAATTCAAAATTATTACACAACTTTATTCTATCAAATGTAAAAATTCAATTCTATTTGGGCCGAAGTTTGAAACGTTAGGCGGATTCATATTTGTTCAATGAAGATGACATCAATATATTCATATCTTTTTAACATGGCTCTGTAAGGCAAAGAAAAGTAGAGAGAAAGTGAAGAACCGAGACCTGGATTTGAACCACGGTCTCATTAGTCTCATGAAGCGAGGTCGAGGTCTTAACCAACTAGAGCATTCTACACTATCTCTACTAGTCTGTTCATTTGCCTTTTCCTCTACGATAATATTATGAAATCATTACAACTATTTTGTCTTAACCTCTCAATTGTTTTTACCAAATTCAGTGGTATCCTATTTTTCAACTCTTACAGCTCTGGCATAATCAACAGTGATCATATATTTAGAATTATTTTTAAAAAAATCAACTGTTCCACGTGGATATAGTCCTTATTTCCGATAATATGATACTACAAGTACAAATTTTCACTTACCTACATACTTTTCATGCAACATTAAAAAAGTATGCCATTTTAAAACCCATATGCCTAAGAACACCCCATTTTAAAACCTTTCTTTACTTAGTAAAAACTAAATTACAACTGCCTGGATAAAAATAAAACATATACATAAAATATATGCTCATATGTCTAAAATTCATGCTAAATTTATCATCAAATATCCATTTTTAAAGTCTACATCATTTTCCGTTCAAATACGTAAACTAAAAATAGAAACTTTGTTTAATGTTTTATTGTTTAGATAACTTGAAAACGATTTTAATTGAACATCGTCAGTGTGTTCAATTAATATTGTTCCATAAAAATTGTGGGTAACCACAAGGTATATACGATAGTAAATTTAGCATCACGTACGAAATACACTTTGAACGTGAATGGTCACCTATTTTAGGATCTCTAGAACAAAATATGTGTACATGATTTTCGTTTTTCCTGGTTGCCATTTTTTATTGTCACTTTATGAAGGTTGAAGGACGTATTTTTTCCCGTTTTTCTTTTTTTTGGTGGAATGTAGACCACATAAATTGCTTTTTTTTTGCCTATATATTTTCTTTTAGCATTTCTAAATTTTACTACTACCTCTATCCCAGATAAAAATGGTTTAATTCTCTGAGGTGTTGTATAGAAAATCCTATAACATGTTACCCATTCTTTTTGTGTTAACCTCGTATATTCCTATGGTTTTTTTTATATATCCCGGTTGTTTTTTTTTTTCTTCCCTATATATGATATGTTGTATAGGAAATATGGTTGAAATGTATATTCTTTTGGCTATTTCAGGGATTTTTTTATTTTCGTTTTTCTTTTTTTTTGGAAACCAAAATAAAAACATGACATGGGCGATTTTAAAATAGGTCTCGTTTAGGGATCGAAGGAACGATGATGTTTGTGAAAATGACATGTATTTGATATGTTAGAATAACGAAATGAATTCAGGTTTATAAACATTTCCTTTTTTCCACAAAAAAAAGAAAACGAAAAAATTTACATTTGTAATTCAAAAAAACGGGGAATTTATTGGATTAAATTGCTGGAAAACTGTTGTTATAGGTAAAAGAAGAATTTGTATTTTTATTTATTGAACGTTCATCAAAATGTTATTATTTTCATTTCATATTTTGATTGTTTTTGTGTTTCTCGATTTTGTGTAAATTCTTTTTTAAATATTTGATCAAATATAACCTTTTTTAATGAATTTATTTAACATGAAAATTGGTTTTCCGCATATCCGTACATTTAAATACACAAGAGTTTATTCCTCTTGAGACCGAACTCTTTTTGAAAATATGCTTTTACCACATTTATATCATTTGTAATGATATATACCTACGTAATTTTTTGTGTATACATTTTTCGTACTATTGCGACTCTGCAAAGCACGCCTTTTCTTTAATATTTAGTGTATGTGGTAAAAGTTTCGTATTTTCTGCAAAAAAGAACAGTTATTTAAGTGATCAAAAGAAAATATGGTACATATTCTTCAAAGTATTGTCTATCGGAAGATATGACTTCTTCGACTTTTTTGGCAAATCATGAATTCCGTCCCAAAAGAACGACTCATCTTTTGATGTCATGAACGAATCAAGCCAATTTTTGAGTTCTTCAAAAGAAGTTATGCATTTGCTAGAAAGGGGATTCTGCATGGATCGGAACAAGTGGTAATCAGAAGGAGCAAGGTCTCAGGAATACGGCAAGTGGGTTAACTCTTTCCACTTAAAATTTTCCAAATAGTTTTCGTTTTGATTCGCAACATCTGGCCGGGCATTGTCTTATTGAAAATCAACTCTTCGTGTCTGGTCTCACATTCTGCCCGTTTTTCTTGCAATGCTCGGTTCAAACGTATCAATTTTAGTCGGTACCGTTCACCAGTAATGGTTTCACCAGGATTTAGCAGCCCATAATACACCACACCGAGCTGATCCCACCAAATACAGAGAATAACCATCGAACCATGAATATTCGGCTTCAGAGTCGAAGAGGTCCATGGTATTGGTTGTCCACGTATTCCATACACTCTTTTGGCTTAGGGTTATCGCAATAAATAAACTTTTCGTCACTATGATTCTGCAAGTTCTTCTTATGTTTGAGTTGAATCTTGATCGAGTAGTGCGTCGAATTCTTCATCTTCAAATTTTTTCATCTGGCCAGAGAGCTCGTTGTAATCAACAAAAAAATCACCGCTTCTAAACTGCGCAAACCATTGTTGACACACTCTAATCATTGGAGCATGCTAAATATACATTCCGGAGAGCAAACGATGACTTTCGGTTGCTTTTTTCTTCTGATTAAAGTACAAAGCTTAATGTGATAAAAAACTTGTGTAATTTTAATATCGTATTGAGAGGCTACTGAAGGTCTGCAACGTATCCAGGTCTAAGTTAAGTGGCCCCTCCTTAATCACGGTGTACGCTTCCAGTAAAACGGGCTCATAGTTTATGCTTAATTTAGTCAAATTTAAAAAAAAAAATTTAAATTGGTGACCCTTCCGTAAGATTTAGTATATAATATAAGAATATTATTAATATCAATTCGTAAAAGGGGTATTTCGAAGAAAGTGATAATCTTTTCAATATTATGATAAGCAAAATATTGCTTGTATAAGCAAACATTTAATGACTCAAGATAAATTTGACTGAAACCTAAAAAGAGTATGAGAATAAATGATTTTAGTTTATCATTCCAATATTAGTCAGCGACTTTGAAATCAACCCAAAACCTTCGTTTGTATGAAAAAGGTTTTGATTAAAGTTAATTTTAACCAAAATTTCTAATATTATAAATTAAATAATCTTGTTAAAACTATCCATATTTTAAAACTTATATTATCTAAAATCATAAACGATAAGTCCTTTAGAACCATTTATAGTAAATTCAAAATATTATACTGGAAATGATTGTGATCTTAGTTTAAAGGTCCTGGGTGTAGGCATTTTAGGCATTAAATCTAACTAATTAGTTTTACATATAGTTGAAAGTAATTCAAACAAAAGAAAAATAGTTGGTCTACGTTGCTGGAAATTGAGGAGTTTCGAGTACGAAAAAACTCACAACTTTGGACGGTTTAAAAAAAGATTTGATTCGTGAATGGAACCGTTTAAGCCAAGACATCGTGCGAGCATCATGTGCATCGTTTAAAAAGAGATTGAAGCTGGTGGTTAAGGTAAAAGGCGGTTACATACCATTTGAATAATTCTAAAATAAGCTATTATAAACCATCATTTCCATAAAGTTTCATAAAACTGACCAATGAACAAAAACATTACAGCCTTTTAAAATCCGGACATTTCAATTGCCGGACCTGGTATTTATTCATAGTCTAATTCTAGCTATAATTGATTACATAAATATTTTCAATATTTCATCTCTCTATTCTTGAGTACATATAATTGAAGAAAGATCATGAAATTCTCATCACCTTCTTACAAATGTTAAGGAGTTATCATTATCGAGTATACTTTTTGAATGAAAAGGAGTATTCTTAATCTCTTCAAATAAAGTGGACTTTTTTTGTAATATCGAAATATAAGAGGTAAAAGAAGGAGGAAAGTATATCACCTATTTTTCATTAATATATTAAAAGATTCCTTTTTTTTGTTTGATATAAAAGAAAATATCAAGGATTGAATTTTGCAAAGAGCTTTTTAAACTTATTATTATCTAAGTGAACGTATACTTTAATTGGAAAACACTTAATAATTACATTTTTATCGTAATTTTGCTTTTAATAATAATTTTTCATATGAATTTTTTTTTTCTTCGATTACTCTTCACACCTTTTAATGAGTTTCAAGTGATAAAAATTTTCATTCCAAGTAAAACGAGAAGACACTTTTCTATAGAAGAACAATTTGACTTCTAATTTTATAGAACAGAACATCATTACGTGTTGTTGGCTTAAAGTTAAACGAAAAGTGATTGTAATTTAAGATTTTAACAAATATAATATTTCTTGTTGAAATTTTATATACAAATATGTCAGACACAAAGCGTGAGTGTTTTTTATTAGGAACAAAACAGCTTTTGGGTGGTATTAAATGGAAGAGAACCTACAGTTATTCTTATTTTCAATAGTAGAGTCGAAAGAATTATAAAATTTCCTAGGATCACAGTCGGACCAAAAATCCTTTATGAAATTGAAAAAATTGCATACTTTTGGGAGCGTATTTAAACTATTTCTGCTGGTGAAAGACATACATTAGGTCTGTTCTATTTGCCATACTCTACCCTGGAGCAGAGTAAGTAGCAAATAAAACGAGCAGGAGTAGGAGAAAGTTTTAATTCAAATGTTTGTAGCGCTGCTTAGCAACCATTTTGTAATGAAATGAGAAACGTTTAGCTAATACACTTTTTATGGGAGAAAACTGAACTAATTTCGGGTGTGATAGTTACACTTGGTCTGAAAGTAGTGTAGGATTTGCTCTTTTGTTGTTTTTGTTTTGAATGTAAAAATTTGCTCTACCCAGATCAAGTGACAAACTATTGTATCTATATAATATAATATGGGTATTCATGCTTCGTTGTATGTGGTCTTGTATCGTAGTAAAATTGTATCTGTTATACATTTTCTACAATTTCGTAATTTTACTACGATACAAGACCACATACAACGAAGCATGGAAAACCCTAAAATTTCTGTAGAGTAAAGCGTTAAGTACACTTAGATCTCGAATTGCATGGCACTTGAATTTCACGATTTCGGTTTAACACAGTTAAAGAAAAGTGGACAATCGTCCATTTGCACGTCCACTCTTTCAGCTTAACACGTTCACAGAAAACTTTTTCTTATTTTCTTTGAAATCGAGGTATACATTTTAATTTTCCTCCCTGAGTTTTTCTATGAAAGTACTCATTCCCTTTAATATGTGAACGCTTCGTACCTGATATAATATGTATATAGTTTTTCTATAAAAGGATACATCGAACAAATATACCCTTGAGGTAGTCTTTAGGTATTTATAGGCGTATATAAATTAGCTAACCATTATTTTTTTTTTTGATTTTCGAGTCAGCTATTTTAGTTAGTCCTTAACTATAGTGGAAATTTTTAATGAAATAACAAAAGATTTAATCTGTATAGAAAATTTATTTGACAGGCACTTTGAAATTTATTTTCGTATCAAATAAAATTAGTTGAAATTTTTGGAAAATCGGTTTTTCATGTTAAAAAATAGTTACGTTACTGATAGATCACTTATTAGTATAGATTTTCAATTTGTTACAAAGTATACAATACATATGTAGGAGTATATTAGAATAGATTAATAACTACAGTGTAGAATGGTCTAGTCGGTTGAGACCTCGTTTCTAGAAACTGACGAGACCCCGGTTCGAATCCGGGTCTCAGTTCTTCATGTATTTGTTTTTCTTTGCCTATACATATTAACTAGAAATGAAATGCAATCATTGCTTTTTTGTTAAAATCATTGAAATTTCATGCTGAACTTTTCATTTCTAAGTTTTTCTTTATATATTACTAAGTATTGAAATTTTCTTATAGATAATTTTCTAATATTCAACATAAAAATTGTTTTACAAAAACAATTAAGTTTTATTGTCCCTTCGCAATCATAACTAATGAGCAATTATTTTTCTAATTTATTCTAATAACAATATTACACAATTTGTAGAGAGAGAGATTCCGATACAAATTGTTAGAACTTGTTTACATTTATTTAATTGGTAATTATTGAAATCGAATTTTTTTTTTCTTTGGTATACCAAATTGCACGTACTTATTATAATTTTCATATAGGTATAATGGGAATACAGTTTTTCTATCAGTACAATATGTTTCCATTAAAATTCATCGTCACGTTCGAATCAAAAAGGAATGTTTTTGGTCGGTTTTTGTCAGTTTGTTTGTTTGGCTGTCAGTCTGATTATGTCAGAAATAAATTTGTGCACACGTTAACTCATGAGTATGTCAACAGATTTGAATTTTGTGAATGGGTTGACTGCAAGAATATATGAATTCAGAGCAATTGCTTAAAGGATATTGATAAAATTGATTCTTTAAATAATTTAACAGAAATAAATTTAAATCTGATCAAATTTTCAATTGACATGATATAATAGAACTTGATAGAACCTTTATCCAGGGACCGAAACTTTTATTAAACTTTTTTTGATAAATGAGTTTTTGTTTTTATCATATTCGTAGAATGTGAAAGTAAATTTAGTTTCAATTTGCCCGAATTATATTGACGCTTTCTATTTTACTCCCACTGAAACCCTCCACCGAGGGAAGACATATCGTATCTTTTCAGTTGACCTATCCAGAATATAAATATATTCCAACTTTCATGAAAATCCGCCAGTTATTTACCGAATTATTGATGTTTTCCCTTTTTTCCGCAAAACTCTCCACCGAGTGGAGACATTCTATCTTTTCGGACGGCCTATCCTGAATATAACATATATTCTAACTTTATAGGTGAAAAAGCTATTTGCAAAATAGGTGGCACATTTGTTAGCAATTTCTTTTCTATCAAGACAATGTACATGTTCACTCAAGTGTTTTGACGATGACAAAATTCAACGAATTCAAGTACGAATTGCTTACACATCCAGAATATTCACCAGATTTGGCTCCCTCTGACTATTATCAGTTCCCGAATGTGGAAAAATTCCTGGCTGGAAAGCGTTTTACATTAAATGACGAGGCTATTGCAGTCTTGGATGGATATTTTGCAGACCTTCCGGAATTACTAGTTGTTGATACACTGAAGAGGCACATAATATTAAAACTTTCATAATCCTTTTTAAAGTTCTAAATACATTAAAAATAATTCCTATTATACATTCCCAGATTATTATAATACCTTGTTGTTATTTTCATTCTAAATTTAATTTTAGTTTTTTGGTCAAAAATTACATATTTAAAACTTTTCCTCAAACCACATTTTCGTTTTTCGGTATTTTAATTGCAACTCCTAGAGTTAATGTAAAAGTCGTGAAAATTTTTGTTTTATTTTTTTGCGGCTGTTGTGGCAAATATTGTATATAATACTTTGTAACCCAGAAAAATTAGGTTCTTTTCTTATTATAATGAAGCAATAAGTAAAATTTTTATTTCACAAATTAGATTTTTTGTGCCCTTAATAAACATAATTTAATTAGTATTTTACAGAAAAATAAGAAGAACAAAAATTGTAGTGTATTAAGTAATTTACGATTTCATTAACAATTATGCTATTGAGGTTGTTACATACACAGAAAGAAACATTGGTTTTTTCAACTAAACCTAGTTACACTCATTACTCCCTTAACGGACTAGATTCGTTCCGGAAAAGTTGCCCATAAAGGTAGAAGCTGAAACTAATCAGAAGGTCGTTAACAGTATGTACAGCATTTTTTTGCCGTATAACGAAAAATTGGGGGCCGTAAATCGAAAAAGTGCCATAATTTAATTTTCCAATTCGCTCTAATTCACAGGTAGGCTAGGGCCTAACAGCACCGTCTATTTATGTAGTCAACCCATGTAAATAATTTAATCTAAATTGTTCCACAAATTTTCAAATTTAATACGAAAAACCATAAACAAAAACACGACAAAACTCTCTATTCAGCCTGGTTTATTCTTTACGACTATGCTTCCCTCGAACGCTTTTGCAGAAATCCAATACCAAATCAATTTAAGGAAAGATTAACTCACATTTTAAATTTCAATAGTATGTTAAATTTCAGTAAAATCGGTTCAAGGATAGTGAAAAAAAAATCCTAGGAACAAATAAGCCGGTTTATAAAGTTTCTTTGATGTACATATAGCACTTTAAAAACTAATACGCCGGTTTGAATAACATACATATTACCTCTTTGAACTAATAGCAAATAGTGGCTGACGTAGTATTTGGTCATCAAATTTTTAATGGTGTCATCGATGCTTCCACTATTTTAGACAAAATGCACCTTAATTCAAACATTTGCTCCTTGACATCTATCGAGTTGTTTAGCATCAATTTTCACCGTACTGACTATGGGAAGCTGATTTGCCAAACAAATTTTGTCGTTGCTTCATCTAATTTGCACTTGTTGAATTAACTAAAGAATTGGGAGGCTAAAAACCACGAACATTAGATGAATTGCCAGAGTTTCGGTGTTTACGCTACTTTTCTTTTTCTATGTAACCGCCAATGTCGCGGTCAATTATATTTTATTTTTATTTGTGTTGGTTAAGGGATGAGGGTATTTTTTACTAACTTTCTTTATTATACTAATATCTTCCTTTTCCATCCTACCCCAATACTAATGATGATAATATCACTTTATACTACATTTGATGCTTCGTTTATTCGTTGCCTTATGAATGGTAATACAATATGTGATGTTTGGTCTAACCACATATCTGAAGTGTTAAAAATAAATATCAACGAATTTTCATTAGATATCTCAACTAATAAGGGTAGTAAGTAACCTGAAAATTATCGACTTTTATAATGCTCATTACCAAACATATTAGGTGAGTTAACTATTGTTTTTTTTCTGTGTACGTACGTATTTTGTTGCCATGAACTAAATATAAACTATGACGTAAAAAGAGGATTCATTCAAGTTAAAAATAATAAACAATGTAGCAGAATCTGTAATAATAGTAGTGTTGAATTTGAATAGGGAAATTATGCAAAGATAAAAATTGCATCGCTATCAATATATATGTAAGTATATCACAATAAAATCAAATACGAATATATATATATACATAGATTGGTCATTATTGGAAAGATTTTCTTTGTGTACCTTTAAAATTTCCATTGAAACAATTTTCTTCTTATATGTTGTAAAAAATATATAACAAAAAAAAAGAAAGAAAAAGGAAAAATCTTTAAGTAATATATTTTCTAGAATAATCTCAAAACATTGAAATAATGTACATATATTGTGGGTCTAGCTGGCATAAATATAGATATCCTTCCCATATTTATATATATATATATTAAACGAGATACGATATATGGATTTATCCATTCTTTATCCTCATGTATGTATGTAGAACGTGGCCTCGAAGTAGAACATCCACAAAAACGATATACATATATATAGTAGTGAGAATGATAGAGAAAGGATAAACTGTATCCTCATCTTTTGCAGGAAGCTAGAGAGAGTAACCCACTTTCCCTAGTTTCTAAAAATAGCATCGCATTGTCGCATAGAAACGGTCGATATTGTGTCGACGATTCTATTTTTAGAATTCAATAACATCACCATACCATCGAATTTTCTTCTTTTTTTTTGGATTTTCCTCTTATTATATATATATATATAGTATAACATAGGAAAATATATTTTTCTCGTATTCGGTATTTTCATTCTGATCTATATTTTCGCTATAATAATATTCCTATGTCCTATGGCGGGGCCCATTTAGTTTATGAATTACAAACAGAAAAGCCAAAAATAATACAAAATACAAATATAAAGTTTTTCTTTTTTTAAAGTTTTTCTTTTTATAGATACCTATATATAGTAGAACAACTAAAATAGTATATATTCATGAGAATAACTATGTTTACTATATTTATGTAAGTATATCTATTCCCAGGGATGAAATGCGTTCATCGCAAAATTTTATCATCTTCTAGAAGGACATTTAATATGTATAGTGTTTTTGATGGGATCTCTGTTTAAATGGGGCTGAAATACGTACACAATATTGAATTATAAGGTACAGAATTGTCATCTATGGGTACATATAGGATATAAAAATTTCACATTTTATGCTTTAGACTTTATAATATTCTATTCTTAGATATATAGTATTAAAGAATCCATACGTCAGAGATTTTAATGTCTACTTGTTATAATATAATAATATTGTGTACATAGTCTTATGTATTTAAAATAGAATAAACGTTGGCAAGCACTATTATTGTGGATATAGTGTTTTAGTGACATCATAGAAAGGCAACTGCAACTCTATATTTACTATAATATGATGTTTATATTTCAAATTTTAGAATTGTGCTAGATTGTTGGTTGTTCCCAGCCTTTTGAAGTTTGTGTACCTCTATTAAGAAGTCCTCGATGTTTGGGTAACCCCATTTATAAACCATTCCTAAATTATCAAGAGTGAGATTCTTTTTAGGAACTGCTAGGGTTAAAGTTTCTAGCTAGACTTATGATGACCTAAGTTTTTGTATGAATGAGTTTTTTTAATTTAATGACAATAATAATCATAATAATAGTGTTTAGAGCCTGCGGTCTATTTTTTCCATCTAAAATGCAAATGTAAATACTTATTTTGTGTGAATTCCTTTTTAAAAATGTATTTAATTCATTCATATTTTATTCTTCCTATATGATTTTATTTCGTATAGGATTTTTCTTCCTCAGAATGTTCTTTTGCCTTTGTTTTTGCGTATATGAATTCTAATGGTAAATTGGGTCATTTGTTTAAAGCTTGAAAGCTTTCTGTACATACATATAAAGGCATTAATATGGAGTGTGTATATAAATTATTTTATATGAGAAAAATTGAATGAAATTAAAAAGAAAAAAAGAAAACTAGAGTAAGAGACAGACGAGCATGTACCAAAAGAATAAGTAAACATCCTCTTGATTTTGATAGCTTTTCATCTACTCATTTAATATTCTTGTTATGCCTTTTATCTGGCGGTTTTTTGTTTTCTTAGTTAGAATACATCAATCGTACTTTAACCTGGAAATTTATCATATGGCCACCCATTTTTGACTACTTAACCATAGGCAATTTATTATAATCTTTTCGCTTATTCTTTTATTTTAATATGTATCCTATGGTAGAATATCAGTACGTAAAGTAGTTACCATATTAGTTTGTTTGCACTCGTATAAAAGATAGAATCTCCCATTTTTTGATTTGTCAGCTTGTTTTTGCATTGATTCATTTTCTAGAAATTTGGGTAATGCTAAAAACCATCTTTGGACAGTCCAAATAGCAATACATTTTGTTAATTGTTTAGATATCGCACAGAAATCACAAACTTTTGGATACAAATTTGCTAAATTATGGGAATTTATTAACACAATGATCGATAATATGAAATAAGCCAACAACGTTTTTTGTTCATAGCAATTATGATAGATAATAGATAGATAGATAATGATAGAACTTAAAAATTCGACAAAACTATGTATTAAGTATCAAAAGGTGTATTTTTCACAAGTTGCTCCAGACAAGAGCACAATTTTTTATTGAATACAACAACAATATACTCCAACTTTTACTTGGACCAAAGAACTTTTGTTTCTCAATAGATCGCTCTGCTTTGATTTTGGATACTTGAATGTTGTCCTTCTGATGATTATTACAGTTTGTTTTTGAATATATGAAAAGTAGAAATTGAAAAACCTTTCAAATCGATTCATACTTTTTATAAATTTGCAGTTTTTTAAATTACTTTTCTACTTTTAACTATTTTCTACACAATTTATTTAGAACTTTTGACTTTTTTTTGGTTTGAATATATGCTACCAATATCTAAGTTTTTTTGGTGCTTTAGCTCCTTGTCGTTTTTTTCACATCTTGCGTTGATCCGAAGCAGAGCAATAGGGAAATACCAAAGATTTCTTATAGTAGGTAAAAAATTTCATTAAAATCATTGTGACGAGAGTAACCACACGACTCCGCACAACTTATTTCATGACTTATTTTCAGTCGGACTGAAAAAAAGTCCTGTGGAGACTCTAAAATTTAGACTTTTTTGTCAGTGCGACTGAAAATATGTCTTAAAATAAGTCCAATGGAGTCATGAGGTATGGATATAGTTAGCTGTACACCAATTTTAGTATTCTATATTTTTATTTTGTATCTAATTTGGGTTCCCTTTTTCAAGTTCTTTTTTAGCAGATAATAAACTCGGTATGCTCTTTTCATGCTAACGTTACGCTGTGTGTTTTATTTTTTTATTTTGTGAAAATATAAAAGGTTGTCACGGGGTGGTGATGTTCATGATGTTCATGATGATGATGACGTGTATAAAGATAGGTGAGGAGTCCTCACTGAGGACTGAAATACTATATATATATATATATATGCAAAGGTGGGTTGTGTATGTAAATTCCTTTTTTAATTCCATTGAGAATATGATCGCGAAGGGTGGACCAATGCATGAATTTCTCAGGTATTAATACAAACACAGGTCAGAAAAAATGCCCTCATTTTTTTTAGATCGTCTTTTTTTTTATTATTACTCGTATTCTGAGCAAATTAAATTTGCTATGAATTACTCGACTGGACAAAAATCTCCCTTGAATGTATACCAACCTTAAATAATATGAAGAAGATTAAAGAATCGCTTCAAAATTTTAGGTTTGCTTAATTTTCTTCTTTTTTCTGTTAGAATTAACATGAAATTTTAGGAAGCTTTTCATTTCATTTTTTTTTCGTACGACTAGTCTTTAATTTTATTCTAGTTTTTTAGCATTTGACGGATGTTGATTTTGCCTTTTGAAAATGTCGAAACGGAAGAGCAGAGACATATCGCATAAATTGAGATTTTCCTTCTTATTTTTTTTTTTTTTTGAATATATTATGAAAATATCACTTTCTATGGAAAGTAATTCAATTTAATTAAATAAGAAAAAGAAAAGCTGAGAAATATTCATTTGAAAAGTTTTATATATTGTATATAGTAGAAGTTTAATTTCTCTCATAAATTTAAATTCTATTAAAGCATTCGGTAAATTGAATCTATATTTCGGATTTCTTCCTTTGTTTGCTGATGATGATGTTTAGTTAATTTCTTAAATATATTTATTAAAAAAAAGTTTAATCGAATGGAATGAATTTTTTTTCTTCTATAGTTTTTAGATTTTTCTTTATAGAAATTCCTTAGAAAAAAATTCCCTAACATCTATTTTATAGCTGTGTTTTTTTGGGAAAAGTAAGCACGGTTACCATACATTTTATACGGGCTTATTTATCCCATGTTATTATAGAGGGTAATTTGAACCATAGTTAGTTAGTACACTCTCTCGAAATGTAGATGGCACAAATCATAACTTTTGTTGTTTTATTGCAATATTTGAAATTAACAGAAAATTTGCTTGAACTTTGAATCTTACCTCCTTTTCGTCATTTTTATCCCCTATACTACTACCAGAGGGTATATTAGTTTTGTCACTACATTTGTAACACATCGAAATAATCATCCTAGAAACGTTTCAAGGGTATGGTTAGGTCGGGAATTAAAAGTTATATCGATTTGTGCATGTTCGTCCGTCAGTATAGAAGATAAATCAAAAACGTGTTATCAGATATTGATGAAATTTACAATGTGAGTGGGTTATTCCTTAACATGGTTTGGTATTGCATTTCAGCAAAATCGACCAAGGGGGATCGAAGGTATTAAGCAAAAAACATACTGACCAGAAAGTTTTGTCGCTTTTTGCTTATGATTTTTCGACAAAATGGAGAACAACCTTGAAATATTTGTTGTTTTGGTGTTTCTTTCTCAGAGTTAATTCATTAAACTATAGATTTGTTAACTACGAGTCCCATTTCTACCATAGGGCATCAATAAATCGGCTATAGGTCGAATTTAATAGTTATAAGAACATAGATGTAAAAAATTGTTAATTTAAATTGCCGATAGAATTCCCAAAAAAACACAACTAATATGTGCTAATAAAATCCGTTTGATTTATTAGCGAAAAAAATTTCTGAAAGAAATATATAGTTTTTTTGTTCGTTTAGGCATTTTTCCTGAAAACAATCTAATATCATTTTGTGACTTTTTTTTATCGTTTAGGATTTATGTCTAAAACACTGCAATTACTCTTCTTATCTGAAAAGTCCTTATATATGAAGAAGATCAATTCTTCAAATAGAAGTATTTGTGGTTTAGTAAATCATCTAAAGTATTTGTTCATACATGTAAAAGAAACGTACGATAAGATACAAGTAAAATTGCATCGCGCATCTTTTCTAGAAAATCATTCTTATAGATTAAGGATATACGTATACGTTTCCTTCCGGAAATTCCATCAATTGAACGAACGGAAAAGCTCATGGTAAATATAACAAATTCCATGAGAGCATATAGTATGCACATGTATGAACATTTACTATTCAACTCTTAGTAAAAAAAAAAGGAAACTTTAATCGATTTATCAATGTCTCAATGAGTTCTTATTCTTGTGGATATTTTATATAAATACATATTTTTTTCTTGTTATCCTTATAATTGCTTACTTTTATTTGTTGTCTTATTGTGTCGGTTTCTTTCTTTAATTTTACATACCCATCGACAATAAATCGTATATATTAAGAGTGTTCTACATAAGAATTTAATGGTCTTGAAACATATTCCATTTGCTCATTAAGATATTCTTTTGATGGATTGTTGTTTACTTGAGTGTCCTTTCAGAAATTTATATGTCAAGTTGATATTTGTCTCCAATTATTAAACGTGATAATATCATTTTGTATATCAGTCTAGTGAAAATATTTTTGAATAGGTAAATGTCGATAATTGGTGAGTAATTGTATTGAATATGAAAATTACAAATTTTCATAGTATATACTGCAGTAAATTCTATAGTTTTGAATTAACAATGCCATGTCATGCAGCTTCATGCATTAATGAGTATTTCAAAATTGTTCCTTCTTATTTTATTTAAGAAACATTCTCAAAACCGAAACTGAACCAAGTAATTGGTTTTAAATATTTCTTGGTCAAGTAAATTTCAGTGTTCCAATTTATTTGTCACTCGTTGTCACTATCTAAATAGAACAGCAGGTATTATACTGTGTCCCGCAAGAGAAGTGTCCGTCTAGTTCAAATCGCTGTCAAATGTAAACCCCACATCTTGCAATACTAAAATTTGACCTGAATGTTGCTTGACATATTGGCTGTCAGTAGTAAAAATTATTTGTTGGACAGAAGACGAGTTCTTATTTTTGTACAAACAAAAAATTACTTCGTACGTTCGCTCGTGGTGATTTACCAAATTTGGTATTTTCGGATGAGAAAACATTCTACGACTTCAATTCCCGGACCCGGTACATAAATGCGTATTTAGAGACGAATTTTTTTGACTGGTTAGACAGTCAGTTTCAATAGTATATGCTAATTTCCACAAGATGCCAAATAAAGGATAAACCGATACATACTAGGTCTATAACTTCAATAAATAAAAATCGTGTTTTTCTTTCTGTCCAAATATAAAAATCATTATTTTATTCTTCACATCCATAGAAAATGTCTTCCTATACTATATTATCCCTTTTTTCCTCCCGGTTTTATCATTTTGTCAAAGGTGTCATAAATCCTTGAACAAAAAATGTGTCTTGGTTAGTCGTCAAATAATTATAATCTTATCGTTGAAATATTTTATCCTTTTCGTTTTTAAATATAATTTTAATCAATTCGTCACTGACAGGCTCAGCTGGATTTTACCACTGTCAATTAACTGAATTAAAAGCTTTTCAAATATATATTTATTTAATCTTGGGCAAAAAATGAAAAGAAAAAAGAATAAATCTTTTTCTTTTTTTTTTTGTTTGTTTAAAATTTATGACATTTTATAAGGCTTTATGATATGCCTTTTAAATTCTTATCAATCAACCACCTTAAACTAGGCAAGAAAATTTATTCAAGGATTTTCTTTGCGTCAAGGGAAAACCGACCACAAAAAGGGATAATGAAAGATAATTAGCAATATGCGCCCCATTTTATAAACACATCAAGGATAATAATTCATATTAGATTGAATTTAAGTTTTTGGTTTGAAGATATCGATTTTATTATTAGAATTTTATGTGAGTGGAGAAAAGCGAGTAGTTCTTTTTTATTATTCAATTTTAATTGTTAATTTTTTCAAAATAAATTTATTAATTAATTAGAAATTATTCTGTATTTGAAGAATTAGTAATATAAAATTAAGAGTAATTTATTCCTAATTGTTTTTATTGTATAAATTGGTTAATTAAATCATATAATTCCTTTGGGAACATTTACTTGATGAAAACTTATTTATTTCGAAAAGCTTTTGGTCTAAAGCGTACTGGTTCGAATCCCAGTCTTAATCATCTAGACGAAAATGATCGGCTTTGAAAAAACGCCTCAAATTTGAATACCCTATATAAGTTATTTTTTGTTTCTTCTAAAAATCATATTATTCCTGTGAGCCTACTGTTGTTTCTTTTGAAATTGTTATTTCTTTAAAGTTTTTACGGCAACAAAATGTCTTAAATATATTGTTTCAATCTCAAAGGCCTTTTAATTTTTATATAAGTAAATACTTCGGCAAGGGAGTCTTATATTTTAACAATATATTCTAGAATTTTTCTTTAAGAAGTTATAATTTTAATCACAAATGTTAACTTTTAAATTGTATCCTAAAAATAATAAAAATATGTATATATGTCTTTAATTTAGTTACGAGGGCATTTGATGTTTGTATGTTTCATATTTAGAAAAAGTTACTATATTTAAGCTTCTATAATATTTGTACTTAATGACTTGGAAAGAAAAGGTTCGTAAAACCTTTTTCAAAAATTCAAAGAAAATCATCAGTGAAATGTTAATAAATTAAAGATTTTTTTTACATTAAGTAATTTATTTAATTGTAGCGAATGAAAATACACAAAAAAAAATTAATTATTAAATTTCAATTTCTTTATGCTACTACAAGTCGGGCCATATTTGTTGGTGTAGACATAAAGGAGGTAGTTGTATATCTGATTTCTTAATATCAACGTACAAAGTAAAACAGATTAACGAACACTCATCCTTTGTAGAAGTAATTTTGGCTAAATTTCTGTTGTTTGGGCTCCACTAATTTAAGTAGTTTCCCTTGTTATTATTTACTCAGTGTCATACATTGACAGAAGTCGTTCTAATGAATAAACTAAAGCCGACTATGGGCGTCGACAGTGTTTTGGACTAGATTAGATAGGGAAACTATTGTACAATAAAAATATGTTCCAAATTTTTTTTATACAATAGAAAGGTAGATATACTATAGAATTATTTAAATTAAAGTAGTACATAGGTAAACTTTGGCCGGTTTAGAAAAAGATTTGACTCGTGAATGGAACTGTTTAAGTGAAGACATCGTGCGAGCACCGTGTGCATCGTTTGAAAAAAGATTCTAGCTGATGGTTAAGGCAAAAGGCGGTTACTTTCGAATAATTGTAAATTTTAATAAAAGCGACTAATAAATAAAAAAATACAGAGCTTTTTAATCCGGACATTTCAATTGCCGGACCTGGTAGTTTAATGGAAATACCATAATTAGCTTCGAATGGTTTTATTAAAAAAAATAAATAAAATAAATACAAAATAGCAATTGTATACTTTATCTTAAACAGTGGAAGGTTTATGACGAGAAGTTGAAACAAGAATATAGTGAATTTGTTTTAGTACACGTAGTATAAGTATACTAGAGACTGCTAGCCGTTAAGGTAGGTATCGAGTTCAACTCCGAGTTCGGGCTTCGACAACATATTTTTCAATTCCGTACAATAAATGTTGTAATTTAATTATTTTTTAGTTTATTTATGCATCTATAGTATGGTACTCGGGCATCCATAACAGAATTTTCGACATGGATTTAAAACTACTGTAAAATTTGCATAAAATTGGATAAAGATTTACTTTGTAATAAAAATGTGATCGTTATTGCAACACTGTCTCCCAGGGCAGACAGTCAACACTGTTTCCCAGGGCAGACAGTGTTGTAACAGTACTTTAAACTCAATTATATATACAGCATAGAAAGGTTATAAACTTAAATAAATGCGTTTCTTCCCTTTCTTCATTCTGCGTAAGACAAAAAGTGCAGGTGAGAGACCAGCTTAATTATTATTTTGGGGTTCTTCTGAAATCCATGGTCCTTATGTAATATAATTTTATTGATCCAAAAATTTTTGCGCCAACAAGATTGGCTAAATCTAAACATATGAGAACATAAACTTCTTCAATATTTTCATAATGTAATAAAGACAAATAACTCTTTTGAAAGCCACACTAAAAATATTAATGGTTTATTTGATACTTAAATTAGATATTTAAAATGTTACTCATTAGTCAACATAAAATGTTGTTTTAATATTAATATGAATAATGTTAGTAGGGTTGTAAAAATGTTTGATTTGAAAAGTTTTTTGTTTGAAATATTTCTTAGCTAATAAAATATCTACTACATAGACTAAGAATATACTATATTGTTAGATTTTATATTGTCTACGTAAAGTGATAAGTTACAAGAATGAAATATTATATTTTGGAAAAACTTAATTTATTTTTGTTGAATGTTTGCCTTTCTAATATGACACCCTTCAGCAAAAATTAAATACGACTATAACAATAAAACAACTATATAAAACAGTTATATGTATTTTCGCTATTTGAATTCTAATTCATGATTCAAATCCTTTGTTAAGAGTTATATAATATTAAGACGCCAAAGTAGTCCATAGAGTTTCTTTTATCCTCTTCTTATTTTCAAGACAACTTACATTATTCAAAATACATATTATATATTATCAGTTATATTTTGTGTAAGGTCGAAATAAGAAACAATCGAACTTTTACTTTAAATGTATAACCATCATTCTCATATTCGGTTATATTATGTCTAACAAATTTAGCAATTTCATACAGTAACTTTAGTACAAAAACAATTAGAAAGCTCTTTCTAAATTACATAAAATGTTGAAAGCACATATATCTTCGTTTACGTGAAAAAAAAGTACATTTATATAAATATATTTTCTCTATGTTATTATATGAGAACTATATATATATACTCGTACAGTTTGAATATTCAGTGGACAAGAACGTTTCTTCATTTAAGTTTATTGCTCCTTCCCATAAATTATGAAGAAACGCTTTTTGCTCGTTACATTGTTTGGACTACCTCGATATATACATATAAGTGAAAATTGAATTTTATTTGAATTTCATCCTTAAACCAGAGTAAAATGTGCTAAAAGTTGATGATTTTATGGAATGGTATAATAGAAAATAATTATTGTAATGTCTATTTTGAGGGTCATCAGTGAAAGTAGTATAGTCCTAGATTAATTTTCTCATAATATTGAAATATCTTGATTTGTTAATATTAGTTGGAATTCTTGATTTTTTTACAGGGAAGCACAATCGTAAATGAAAGTGTTTCCCATAGTATTTAACTAATCACACAAGATCAATGCAATAATATTCAAAAATTAAATTTATTTATCTTTTTTACATTGTAGTCTTTAAAAAACGTGTTACTTACATAAGTTGGCTCAGACATTTCAATAGTAATAGAATCCTGTTTGCAGTTTAACTTATTTTACATCGAATTCATAGTACTTTCTGTTCCTTTACCGATGTCCCTCTCCCGATCGCTTAAACAAAATTACGTAAGTAATCAATCTTCTTAATTTTATTATAATTGGTTAAAAAGTTCCCAAAACAAAATAAGGACCCAGATTTCATAAATCGCTTTCTATCGCCTAACCACTCAGATCGATACCTAAAGTTATAGAGATCTATTGCTCCTTATAACCAAATAATTCCAGAAATTTCATTGAATGCTAGTTTATTAGAGATATCCTCTAAGCCAAGGCTGTCCAACCCGCGGCCCGCTGGCTGCATGCGGCCCAAGACAAGTATGAATGCAGCCCGAAAATATTTAAAGTTACTGAAGTATGTCCATATTTCTGAGGAATGATTTGTGTGTTGTGTGCGCTCTCGTGCTAAAGCTGCCAAGTGACAAACAACAGAAACAGGAACAGAACAGAAAGCTCTTTCGTTCTGTAGTAAATTCTCTTTTTGTTTGCGTTGCTCGCTCAACTACACTATTCTGTTGTTTGTCAGCTGGCGGCTTAAGTGCTATTTTTCTTCTTCCTCCTTAAACATTAAAACTGTACATTTTACGTTTTTTTTCGCTCGTCAGCTATAGTAATATACTTGTGGCCCAAAACACCATGTCTTCTTCCAGTGTGGCCTAGGGAAACAAAAAGGTTGGACACCCCTAAACACATAGACAGAAATTAAAGGAGTTCTCCAGAGACTAAAAGAAATGGTAGATTGATTGGGCAAGATCAAGATTATACGGTGGATGGCATTACAAGTTTCCAATATTTCCAGTCTGTGGGAAGAAAACAATAGTTATAATGAGGGCTAAACTATGAGTGACTATATTGATCTACCCTGTATATATAAGTGGTTTGGATTATAGTCTGTTTCTTATCAAATCAAATAATATGTCAAAAATATTCTTCCGTGATTATGTTATCATACAATTTTTCTAAGATTTTTCCGATTATTAAATACTAATTAAATACTAAATTAAATCGAAAACTTTTGGACAGGATATAATGATTCTATTTTCATTTATTTATTATGTAATTTCGTTGACAACTAAATTAAGGAATGAATTTGGTCACGCAATCAATTAAAATTTCATAATACTATTATTTTGAAAATGTCTTCCACGAAATGAAATTTTGATTTTAATAGAAAAGTAGTTATTAATATCAAATTAAAAAATTCTTATAGTTTTAAGAAAAGTTTCTTAATTAGTTTTTCATTCAGTACTTTTTAATTATAGAAAATAAACTATGAGAATTAATTTCAAATTGGTCATGAGTTGGTTAGACGTTTTTCAACGATGTCATCATTTTAATAATTAAATAAAAATCTATTTACAAGAAAACATTTACTTTTAATTTAGTAATAAATTGAAAACTGCATAAGAAAAAAATTAATTAATTACTTTCGAAGACGATTTTTTAATTAAATTTCAAATTCTTTTTAAATAAATGCATTTTACTCGTTGTTTGTTTTATAAGGACATACAAAAAATAGCATTTGTTAAATTTAATATTAAAAACGAATTAGTTTTTCAATTAATTTGAAATAAATTTGATTACAAAAGAATATGTTTTTAAGTTTTGTCCTTTAATTTAAAGTAGTTAGCAAGAAAGCTTTCATTTAGTATATGGTAATAGTAACAAACGTGATATATACTTTATAATTATGATAAAGAATTAGTATTGTTTTCCAATCAAATTAAGTTAATGATTTCTTGAAAGTAACCTAAGTATGGAGTTCTCTATTTCTACCATTTCTCGATCTAATATTGGTCAAAAGCTTTTCTTAATCTCTCCAATTGTTTCTGTCCTCCGTAAACCTGATCCACACTCTACATATTACTGCTAGTCTAGCTAGATCGACTTATATTTCGGTCCACTTTGTATTCATGCAATACGTCCAGTTCCCTGTCAACTTAATTTGGTAACATGTTGTTTTATATCAATGGACTGATCTAGCACTTCTTAGCTGAAGTCGATTAACAGCTTTAGAAGCAAACCTACTAAATGTCATTCTGAGTAACTGGCAATTTGAAGCACTTACTGAAATTGCGCCTAATTTTAGGTAAATTAAACAGCATGGTTGTAGTTCATACTACAAAAAAAGTGGTTGACCAAAGGATAAATGGAAATGTAAAATCTCAATTTCTGAGAAAATATGAAATACGCAAAGCTCAGGACATAACCAGGGACCCCTTACTACCACCAATTAGCTCTAAACTGCACTTTCCACTAATATACAATTGGTAATTTGTATTTTTAAACGATATTAGTGCTAATTATTTGCACTCCTTAATACACATTCACATATTTACCAAATAAATTTCTAAATAATATTTACATGTCGTAATTTTCTTGATGACAGAATAACTATTTCGATAATGATAATCTTCTATTAAATTTACTAAAACATAATAATCGAATTGATTTTTATTCAATAAATTTTTATATTCCTTATCAAAAACCACAAAGCCATAACAGAAATCGTATAATCAAACTTTTACTATTTTTATTGTGAATATTGTGATAATCAATTTAATATCACCGCACCCAAAAATAATACCATCTCAAATATATAATAGTATAGTATCAAAGTAAGGACGACCAAAAAAAAAAGAACATCATCTCCTTTTCGAATGTGATAATGTGAATAACGTTAAGATGAGAATGACACTAAAACTGATGGAAGATAGAACATCATACTTTCATTAATCAACGTGACAACGGCACTTATTCTAATTAATTGCGTCCCGAATAACATTAGTCGCGCCTTTATACAGTATATATATGTATATGCTGTTCTTTTTTCCTGTTTTTCTCCAGGATCTGTTAATATGTCGGTTTGTTTGTGCGGTTTTCTTTAATATAAATAGAACCCAGACATTTTTTCCATTATTCTATGTAGTGTAATATAGAATCTAATATGTCTCAAAGTCTTCATTATATCAATTTTGTATACGACATAGAAAATCATATTATAAGAGTATAGAATGTGTTCACACATATATAGTATAAGTTGACTATTTTCATTTTCACCATCATTTCATTTATTTCTATTATGCGCTTCCCATTTTTTATGCTATTACGCTTAAATAAGTACCCTTACAACATAATTATAATACATAAATGGTGCTGTATCGGGCTAATATTATTATTAGATACCTTGTCATTCGTTAGACGACTATATAGAACAATTTTTAATAGCAATAATTCTGTTAATAATTCGCCCTTACGTTCGATTAATGTTCGTAAAGTCAATTTATGAATATCTTAATAGAAGATTTAATAGAAAGTATATAATTAAATGAAAATGATGAAAAAATAAGAAAAGAATTTTCTTTTTTATTAAATTATAAATTTTCATAATTTTTAATTCGAAAAATTTTCTCTGGAATTTTATAAAGAAAAAGGGTAGTTGTTGCTTTTTATATGTTTTTAATTAAATTATTTAATATTCAAGTATAACAAAGGAATACCTAGAAATCTAAGTTGACCATTTTGACAATCATATGTGTATAGTTTTGAGCCATAAGGTTAATTTTTAGGTGGGTAACATAAGTACTAGTATATTGCAGCCGCCTATAATATTTGTGAAAGTTTCATTTCCAGCTGAAAATCGACATTATTAAATCCTGATAGTCCTGACAATACTAAAGCAAATGTTTCTATAAAATGTAAGATTCATCGCTTGATTACCTGTCAACGTATGTACGATGAACTCTTATACCATATTTGAATATCCGCTCCTTTTTTTAAATCGGAAATTATTTTTAATAAAAGCAAAATAAATCGGAAATTAATTTATATAAGTAATTTATTTTAATTGTTAAAAGTCAGATTTAATATGTACTCAGACATTTTCAAAAATTAAATTAAATAGTTAATTCAAGGAATGAATATGTGTAAATATGTAAAAAGACAATATGCAAATGAACTGTCACTATGTTGCTACTTTATTATACTGCTATAGAATATAGTTAATATAAAATTTGAATAAAGGAGTCTTTAGAATAATTGCGAAAAAGCATCATGTCATCATATGTCATCCACCAAATTTTTATCAAGTTTACAATTGATGCATGCCTAAAAGTATATAATACCGGCCCGGCAATTGAAGTGTCTGGATTTTTGATCTTCCCAACCGAACATTTTTTTTGAACATCAGTTAGTTCTTGACACTTTTATTTAACTTTAGCTTTAGCTTATTTTTCATGATTCGGCTTATGTTCAATTCGTTTGCTATTGTTGCTGAACTCTGCTCCGTATTACGATACAACCAATTACGCACTTGTTTACGTTTTCCGGAGTAGTTGCTGTGTATGGTCGGCCTACACTATAGCATTTCTTTATGCTCCCAGTCTCGTCGAATCGTTTGATGGTACCATACATAAACTTTTCACTCAAATTCATGTGATTAAACTCTCTCCGAATTTTGATGTTTGACTTTCTAATCAAATGAAGCGCAACAATTGAATTTCGATTAAGGTCCATTGTACAGAAAATAAGAACACGTCTTTGGACCAACAAATAATTTTTACTACTGCCAGACAATATATAAATTAACGTTCATGTCAAATTTTAGTATTGCAAAATGTGCGGTTTACATTTGACAGCGATTTTAATTAGACGGACACTTCAATTGCCATACCCAGTAGATAATAATTCTAATGGAAATTTTTGTTTGACATACATATACTATATACGATATTTATAACCAGAGTATGTACAAGTTAAATGGGTTTTCTAAATTTCTTTTAATCGGGAAATTAAACTATATACATTATCTTTTACAAGATTTGTACATATTATTTCATACCTATATAATAAGAAATTGCATTTCCTCCTGACATCATTCTTTGATGAATTCTATAATTTCATTGCGACAAGCAGACTGAACGAGTACACCATCCGCAGTATTCTATAATGCAATCGTTGCAATATTATACTTGCATTGTAAACTGGAACATCCACAATTCTATTTTTGTTAACCTCATGGGTATAGAAACTATTACGTTTGATGAATTTTAAATAAATTCAATTCCATCTACCGCAACAGCAGCAAACAAATTAATAGATAAAAAACTAAATATAAAGAATCATTGTATTCTGTGCAGGATTCACTTCTCTGCATGTATATAGTTAATCTTTGAATAACTGGACACAGTTGCATCACATCAGCGGATTGCTGGAAGGACAGAAAAAAAAACAAATGAAAAATTTATATGGAATAAAATTTAAAATAAAAACATTTTCGCTTCCAAACCAGTAAAGAAAAAAAAACATATACCTGAAAAATGGGAAATGCAAACCCGACAAAAACAGACAACTACTTCAATTACTGTAAGAGAAAACAATCTCTTGTTTCCTGATATTTCCTGAATTCATAGCGATTCTATGGTAATCGTACGTGATGCTGCTGCAGTTCCTTCATGGCAATAAATCTTTTTACACCTGTTCATGAGTCTCCGACACTTATATTCGTGATACTATGAAATAGCTTGAAATAAAGGAGTACCAATGAATACCATAGAAATAAAACTACATATATATATATGTATGTCATTTGGTTGATATACGAATTCATGCATTGGCAGGTTTAAATTTTCTGTTGGATAGAGATTAGTGGTGAATAAATTTAAAGAGAAATTCTACAATTTTATTCAACCACTAAAGTTGAAGAATTTAAAACTTTCAAAGCTGAGAAATTCTATATATTCATTTTACGATTGTGTCATCATTAAATGCACTCAACAAATGGAAATTCACAAAAGATGAATGTTCGGATAAAATTATTACCTAGGATAATTTTCATTAGGAAAAGGCAAATATTTTTGTATGTTTCATAATTAATATCTTTAAATATTGAAATATTATAAAATGACGTGCCCAGAAATTTTGAGAACATATTCATATTTATATTTTACGAATATAGTTTTCACAAGATTTTCTTATTTTTCTCCAAATATTTCACCTATTGGGAATCCAAAGAAAATTAATCTTAATATTACATGTTAACGTTGATATGGATAAAACGATAAATTTAAAAGCTGTCATCTCATTCTATATAGTTGGAAAATGTCAGATAAAAATTATAGTAGATATCTTTTCAGATCTGTAAATATTTTAAGTAGATGGAAAATTTATTTCGAGGAATACAAAAACTTCCTTAAAATATCAGTCATTTTGATTTTATATTAAAACGAAAAAATATTGTTTGTTTTTTTTTCAGCGAAATTAGATGGTGTGAAAACTTATATGAGAATGCGTCGAGTACCAAATCATTTGCAGGTTAAAGTTATTAAATGGTTTGATTACTTGTGGCTGACACAAAAATGCTCTGACGAAGAGCGAGCTGTATCCTGTCTTCCTGATAAACTAAAGGTAAAAATATTATTCAGAATATATGCTAATTCGATGAGAAATTGAATTTGGTACAGAAAAGCATTTGGTTGGTTTATTTTACAATTTTATAATCAATAGGAAATAATTTTAATAAATCTATTGTATGATTTCTATGTTATAATGTTCACTAGAGAGTTAAAGCTGGTTTTTGTGACTAATGCTGATTAGATCAGCTGCTGATAATAGCTAGAATATCTGACCTGTGAATTGAAAACAGCTTTTGTCACAAATTTACTGTACTCATACAACGATAGTAATAACTTCCAAAATTTATTTTTGTTTTCAACTAGTACACAGTAAATAACTGAGCCTATTGCTTGTAGTCTTAAGTTGGACTAGAAACAGAACTAAAGCTGCTTTCTGAATGAAATTACTGCAAAAATACATTGAATTTCTAGTATTTTGTCAAAGTGAATATGAAAACAGTTTTCTCAACTTTAATACGAGCTAAACTTACCTTGAAAATTAATTTCCAACAATTTATTTAACTCATAATATTCATTAGAAGTTTTTCATTTTTCTTGGCGTAGGAAAATTCTGCATCGATTTCGGTCAAAGCAGCAAAAATAATAGCGTTCCTATATATAGTATAAAGTGAACAAAGATGCAAAATATGAAATTTTAGTGTTATAACCAAAGGAATAAAATATATTCAACGTACTATTACAATACTAAATTTAATTTAATATCGAATACAAAATTTTAAAGGGTGTCCCAAAATTCACACAAGATGTAATTTTGATAAAAAATATAGATTTATAATTAAAACTAGTAAAATTTTTATTGATTGATAAAGTATACAGTATAGGGTTATGTATGGAATAGCATATCGGGTAAATGGCTCCATGGCTTTGTTGGCACATTCGCACTCTTTTGTTGAAATTTTCCATGACCGTTTTGCATAATTGCATAAGTGTGACTGAATTTTGTTGATAGAGCGCTCAACTTCCTCCTTCAAATTGTGGGTGGTCATGGGCTTGTTGGCATAAACCTTAGACTTCAACCCCCTCCCCCAGAAAAGTCTAATTCTGATCACCAAAGCAGAAAATTGCACGACCAGGAAGTCACTCACTACTTTTAACATATTACTCAACACTGAAAACGCACAAATGGCACAAAATCGGAGTCTTGCATTAATTTTGGGACACTTTTTACAACGATTTCAAATATTTCGAAATTTAAGATGAAAATTTTAATATATATATTTAATTTCAGGCTGAAATAGCTATTAACGTCCATTTAGATACACTTAAACGGGTTGAAATATTTCAAAATACCGAAGCTGGTTTCCTATGTGAACTAGTATTACGTTTAAGGCCTGTTCTATTCTCACCTGGTGATTATATTTGTCGAAAGGGTAAGTTTCTAATAATTGTATAATATTCAATAAAAAATTTCCATGAATGAATAAATTCTCACAAAATACTATTCGGGCTAAAGGTATTTTTAATAAATTTCTTATTTAATTCTTCATATACGTCTTCTATATAGGTGAGGTTGGTAAAGAGATGTACATAGTAAATCGTGGACGATTACAGGTCGTTGCTGATAATGGTAAAACAGTAATGGCATCATTAAAAGCAGGTTCCTACTTTGGAGAAATCTCAATTCTCAACATGGGAACAGCAGGTAAAGAACTTGGTAAATATCGATTGGCCAGGCGGAACAATATCTATATTTTGCATATATATATTCGCATAAATATAGACAAGATATGCAATTCTCTACACGTCCTATATATATATTAAAATTGTTAGAATGACAAAAAGAAAGCTCTTTGTGATTTATTATACAAAAAAAAAGAAAAAAAAAATAATAATTTCTTATTAATTTCGGTTTGATAATTTTTTATTATAAAAATATATACTTTTTCTTTTCTAATAATTGTTTCTTGAATTTTATTCCCAGATATTTTTAAAAATCTTAAAAATATATTGTTTTTAATTCGTTGTTGTGAAAGCTCGTAGAGAGTATTAAAATTTAACTTTATTTTTCCTGTTATTGTTTTTTTTTCTTCCAATAACTTCTTTTATTTAATTCAAAAAATTTAATTTTTTTATACTAAAAATAATGATAATGTTAAAAATGAACTTTGTAGTGTGCAATCTGTATTTTTCTTATTAAATTTTAATTTTAATTTTAATTTTGTATGAATGCATTAGTAAATCTCTAAAAAAAAAATGCCATATTTTTATATACATAAAAAATTAAACATTAAAAAATTATTTAAGACTTTACACGAGTTACATTACACAAAACTTTTAATAGTATTATTTTATTTTAATAAATTACAGAATCATACAATTTTCCCATTTAGAATCTTCTAATCTTATGTAACTTAAAATTGGTGATGCGGAAATGGAAAATTAAAGTCCATATAGTGCCATTGGCATATGAACTTCTAAATTTAATGAAATACTAAAATTCGATTTAGTATAAAGTCAGATTCAGTAATTCGATTCCATTACTTTCATGTATAGTACTTGAAAACATGCTAAAGTTATGTTTGAATTTTTTGGCTAATTTACAGGGTATTTCGGCAGTATATCACTGGTGCAATCTGCTGACTGAATTAAGAAGAAAATGAATGCATTCAACAAAAATTAAAGCATTCAACAATTACTAATTATATTGATATGAACAGTTTCATGATGGTCCATATTTTGAAATTTAAGTAGTTTTAAAGTAACTAAAAATACGGTCTAAAACCTAGAAGTCTAGATCGGTTATTCATTTTAAGTTTTAATCTCTTTGCTTCTATTAATAATTCATTTTACAGGATATTTAGAGAATATTAAAACTGTTCAACTTTGGCCAGAAAACTTTGTTCATTATAATTTCGAAATGTTTCTTAAAGTAAGATTACACACAGCAACTTTTGCATTAGGGTTGTTTGGTTGCAGCCGCAAAAGTTGCGAGTTTTGTTCACACATGTAAGTAAAAGTGACCAACAATCTGAAGTTTTTATGCTGATGCAACCTAAAATACTGCATCCTTCATTAAAAAGTTGCAGAAGTGTTCACACATAGCATGCAGCTTTTATTGCTTGCAACTTCCTCGCAGTTTTTTCGTGTATGTTTTGAAAAGTTGAAATATATTTTATGGCGAAGAACAAGCTGTTGACTATTTAGCACTCATTTTACTGAGAAGAGAACGACGACGGCGTCAAAAAAGTTGCAACTTTGTTTTTCGCAAATTGAAAGTTTTCAGGTTTCAATATAAAAATCTAGTCATCCAGCAAAAAGAATCGCATATTTTTATGCTGCGATGTAATAAAAGTGGTTATGTGTGATTTTAGCTTTAAAATGAAGTCAAATTATTGTAATAAGTTTCTGTCCGTCTTTGTATGACTCCTTGATAAAAATTGCCATATATTATTGATTACAGATGTCAAAAAATTGAAAATTATTTCATATTTAGCTGACATAACCTATTGGAAAACAGTTTAATTTTATTTTCACGTTGCGTTACAATAATTTCGCTTGTAGAAACATTCTGTAAAATCTCGTAAAATCCTTGACCAAGTCATTAACAAACTTCATAAATTACTAACACCATAAAATAAATAGTATATTTGAAGAAGACTTTTTTAGTTTTGTTAGTTTTACTATTTTACTATTTGACACCAAAATGTAAAGTCACTTTTACACGCTTTCAAATTGTAGGCATACTATTTGCATATCTTCTAAATTGGGATTTGAATGTAATTTTGTAATATTATATGAAAAACGATGTTTGTCATAGTATATTACAGTTGAATAAATTTCTATACGTAAATGAATTCTATACCTTTAAGAAGTATATTTAACCAGCCCAAACCCAATTAGTTATATTTGAAGTCAAAAAGCAAAAAGAAAAACCGAAAATTTTCTCCATATACCCTGATAAGATTTTTCATCGTTATTCTTCTCAAAAGAAATACTATAAAGTCTATATAGTAATGATTCGTCCACAATCATTTATATTCTTTGAATCCCAGACCTATATAATTTCATTTATATATACAAATTTAAATTTGATGACGATTTGTAGCCATTTTTATAACATTAATTTTCTAAATATATATATATACTATATATTGTGAATTCGTTTAGAAAATGAATTTAATTTAATGGAACAAGAGTAGCCGCCATATAATGAACCATGAAAATGTCAAGAATATATAGTTTAGAATAGGGATTTCCAAAATTTACAGAGTTCGTACTTCATTTAACTATATTATGACGATTTTTGTTCGGTAATTTTATTTGTCTTCTTAAAATTTCATTGTCTACAATTCTTCTTATATTCATAGTTATATATTTGCTTGTTTTTCTTTTCGTTTTCTTAATGTTCTCTCCTCATATTGAATACCTAATTCTTTTGTAGAACGTTTCCTTCTCATAAAATTGTATTGATTCTTTACACCTTTACACTTAATTACATCAAAATGAACATTAAAAATCAACGAGCAATTTTATGTAAATTGACTTGGAAATTTTATTCTAATTTTATAGACCTTAAAATATTTGATCAATTTGAATAAGAATATTTTCATTAAATCTTTTTAAGTTAATTGAAAATCATTTCGAAAAATTTATATATATTTATAGAATTTTCTACAAAATAATATTTCGTAATTTATTTTAGTATTTGATAAAGAATAGAAAAAAAAACAACAGAAATATAGGACAATAATTAATTTACAATTTACTTCAATTATATCTTAATATTGAATTGTTCAAAAAGTCATTGCGTCATTTATCACGACAGGTTAGGGGATTGGTCGAATCCAATCCGTGTTTAATCTCACAAGAGATTACTCGGAATCTTAAGATAAGTCCAACATTAAAAACCGTCAAATACACCATGTTTACACTAGAAACAAAAAAATTCCAATAAATATAGGATAGGATCGGTTCGATCTTCATTTGTAGATTAAAATGGTTCAACCGCTTCGTTATGCGCATAAACGTACTGACAGAAACGTCCAGAATTGAAAAATCATAAAACTGTTTATCTTATTTATCTCGGATTTCGCTCTAATACTAAAGACAGACATAGGGTATTCATGTGATCGTTTAAGGATACCATATGTGCATCGTAGAATACTAACTTTATACCATTTCAAGTACGAAAGCATGAATATGGTATTGAAATTCGAAAATGTGCCTGGTTTTCCCTTTTTTGACTTACTTTTTTCGACCACTGTGATATATTTTTTACTGATTGTCGCTCTTTTTTTATTGAGGTGGAAAATAGCGAATCGAATTTTGTAGGTAAGCTGAACATGCGTCAATACATGTTTACACTTTGTTTGGAAAATATTATTTTCAAAAAATTGAAAAAGTAATTAAAATATGCAAAATTTTTTGACTGGATGAAACCTCAAAATTTATAGATGTTTGGAGGAATCATATAGAGATAAAAGAGAAATTCCCATATTCTCGCCGAAATAGCAGAATTTCAAATATCAGACAAATACTATGTTTAATATATGCCTTTTTATATCATGGTACAAAATAATACTTTAGTATCGATACTAAGGTGTGAATACCCTATCTGTGTCTTTAGTATAAGTGTACGCCTCTAGTATAGGCTATAATAGGGCTTCTAAAATTAAAAAAAGAAAAATATGTGAAAATGTTATTGGCCCCTTAATATCTAAGCTCCAAATTTCTCTCTATAATATAATTTTACTATCTACCGCTAGATGAGTTGTGCTTTGATGTTTTGAAAAAGTAAGGTTTTACTATTTAGAGAGAAACCTATAACATAACCTAATTTTTATACAGAATGCACACTATGAACAATATTTTTTTTCATTATTAATTACAAAATGAATAAAATCTTTTGATTTTTATTCAAATACACACAATAAACATCATTTACAAGAAAATAATAAATTGTTAAAATTCAATCGCTATATTTCCCTGGTTTTTAGTTTTTATCCTGCCACTAAGCCAAAAAAAATTCTTTTTAAATAATTGTTTTTGAATGTGTGTACTTTTTAATTATTCTTAAGATATTAATTATTTTTTATTTAAATTTTTTTTCTATTTTCCATATTTTAAAAATTACACCTAAAATTTGATTGTGTAAACGTAAATATATTTCAATTTCCAATTTTAATTATTTTCTAAAAATTTGTTTTGAATCAAAATTTATATTTTTTATCCGTGAGAATTATTAACAGCTAAAAAAAAAAAAAAAGTAATTTTGTTTGTTAATCTTTGTTTTTGTCTTTAATTAAAAATATATAAAACAAAATATTGCTTTGCCTGGCGTACAAAAATTCCCTGTATTTTTAAATAATTATAATTAAATGAACTTTTAATAAAAAAAAAAAATAATAATTAAAGAAAAAAAGAAATGCTTTAAACAAAAAAATCATAATAAATACTTAAAACAATAAAAAATATTTAAAAAAAAAAAAAAGGATTTAATTAGAAAAAGAAGAGCATTTTGCATTTGTACACGTTTTTGATTTCTTATTTATTTATTTCTTTTTTTTTAATATTATGAGTTAATTATAAATTTAGGTTAAGTGGATGATTTCTTGTGGATGCATGAGGAGAATTTCTATAAATAGTTCCTATTTGAATATACATATTCTTAATTATATAATTATTTTGCTTTATGTCAAAGGATTACATTTTAAATATGTGTGAACAATTCCTTTTTATTATTCTTTAAACTTTGAAAAAGAACACGTATGAATATAATGGGTTTTCATTTTGTGATTCATTAAATGAGGTGTTACAACTCAGGTTATTAATTGGGATTTATTATAATTACGTTTTTTTTTTAGAATTAATTCAGTGTAATGCAATTTTAGAATCGACTAGCAAAGTCAGTAGAGTTAGTTGGATTGCTCGAAAGGTTATTTTCAAAAATATTTCTAACATTATATCTTTTAGACAAGTGTAACTGGAATTATGTTCAGCAAGTACATGATGTTATCTTCACGATAATTCTTCTTTTATTTGCAAACCAATGTTATAGCTGGATGAACATTTTCAATCCATCCGTTTTTTAAATTTATATCTTGTCCATACTCTGAAAAAAAAGGAATAAATAGAAGTCGACTAGTTGTTGCTATTGGAATTAAATTATATCACCTATAAAATTATGAATTGGATACAGTTAGAATAAATACAACCCGAACCAGAAACGCGTCCTAAAAATTTAGCTCTTTAAAATTATAGAACGAATCACAATATTAAGTACTGATTTTTCAGATTATCAATAAACAGAATATTTTCGCAATTTTCTTAAGTTTTTACGTTATCCAAAAGAAGACACAGGATAGAAGAAAATTAATTAGTTAATTTAGTTAATGAAGCCCAAAAGAACATAAGTCTTTTAATAATTTCAAACTACGCCTAATAATATGCAATTGTTACTCAACATGCTATTATGTCTAATGGTAGTCACACAATAGTAATATAGATAGTCAAGATAGTTTTACAATTGAAGTAACTAATTACTTTTGTAGATTAGTGTTAAATTTTCCATTCAAATTATTTAATTTTATTAAATATTTTTAATTTTTTTGTTTTTCGATAGAGCTAGCAGTAAAAATTAAGTCCACAAGAAATTTAAAGCTTTATTCTAAATTTATTCATAAAATCGAAAAATTTTAATAATTACTTTTTAGTTTTTCATTTTCTTATTAGAAAAAGAATGCATGTTTCTTTTCGAAACACAGCCAATCGTAAACTATTTCTCGTACTAACAATTTACTCATTTTAATTATTACACAATGTATCCGATAGAATATTATCATTCTTATTTCTTAACTACATTAAAATAATTAATATATTTATTTTATATTTTTTTTGCTCTTTAAATCCTTTATTTTTTTTATGATTTCCCTTCATTTTTTCTTTAAACTTCCAACATTCGAAAGGATTTTACTTCTATAAAACATTATTTTAACATTTATCTACATTTTATATACTATTTTAGTCGGAAGCATGTCATTTTAAGAAAATTTATACACTCTTTTTTTGTATCAAAGAAAAACAAATATAATAAAATAAAACAGTAATAACAAGTAAAAAAGAAATTCAATTTAAATTCCCCAAAAAAAAAAGAAATTCAATTTTCAAGTGTAGTTTGCTAAGAAATAAGCATTCATGTCTGTTTGTCTGTATTTAAAATACTCTTTTTTTTTCCTCTGAAAAGTAAAAGTCCTTCCGTTAGTACTAAATGAAATAGATTTCTACTTTCAATATTTGCATTTTTATGTTGTAAAATCGTTTTCTTCTGAAAAAGCGTACGAACTTTTGAAATAATAAGTTTTTCTCGTAAGGTAAAACACGGAAAAATGAAAATTTTGTGTGATAATGGTAAAAAGAAACTCGAGGTACAAAAAAGAAGAAAACTTGTAATACAAGATTTACATTGAAATCATGAAATTCTAACACTTTATATTTTTTTTAACGTTCTACGAAATTTTAAAAAAAAAAGTTTAAATAAATATTTGGAAAAAACGGACTTCCACGCAAAAAGTTGAGAACAATTTTACAACATTTTCAATCAAAATTTTTACTTTTTAATTTTTTAAATTAAAACTTTTTAATATTTTTTTCATTTTTAAATAAGTTGAATATGATTTTTCAAATGAATGTTCGCACATTTCTAGTCATCCTTTTCATTGTTATGTATTACTCTAAATTTATACAAAAATTGATTTGTAGAAATTCTTAATTAATTGTTAATTATAAAAATTAATATATTTTTTTTTTGTTTTCCCTATTTTTGTTTCCTTGTTTTTTTTTATTATAAAGGCAATCGAAGAACAGCTAGCGTTCGTTCAGTTGGTTACAGTGATTTATTCGTACTTAGTAAAAAGGATATGTGGGACGTACTTAAAGAATATCCAGCGGCGAGAGTGAAATTAGAATCGATTGCTGTTAAACGTTTAGAAAAATACAAAAAGGCACCATTAGAAAAAGGTAATTTCGATAAAATATAAGTTTGGAAATGCTTCGAAATAATAACAGTATAAAATCAAATTGATATACATATTGCTTACTTGAAATTATGAGATTTAATTTAATCCTTGCCTAAATGCTATATGAGAGTCGAATATCCCGATTTTTTAGTATTATCTAAATAATATCTCAGTGTGTGTTTGTTATCGTTAAAACATTTTTTAAATGCCCCTGAAAACATGCAATTTTAAATTTCATGATGTAAATTTATGGAAACATAATAGAATCTGAAAGTTTTTTGGTCCGAGACAGTGATCCTAGGAAATTTTCGTCTCTGCTATTAAAAAAGGGTAATTTTTTTGTATTGATTTTCTTAATCATTCTTTTGAAATTTTTTTCTTCTCATCCCTCCTTGGATGGAATACAAGTAACATGTTTTAATATCATTCATAAAAACAATTCAGTCGCTATCTATTTCCGCATTATATTTGACATTTTTTGAGACGTATAACCTGACATATTTACTATCGAAATGTTAATAGTTAACACCACCGTACTGCCATTTAGAAGCTGTTCTCATACGAATTCGAACATTATTTTAAAATCACATAATTTCAACACCGAAAAATTGGTTAAAATTTTCATTATTTAATAAAACTATGTTTCCAAATCAATGAAGCATTTTATTTTGCTTATTTTATAGTAGTAAATATTTCCATGACAATTTCTTTATTTTTATTGCATGAATAATTCAAATGCAGATATTTATTTTATTCGTTTTTATGTTATATATTTTTTTTATTTTATTTTATTTTATTTTTATGTTTCTGAAAGCAAAACACAATATCCGAAAAAATAAATCACTGCCCCCAACTTACACTCTTTTAATTCAAAAATAGTAAAATACTTTAATACAGTTGCAATGGGACGATGTCAATCAACACCCGGATTGGTTGAGAGTGAAGGTAGAACAGCCTTAGAGGATATGTGGTTACCACCAGCACCGGTTTCATCATATAATCAACCATTGGCTTATAGGTATAAATTGTTTTAAATTGATTTCATTTAATTACTGTTTTTATGTGTGTATTTTTATTTTTAATAATAACAATAATATCAATTAGTCGTGCACCTAGTCCTAGATCACAACATACTATAGCGGAACGTCCAAGGACTTCTGATTCACCAGGCTCTATGAGTCCAAGTGTACATAGTTCAGATGATCGACCAAGATCACGGGCCACATCACATCAATCTAGACCACAATCACAACCGAGTCGGGCTGGTAAATTTTTATATTTTTATACGAGTACATTTGATAATTGAAATTAATGAATATAATATTTAATTCGGAATTTTTTTTATTTTAGGTCAAACATGTGGTTCAATATCGCATATTGAATCATGTGGTGGTGGTGCGACACCATTACTTGGTTCACATGAAGCCTTAGAAGATGAAATAAAACGTTTACGTGAACGTTTACATACGGTTGAATCGGAAAATCAAGCATTAAATAATAAATTATCACAACAACAATGGGAATTAGAAAATCGTTTAGCTGAAATTGAAATGCAAATATGCGGTGCATCATCAGCATCTAGTTTAGATCCAGAACATGAAGCTGAAGAATTAGAACGTAATCGTGAAAGTATCATATAACACGGGAGCGAGCTGCCCAAACCGATCGGTATGATGTATATAACATGTATATCATGACATGAAACCATCGGATGTCAGTTTTATAAGAATATTTTAATAATAATAATCATCATCAATAATAATAATAATAATAATAATATATATAATGAAAAAGAAACTGTAATAATTTATAAAACCGACAGAAAATATCACTGGGCAGCTGTTTGTTTCGTAATGTAAATTTAAAACTTAAAAAAAATATATATAAATATTTAAATATTTTACTCAATTTTAAGAAAATTTTAATTTTGAAATTCTAATTATGTACGCTCTTAATTAATTTAGAACTGAAAAATTAGAGAAACGTAAAAAAAAACAAGCTAAATTTTATTAATAAAACAAAATTAATTATAAAACAAAAAATATATATATATATTTTCTTTTTCTTAGAAAAAAAAAGAAAACCAAAACGAAAATTTAAAATTCCATTTAGTTAGAAGAAAAATTAAAAAAAAAAAAACGAAAACAGATCAAAATTATTAAAAAATTAAATTTCTTATTAATAAAAAATCCAAAATTTCCTGTCTCAAATGGAAATGCAAATCAACGAATAATTTCAATCAAGAAAATTCTAAAGCAGAGAGTGTTGCTAAATACAATATTTTGTACTAGTAAGATAGCTTGTCCTAGGACGAGTGAGATGTAGCTATCATAAATTGACTACTATAGTACTAATTGCAATACTGGCAATTGGTTCTATGAGTAACAAAACCATATATTCACATACTATCTACAAGAGCGGTAGTATTAGCACTAAACTGACGTACTATATTATAATATGGATAATATCAGTGAATTCGACATTCTCGAGAGGTTCTCAGCCATCAGCTAACAAAGATTCATGTAGATAGTTAATAAAATATCATGGAAGTTAGAGCTTCAAGATAGTGTTTTGAAATTAATATTTTAAAATATAAAAATTCCGTTCTAAAACCGAAACCCAAATACGATGTGTCACGAAATAGTTAGCCAATACATTCTTCTACTACCAACACTATTAGATAATAACGAAAAACATGCTTAAAAATGTGAAAGAAGTTTTTAAGAATTTCATAAAGTTAAATTACCTCAAGCAAAATTTCTATTGAAATAACAAACAACATAATTTCTTTGGTCTGAATGTCTGTCCGATTTTTTTGTGCGCCTGAAAATATTCAGAATTTCTCGATCGATACTTAGCGGGTACGGCAATTGAAGTGTCAAATTGTAAAAACGCTGTATTTTTTTATTTATTGATCGATTTTATTAAAATTTGTGGAAATGATATTTTATAATGCATAGTTAATTTTACAATTACTCGAATGGCAGGTAACCGTCTTTTGCCTTAACCACCAGCTTCAGTCTCGTTTTAAAAGATGCACATGATGCTCGCACGATGTCTTGGCTTAAACGGTTCCATTTACGAGTCAAATTTTTTTCATCTTGTTTTCTTGTGACTCTCAAATGCTCAGAATTATCATCGGAACGTCTCTTTAACCAAACACGATCGTTTTGTTTCTTGAGAAATTGTTCAATGCAGAATGTTTTCTTATCCGAAAATACCAAATTTGGTAAATCACTACGAGCAAGCGAGCGTGCGAAGGAATTCCTTTGATTGTACAAAAAATAAGAGTGCGTCTTTTCACCAACAACTAATTTTTTCTACTGACAGACAATATGTCAAGCAACATTCATGCCAAATTTTAGAATTGCAAAATGTGCGATTAACATTTGACAGCCATTTGAATTATACGGACACTTCAATTTCTGGACACAGTATATATTTCGGAAAGCTTTTAATCCTGTCTTAAAATAATTCTTATTTACAATAATAACATTATATTTTAACATTAACTAAAACTCTCTCTGCAAAACAAAATTTCAGACTTCTATTTATATTTCTATATATCATCAAATTTAATCAAAATCAGAGCCATAAAAAACTTGAATAACTTAAATGTCATTAAAAAAAAAAATAAACTAAAAATTAGTTAGCATTCGTATTAAAAGCGAAGAAAACGAAAAAAATTGTAAAATATTAAATATTTGTAATAAAAAAAAAATAAATGGATTACTGAGAAATAAAAGCTTTAAATAAATATATTACTAAATAAAAATTTGAAAGTTAAAATTTTTGTAAATATTTAATAATAAAAACAAATTAAAATTCAAAAAATTAAAAAAAACAAATTGAAAAAAAAAAACAGATTTTATTCAAAATTCTATTAAATTACTTAAAACTAGAAAAGAAAAACAAAATTAAGAAATTCGTGGTTTCATACAATGAAAAAATATAATTATCAGAATTAAAGAAAAAGAATTTTTAATTTACAAATTATTTAGGATATTCATTCCAAAGCATATTCTTTCATTAATTTTTGGTTGTTTTCCGACTTATTCTCCAACCGTAGCGACTACGATATCTCGTCGTTACAGAATTGATTTTTGGCCTTACCTATGGTCTCAACTGAACTTATTTCAAGACTTATTTTCAGTCGGTCTGAAAGAGAGTCTTGTGGAGGCTGTAAAAATTCAGTTGAACATAAACTTGGACTTTTTTGAGGAAGACTTTTTCCCAGCCTTTTTTTAACATATTTAAATTAAAAATGGTTGCAATGAACCGAACGCATACGAATGTATGTAATTGCAAGAGGATTTTTCCAATATTATTTTTATTTCAAATATTTTTATTTCCTAGACATTTTGTTTAGAAGAAATTAATTTGGCACTTTTAAATTTATGCCAACCGCAATAAAATGTACATAATTTAGTGTATTTCATTTTTAAAAAATTTTGTTTAAAATTCATATCGTTTTATGACAAAAATATTAGACATATTCATAATGATATTTCATTGGGATAATTTTTGGAAAAAATCTTTTCTCCGTAATGCATTTTTCTAAGAAATTATCGCTTCCATTGACTGTTACAGTCTGACCCTGGTCGTTTTCAAAAAATGTAAGACTCAATGGTGCCGCCTAACCCTAATGCGCATCAAACAGTCACTTTTTGGTCATGTAATGATGTCTTGTGCATCTCATGAGGATTTTCATCTCCCCATGTGCGGCAATTTTGCTTATTAACACACCCAGAGGGGTGGAAATGTGCCTCATCCGAGAAGAAGATTTTCTTTCTGTAGAACAAGTGAACAATTTTAACGCGTTTAGCGGTGCTTAAGCGATCCATTTCGTAAATGTGTTGCTGCAAACTGACATTTGACTCTTTGAAAGCAAGTGCTTATTCACAACCGGTTGGTTTATAGTGATTTAGATTACGCTATATTAAAATTCTGATGGGAATTGATGCGGATGGAGAATACAGTCGTCAGTGTCTTTTCAGACATTAAATCTAATTTTATATTTAAGTTATTTGATTTTTGTACTTATTTTTTATAAAAAATTAAATTAAAAAAATCAAGCAAAGCTTTTTATTAAATGAAAAATGTTGACTTTCGTTTTTTAAACTTATTTAAAATGCTGAAAAAACCTTATATTTTAAGTAAATTTTTATTCCATGTTAAATTAAAAAATTGGCATAAAAAATGCGCTCATGATTAAAAAAAAAATTTGATGTAAATAATAATAATTATATAAAACGAAAAAAAATTTAATTTAAAAAAAAATTTTAAAATTAAAAAAACAAAAAAAAACTATTTGAAATTTGAGTAGTTAGAAATTTTAAATTAAATATTTTTAAATTGATTTTAAAACAGCAAAAAGCGATATTTGAAAGATAAAAAGTAGAAGAAAAAAATGTCTGTAATTATTAAAAATAAATAATTATAAAAAATTAAAAAAATTTGGCGAAAGGAAAGCCAAAAAAAAGCGAAATATTTTACCAAACTTTGAAATGTTATAATTTCATTAAAAATAAAAACAATATGATAACAAATCAATTCCAAATTTTCTAAGAAATCTTTTTCTAGCTGCACCAAATTAGATATTATTAATGACTGATTAAACGATCATGCAGCTATGTAAATACCATTAAATAGAATTACTTTCTCTATCTACATTTAATTAACTAATATTGGCCAAAAATAAAGTGAAGAAGAATTTTTAACGAAAATATTTGTTTAGAAGACAAATTTATGTAATTTGAATTTGTTTACCAGAATCTAGTTTATGGAAGGAAAGCCTAAACATTACTCCTTTATGTTAACACCAAAACCGTAAATATGTATATTTGATAAAACTAGAAGATACCAAAATTTCCGAATCAAAAACCTTTAAATACTATACGAATTTCATACTTAAGTTACTCACAAACTCAATGATTTTTAACTAAATATGAACATGATTTCAATTCAAATAGGCCGAAGCTAAATAAAAAGCTTGTGAAATATTAATGTGCAGATATATAAAATTGACTCGTTATGACGTCAAAATGACGATATTACAGAATTTCTCGTGAATTTGTAAACGAATAAAATGATTTTGGTTTGAATACGAGTATAGATTGAGTAGTGGAAAATTAAGGCATGGTTGATTAATTGGTTTCCGAAGTTGGTTTTAAACTGAATAATTAGTTTTTATTATAATAGCCAAGCGTAAAAATGTTTCCTGTAAAATTACCAATTTAGAAAGAGATGTAATAAAGGCTAATAAATACAGAATAGGAAATATTCTCTTAAAAATATTGCACTATATATCAAATACATTATTAATAAGAAAAAATGAATAAGTCGGAATATTTGATTATTCTAGAAACAACCAATATACCGAGATGACACCAAATTATATGTTGTTTTGACGTTTCCAGCAAATTCCGAAAATAAGTTTCTTGACTTTCATAGAAATACGTTTCCATGCATCTAGAAGAATATTCTGGAGTTTGAATGATGAGTATATAAGCTGGAAACATCGTAGGAATCAACACAGTTGAAATCAAACAGCGAAAGTGTTTACATCAGTGAAATATTAAAGTAATAAGTAATTAATAGTGTTTTCCATTATAAATGAATTGATCTTGTCTAAATTAATAATAATTGATAGACAAATATCTTTAAGACTGGTTGTTGGCGCAGATGTAATTGTAAATAAAGTTTCTAAACTAAATTCACATAAATAAAAAGTGTTATCATTCTATAACATTCGAACCAGAGGGGTAGCACGCAACAATATATATGGATATGTTAATATTTTATATTTAGTTTAAAAGTTATTCAAAATTTATTCATACTATCATAGGATTTCTATCTCCAAATTTATTCTGTTCTGCTATCTTAAGTAAACCAATTAATCAGTTTTTCTTTGAATAATTAAAATATTGAACAAATTTTGTTTACTTAATTAATCAATTAATCAAACCGTGCCCTAGTGGAAATGATTTTCATGTTCTGAATTCCGAGATGATTTTCTTCGCACTAGGAATAGTTATTAGAATTTCAATGTCCTACTGGAAATAAATCATCATATTATTGGTCCAAGATGCTGTACACTCCTTTAAAATTCCAACGAGAGAATAAACTATATTTATTTTTATTTTTAAAATTTAAATTACTCCTAAAATAATTGTATTAACTTATATAATTGTGTGTCATTCGAAATTATCATAAAATAAAATTAAAACAAGCTAAAAAATATAAAAAAATACAAAAGTAAAATCTAGAAATTTTGAGAATGGGACCAAAACATACTAAATTTAAAATAGACAAACCACAAAAAAACGAATTCAAAATAAAAATTTAACATTTCATTGTTTTTAAATTGATTAAATTAATTTAATTAGGGCAAAAACCTTACAAATTTGGCTAAATTTATTTAGTTCTTCAACAGAAATGAATTTTCGTTAAACTTTTATTTAGAAAATCAGTTAAAAACTTGTTAAAAAAAAACTTTCTAAAATATTTCCATTTCTCTTTATCTTTAAATTAATTTTAAAAATAAAGAATAAAATAAAAAATAAAATTCGTACAAATAAAATGTCCACACACAAAACCGAAAAGGATTTAAATCCCATTAAAACAATGCCAAATAATAATGAAATTTACCCGAATTTAATACCTAAATTTGAAAGGCCAAAATAAGATTAAAAATTAAATAAAATATTACTGTTCAAAAAATATAATTACAATCTCAAAAATGTACACAATAATTAATCATAATCATAATTAATTTTCTTTTTTTTTGTACTAAAATAAAATTAAATAAAACGAGCAAACCAAAAATTAAGAAAAAACCTAAATAAAAAAATAATTAAAGAGAAATATATAAAAAAAAATTAAAAAAAAATAAAAAATAATTAAAAAAATATTCTTAAATTTAGATAAAATCGAAAATAAAAAAGAAAAACTAAATAAAAACGATAAAAACAAATAATAATATTTAATATTAAAAGAAAAACCAAAAAAACACACACAATATTAGAATATATTTTATATTTTTTTAGATAGTATTTTCCGAAAATAAAATTAATATTAAATAAAACTTAATAAAAAAAAAAAATGTGAAAAAAATTATTGTAATTTAAAAAAGAAAATGGAAGTGTACAGTTTTAAAACTTAAAAAAAATATATAAAAATTAGTTACAAGAAGAAAAGAATTGTCTAAAAAATTAAATAAAATAGAATATTTCAAATTTTTTTTGCTATAAAATTCATTAAAAACTAATACAAAAAAAAATTGTAGATAATTTAATTAAAACTAAAATTAAAATGCAAAAAAAAAATTAAATAAAATAAAAAATTTTATAAAAAAAAAAAAACGATTAAAAATGTCAACGGGTATGAAAAATATTATTTAAAAAAATTACGACTTTTTAAAAACATAATAAAAAGAAAAGAATTAGTGTTAAAAACTAAAAATAAAACTCGTATTGTGACAAAATAATATTGTAATTGAAAAAAATAAAATTTTATTAATTGAAAACTAATTTAAAACCAAAAGAAGAAAATTAAAGTTTTAGTTGGAAGACAAAATTGCACAAAAATGGGAAAACTTAATTCTCAAAATAACTGGAAAAAGTGAAATAATATAAATAAATTTAAAAAAACCAAAAATATTGAGATTAAATTATAAAAAAGAAAAAAATTTTATATTTAACTAAAATAGTGAAATTAATTTAGACATCACGTGACTAAAAAATATTAAATATAAAAATTATTTGGGTTTTTTATTTAAATAAAGAAATCAATTTTAAAATATTGAAATAGTTTTAAAAATAGACCTTTTTTTATGGGTTTTCTAAATTTTTCTCTTCAGTCCTATGCCATAGCTTTGATAAATTTAAAATTGGTTGTGAAAACAATATATTAAATTTTGATCGAACTATGGAATTTTGAGACACCCTTTATTATCAACCCGTAAATGCGAAGCAAAGTGTAAATATTTATAAAGTTCGGAAGCTTTCTATCCAGGATACATGTGTAATCCATATACAAAATAATTAAACTTTAATATTTAATTATTTTCACGATGAAGGTTTGTCACGTATTTTCGTCCCATAAGAGCATTTTTAACAAATTTTCCATAAACAGAAAGACTTGAGGACACCCAAATCAAACTGGTCCATTACATTCAAATTCAATATGCGTATTTGAGTGAAATGTTATGTGAGGCTACTGGCAAACTTTTGAACTAGTATCCTACACGAAGAAACTGAACTAAGTTTATTTAGGGCTAAATCACGACATACATTCCCTCAAAAATATATCTGGAATTGCTCACTTAAAAAGTCCGCGTTATAAGTCTGAAAAAATGTATTTTGCAGTTAAGTTGGTATAACCAATGTACCTAATTGTCCCGCAAAAATTTGGCGTGATCTGTCAACCAGTTTCTTTGTGTTACGAAGCGTTTAGGAGAGAATGTTCACCGGAAAATTCCAAATTTATGGAAGGACAATTCTTAGATTTTGCACTGATAATGCGCCGTCCCACATATCGATTAGTTGTACGCCAATTTTTGACTAAAACTCAACAAATGTCATTAATCAAACAACGTTTTCGTCAGATAAGGCTCCTTGTGATTTTTCCTATTTCATCAGTTAAAATAACGACCTCTTGGAACATGTTTTGAGTCCATTGAAGCCATATAGCAAAATTAGCCGAAGTTTCTGGAGTCTATACCGGAAAATGCCTATAAGAAGTTTTTCGACGACTGGATTAATCATTAGCATATGTGTATAGCATCAAGTAGGACTATTTTCAAGGAGGCAAAATAAATTCTGACAATTAATTGAACATATTGTGTTTTATTGACAAACTCCGTAGACTTTTTTGAGGGAATGTTTACCAATTATGATTTGTTTCTGCTTTTGTAATAAAAACTAAAGTTTCCTTTTTTAATTTTAAAAACTTTTCATTATAAAAAATCCAAGTAATTTGAATAGTAATTAGAATAAAAAAAAAATAAATAAATAAATAAGAATATAAAATAACGGAAATTCAAATCAAACTGCCAATATTTACTACTTAATTAAATTTGATAAAACAAAAATATATATAAACAAAAAAAAAAAGAAAATTTTAATTGAATAAATTAATAGCAAAAAAAAAAGAAATTAATTAAAATAAAATATAAATAAAAAAATTTATTAAAAATAGGTACTTCGTCTTGTAATATAAAACAGTCAAAAAAAAAACTAAATTCAGCCAAAAAATTTTAAAAACTTTGTTTTTATTTTTTAAATAGTTTAAAAGAAAAGTTTTTTTTTCTGCTTTTAATTTAAAGAAAATCCTTTTGTTTTTGTAAATTATTAAAAATTAATTAAAAAAAGAAAAGAAACTATTTCTGTTTAAATTTATTGAAAAAAGGAAAACATAAAAATTTGTTAATGTGTAATTTTTGTTTCGTAATTATTTTTAAGAAAAGATTTGCAAAATGTTGAAATTATTAAATTGATCGCATTATTAAAATTTTATTAATTATTATTAATTTTTGTAATTATTATAAAGTGAAGAAAAAAAAAGGTAAATAAATAAAAAATAAATAAAAATTGAAAGAAAATATTGTAATTGAAAATAATTATGTTTGTTAAAATATGGGCAAAAAAAAAAGAAAAATACGAACGGAAAAACTATGCAAAGAAATTTCAAAAAAATTCAAATTCATTGTAATTTCTATGAAATATTAAAAAAAAAAAATGGCTACTGAATTTATTTAAGAGTTTTATTTAAACGTCGAGTACCTCAATGTACTTGGTAGTACCATCTAAACATTCCAATTTACCTAAAGGCCAATCTCTACACAGCCGATATCCTATTCTATTATGCAAAGTTTGGTTAAACAGAAAGGGAGAAACAATTATCCTACTAATTTTGTCGGCTTCTGCATTTCTGAATTCCTCATCTGATTTACGATCTGCAGATGATTCCCCTCAAAAGCAGATAGACATGTTTATCTGATTTATATTGCACTTCATCTCCATTTGCATACTCTCACAATAATCACACACGATATCGTCGCACACTACCAATTTTTCAAAATTTTGTGGGGAGACTCAGATGTTTTTATTCGATCAATCCTAGCGAAAATTGCAAAAATCCTTCTCTTTCTAGTTTTCTGATTTTTCTCGTCAGAATATGATGTCGGCTGTGTGGAGATTGGCTTTAAGTCGTCATCTGCAAAGCATCCCCAGAAATGTATACTGTCCACAATTCAAAGCCTTTTTGCGGCAAACGAAGAATACATTTTCCAATAAGACTGTAAGCCTTGCCAAACTCCAAAAAGAGTAAGTATCCAACTATTGTTTAAATATTTTGAAAATTTGATCCATTTTTGATCTTTCCCAATTTTTTGGAATTTCTAAAAAAAAAAATGTCTACCTCAGATGAGACAATATTTTATAGAAAACGAAATTTTTGAGTTGGATTCGCCCGGAAACAGCCCGAATCTTAATCCAATAGAAAATCTTTGGCAACTGGTTAAGGTTAAAATTGCTAAGACACGATCTTCCACTAAAGAAGAATTGAAGGAGATGGTTGAAAAAGTATGGGAAACTGAAATTTCCGATGATGATTTGAAGACGATGGTAGAATCAATGCCAGAAAGATTGAAAGCTGTAATAAGGGCAAAAATAGGGCACATAAATTATTAATGTTTTTAGTTTATTTTTTTTTTTTAAATCAATGTTAAATAATCCTGGTTTGAATTGTTTTTTTTCCATTATGTCATATGGTAAGAATTCAAAAAATACACAAGAAATCGAGTAATTTCCGTTTATCAGGTAAAAGGTACTCCGTCAAAATTTTTTATTTTTAATAATATTATTTAAATTACACATAACATACTCGTGTAGAACTACATCCGGTACATTTTATATGTGTATCGCAGTTCTACATTAAACACTGATTTGAATAGTTAATTATTTGGGCTAACTAGCCTGGCGCCCTTACAAACGATGAGGTTCGAATGCTCACATGAGACTGCTCTCCACTACATATTCGGCCCCCGTTATCACCAGAGCTAGCTGCCCCCTCTTCTTTTAGAGGCAGAACATACCTGCGACCATGGCTATATGTATGAGAAGGGATTTTATCTTATGTCATATAACCGAACAGGATCTTATCGTTCTACACTTGAGAATGATGTCAGAATAAAAAATCTATCATATTTTATGGTAAAGCTAAAAAAAAACACAAGCTAAAGTTAAAGAAATATCCAAAAATTGCTTGTTTCGATTCAACTAGTCAGGGGTGTAAAGTTGAGTTCAGATGTCATAATTAAAATCCACATGACTTTTATTTTTCTTCCATAATATTTCTGGGTGTGTTCCTTAACTCATCATTATAATAAAGCAAACATAAAACTAAATAACTTTACAATATATTCGCTTATGTTTTTAATCTCGTCATACACGGTTAAGCATATAAATTTAAGCATATCGATTTTAGCAATAAAAATCATTTTATGTGGGAAAACCTGTAATATAAACCGTAAATTATTCTATTTTTAGTTATTTGAATTTTTGGTAAAATGGAATTTTAGCAAATTTTTCAAAATTCTTATGAAAACAAGAACACTATTCGAATGAGTTCAGTGTAACCATTCTAGAAGAACATCTAGAAGACAATTGTGTAACTAATTGAATTATTTTCCTACCATTTTCTGTATTTGGAAAAGTATTATTTCATGTTTCTGGAGTATTGGCAATTTTAAATACTATAAAAGGTGGTTGCTAATGGCTATACCCAGCGGTAAATGTGACAGGCAATTCCTTGTAATACATCTAGAGTTAATAAAATAGCAGATCTTATTTCAAATATACACAAAAATACAAACAAGCCCATTCAAAAAAATATAGTAACATTAAATTTATGGGACTCGTAGTTAACAAATCTATAGTGCCACTATCCTTAAACCAATTTAACTGAAATTTGCCATAGTATCGTCTATTCATGTAATCGACCGATGTAAGTAATTTAAATAAAATTGCTACACAAATTTTCAAATTATGGTAAGTCCGAAAAACCATAAGGCAAAACTTTACGTTCATCCTGATTTTTCATTAATATCTTCGCTCCCCGTCGGTCAATTTTGCTGAAATGCAATACCCAACCAAGTTAAGGAATAACTAACTCACATTGTAAATTTCTTCAAAATCGGATAACGCATTTTTGAGTTATCTTGTACAGGGACTGACGGACGGTCGGACATGCATGCATAAATCGATATAACTTTTGATTTCCTACACAACCATACCTTTGAAATCTTTCTACGATGATTATTTCGATGTATTACAAATGTACTGAAAAAGTTAATATACCCTCTGGCATTATCTACCATAGGGCATAAAAATGTGCGGCATGGAGAGCCCGGGATTGTTGAAGTTGTGTGAAGCTATGGAAATGGAAGCCTCCCACGAAAGTGGGAGCGAATGCAGTTCCTACTCTTTAAAAGAGTGTTCCATAAACTATAAATGTTTATTTTATTTTTAAGCACGATCGTTTTAAACTTTTCACATAGTTCTGAAAACATTGAAAGTACAGGTATAAAAGCTGTCATCGCAAATTAAAAATATTGAAACTTGGTAATAATTGATTTTTTAAATAGTTATTCACTTTCTCGTTACGCATATATGAAAATGAATAAAGAAAAAAAAAATAGCATTCAATATTGAGAAATATATAAACTTTCTGTCAATACTATTGACTTTCATTCAATTCATAAATGCAATTATTTCCAGAGTACCGGTAAATAGAAACCGCTAAATAAAAGACCATATAGTATGCGGTTATTTCTCTCTTTTCTTAACTGTACCAATGTTAAGTCATAAACCAATTTATGCTAATAAAATGAATGAAAAACTTGAAGAGTGTGTTAATTTAGTACTTTTATATACGTTATGTTAATTTTAGATAATATTTCTTCATACAATCTATTTTATATTAATGTATTTAAAAACTCAGTTATTGTAGTACATATTTATGTATAACATCCGCAAATAAAGAACACTTATTGCAGCATAATAAAACAGATTCTGTCTTGCTCTTCGTAATTACAATACAATTTTCTATTTTAATTGAAGCATTTTTTTTTGTTTTACTTATACTAACTAGTTTAAAAAAGCTATTTTTGTTCGTTTACCCTAAGGTAGAAGCTACCAGAAAGTACATATATTAGCTTTGCAACGCATAGAAATAATAAACGCCGGTCGAAGGTATTTCAGCGCCGGGTGCAAATTAGGTAAATGGCGCCTTCAATACTAAAAATATTGTATAAAAGGTCAAGGAAAATGTTCGTGATAATCAAAGAAAAAATGTAGTACCTTTTCTAATTTGCCACAAAGTGTAATACGAACCAAAATGAAAAACCTCGCGATACTAAATAATAGAACGCTCAAATTTGGTGCCTTCCTAAATTTAGCGCTGGGTGCGGCGGCTCCATTGCACCATTGGTTGGACCGGTCCTGAGTAATCTTCAGAGAATAGTGTGAAACCAGAACTACTGGTGTAGAAAATCGAAAGTTGCCTCACCCTATATATGTCCGAACGTTCTTTCGTCTGTCTACACGGTAGGACAAAAATGGGTTGACTAAATTTTATGAAATTTACTATATATATTGACTATTTCTTAGTTGAGCTTGATATCATATTTCAATAAAATCTGCCTAGCAAAGTTATAAACCGAAAAGATTTCTCTTTTTTATTAGCTTTCTGGATTTAATAGGAAAATTCATATATCAAATTCACTTAAAATAAATACATACGTTGGCTATATAAATAGACTCTGAGACTCTGTTGAATTTCGCCAAAGTCATCCAGTGTAGAAAGAAATAGTTGTAGAGGCAAATTGGCCTGTAGAACATAGAGTTTTTTTGTTTTGTTTTTCAGATGTAGTTCGCAAACTGCTATGCTGATTTGAGAAAAACTACAGAATAGATTTATCCTATTGGGGCCTAGATTACTTCTAAATTAGAGCAAATTCGAAGGTGGGACAGCGAAGGTTATAAACAAAAAACATTAAAATATTTTGATTTTGGTTACTTTTCTGGACTTTAGATTTTTTAACTACGAATTCCATTTCTACCAAAAGATATCAGTAAATTGGTTATATACCGATTTTAAATTTCTATATTATTTAAGAAAATATGTGGTTTATATTTTTCACCCACATTCATAATTTCGAATTTTTTTTTATTAGATCGCGGCGTTTTTTTTCCATTTTCTTGCTTTTCTTATTGACCAAAAACGGTGGAAAAAAATACACAATACTCTCATACATGTATCGTATCAGGTAAAATATAGTTTTTTACTTTTTTACTTAAAAAAAGAGTTAAGCTCGCGATGTTGTTTTTAAACCTACACACAAGAACGAATACATATTTAAATGATGCCGTCATTACCAGTAATAAAAAGTATACCATCACCACATTTTCAAATATTATTTACTTTTAAAGCTTCATTCACGCCCGGTTTTTCATATTCGAATTGGTAACCAGTTACCTTTAGTTACGTCTAAGAAGTTGCACAGGTGAGACGGAATCTTATATAATAGAAATATATATAGGAACTCGAAAATTCTCGATTAAGAAGTAATTTATCTTTTTAAGAATTTTGAAAAAAATAAAAAAAAATAGAATTTTTAATAGTGTTTTTAAGAATAAAGTGTTTTTTTTTTAAACCACGCAATCAAATGGAATATTGTGAAAAACAAGTGCTTTATTAAAACTTAGATGGTGTAAGCGTATTTACGCATGATCTATATTTACTTAAGCTGTTTTAGCTTTTGTTAACTTTATAAAATAAAAAAAAAAATATTTAAAAAATTCTCAGGTGATTTGAAATATCAATAGTGAACACGATTAAATTATAAAAAATAATAAAAAAAATTTCCCATATTTAATTTTTATCATAATTTTCACATACAACGAAAAAAACCACCAATTTTTTGCTTTTTAAGCAAAAAACTTAAATTGTGACTAAAAATAATTCGTATATAGAATTTTTTGTTTGTACAAAAAACAACTTATATAATCATTAAATTATAAAAAAAAAAGCTTTTCTTAAATGAAATAAATAAGAAATCATGTTTGGGTGTACGAAAGATTTAAGGCGGTGGTAAACGCGAAACTTGATTTCTTCGTGGTTTTTGCTATTTTTAATATTAAAAATTTTTTTTTTGTTTTTCTTTTTAATAACAATAACAACAAAATTTATTCATAATAATCGAATTTCTAGTTTTGATATATTTTTTTTTTGTCGATCAATTTTACCAATTATGATTATTTTGCGCGCCATAGTTCAAATTCTTATTTATTTTTAAATATATTTAAAGAAAAAAGCCTACATAAAAATATTTAAATATTATTATTGAAGGCAATAAAAAGAAAAAACATGAATATAAATGTGGGCTTTTAATGAGATTTTGTATGACATCTGGGCTATGGATTATGTTCTTATAATTTTCGAACATAAAATATCGCGAAATTTTTATATTCATTAAGAAATTTTTAATGATCTTAAAAATTCTGTAATTATAAATTTACACTCGAAAATATAGGATTCCAAGGATATATATCTATCCATGTTTGTTAAAAGTTCAATCTAAAAATTGCCTCAAGGTGATTCTGACTGACATGTCCGTCCGTTTTAATCGCCTTCCATTTGACTGATTCGAATGAAATTTGGAATATAGATTTTCAATATAAATACGAAGTTTAATGTTGAATTTTAGCAAAATCAGTTCAAAGAATATGAATGTATAAAAAGAAATTTTACACTATACTGAAAGAAAAGCTGAGAAATCGACCAGTTGTCGTCGCTACTAAAAAGTGGTTCCGGGACCTATATATATAATATTGTTGTACATCTTGGAAACTGTTACGAAATTTTACCCCACGACGCCATTGGACTTATTTCAAGACATAATTTCAGTCGTACTGACAAAAAAGTCCAAATTTTCGAGTCTCCATTAGACTTTTTCTCAGTTCGACTGAAATTATGTCTTGAAATAAGTCAAATGGAGGCGTGTGGTTAGATAGTAGTTCCATGTATTTAATAATCAAAACTCTGAAACTGGGTATTTTGGACTAAAATTTTATCAATCTTAGAAAAATCATTCATTACGTTTAGTTCTATAAAAATATGTTTTAGATTCCGAATATTTTCTTTGAGTGTAGATTTTGTTTTTTTCGATTGAAAAGAAGTTATGACAATATTTTAAAAAAAATTGTCTATAAGTCAATTTTAATATTCTACAAACTTTTCTTTAGTCTAGACACTTTTAATTATTAAAGAATTTCTCATTAAATATGAGAAAAATTCTCATTTGAAAACAATGAAAATACAAATTAGTATTCTCTTTTATTTTTTCTGTTGATTTAAAACACAATTTATTTCATATTTTTGATAGTTTCAGTACATTCAGTTCAATTAAATAACGGTCTTAAAAGATCTTAACTACTTGAGATTTTATATCTAAAATGCCTTTAATAAATTAAAATTTAATAATTTCACACAGAACAAATTTTTATTCAAATAAAACTTTCTCAAAGTTGAAGGGAAACTTTCGAATTCACCTAGTCAAAGGCTTATCTGTAATACATTGTTTACTTTAGAGTTCACAGTGTAGTCTGGGCTAGATTAAGAAGATTAAGATTAAGTTTTAGCGAGTTCCTGTACTGCGACTTTTAAGATCTATAGTTGCCCCTCTACTTTAGTGTCGTAGTTAGGTTAACTTCTCATTGTAGATCATTTCCTTCAAGCCTATTTCTCCGAGGAATTTTAGTATGCGGAGTAGGTCAAGAGATTATATCTTAATTGGAGAGAAGCAGTATGCCCCCAAGTGTTTCCTCCTCCTGCGGAATAGTGCTTCACAGTTGGAGAGAATATGCATTGGGGTCTCTTCGTCCCCTTCGAAGAATCTGTAGGTGCTATCTAGTTTAAGTCCTAGTTTTGTAAGATGTGCTTTGAGTCTGCAGTGTCCTGCAGTGTAGTGCTTATAGAAGCTTTGAATCTCTTGGAGTTGTACTCCTCGAGGAGATTTTTGACCTGCCTTAGTTCTGATTGAATTTCCCAGTGTTTGGCTTTTTCTGGCGCCTCTTCTTTCGTCTGGGCTAAGAATAATAGTATATGCACTGAAAAAAAAAATACTTTCAATTTATATTTGGACGATTCTCGAGCATAACATACTTTAAATCTTTAAATATATGCTATTCTCGAGGGTAATATACTAAATCTTTTTGACTACAAGTATATTAATAGTTGAAATTTTTCAATAGGAAATATGCCAAATATCAAGCTTGAATAGATGAAAACTATATTAAGCTACCATAAAATAGTATACACAAGTCCACTTATGGACGAGTAGCTTTTCCGGAATTGGAAATCAGAAAATTTCTTGTTTTTATTTCCGGAAAATTTCGAAGCAACTAACAATGTAAACATATTAATAATATGGTCAATTAAACTGATTAAAACATCGTATTGAATACAAATTTTAAAAAATCTATAGGATTAGAATTAAAGCATGTTATTTTGCCAATTGAATAAGATACCAACTTAATAGTAGAAAGTGTGCTTAATAACAGATATCTAAATAAAAAAAAAACTGTAGAAAGAAATTAAACGTTACGTAACGAATAACTAATTATATACTTAAATGCATATAAAATTTTTCACTATTTTTCTAGATATAGTAGTTTAGCGAAAAAGTACTGTTGGAAGAAAAAGATTTCCAACTTACAGTAATAGCATAACATGTCTAGCTATTGGTACAAACATATAAAACCAGAAGTCCACTTTTTTGCTGTCGTAGCAAACAAACCTTTTTAAAAATTGCGTGAAAAATCATACATACTTCTATGTGTGTAATTTGGAAATAGAAAACTAGAAGTCAAAATTGTGTCAGTTGGCACAGTGAGTTCTAATTCTGCGGGAACTGTGCTATTATTTTCTTTTTTTTTCATGTTAACAAATTTTTCATATACTCAAATCGTGCCTGTTTCTATTTAATAAAGTCCGGTTAAAGACCTTTTTTCACTTTCCATAAACAAGACTTTAAAGACCATTAAAAAAGTGACCATTCAAATGAAGTCACGTATTTTTCGTTTTTAAATGATTTCTTTGAAATTTAATATTTGCTTTTTAAGCAAATATTATCAGATAATATTTGCTAAGTTTCTTTTTTCTTGAATTTCTAGAATTTGCTGAACATTAATTTTTTATTTTCTTTCATAAATCAGAAATAATGTTGCGTTTTTAAGAGTACAGAATTTCATATAAACGAAAATAATAAAAAATGAATAAAATAAAATTAAATGTTGTGACTAAAATTATTTTAATTTTCCTGTAAAATTGTGCAACTAAAACAAGTACACGTCATCATATAAAAGTATTTTTCATTTCAATTACAATCCAATTTAATTTTTTTAAAAATTAACAAGAATTCGGGGCTTATTCTCGTACACAAATTTCGTGGGGTTAGAATTCTTTAAAATTTTGTGATCAGGAACTCATTGGTCTGTAAAAGAAAGTCGTCAAATAACTTAACATATGCATGTACAAAGTCTGTAGAGTACATTCAGTCTAATTAGTACCATGAATTGTTAAATAAAATACAAAGTCACACGATAGCATACACACGATCGATATGTGCGACGGCGAATTATGGTGGTACAAAATCCAAGAATTGTCCTTTCACAAATCTAGAATTTTCTGGCAAACATTCTCTCTCAAACACTTCATAACACCTGACTGTTTACCCCTCCGGAAGTTATTTCGCGTGGATAACACCGAGGTAGTCAAACAAAACAGTCAACATGACTTTGATTTGCGAGCAATTTTCACGTGGTTTTCTCGGCCTTCTTTAAATGCTTTGTACCCACTTGTATGCTCGTCTTCTCACAGTAGACCTTTTCCAACATTTTCAATAATCTAGCACAAAATGCGTATTTCGCTGTCCACACAAAATTTGAGGAGCACACTTGAAGTCAACTAACAAAACCAACATCTGTAAATAAACCGATTAACAGATTTCACCAAACCTTTATGTGACAATTAGCACATTGATACTAACTTAATGGCAAAATATATTTTTTCATACCTTTTACCGGTGTTTTTTAAATGAAAACTCCCGCTACTTATTAGACGGAATTTATCTCATGGGCTTATCAAAATTTCTTTACAAATTTGGCTTCTAGAAATGGTCAATGATTAAATGAAAATTCTTCTAAACATCAGAGATACTCAATAATGCAGAATAGCATAGGACACAGTCGAAATGGAGTAGTTATAATCTACATATATCAAATGTGCTGCTTGAGTAGTAATCATAAAACTTTTACCGACATCGTTAAATAAAATTATCGCTACTGTTAGAGGATAGGCCCGTTAATTAAGAATTTTATTTATTTTAATAATTCCTTAAAAAAATTTTAAAAATTTCCTCAGGTAACTTTTGGTATAACAAATTTGTTTTGCTAAATAATTTACATTAACATACATATAGTACTTTTTTTCATGTTTCTGAGAAATTGATTCATTTTGAAAATAAAAACAAAAATTGTCATTACTCAAACAATTTCATTGAATCAATAATGAATTTCACAAATTCCATATTCGTATAAAGTATTTGATTGCTTTTAGAAACATCTAGCTCACCTCGTCATTTGCTATTTACAAAACCAAACGTGGTTGTAAATATCTCCCATTGACATCATTTTTTCGCCTACAATATTGTTTTAAGAACATATAAGATTTTTACATGTTTGAGTCAGATGGAGGTATTGAAAAAGTAAGTACATAATTCCGATGAGATACATATTCATTAGATGAATCGGAAGTCTATCTAACACCTGTACTAACTTTACTAGCTAGGAATTTAAATAGCAAAATTATATATACCGGGTCCGGCAATTGAAGTGTCAAATTGTAGAAACTCTGTCATTTTTTTGTTTCTTGGTTGGTTTTCTTAAAATTTGTGGAAATGATAGTTTATAATACATAGTTCATTTTACAATCAATCGAATGGTATGTAACCGCCTTTTGCCTTAACCACCAGCTTCAATCTCTTTTTAAACGATGCACACCTTGCTGGCACGATGTCTTGACTCAAACGGTTCCATTTACGAATCAAATCTTTTCATTTTGTTTTTTTGTGACTCTCAAATGCTCAGAATTATCATCGGAACGTCTCTTTAACCAAACACGATCGTTTTGTTTGTTGAGAAATGGTTCAATGCTTTCTCATCCGAAAATACCAAATTTGGTAAATCACCACGAGCGAGCGTATGAAGTAATTCTTTTGATGATACAAAAAATAAGAGCGCGTCTTTTCACCAACAATTAATTTTTACTACTGACAGACAATATGTCAAGCAATATTCGTGTCAAATTTTAGTATTGCAAGATGTGCGGTTTACATTTGACAGCGATTTGAAGTAGATGGACCCGGTATACAAGAAAGAAAATAATAATTTAGCAATGCAACCATGCGCAAACAACCTTCATTTAAATTACTATTATTATTATTATTATTATTATTATAAAGTGAAATTATAGACGTTCTGATGAGCCGGGGCCGGCTAAAGTTGAATGCTAAATATTAAATGTTTTGTTTTATGAAATTTCGCACTGCAATGATTTCGCGACAGCAAGACCTTGGACTATGTCATAACTTGGAGCTTCAAATTTCTCTAAGCTATAATTATTTTAACTTGTTTCGTTATTTTTTTTGCTTTCGTGTATGACGCATTTTGATCCTCATATGACCATTATGGATACTTATTAGTATTCACTAAGCATAGAAATAATATAATCATTGTGAACGTCATGGCGTCTTTTTATAAAGTAATATATGACTTAAGAAAATCAAAGTTTTGTTGTTTTTTTTTTCTAAGCTTTAAAAATTAAGTAATTGCGTAATTTAAATGCATTTTTTTCTACTTTTAAAGATAAATTTGAAAAATATTTTTCAGGGGATTTTATAATTTTTGTAGAATTAAAATTTTTTGTTTAGTCTAAATTTTGATGTAGAATAAATAATGGAATTTATCTTTAATTATGTTATTTTGTAAATAAATAAAACGTGGTTTGTTTTATAAATATTTTTACAATTAACAATAGAATTGCCTTAATGTCTATTAAGTTGAATAATCCATTAAAATTAATGCTATTTCCCTTTTGAAAAATACGTACTGACTTGTTTTAGTGTAATCAGATGCGGTATGTTGAGGCCCATTAAATATTTATCTTTTTTAATGGAAAATAACTTAATTTAATATCAATCTTAAGTAAATGTTTTTTTTTTATTTAATCTTAAAATATGTTTAGATTTAACATGTTTGAGTTATTTTCGTTCAATCTATTTAGTGTAATTAAAGAAAATAACAAACTTAAGTTGAAAATCGTTGCGAGTCGAAATACCCAAGCAGCACATTTGACGTACAGAGAGAGATCTTAGCAACTACTATGCGATTAACTATTATGATAGAAACCTATTTCAAAAGAATTACTTTATAAATGTGCACTCATCCCTCGGCTTACATCGTACTTGGTTTCGCTTTTACAAAACTTAACGAATATCCGTTTTTTTCATAAAATCCTTGGTTTCATTTTAGACGGTTATTATTTTTGTTTTTTAACTCGATTTAGACGGTTTCCCGTGAACGTATAACCCGAGGAATGGAAGTAGACACAAAGTCTTTAGTTACTCTATCCAAATTGGAACTCAATTTTAGGCAATAGTTACTACGAATTATTTGTCATTGGCTTCCGAAGCTAAGAAGTTAATGTACATAATCACATGACTCCATACGACTTATTTCAAGACATATTTTCAGTCGGACTGAAAAAAAGTCTTGTGCAGACTCTAAAAATTGGACTAAATTGAACTAAAAAACTCTCTAGTTCTATAAAAATATGTGCTTACCGACCATTTTTCAATTTGCTTTGAGTTGAGGCATATAAAACAGTTTAATTCAAAAATATCTAAACAAAAAGTATTCAGAAACTTAAAATATAGCCAAAATAACTTTGTTTACACAAAAATTAATATTACGAAATATAGTTTCTTGTTTTGGAATTGTTTACATGAATATTGCAAATTGATTTAGCAAAAAAATTTACTAATAAAATAACTTATTTTATTAATAAAACTTCCATATTTCGAATTCAAAGAATATTTATAAACAAGACGATAATCTAGTTTAGATTATTAATACTTTGAATTTCATATTTAATAAACATTTAATTTAATTAAAAGACGTAAACTTATCCTAATATAGTTGATAATTAATATCTTAAATAATGTGCTATTTTCTGATCATCACAATGATTTCATATTTAGAAGATCAATGAACTACTTACATACGAAATGGGAACAAGAATATTATTAACATATATTTTTGCGCCAAATTTCACCAAAACCACGACAAAAAAAGTAGCATTCTAATTTATGTAAATATGTTATCATATTTGGATGCATTTATAATTTCTTAGAATTTAATATCTCGGTCATATAAGGTAACGAACAAAATTGCCAAAAAAAAAAGAAATGATTGTTTCTCGTATTTTCGTGTGAAAAATTAACCAAAAAAAAAAATATTATATTTTTATTGCGTTTCATATGAAATTGTTGGTTTCTTTCTTTTTTCTTAAACAATTTTTTTTTGTGTTTTCTCATACCTTTATTATGAAGTCATATTAACATTTTTTTTCTTCCATAACACAAAAAAAAACCAATTCAAACGATCTGTTCGTCGACAAAATCGATCAATACGAAACCAAATGCTCATAATTTACTATACGATACGATATTAACAAAAAAAAAAAACAAATTCTAATAAAAAATACGAACAAGAATGTGAATTAATGATACGATCATTTTTCTTGTAAAATTTATAAACAAAAAACAAAATTTATATAGCTCCAGTAACACACTGACATAAACCTGAACTGTTGATCAGTGATCATCATTATTATTATCATTTTAATTTATAAAATTTCCACCTATGTATATAAGTAGGTAGTATATATGAATGTGTTTTTATTTATAAAATTCTTAATGTACATATGTCATGATCGTGTACGATCTTTACAATTATTATTAATCATGCTGACTGATCGACATCGAATCTTTTGTTTTTGTACATGTAATATTATTATATTGCCGATCGTTTGTTTCAATCCATAATTATAATATACAAGATCAATGTAAATATTTTCAGAATACCTAAAATTAATACAACCTTTTTTTCTTTAAGCGGAATAGCATCGTAAGTTTGGACAGTCGACTGCAAAGAATTCGTGTTCGAAATAGAGTAAATCGATACTGCAAATTTTATTCAAATTAGTACCTTAGTTTTTAAGTTATTTAAAAAAAATTTTTGAACAGGTTTATTTTCTCCTAGAATTCTTGATTTTTACACTATTTTTCTATTTATATAGTTAACCAATGTAAATAACTTTGACAAAATTGCTGCACAAATTTTCCAATTAAATCTGGAAAAAATCATTAAAAAAAACGACGAAACTTTCCGTTCAGGCTGGTTTTTGCTTTATAACTTCGCTTCCCCTTGATCAAATTTGCTGAAATGCATCACCGAATCGAATTAAGGAAGAACCTGCTCACATTGTAAATTTCATTAAAATCGAGTTATCGAGTTATCTTCTACACAGGTGGACATACATAAATTGGTATAATTTCTGATTCTCTCTGCACAACCGTACCCTTACCCTTACTACGATGATAATTTTCATATGTCAAAAATGTAGTGACAAAACTAATATAGCTACCATAGTACCTACCACATAACTAAACTGAAGAAACATGGATCTCTAAAATGGGTCATTTCTCAGTTGAGAATTTTCATATGTGAAACTAATCACGGCATTTGTGCATTAGAGATATACTCTCTACAATTATACAATCCATCTGTTATCCAAAATATGTTATTATAAATGTATATTCTGTTCGACCTAATCAACTACATATGCTTTTAGACCTGACCTAAAAAAAAACTCAGCTCTAATTTAATATTGATTGCTAGTCGGTCTGGCACAGAGGCTTCTAGTCTAGTATATTGGAGTAAAACATGGTAGTCTGTATCCACTATATACTAACGCCAAACAACCATTTTGGTATTGATTGAATAACTTTGGATACATGAAAAATTTAATGGTACAGGGTGGCAATTAAGTTAGGTACTTGGTTTTTTTTTATAATTTTAGTTAGTTTTGATTAGAGAAAATTTTTGCCTGTTAAATTTATATAATACTAGTTGATATCGGCTTCACATGATGTTGGTACCAGAATTTGTAATCATTAAATTCAATCCCACGATGTATATAATAGAAAAAGAGTATATCGTGATTTTCAGCAATGGAATAACAAATTTTAAACTGGTTTTAAACGAAAATGTTTGTTTGGTTTCAATTGAAATCAGGTTTAAAAGTTTTGTCTCGGAATCGCATATACAATTAAATGACGTCATTTCTATATATTTATTATGTTTATTATTTTCGCAACAACAATCATACAAACATATTTCACATATGTATATATTTTATACAAAAAAGAGTAAAAAAAAAGCCGCAAACCAACTACATTTAAGTAAACTTTCCTTATATACTTCGTCTCATTGGAAAAAATGTCTACTTTTTAAATTGTTTTTAGTTAAACTGATCATGTTAGTATTCAATTTGATGGACAAACTAACTGACTGATTAACTTAAATTCGTATTTAATTTGTATTCATCATGCGAAAATTGTGTTTTAATATTTTCTGTAAATCAATAAAAATAGTGTCTTAAAAAATTTCTTTAAAAATTTTAATTTTAGTGAAACAAAGTTAATTAATTAATACAAAAAAAAAAAACCAAAAGAAAAATGACTTTTATAAAACGTTTTTTTCATATAAAATAATTAAAGTGTGATAATTTAAATATCAAGAAAAAGAAGAAGAAAAAAAAATAATATAATAATGAAAATTAAAAGTGATTAATTTAAAAAAATAAGTTAAAAAAAAAACAAACAAAAAAAATGGATATTAAAGATATAAAAGGTGCAAAAATAACGCATGCTGGTCTTTTGCAACATAATTCTGATGGATCGACTGAAACGCAAAAGATCACCCATGCTGGATTATTGGCTCGAAGTCCAGAAGGTACTGCCGCCAAAGGTATGAATATACGCGGTAATGAGGATCTATGGGTCGAAATACAAGCGAACACATTTCGTAATTGGGTTAATGAACATCTTCGAGAGACTGGAATGCAGGTGAGTTCAAAAGATATTTCGTAATTCTTTTTACTAAATACGTATTTATATTAAGATAATAATATTGAAAGATTTATAATAATTAATTTTTGGTTATTCTAAATTGGTGATCAGTGTCAATCAATAATGGTTGTACTTCGTATCCTCTACCTACATCAATTTAAAGAAAAAAAAAGTCTACTTTAAATTTTTTATTGATGGCGTTTAAATGTTTTTTTTTTGTCATTGATTATCATTTTATGGATATATGAATATGTTTTTTTTTTACATATATAATTTTTGTTATAAAGCCAGAATATTTGTACAAACAGATAGTGGAGACTAGGGTACGTTATATATGGTTAATGATATCAGTTTTTCAAAATTAAAAGCTATAATAAAGGCTATTCAACCATTTTCTCTGTTAGTTATACAAATATTGTACTGGGGGATTTTTACAGAAACTCAAGCCTAAGTTATCCAATGATCATTAGAATGAAGAAAATTGTGGAACAAGTGAAAACCGAATGCGAGAGGAATTTAATACTAATTACATAATTTGAAGTTAAAATTGGACGAAAAACTTTCAATGAAACCAACAAATTGACAGCTTTTCATTGGAATGAATAGAAATTGAAACGATATTAGAAAAACATCTGATCAAGAAAAAAAAATTATCATCATTCAAGTTATAAAAAACAACATACTATATATTAACTGAAAATCGGCCTATAGCCTCTTTTCAAAATTTCCTCTAATTTGCAGGTAACCCAGACCCTGATGGCATAAATCTAATCAACAAATTTTATGCAAATCGGTGTATTAGTTTTTAAAGTACATCAAAAAAAATTTATGAACAGTCTTATTTTCTCCTAGGATTATTTCTTCCTCCACTATCCTTATACCGATTTTACTGAAATTTAACATGGTATCGTCTATTTATGTAGTTAACCTATTTAACCTATTTAAACAAAATTGCTTTACAAATTTTGGAAATAAATCCGAAAAACTATATACAAAAAAATGACAAAACTTTCTGGTCACCTTGATTTTTCCTAAATAACTTTGCTCTCCCTTAGTCGATTTTCCTCAAATGCAATTCCAAATGAAGTTAACGAGTAACCTACTCACATTCTAAATTTCAGCTAAATCGGTTAATGCATTTGTGAGTTATCTTGTTCGCGGATGAACATGCATAAATCGATACAACTTTTGATTCTCTTTAGAACCATACCGTTGAAACCTTTCTATGATGATTATTTCAATACGTAACACACTTAGTGACAAAAAAATATATACGCAAGACTTTTTATCTGAAAACTATTTATTAAACTACTTCCCATGTTTTAGGTTTTTCTTTTAAGAAATATTCTTTGAAATAGGTTAATTTTCTTATGCAAAATTATTTCCTTCATGATCGTCCTGTAATTACTCCCTAATCGCAAATTTTTGAAACATATATTAAGGATACGAAGGCAGACTCGATATGGTATTACATAAAATTTCAAAATAGTTAATCAAGCTAGCAGTACTTTTCGATTTTAAAATGAAAAAAACTCTAACATAGATCTAGATAGAAAATACCAGATACAATTTCTGAATCTTATATACAAGGGTTTCTTATGGTATATACGAAAACTTCCTTATATCACGGATACCTGATAACAAAAATGTATAGTTCAGTAAATTCACCTTTGAAACAGCTTAATACTAGGAAAATACTTTCTATAGATACGAAAGTTTTCGTAAAAACTTTAGTTTCGGTACGCATCCACAGATAGAAGATGTAACTAAGAACATTGTATTAAACTTACCCAGTTCGTTCCTATGTTTGAAATTTTCTTACATCATATTATAATTTTATTAAAAACGATGATATGAATATAATTTTTAATATTGAAAATATGAAGAGTAATAAACCTTCGATTAGGTTATTGTTGACAAAGTGGTTGACCCCCGAAAACTTATTTATTTAACAAAAATAAAGAAAACATACATTTTCAAATAGGAAGTAAAAATGTTTTACTAAAATATAAAAAAGAAAACAAACATTTTTAATTACACTTTTTTATTTAACAATTTTGAAAATTTAAATGAAAGTTATGTTTTGTGGACGCAAATTTTTATTAAACATAAAAAGAACTTCATTGAAATTTCTCTTAAACGAAAATAAAATGTATTTATTTAAATATTTTTAATAAATGTCTAAAATTTATTAAATTAAAATACTAATGATAAACTTTGTATAGTTTAGACGTTAAATTCCGATTCTCTATAAATTTCATAATCATATTAAATATTTTATTAAAAATTTTGTTTTACTAAGCAATCTAATGATGTCAAGTTTATATTCAAGTTCAAAACGATATAAAAAGTCATATTTATTTTTCTTTACCAAAATATTTTCATTAATTATGTGAAAAATAATTACCTTAAAAAAATAATAATAATTATTAAAATATTAATTAAAGTTCTTCGAAATGAAGATCCGCCAATATTTTGATTCCAAAAAAAAAATGGATGAAAAACAAAAATTCATAAAAACTATATAAAAATTCTACAATTGACTTCGTCCGCTTTCATTGTAATTGAATTTACTTAGTTTAGTTACATTTTAAGCATAGCATGTAGTTAAAACGAAACAAAAATTTATCATTTACCAAATTTAACAATTAACGTATTGTCAATTCTGATTATTGCTGCCTAATAATCTTCATCTGAATGTCTATCTCTATCTCTAAATATCCCATCTTAAATTGCCAGCTATGTCTCGCATTATCTAGCTGTGAGAAATTTCAATTTACAAAAACAGTAAAAATAGTGTTTTTCAATCGCAATGCAATAAAAGCTTTCTCAAATGGATTGCCAAAGAACCTAGAAATTTCTGTACTATATTAACCCATCTATTTAACTTACGATATTTCTGTCCCGCTAAATTTATAATTGTTTAGCCCAAGGCTGTCCAACCCGCGGCCCGCGGGCCCAAAGCAAGTATCAATGCGGCCCGAAAATATTCAAAGTTACTGAAGCATGTCCATTTTTCTGAGGAATGATTTGTGTGTTTGCGCTCTCGTGCTAAAGCTGCCAAGTGACAAACAACAGAAACAGGAACAGAACAGAAAGCTCTTTCGTTCTGTAGTAAATTCTCTTTCTGTTTGCGTTGCTCGCTCAGCTACGTTGTTCTGTTGTTTGTCACCTAGCGGCTTAAGTGAAGAATGAAACATACTAAGTGTAAAATTAGAATCAACATGTTGGATGAACACCTTGAGAACTGCCTGACAAATGCAACCACGTCAATCGAACCAGATATTGACGGATTAGTTTCTCAACCTCAATGTCAAGCATCACATTCATTTTATGATATGGATTTATACATAGTAATATACTTACGGTCCAAAACATCATGTCTTCTTCCAATGCGGTCCAGGGAAACAAAAAGGTTGGACACCCTTGGTTTAGCCATTACAACAAGTATGCAACGACTACATGAAACAGAATACGAATTGCGGCTAATAATCGCTTATTTTCGCATATTGGCAAATAGCTATTAATAGCTGATCATTTCGTCTTCCAACTGTAAAGCTGTGAAATAAAACCGTAAACATTCGTTGAATTTTTATAGAAAATTAGTTGGTATCCGCGGGATTGCACCCGGAAATACCGATTGCAACTTGAGACATCGTCTGGCCTGGACTATTTAGGATATGTTTTCTAAGTTTCATAAAAATCGTTTCAATATTTTTCAAGTTTACTCGTCACATACAAGAAAACAAACATGTTTATTATATAAGATGATTTGGTTTCGTTGGAATTGGATACTAACTGTATACTATGCTTTAAATCTTAATTTCAAGTAATGAAATTGAATCTTCACGAATAAAACTAAAAATTAGTGATGTGAGCTTTTGAAAGCTTCATGAATGAAATTATATCTATCATTATTTTCAATTTTCAAATGGACAAACAATCTTTAATAAGACTGTAACACTTAATTACTTTTTTTTTATGTTCGAATCATTTGGCACAATTAATTCCTTCCGTCATGGTCTCTCTATCTTTTTTTTTTTTTTTCTTCAAGTAATGCGATTTTCTTTTATTATTTTGCTTGTTGCCCAAATATGAAATCAGGTTGATCTTCAAGTTCTAAAAATGTACAAAGTCATGAAATTTAGATTACATATTTTTTTTTTTTCGACATTGATAAAATGTTAATATTACCTTCAAAATTCCATAAAAATAAGACGTGAAAATTTTGAATTCGGATTAAATGAAATCTGCTCTAAATACAAGGCGCGTCTAAGTAATTGTCTATTTTAATAATTATATTCATCTTTTTTTTTGTTGTTGTAAAAAATATGCTAAAAACTATTCCTACATTTTAGGTACATGATTGGACAACAGATTTTTGTGATGGAACTCATCTTTGTGCTTTAGTTGAGAATTTACAAACTCGTCCATTAAAACCATCATGGAATCGTCGACCTGGTAATCAACATCATTTTCTTGAAAATGTAACAACAGCTTTAAATGCTATTGAAAAAGATCACATTAAATTGGTCAATATTGGAAATGTTGATATTGTTAATGGAAATGTTAAATTAATTTTGGGTTTAATATGGTCATTAATTGTACGTTATCAGATTGGTCGTAGTAAATTTCCTCCAAGAAAATTAATGTTAGCCTGGCTACAAGCTGCTCTACCAGAATGTAAAATTAATAATTTAACAACAGATTGGAATAGTGGTGTAAATTTATCAGCACTATTGGATTATTGTCAGCCAGGATTATTTCCACATTGGAGAAATCTTGATCCTAGTCAAAGTGTTCGGAATTGTACAAATGCTATGAATATTGCTCAAAGGGAATTTCGTATTCCGAAAGTTTTAGAACCAGAATATTTAGCATCACCATGGCTTGATGAATTATCTGGTATGACATATTTATCATATTTTATGAAACCTGGTGGTCCTGGATATAATGCAACAATGAGATGGGTTAATTCTCAAGTTAGAGATCATGTTAACAATTTTACGGTACAATATTATTATTCTTTATTTATTTATTTTATTATTACAATATATTTATTTTCTTTTTTTAGACTGACTGGAATGATGGTCGAATTTTTTGTGAAATCATACGAAATTTGGGTGGATCTGCTCCTGCACCAGAAAAACTCAGTGCCGATCCATTTCATTATGAAAATAATATTCGAAAAGCTGTTGAAGCTGGTGAAAAGTTAGGAGTTAAACCTATCTTAACACCAAAAGATATGGCCACACCAGAAGTTGAACATTTAGGGATAATGGCATATGCTGCTCATTTACAATGGATACCACCACGACCTCCATTATCAGATTTAATTTCGATACATCTTGAAAGTACATCTGGGCGTGTAGGGGAACCGGTAAATAAAATTGATTTTATAAGAATTGTATTGTATAATTGACTCTCCTTATTTATAGACTCATTTTCGTGTCGATGTTCATTCACGAGAAATTGATATCAATCATGTTAAGACTTATATTGTTCCACCGTCTGGAGTACCACACCCAATACGATTGAATAAGCATGGAGAAGGTGTGTATCTTCCGGATAAATATGGAATGCATGAAATAACGGTTGAAATCGATAACGATAAGTAAGATCTTATTCTGTAAATAATTATATTGTTTGTTTGAAATTGAATTTTTTGGAATTCTAGACTTGGAGGCCATTATTTCCGAGTTTTACCACGTTTTCTTCAAGTCGCTCCACCCGGTATGGCACCATGTGCCCTTGGAAGTCTTGTTGAAGTTCTAGTCAATGCAACGGGAGCTCCCAAACCTGAAGATATTTTAGTCACCGCATACAGCCCATCTGGTCGTTCACTTAAATGCCCATTGAAAAAAGAGGATGACGGAAATAGTGCCATATTCAAACCAGATGAAGCTGGTATTTGGGAAATTGCAATAACCTATCAGGGAAGACATATACAAGGTGGACCGTTTACATGTGCTGTATTTGATCCGAATGGTGTATCAGTTCATGGACTCGATGGAGCAATGCCATTAAGAGCGCATTCTTTTGAGGTGGATGCACGTGGTGTTGGAGTCACTGGTGAATTACATGTAGATATTGTTCATGATAAGCATTCATTAGTTTGTTCTATTGAGAAAATTGTTGAAAATAAATATCGTGTTACATTTATGCCAAGACAAAATGGTAAATGTAGAGTGTATGTATATTTCAATGGTTACGATGTTAAAGGATCACCATTTATAATGCGAGTTGGTACGAAAGGACGTTCCGGCAAAACTAGAAGTAGTGCTGTTCATGATAGTAAGAATATTTAAAATTCCTTTAGAAATTTCTATATTTTTTATTTCTATATTTTTTTATTTTAAAAGATAAACATCGTTCTGAGAGTCCTTCGATGCATTACACGACATCAACAAATGTTCGTCATAATGATTTTAGAACTGCGAAAAAGGAATTTCTTAATCAAGACGTTTCCAAACGATCCTATTCACCACAATATTCTCCAAAAAGTGATGATCCATATAAGTCTAGTAATTATTACATAACTAAAAGGGAAACAGAAGTAAGTTTGAATTTGTGTACGTAAATTTTGAATTTTTCATAATATCTTAATTTAATTTTAGGTTTATTCACCAAAATTGAATTCACCCTCGCGGGATTCGTATTCTCCAAAAACAACAACTGATATTTATTCAACAACATTGAAAAAAGAATCTAAAAAACAAATCGAAACAAAAAACGACTATTATTATAATAAAGAAAATGAATTGTATTCTCGTAAACCTGATCGGGATTTAACATTAAGTCCACCAAGAGAAGATAGATACAATAGTAGTACAACTTATGTCACAAAAAATTTCTCTGATAATTACCCGACAAAACCCCGAAATAATTCAATAAGTCCAGTTGCTAGTCCAGTTCATGTAAAAGTATTTAATTATGTTTTTATTTCATATTTTTAATATCAAATATTTCTTTTTTCCAGATAAGAGCAAGTCCTGTTGCTAGAAATAGTCCACTCACAATAAAAACAAGCAGCCATTATGAATCCACATCAAGAAATATAACATCAAGTCCAAAGAATCTTACAGTATCACCATCTCCAAGACATTATTCAGCATCACCAAGTAATTATATTACAACAGCAACACACAGGATTTCAAGTCCTGTAACTGTTAATAAAGTATGATAAACTAATCTATATTTTAATATATATTTTCCTAATCAGTATTTATTTGATAGCCTAATAGTTTGGAAACAGTTCGTCATGTTGAGAAATCTTCAACATATAAGACTTCAAGTAATTACATTAGTGATGGTCATACACGTTCGAGTCCTTTAGTTGTTACTTCTCGTAAAACAGCTAGCCCAGAACCAATAGATCATTCATCTAATATTCGAGTATCTTCTGTAAAACCAGCTACAGCTAGACGAGATAGTTGGGATGTTATAAATAAAACAAAACATCTTTTGTCACATAATTCTTTAGAATCATTAGCGAATATGACCGAAAGTCAATTGAATACGGATTTATCATATAATCGACCTGATATTGATAATGAAACTGAACGAAATACACATTATAATAAATTTGCTTTAATCGAATCAATGAAACAGCAATCTGAAAGAAGGGGATCTCATGAAGTGGAATCGTAAGAACCTAACTAATTTGTTTTAGTAATAATTAAATAATGATTTGTCAATTTTAGACCAGTTATTGTAAAACATTCGGATAGTTCGTATAATACGAAAATTGGAAATTATACGACAACAGTTAAAGAAACCACTGAACGTTATACAAGCAATGATAAATCTGGTGATTATGGTTATTCATCTAGATTTCGACCAATCGATAGTAATGCATCTGGAGCTCGTGCTATTCGTGTCCAGAATATTCCGAATGGAGCTTTAGGTAGACCTGTAGAGTTCGAAATTGATGGTTCGAAAGCTGGTTCTGGAAATTTGGAAATTCTTGTAAATGGCGGTCGTGTAACATCATCAGTACGATCTTTAGGTGGGCAACGTTTTATTGCCAGTTTTACTCCACATGAATCTGGAACACATACTGTTCAAATTACATTCAACGGAGAAACGGTACCAGGTCAGTGATATTCTTATAGTTATTTTTATTAGAAATCTTTGGGCATTTAAGAATGAATTAATTTATTTAGAAATTACACGTGAATAACTTTGATTTTTATATATAATAGAGCGAAAGGCCGTAGCGCCATTGAAAAAGATGTAATAGATTTGTTGTTAAATTAATTTAATGCGAATTTCTTATTCTGTGGCGTAAACATTTTATCTTTTTGTTGCTGTAAAACCATTACAGACAATTTTACTAATCAAATTATTTAAATTGATTAATTCTCTCGAACCTATTAAATTCCGACAATGACCTAAATTTATTCAATTTAAATTGGATTTTGATCTATTCTAAAAAAAAAGCCTGTAATTCTAACGGAATTACTTATAAATTTGATCATAGGTTGTTTTTCTTGTTTCAACTTCAATTGCTCCAAAACTCACAAATATGGTATTTGTATAATCTGTTCCCTAATGTTGGTGCACAACCCACAGATTGTATAAATTTTGCTGTAGGTTGAATACTATATATATATACTTTTGTGACTCAACTATTAGAGCAAAACGAACGCGCCTAGAAAATTAAACTTTAAAAAAAAAAAACAAAATTAAATCAAGATTAAAAAGAAACTAGATTTTGACACAAAAATATATTTACAAGACTAGTGCCAAAAACTAATTAAATTGGAAATGAACAGCGAAAATCCAGCAGAGTACTAGTATATAGAATCCAATTCAAAAGAAATATAAAAACTTCCAATTACCGCTAGGAAGTTTTACCATATATGAAAATTGGCAAAATACCAATGAATTGGAAATATTTAAGAAGAAGAAAATTTAAAATTCAACCTTTAAAGACCTCTTTAGGCAGACAACGATATATTAAACAAGTTTCTTCAACTTTTAACATTTCTTCTATTTGGATTTTTTATTGTAGATTTAATGAATCAATTGAATTTTCGTATATATGAGAGAATATATTATATCTACATGACACTCAATTCACCTAACTGAAGAATAATAATATTATTTCTACATGGAATCTTTCATACCATGAAATTGTTGTCCCAGGTTGTGGGTAAATAAAAGACTATGTAGAAATTACACTGACTTATGAAATTATATATTTACAAACATGGGGTATTTCGGTACTATCAATAGTTTATTAAACTGATCTTTATTCCTCAGGGTAGGTAGTATCAGAGGGTATATACAATCTTATTTTCATTGCTACATTTCTAACGCATAGGCCTCAGAGCACTAAATGTGTAGAGCATCAAATAAAAAGTTATATCGATTTTGAATATCCGTTCATTCATCCGTCCATCTGCACGATGGAATTTGGAATATAATTTGGCCATTCTTTAACCCGATTGGGTATGATATTTCAGTAAACTCGTCCAAGGAGGAACAAAGCTACAAGGCAAAAATTGCGGTCGCCGAACAAATATTGGTTGTTTCTGTTTCCTTTTTGGGTTTTAATTGGAAAATTTGTGCAACAATTTTGTTTAAGTTAATTACATATATTTGTTACATAAATAGATAATACTGTATTGAATTTCGATCAAATCGGTCCAAGGGTAGTGTACAAAGAAATAGTTGAAAAAGAAAAATTGGCCTGCTTTTACATATGTGCTGAAAAACGGAGAAACAGAAACTTCTAAGGAGAGAAAACTTAAATATTATTAGTTTTAATTGCTTTCCGCTCAAAGTTAGTTCATTGAACTACAAAATGAATGTTGTGGTATTCCTTAAAAGAGCCATCGAGTCCCTTGCTGTATACGCTGTGGGCCCATCTTGTTGGAACCAAAGAATTGGATGGTTTTCCGCAGCTGGCCACTAAAAATTTTCTAACATCATCCGATATTGATTACAATTGATGGAAACTGCAACATCGTCTTCATTTTCGAAGAAATATCTCCCAATGATCCTCCCAGACGATACACCGCACCAAACAGTACACATAAGTCGATATAATTGTCCATGATGAACTGCTCTTGGATTCTCCGTAGCCCATATCGTGCAGTTCTGCTTGTTTACAAAGCTATTTAATTGGCAATCTTCATCACTCAATAATAAATTGCGAATAAAATCTAGATTTTCTTTTATCTTTTGCCGGAAAGCTCAATGATTTCGGTTCCTTGTTTGATTGTGTTCCACTTCAAATTCCCCAAGCCTGCTTTACAAATTCCTGAAACAAAATTAAAAACAATGGACTTCAAAAACTGAGTTATTTAACACAGCGCCAGTATAAGAAAGTGAAATGATGAAAATATGTTAAATATAATTTTTTCAACATCATTTTGTATTTCAGTGTAATTTCTTACCTGTTGAATTGTTCGAACAGGTAAAACCGCACACCATTCTTTAAGTCATGTATGATTGCTTTAAGGTGGGGGGGGGGGAGGCGGTGGTTTATACTGGAATTCTCTCTCATACATATAAAAATAGTAAAAACAACAAACTCTTAGCAAAATTCCATTTCCAGCGAAATTTTATTGAACATATATTCATAATAAAACGACAGTCTTGACTTAAAAGTCGATCGCGTTTGTTGATTTTCTTAATCCCAAGATTTACGTACGTTATTCTTATATATTGTGTTTCGGTTATTTTATATATATATATTTCTTGAAATAAACCGCATAACACAAATACAGAAAAAAATTAAACAATTTAACACTAACACATATGTATGATAATTTCTTGTGCTACTTGCATTTTCACCTGGTTTTATAAGAAACCGACGGATTGTAAGAAAAAAAAGGTATTCAAATGGTTATTATAAGATTGACGACGGCCATCTTGCGTATTAGACTTTAGTAATTGCGGTTTCAGTGACCAGTGACTAAAAGTTGTAAAAGCCCTTTTTTTGAAAAAATATTTTAAAAGAAATTCGAACGAAGATGACGTGATAAGTGATTAAATGTGAATTCCGAGTGATCGATTTGTTTTTTTTTTGGTTTGTGATTATAAAGTGCAAATTTTAATGAAAAAAAAAAAAATTATATTTAAAGTGTGAAATATTTGTGCATTTAGTGACGTTGCAATTGTGACATTTTTTTTTTCTTTTTGGAAGTGACAAAGTGTTAACAAGTCACGGATATTGAAAGAATTATTTTTTTAATACTAAATTTGGATATTACACACTTACGGATCCAAAATATATATACTTGCAAGACCCGGAAGGAAATATATATATATATTTTTTTTATTATTTAGAATTTCTTTAAGGTAAACAAAATATGACAAATAATGAGACAATGCTCATTGTACACCTTATTTTCTTTTTCCTTACTTTTTTTGTCTTCAAATTATATGATTTTTTACGCGAAGACACACTATTGTATGAAAATGATCAAAAAAACTGGTTTCTAGAAAATTAATTTTATGAAAAGAATGTGGAATTAACGAAGGTATATAAGATGATGACGGTATATACGTTGTGTATGTAAAAAGTTTCCCGAAACCAACTCGATTTTCAACAGGTATTTTCTGGGTGTGTATACAAAGAAAACATGTTGCACTTTTTTTTTACCTTTTATATAAATCTGCATAAAATGCCTTTAAACTTTTATTTCTGATTTATTTTAAAATATACAATCGACTTATTTTTAAAACGTAATACGAATACCGGGGAGTGGTTTTTTTTTATTGAATAAATATGTTTTCTATTTAAGAACTTATTTTCATAAATTAAAATATTCCTGTAAATTATTTTGTAACTTCTTAAAATACAAATAAAATGTCTATTGTTAGAACAAGATATAATCTTACCGGATACATCAGTTATTCTATGCAGGATTGCGCATAAATTCATAACTTCCCTTAATTATGCTTTCTTGCTATATACCATATATTCTTGTTACAATATTGCATGAAATTATTTGCTTATTACTTAATGTCAATACAGTAGGATATTCCCTTTCCACTGTAAATCATGATGTATCATTGTATAATAGTTTGGTACTAGAGAATTATCCAATTATACGACAATAAATTACCATTTAAAAAGATAAGGGAACAACTCTAGTATATTTAAAATCACTTGCCTGACTATCTATCTTTACGTAAACTGAAGGAGAAAATACTTATGTTGTTGTCTTAATCGTTGCCTGGAAGTATGCAATTCTTTAATTTCCTGATGGAAACATACCTGAATTTTTGTAGGCTTTTTGGTCTGAGATTGTGATCATCTTTGACATTAAAAGAAATTGCAACTGTTTTGCAGTGATTCTCTTGAATTTACTCAGCTTTAACTAAAAACAAAAAGGGTAAATTCAAACAAAAAACTTAGGTATATGATTCAAGAACTAAATTTTATGGACGTTTCTTCTAAGTTTTAACAAATTTTATTGCAGATTTACAATAATTTCCAACTTAGATATCTAAAATTTGGTAACAGTTGCTAAGTTTAAATTTAATAAGCCCTGGAACCCAATTGTAATCGCGACAAACAGCATATTCCCAATGTTTTCGATTTCAATGTAGTACCAAACTGAATATCATGATGAAATTACTAAACAGTTATTATCCCAAATAAAAACAATTGAATATTTCACCTGCAATTTATCTCAAATTGTAGGTGCAAATTGTATGAGAAAAAATTGCGAAGCTTATCTAAAATAGATATGAGGCCAAGGCTTAATTAAAGTACTCTGTACGTCCATTGAGTAGTACTAATAGTAGATAGTTGTTACTTAATTCTTGTACATTTTGACATTTATAATTCTGTCCACAAGATAACACCATTAAATTAAATTTCGGATAGTCAAAATCTATTCGATTTCTGAGTTATTTTCAAATTTAAATATAAACATTTTGGAAAAATTGAATTTAAACTATTTTAAATTAAAATGAGTTCATTGAATATTTGGCAAAAAAACCGTCCTACCTTAAATATTATGCAAGTAATGCGAATACTTAATTTTTATTTTTTTTTCTTCAAATCACTTTGAATAAATAAGAAATCAATAGTATTAAAATATTCGAGGCTATGCCCCAAATAAATGGAAATCTTTCACTTTAAACTAAATTCAAGAAGTACAAAGCTCATTTTTTTGTGCTTTGGAAAATTATTAATTTAAAATAAAATTCATTTAGTTTTTTTTAAAGATGTTCTTTAAGAAATTTCATGACTAGTATTAAGATTAACTATTGTGGGTAGTTCATATTGTTTGACATCATTTTAATTTAGCACATTATAAAAAACTTGTTAATTAGAAAATTTTTATTTTTAGTATATTAAAAATTATCTCATTCTTTTTCATTTCATCTCTAAATACAATAAGAGCATGAAAGGCGAGCCTGAAGCTTCTAAAAAATTACTATAATATGATTTCAAACGTTGAATAAGACACTCTAATCTCTTAGACATTTACTGAAAACCAAAGAACTGTACAAAATGATTATTTTACTGTCAAAGTACTATACATTAAACTGAAATAGTCTAATAGCTGTAAAATCAAAGCCAGCATTGTTGTTCGACCTTTATTTTTTTCTACAAATGAATTGTATTGATTTGTTATTCGAAAGTGTTATCTTTTTAAAAAAAAAATGAAAAGAAACAATATTTTCCGATAAATAAGAAACATTAAATATTAAACATGAATACCATTTAACCTAGTCATAGAATAATGACCATTCACACTATCGACCACAAGTATCGAGCACAAGTAGCTCAAAAAATTTTACTATCGTAAAAAGAAATATATTCGTATGTACGAGTTGTATTGAATTCCGTACAATTATTTACCTGTACAAATTCTTTAGCACGTAAAGTATAAATCAAATCATTTCACCTGAAAGCGTATACATTTTTCTAACTAGGTGTACATAAATACCGCGTCTATCGTAAATTAACATGATTTTCTCTTCACAATAATGATTAGGTTTTATATGAGAAAAGTCAAATATACTACATATACCCAGCTAGTATTGAAGGTTGCCGCCCGTACCCGCCACTTATGGTAATATATACTAGCAGAGCTACGTACCGGCTACTGAAAATGTTACCTGGGTTCATATTAAGATGTAAATTTCATTTCTATCACAAAGAATAACGTTTTTTTTTTGATGTGATGTGATGTCAACCATAGCAAAGTGTCCATTGTGATTAAGGTCAAAGACTTTGATCATTACTAGAAATTTTGAATTGAATTTAAATTATGTGAATTTTATTTGTAATATTAACATGTAATTATTACAAAATGACAAAAAAAATTGTCTAAGCAAAAAATTAAATTTATGTTTCAATGAAATTTAAAGAAATTGTTGTAATTGCATATTTATAATGTCTTCAGACAAATTAAACACAAATTTCATAAAATATCATTTAAATGTGATTTAATGAACATATTCAGTGCATTACAAAAAAAAAATGACTGACGGGCTTATTATTCAGTTGCACTGGTTAATTTATTTAACGATGTCGATAAAATTTTTATGATTGCTTTACAACGACAACAATCAAAAATGCTATTCTGCATGTGCAAATTTTATTTTGAAGTCAGTTTTGTATGATATGACTTATTTCATAGAATAGTATACTTAGATCTCTAAGCCATATGGCGAGTATGAGTAATCCCCGCAAAAACTTTTCTAAAGAAAATGTATGAAGATGGCTAATTCTTTATTTTCCCCCAAAATCTGTCTTTTCCATTGCTTTTTGTTGTCTTTATCTTCAACTACATGAAAAATGGAAAACGTATGAAAATAAGAAATTAATAAAATCATAAGTAATGCGAATTGGATAAATTAATTACGCGAACAGTACCAACTTAAAAGAATTGTCGCTAAAGACAAAAAGGTAATAACTTATAGCAAAAATTATATTTCGTGCATGCACAGAAATCAGCACTCGATTTAAGTCGATCAAATAAGAGATTTAAGACAAAAAACAACGTTCGATTGAGGCCGTCATTGTTAAAAGTTGGGATTATAAGTAATTCGATGATAGTTTTGGGTACTTTATAATTACTGATACTTCGCATATGAGTATCGTGATTTTTAGTGTTGTTGTTGGAAGTATAACTGAAGAAGAATACTTTCTAATGGGAAAAAGAGAAGAATGTGTAGTTATATTAGTGCGCAGCAAGAAGCTGTATAATGCACAGTGGACACAGTGGTTGGAAATCTATATAAGCCTATCCTTATACTTTCCTTTTAACATCAATGAAACCTCAAAGTTACAAAATGTGAAGACTTAAAGGGTTTTGTATAATAAAATTTTAAAAAGTACGACCAAAAAGTCTTACCTAGTACGATTGAAGATTAAGCGGTCAGTTTTTATAGAATTTCTTTAAAATTATTAAAAACTAAAATATTTCAAAAATATTCTTTTTTTTATAATTTAAAAAAGATTAAATTATAAAATAAAATCATCTTAAGTTATGTCATAAACGTTATTAAGTAATCTTCGAATTTTATAAGCGGAACCGTCCAAATAAAAACACAAAGGCAGAAAAAACCATAATTCATGAAATAAAAGAAACACCTTCACCGATGAAGGTCGGACTTTTATGTTTTCTTAAAAAGAAAAAAAATTATTTATAAACACAGATTTTCCAAAAAAAACCGAAAAAAAATAAATAAAACAGATTTATATTCTCATAGAGTAAAAGTTCAATGCTAATAAACCTTTCTTAACCAAATTGATAAAAGCCTATATCAATTTCTAAATTGAAACCTAATTATTGCTATATTGTTTTAAATAGGAAGACAAAATTTTACAATGAATGTATTTATGGAAGAAATCCGCGGTATGATGAACAATAACGCACTTGATCGTGTTATATGAATAATTTAATGTAATATCTGTTTTATTGAAATTATTAGGAAATCTATTTATAAAAAAATTAATGTGTTAATTGCTGTTCATGTTAACGAATAACTACAATATTTTATTTACTCCTTACTCTTTTCAAAGCTAGACTTATCGAACCGAGTAATGGCAAAATCATAATCATAGATTATAATGTATACAACTGATCGTAAAATAAGATTTTACCAAAAAAGTTGTGTGATCCTTGATTTTGAACGTCACAGATCATGTACTAATCTTATATAAATTTAAGTTGAGCTGAACATTTCCCCTAAGTTAGGGTTCGAACACAAAGTAATATACTGATATTTGTTATTTAAACCTTATATCCTGGACAGATCTCCGACTTTAATAATCATTACTGCCCAATCGGTCATTAAAACTGGATAATGACCTTTATTTACGTAATAATGATCAATTTTAAGTATCTATTTCAAGCATCATTATTGTTTTAATTATCAAATGAAATTGTGAAGAGGTCCTAAATTTTTGCATCACACTGTTTACAGGGACATCTATATTTGAACATTTTTAAAATTTTATCTGGTTTTGACATGTTTTCTTCTTTCGCACAACCTTTAAATGAGAGAAAATTCTTTTTATTCCAAAAATGTCTTGAAATCTTGTTAAAAACAAATTAACTTCGTTGAATAATAATTAATAAACATTGTGTAATGAAAATTAAAAAATGTATGAAAATTTTGGAATGACAAGAATAATGATCATTGTGAAAAAAAGAAGATGGGTCATCTAAAAGTGTCATTAAATAATAATTATTGTACGAATATAAACTGCTGATATTTTTTGGACAATCTTCTGGATAACCGATGGAGTATGAAATATTACAATGCATCTATTGAAATCAGAAATACAATAAAATTCGGAAAGGTTTATTTCATATAGAATAATTATATTTCATTCGTTTTTTTAAATTCAATAAAAATAATTGTCCGAAATCTATATTTCGAAAAAATGTCCTAAGGTTTCTTAGTTAACAAATCTCATTCCGAAAACTTAAAAAATATGAAAAATCCTTCCTCAGTAGGGGACATTAGCTTCTTGTATTAAACTACCTCTTAATTTCTCCTTCATTTTCTTTTTGGTATAAATACGAGATATTCTTCCCCTTTATTTCATTTCTGTTTCAGTTGCAGTCGAGTTAGGATTCATGATGAAAATTAATAGAACTGTTTTCTATTTGATCAGAGTACTTTTTTGGAATTTTCCAGTGACCTTGAATTCTGTATCGTTGTAGGAAAATATGTTAAGTCTGAAATCGTAACGTTTTAGAAGTACCTAAGTCGTTTTCAAGAATTTAAATGAAAAGTCTTGTCTATCTATACAATATGGAATAATACGCTCTTTGATATTTACGAAACGATTAGGCAAATTTTTACTGATTTAGCGTGTTATATAAACTTAGTTAAATCATATTTAATCCAATGCGTCAAAATATTGGTTTATATTTTTTTTTAAACAAGATATTATAAAATTCCGCATTTATAATTTAAAAATTAGCTATGATTATTAATACTATTAAATTAAAAAGATTATTTCGAAATTTCGATTTACAAATCTTTTGAAATATTAATATGTTATAATTTTGCACCTGTTGTTCAATATACATATATCTGAATTAAATTACATATTTTAAAATAAAAGCCAAAACCGAAACCTCAATGATATTCAATATTGGGAAAGAAATCTGTCTATGGTTTTCTTATGATACTATTAAACATCTTATAAAATTGATATTGTATGCAAAAAAAACCGTGTTTTGTTAATTGACTTCCTTATTAATATATTATATATGAAATCAAACCTAAATATTTAGTGATCAAATATTGATGGTTTTTTGTTAAAATTTCAATTGGAAAAATTTAAATGGAACTGCAATAAATTTTTAATCTTCCTTGTTTTAATAAAACTTTATTATTTCTTTAATTTCGTTATTTTGTTGGGTGTGATTTGCCTTTCACTAAAATTTTAATTAATATTGATTGTTTTTTCTCACCTTTATATAGATTGTTTTTTAAAAAAGATATAATTTAAACATTTCCCATGGTGTTGAATAAATTGCCAATCATATTAATTCATTTTAAATATTGCTAGTCGCATATGAAAAAAGATGTTTAAAAATCAATTTCATATTAAATATTAAAATTTTCATATCTACGGATTTTTTAGTGAAAGGTCTATCGCTTTAAATATAATTTAAATTGATTAAATTCAATCAAAAAAATATAACATACACTTCCTGTCGTCCAAAAAATATGGATTTACCTAAGGATCATGGAATATATAAGTTTTTCCATACGAGATTATACTAAAATTGATCCATTTACCTTAAAACTTTCCTATAAAAGAGTACCAACTATTTATTTCCTGCTAAACAAGAATAAAATGTTTTTATAAATTTCAATCATACTGTAATTTATTTTATAAATTTTCAAAAGTCCAACACAAGACAAAGGGCGCTGGTAATGCTACATATCCAAGTAAAAGGTCTCAATTTGTAAAGTTGTTTGTTTGGCTCGAGGTCGATACATCAAGATTTGGTTTTGATTTGAAAGACTTCAGCTATATTATGTACAGAAGTTTCTGATGTTATTGTCTTTCTGCTGTTAAGAAGTTAACTAAACTACTGACTTCTCCAGAAAGCAACTCAAATAAACAATTTCTTAATAAAAGTACAATTTTACCAGAAATTCAACTTAGTTTAAACATATACTAAGAAGGTTTAAATGAATTTTGGTAGTTGTATAATTTCTAATAATGCTTTTGAACAGTTGTTATATTTATTTACTTGAAACATTAAATACATAATTTAAACAATTATGTATTTCACGTGTTAAGCATAACTTTTATTTTAGGTTTGGCAACCAGTTTTTTTCTAAAACTTGATTGTAAGTTGATTACTAAACAATCAAACTATTTGAAAAGAGTGTGTTTCTGATTCATTTACAAATTCGCGGTTATTTATAGAATTTTCTTTAAAAACGTTTGAATTTGAACATCTTTTTGGAAATATTATTTGTTATGTTATTCACAGAAGATCATAGAATAAAATTCCTGAATGATGATAGTGAGTGTCAAACTGATCAAGGCCTTATTTGACTATATACAGAGAAATCAAAAAAACCAGAAAAATTTGTATAAAAATCTGGTGACTTTCATTTTATTCGTATCTTTAACAAAAATAAAATAATTCGAAAGTAGTTTGAAATCGAAAGTCTTCCACTTTAAACGTTCATTAGCTCAAGAGTATCGCTCTCTAGACTAATTTTTTCTTTAGTCATTATTAAAAATTATTTTTAAAATTTCAATATTTTCTAATTTAAAAAATTAAATATTTTAGGTTCTCCTTGGCACGTTGACATAATGTCGTCACCTGGTTTAACAGCATTAGGTGAATCAACACGTTTAGTACCAGCTAATACACCGGCGGTTTTTGAGATACTGCCGCCTCCTGGATCAAGTCTCAATCGAGGCGAGTGTCTAGCAACAGTCCAAGCCCCAAGTAAGACTAAAGTCAATGCTAGAATCACCCATGAGGCGGCAAATGGTGCTATGCGAATTGAATTTGTACCAATCGAAGTTGGTACACATATCGTTGAAGCATCAATTAGTGGTACCAAATTAGCTGGTGGACCACTTATTGCAAAAGTTTACGATGCCAGCTTAATACAAGTAACTGATGTTAATGGTGGAGTTGTCGGTCAGCCATGTCAATTTCGAGGTAAATAATTCTATATAAAATTTATTAAATATATTTAATTAAAATTATTTTTTGTAGTTGATGCAAGTGCTGCTGGTGAAGGTCAATTAGAAATATCAATTAATGAAGGTGAAGTTCCAAATCATGTACAAGTTGTTGGTGGTGGACGATGTTTAGTTTCATTTACACCGGAACAACCGAAACCACATCTTATCGATATAAAATTTAATGGTGAAACAGTTCGTGGATGCCCATTTGTATGTTCTGTAGCCGATACAAGTCGTGTTATGTTGAATTTATCAAATCTTGAATTAATACCATTAAATCGTTCAGCATCATTTCATATAACAGTTAGTGGTGGCGGTGCTGCAGAATTGGCTGTTAGTGTTCGTGGACCACATGGTGAATTACCAGTTCGTGTTACTGGTGATATACATGCTGGTTTCACAGCTGATTTTACACCAACAACTGTTGGTGGCCATTCAATAAATGTCGAATATAATGGTTATCCTGTACAGGGTACACCATTTTTAGCTAAAGCATATGATGCAAGCAAAGTGGTTGTCGGTAGTGTATCTCGTGGTACTGTTAGTCGTCCAGTACAATTTACCGTCGATGCTGGTGATGCTGGTGAGGGTAATTTAGAAATAACAATTTCCGCAAAAGGTCATAATATTCCAACACAAGTTCATCCACAGGGGAATGCAAGGTTTGCAAATTATTATCAATTTTCATATTATAATTGGATTTCATGATTTTTTTTTTATTTTCAGATTTTCAGTTTCATTTGTACCAGCTGAAGCATGTGAGCATATAATTAATGTATCATTTAATAAAATGCCAGTGCCTGGTTGCCCGATAGAAGTAAATATAAGCGGTGGAACATCAGGACCACAAGTATCACTTGGAGGACCAGGTCCTGTTCATCAAACGAATTCATTTGTTATTAATCATAATGGAGGTCGTCTAGAAGACATTGAAGTTAATGTTGAAGGTATACTATATAGTTACTAGTATTAATAAACTTTTGGAAAAACGAAATTTTTTTCTGGTTCCCTATTAATATAAAATAAGACAAAAAGACTAGATTTTTTTATTTTGGCAGAAAATCTTCTCCTATTCTGAACAAAAACTCTCTCTTATTGTGTCTTAACTCCTTTCCTTCCCATTTTATTATTAAAAAAATATATATTTGCACGTAAAAAAAGGACATTTTTCTGTATAAATAAAATATTTCTTATTCTTTAAAAAACGATTTGTTTTTTGTTTTTTTATGTATATTAATTTATTATTAATAATTTAAAATCTATTTTATTGGATTGTTGTGTGTTTGACAAATTTTTGATTTCCTTTTACTTACATATATCTGTATATTTCAGGGCGACGAAGACTTTTGTACTAGACTTATTTTGGACATTTTTTTATTTATCTATTTCTTCTTCTTCTTTGAAAATGAAGAATTATTAAAGCTTTTACTAATCACATTTTTGAAAACAAATAAATATATTTTAATTTTTCCAAAAAAATATAATATTTCTTAAAAAAAGAAGCAATTTCAAAGAAATATTTATTTTGTATAGTAAAATTATTACTAAAAAAACAGTGCACAAAATAATGAAAATGTTATTATTATTTTACTAACAAGTAATAAAATGTGGTTTGACGAAAACCCTTCGTCCGGAATGGAATAAGATTCAAGAAGAGAGATTATAAATATATAATATTTAATACAATAAAAACATCCAGAAATTAATTTAGTTAAGTAGAATGCTTTCACACATATAAATACATTCGTCCATATTTTGATAAAATTTGGTGAGGGGATATGACAATATTCAATTAACTAGTAAAGTATCACAAACCTTCTACTATATATCCCATACTACATGCTACAAAAATTTCTAACCTTTGCATTTTTATAATTCCTTACTTTAATCCCAGTAAGTTTTCTTTTTCTTTTTTTTTCCTTAAAAAAACCTAATTTTCATTTGCGAGTCTTATTTAATCTCAAAGAACGAACTATGACCTAAACCTGTTACAAAATACAAAAAAAAAAAAAAAACATACAAAAATTCTTCTCATGAGTAAAAATCAAATCTTCAACATGCACTTCTTCTCTTGGAATACTGTTTTTGAATACTCACCATGCTGTTTTGATAATCATCCTGATAATAATGTTCACGTCTCCTATATATATTGCTAAACGTGACTAAAAATTCAGGTCCATCTGGACAATCTGTACCGGCACAAGTCCATCAAACGGCTGACGGTGTTTTTAAAGCCGAATTTGTGCCACGATCTGTTGGAGAGCATCGTGTTAATGTAACGGTCAAAGGACAACCGACAGCTGGAAGTCCTTACGCAGCAAAAGTAAAATCAATATTAAATATATTAATTAATTCGATTAAATAGAAATCTTAACAATTTTTTTTTTAGGTTTATGATGTAGATGCTATAAAAGTGAAAAATGTAAGTAATGGAACTGTTGGAAAAGCAGTGACTTTTCTAGTTGAGACATCACAAGCTGGTCCTGGTAATTTAGAAGTAACCGTTAATGGTGGACGTGTACCAACATCAGCTCAAGCACAAGGTCAACATACATATGCAATCAGTTTTACACCAAGAGATGCACAAAATCATACAGTTGAACTGAGATTTAATGGACAAGATGTACCTGGTAGCCCTTTTACTTGTCGTGTTTCAGCAGCAGCACGTATTGTATCACCTGAATCAATGGATAAAGTTAGTGTTGGTAGAGTTTTCGAATTTGTTGTTGAATCTGATGTGTTACCACTTGTTGAAGTTCTTGGTCCCGCAAGACGAAATGTTCCAACTAAAGCTGAACCAATTGAACATGGTTTTAAAGTGAAATTTGAACCTTTGGATGTTGGTGATCATTCTGTTGAAGTTCGACTACCGCAAGGTGGACACGTTGAAGGAAGTCCATTTTTATTAAAAGCATATTCAGCTGAAAAAGTTGTTGTAACTGATATAAGACCGGGAACTGTTGGTAAAAGTGTAAGTTTCGGAATTAATGCAAGCCAAGCTGGAGCTGGAAACTTAGAAATTATTGTTGCAGTAAATGGAAAGAATGTTCCAAATTTTGTGCAATCCGAAGGAAATGCGCGTTTCAAAGTGAATTTCAAACCAACAGAAGCTGCGGCACATTCGTTGTCAGTTCGTTTTAATGGGCATCCTGTTCCCGGATCACCATTTATTTGCCATATTTCTCCTGCACCAATATCATTACCAAAAGCTGTAGCAACTGGAGAAGGTCTTAAACAAGCTGCTGTAAATATGGACAATACATTTGAATTGGATGGTTTTGAGGGTATTGAGCCGCAAATATTTGCCACGTCTCCTGCTGGAGAAAACATCCAATGTCACGTGAGTCAACGAGGTGATACATACGTTGCTTCATTCCGACCATCCGCTGTTGGAAGGCATTTGATCAGTGTTACGGCAAATGATCAGCATATCACTGGTTCACCTTTCTCTTGCAATGTGTTCGATGTTTCTCGTGTTTCCATCAGCGGTTTAGAGCAACATGAAGGACCAACATCTTTAGGCGTACCTGTTACTTTTAGTGTTGATGCAGCTGGAGCTGGTGAGGGAACATTGGAATTAGTAGTATCTACTGAAACCAGTACTGTAAAAGCAGAAGTTGTTGCCTGTGCACGTGGTCTATATGATGTTACATTTGTTCCGCAATCATGTGAATCTCATTTTGTTAACATCACATTCAATGATGTTCCCGTTGATGGAAGTCCATTTAGAGTCGAAGTTCATCAAAATGCAAAACTTTTGCAAATCGGAAGTATAGCTAGTGTTGATCTCACATCTGATGATCATATTGTAGAAGTGACTGGCCCTGATCATAAGCAAGTAGCCTACACTTTAGCTGGAAATACAGCCGAATTCCGAACTCATATGATTGGAAACTATATTATTCGTTTTATTGATCGTGAAACCCGAAATCATGTAACTACACGGACCACTAGCGTGTTTGATCCAACATTAGTAAAGATCACTGAAGTTGGTGAAGCACTTTGCCACCGACCAGCTACAATAGGTGTTTCAATTGATGATGCTGGCCAGGGAAGTCTTACAGCTCTGGTAAGATGTGGAGCCGTCGAAGTGCCACATTCAATACGTGGACCATCGAAAAATGGAGTTTGGGAAATTGTATATCACCCAACGCGTGTTGCACCCCATAAAATCGCAATTATGTATAATGGTGTTCCAATATCAAGTAAATCTCTAGAAATAAATGTTCAACCTCCTGGAGCAGGAAAAGAAATCAATGTCAGTGGGTTGGGGTTATATCAAGCGAGAGTTGGAAAAACTGTATCATTTTCTATTGATACAAGTGGACGACCAGCTAGAGAATTTGATGTTGTTGTATCAGGTCCTGGTGGGGAAGCTTTGCCAGTGCGATGTTATCAGACGAAAGGAGGACATCTCCAAGCTGAGTTTACAATTAATAAAGTTGGTCAATGTTTGATTGGTAAATTGATGAAGTTATTCATATTTAGATCACATTTATTATTAAAACTTTTTTAGAGGTACTTCATCAATCTAAACCTCTTCCTGGCAGTCCATTTACTTGTGAATCATTTGATTCAAGTAAGGTTATGGTACAAGGTGTTCCGAAGGGCACAATGGCAACAAATAGCCCAATTAGTTTCATGCGTAAGTTATACTTTGTAAATTTTGATAAATGAGAATCTATTAAGTTCAAAAATATTGTAGTAAATACTGAACATGCTGGAATTGCTGAAATCGAAGCTTCTGTAATATCGCCAATTGGACAAAATGTACCTGTTCGTATAAGCGAACAGTCTGAAGGTCTTCATATGATTGAATTCACCCCTAATATGCCAGGACATTATAAAACAACTGTTCTTCATGGTGGCGAACCATTATCTGAAACTGCACTTACTTTCACAGTATCAACAACAGGGAATAAAGCTGATCCACGTGCCTCAGGTAATGGATTGGAAATTGCACATCGTGGAAAAGAAACTTCTTTCGTTATTTATTGTCCGACTACACCGAATGTTCAAATAGAGCGAATGGACGAATTTGGAGAGAGAATTGAACCCAAGATTAAGGTATATCGTATATATTTTAAATTGTTAGTCAATCAAAAATAAAGGAAAATTTAAAAATTGCAGTCACTTGGAAATAATGAATGGAGAGTATCGTACACAATTTTGTCAGTTGGAAAATATGAGATACGTGCTAGTTGTCCAAACCGTGGACCTCTGCCTGGATCACCTTGGAATATTTCTTGCGTCGATTCGAATAAAGTCAGTCCTGTCGGAGGTTGGGGAATGCTTTTAGATCATGAAGGTCGTCTGATTCTCCCATCTAGAATTGTATTCGATACTTCTCAAGCTGGCCCAGGAGAATTGGTTTGCACAATTGATAACAGAGAGATACCTGTCGATAAACATGTCGATGGAAAATCCAGATTATATCTAGGTGCTGATAACCTTACTCCAGGTGAACATGATTTTGACTTATCTTGGAGTGGTGCTTCTATTAGTCAATGTCCAAGAAGCGCTTATGTCACCGCTCAACAAGCAGCTGATAAAGTCGCTTTAACTGGCAGAGGATTGGCAGCTGCACAGGCAGGCGAAGCTGCACACTTTACAATTGATGCTACTGAGGCGCCGTCAGGACGACCAGAAGTTATTTTAACTCATCAAGATAATACAGCTGTACCTGTCAGTTTGGCTCAACCACGTCCGAATGAAGCAATTTGGTTAGCCTCATACACTCCGCAAAGATCATCTTCGGGTCCCTTAAATTTATCCGTAAAATGGAACGGGCGATTGGTGAAAGGATGTCCATTAACTGTTGCTGTCGGTTCTTCTGTAGATGCCACTAAAGTAATTTGTTCGGGTGAGGGTCTTCGGCATGGAATTGTTGGAAAAGAAATAAAATCTTGGATTGATACACGTCGAGCTGGGCCAGGAGAGTTAACAGCTCATTGTGCTGGACCCCGCAAGGTCGCATACTGTGAACTTTATGACCATGGAGATGCAACATTCACGCTTAATATAAAACCGCAGGAACCAGGTCGCCATTCATTAACTATAAAATACGGTGGTCAACATGTTCCTGGATCACCATTTTCTCTTAAAGTGGCCGGTGCTCCGGATGCTAGCAAGGTTGTGAAAATTTTTTGGTTATATTTTCAATGTATCGCTAAAATATTTTTAAATTTAGGTTCGTGTATATGGTCCCGGCATTGAGCATGGGGTTTTGGCAACATTTCAATCTCGGTTCATATGTGATACTCGTGGTGCCGGTGCTGGTCAATTAACAGTACGTGTTCGTGGTCCAAAAGGTGCATTCAGGGTTGAAATGCAAAGAGAAAGTCAAAAAGACCGTACCATACTTTGCAAAGTTAGTGAAACGTGCGACTTTTCATTCAATTCTTTTACTATAATTTTCTTCTTTCTTATCAGTATGATCCCACCGAACCTGGTGACTATCGAGTCGAAGTTAAATGGGCTGGTGATTTTGTACCCGGATCACCATTCCCAGTGATGATATTCGACACTGAAGAAGAGTTAAGACGCTACTTGCAAGGACTTTAAATGATTTGTTTTTCGTTTTGTTATATTTTTATCACTTTATCTACATTTATTTTTTATGATTTTTATTTAACGAAGTTTTTAAATATTTTCTGTTTTTGAATTTTTTTAGTTTTATTATTTTTTTTTTCATTTTGTAAATTTCCGTATTTATACAACGAATTGTTTTTATTTCTTTTTAAACATTTTGTGTTTTATATTTAATATTTTAATAAAATGAATTTTCCATAACAAAAATAATGAATTTTCTTTGATGCTGTTGTTTTTGTGAAGCTTTGAAGCATACTGATCTTTTGATAAGGTTGAATGTTAAGAAAGAAAATCTATCCTGCTTTTTCGTAAGATTCTCAATCAAGTTAATTAAAACGAATTAATAAACGTATAGTAACGTAAATTGGGCCCATAGCCGATTTTTTGACGCCAATGGTAGAAATGGGACTCGTAGTTAACAAATCAGGAATTAAATATCAGAAAGAACAACCAAAACTACTAATATTTTCAGGTTTTCTTTCCATAACTTCGTTTCGTCTTTTTCAAATTCGCTCAAATTGTAACTTTATAAACAGTCTTATTATCCCCTACGACTATTTCTTTCTTCACTATCCTTTGACCGATTTCACTGACATTTAACATGGTATCGTCTATTTATGTAATCAATGTAATTTAAACAAAATTGCTACACAAATTTTCAAATTAAATCCGAAAAACCATAAGCAAAACACGACAAAACTTTCTGGCCACCCGGTATTTGCTTAATAACTTCGCTCCTCCTTGTTTAATTTTGTTGAAATGCAATACCAAATTCAGTTGAGCGACAACTAACCCACATTGTAAATTTCATCATAATCGGATAACGCGTTTTTGAGTTATCTTGCATATGGACGGACGGACGGACATGCAGAAATCGATATAACGTTTGAATCCCTACACAACCTTGAAAGCATTCTAGGATGATTATTTCGATGCATTTCAAATGTAGTGAATCCCCAAATAAAAAAAATTTCTTTTGTGAAGGAGTAAGAGAAAAATCTGTATGCATATGTACAATAAAATTTATGTACATAGTTTTGGATAATCGGGCTTTTACTGTATGTCCGAATTTCAGGCTTTTTCTTAAGCTTTTTCTTCTTTGGTTTATGTTCGGCAATTTCAATAAAATGTGTATCCACTCAAAAATGGTTCAAAACTTCGACAAAATGTATAACAGTGTAAAACTTATTTTTATTTGCTGAATCGGTGCTTTTTCCCGTTTGCTGAATTTTTGTGATGAATTTTTCCACTAAATTAAAAAAAAAAAATTTTCCTTATTATAATAAAATATAAATTTATAATTTGTTTAAATATAATAATTTATTTTCTTTAATTATTTTCTTAAATGTTACACAATTTTATATATAAATATATAAATTAATTTGATCTATGTTTTTTTATCGTGTTTTTCCTTTTACTATTTCTTTCATTTTAAAACTTGAATTATTAATTATTAATTATAATAAAATTCTATTAATAAATTTAATTTAACATTTAAGAATTTCTTATTTTGCCTCAGTGTAGGCAATCAGTGGCCAATTTTATCAAAAATTCAATATTTATCTTGTTACGTACTTGGATTTGAAAGTTTCAAACCGAATTTTGTAACGGTATATGGATTTTAAAGGTATGTAACCGGCCTGAGCGCTATGGTTTAAATACTTGATTAAAATTGTAAAAAAATAATTGTTTTCTCAAAACTAAATTCACTTTTCATTCAACAACTAATTAAGTAAATATACAAAATTATAATAATCTTTTTCTTTAATATTTTCCTGCAATAATAACGATATTTAATTTTCATTATTGCTTTTCATTTCACATTTTTTTCAAATACCTAATTCGAAGAAAATTATTAGAAACCTGTTATCCTATTCAAATTGTACCTGTACTTAATATACAAGAGGTAAACAGAACATAATAATATATCGTATAACATGAAGAATTAACCCTTTTTAAAGTACGTTATATGATTTCTCATATGTGATCTCGATGACGCAATATATGGATGTTCAAAAATGCACTTGAAAATACAAGTATATAAATTAGGACAAAATACATCTTCAAAATACCTTCACCAAATACGTATGCATACCAAGATGTTTAGGGTTTAATATTTAACTATTTTTCTGATCCCTTAGCATATCTATGGCAATGGTAAATGGTACTATCAAATATATAGGGAAGAAAGGGAATCATAACTAGTACGAATAGCAAGAAAACCTTTGAAAACAACAAAAAACATCATATATTATTTAAATGTATTTAGTTGTAACCCATCGGAAAAAGGGACAATCTTGGGAAGGTCATACACAGTTCGAAGTACAAAGCTTCAAAATTTTTCTTAGTAAGCAAGCATTATTGTATTTGCTTGCCAAACTGAAACTATTATGGATGGAATTATTGTTTTTCTTTTACTTTAATAAGAAATTTAAAAAAAACTGGAAATGCAAAATATGATATAAATCAACATTTATTACAAAAAAATATTTTATTTACATTTTCCAATGAAACAAAAAACAAACGAACAAACCTGTAAACAAAACTAAATTTTAAACTTATTTAATAACTTTCTACCAACTTCGCCAATGTGGGGCTTAAATTTAGTAGTGCGTTTGTACTGGGGGTTCTGTTCGGTCATCTTGTGGTAATTTCGGTGTGGTATGCGTTGGTGGCGGTCGAGTAGCTTGAGCAGATCGAACTTCTCGAAGATTATAATGATAATCACCAGATTGTTCTAGATATGTTAAATTAGCTACTGCAACAGCAATTAACATAAATAATATTAAGTATTTCTGGAAAATTATATAAAAATAAATTAGTTAATACTTAAAATTAGTCACGAATTTGATATTTAAATTTTTTTAATTCATTTAACTTTCATTTATAATATTATTTGCGTATTAGAAAATTATTTTATCCTTATTGTATCAGTTTTCAAAAAGTCCACATAAAACAGCAATTTCCAAATCTCATTATTTTTTTCGAAGGAAGAACTTTTCATTACTTTATAATTAGTTAAAGAAAAACAATTAGTTTTTAAATTAACTTTTCTTTTGTTAATTTTATTTATATATTTAGATTTGTCAAAATTATAAAACAAAACTCACCATTTTTTGAGTTAGAAAGTTAACTATACACGATAAATATAAGAATTTAACTGCCATGAACTAAACGACTGCACCACTATTTAAATGAACGTCGAAGCAGTTTGGCTAATGCGAACCTGCTATTTCTTTAGGTTAAAAACAAGAAGTTCAAGTTATTACTAGAAAAAATATATTTAGAAACAAATAAATTGAAATTATTGATAATGGCTTAAATTAGCGAGAAATTCACAACGAACTTAGAAGAAACTTTTCGACTCAAATATTTTTGACAAAGATGATAGAATAGTTCTTTGAAATTTGTATTGTTTTTAAATTTTTGGGGTACGTAAAATAAGAGAAATCAAAATTAGTTTATAATTAATAAATGAAAAATAAATAATATAAAAATAAATTAAATTGAAATTAGCATATCTTGTTTGTAATTCTGCTTAATTTTCGGTTAATGTATGAATTAATTTTTCATCACAAAATTAGAAAATTTCAGGTAAGGTGTATTTCAGTAGATTTCTCATAAAAATATTATACACGATTTGAAAATAAAGTTCCGGGATTCCTTTTGATTCAATGCATTTTTTTACAACGATTTAATAGTGATTCAAATGCGTGTTTAAGATGCGCTATTCCCTACAAGGCATATACGCCTTGTTGAACAGCTTCAATTTCATCGGAAACGAATTATTTTAACTTGATTTTAATTTTTAGGAATACTAAGAGTCACATGAATATGTGAATACATGATTCAATACATAGACTTGATTTTATGCTAAAAATTGGAGAGCAATCAGCGAATTATGACCATTATTGGGTAATGAACACCAGTTTTCTAATTCATTTCGAACATGATGAAGAATTGAAGGCATCAAATTTCAACTTCTGATGGCTACAATTCTAAATAAAAACCAACAATAACCTTTCAACCTGTTGGAATTCTTAGGAAGAAAGCAATAAACACTGTCTAAATTTTTTTATGGAATTTCTAGTGTTATCTTTTAGCACTTCCCTGCCTTTTTATCCTACTTAAAAGTCTTTGACTTTTATAAACAATTGTAACCATAAACTTTTTCCATTATTTTAAATGTTTTTGTGTCAAGTATTGCGTAAAATTTAAGAAAAGCTCCTTGATCCTTATATCAACAAGTAAATTCTTTGATTAATGAAGAAAGTCTCATAAAATTGCCAAATATCAACCGATAACACAAAATTTTAAGACATTTGTTAATATATTTAGACATTTAAAATAACACCTTTGACCAATAGATGCCGACTTTACTATAGTTACAGAGATATTGAAGAATTCCCGGAACTTGATTATCTTACCATGTATATACATGTATTCAAATACGAGTTACAGTACCTGTTATAGTTGCTATTGTTCTGATATTCTTGGTGTATACAATTTTCTTAAAGGAGCACATATGAATATTGTATAGTATATGCATGAATATGGTTATTCCCAGTACACCTATACGCTTTATCTGGATAAGTATTGTTATTCTTCATGACAGTAATTACGTATACACGGGAATTGTAGATTTAATTAAATCCTTCGGTAAATCTATTCCATGTTGGGACTTTTAATGTAACGAATATTCTAGTATTATACAGAAATTTTATCATAAAAAGAGGTTTATTTTTCTTTGGGCCGGGAGATTGTTGTTAGTTTATCTATGAAAATATTTAGTAGTTTTTACTAGTACGCAATTTTTACTCAAGATTTTCATCTCGATTTTTTTTTTCCTAGTTAGTTTGTTCAATTATGTTAATGGTCATAACAGCCAAGGAAATATCTAATGAGATTTTGTTTCAATTCAATTTTCTAGAGTTACGTAAATTTATTTTAGAAATTGATTATGTGAGAAGTTAATTTGTAAAATTACAATTTTTATTTGTTTTATTTAATTATAAACATTCTATTAAGACAAGAAATTGAATTTATCAAGTTGTAAATAAGTATACATCTATTTAAGTCCTTCGTATCTCAAATCAGTACTTTCGATCTGGATATAATTGAGAATTTTATACACTTTGAAGTTGTGCCGTTTACTGGAATAATACAAGAACACTGGGTGCGATACAATCGATATTCCCATTGATACTTGAAAAAAAAAATGTGAAGTTAATAATAGGTGTTCCTCATGTATCATTTATGTTCATACTAAACGAAGTCTTATTTTCTGTAATTTGTTCATGGATCTGTTGAATTACTTTGTATTACGAACGAAATGTAATTCACACCATCAAGATATAACTCATGGTTATATTTCTTTTCATAAAAATATTGTAGAGCTTTTAAAGTGTTTAATTACTTCTCCAAGTACCCGGTAAATTGCTAATGGAAATATTAAATTAAGATGAATTTATAAAGTTTTCTCGCACTGAGGATCAATTATGATTTAAACGAAGAACGTGGAAACTTAAAGGTAACACTTTCCAATGAAAACCATTGAATAGGACATTTGTTGTAGAATTCTTTGGGTTTTGCAAAATATTATTATTTAAATTTATATATTGTAATATTTTGTGACTATATTATCATTATCTTAACTTCAGCTATTCTGCGACACAATAGTTGTGTTTTTTTGAGAATTTGTATCGGTGACTATTTCACTTTCTTAAAAAACGATTTTTTAAATCTACAATCTTAGAACTGTTAATTTCGAATGTTGATACCACTGAAATTACTTGATGGAACACACAGCCAACTTCAGTCATATCTTTTTAGGTTAGATAAAGTTAAAAATTCTTTTTTTTGGCAAATAGTGAAATCATAACAAATAATATTTTCTGAGACAGCTCTTTGAAATATTGTTTTAACCAAATAAAACAAAAATCAATAAAAATAATAATAATTTTCTGTTAATTTCAAGTAATGCAATAAACATACAAAAGTTATGATTTGTGCCATCTATTATCTGGAATATATGGTAGTACTACAAAACTGTCGTTAATATTAGATCCCGATAATAACAATCCTTAAATAAGTCTGTATGAAATGTATGCTAACGGTGCTTATTTTTCCCAAAAAAAGACAACTAATATTGGCTAAAAGCCTCTTTTTTCTTAGTGTTTTCCATCTGCCATCACTCTAATATCATCATACTACCAACTATGACAGATCTACATACAAAGAAAAATATTAGCGACCCGATTTATCTAGTCAAAGAACTAATTTTAATGGATGCTCTACCTATGCTCGATTAAATGATAGATCTAAATACTAACTTTAATAATTAGATGGAATTCGTATTTATAACTTTGCCACAGCTTTGGTTGGTCATTTCAGTTATTCTGTGACTGCCTTTGTATAACATAGCTTTCATCATCATGCGATTCACCTGGAACTTTTCACGAAAATTTAAAAAAACAAATATTGCTTTTTTACAAGTGTGGAATAAATACTAAGGACTGGACTCGTGAGTAAAAGCTAATTCGAAACATAAAAATGACTAACTTTTAAATTTGTTTGAACTTATTAAGATTCCTAAAAAAAAAACTTACAAGATCTAGAGGGCAACAAAATCCGAAAGTCAGATTCGATATAGTACTCAACTTGAATAAAATTCCATACTAATAACAGTGAAAACCATTGCAAGTAATAATCTTCGCAGACATCTTGAAAAAATCGTATAATTTTACCGTTGAGTGCAATTTTATTCATATGTGGAAATTTCTTAATAGCGCTCCGTTGGGTGCAATATTCCAATTCAAATATAATCGCTTACATAAACATTTTATATTCACACATACACAAAAAAAAAGTCAATTTGAAAACTCTAAAATAATATTCTGAATCTAACAACTTGTTTGTAAAATGGAAAATTCTTCGAAAATCTTTCTAAAGGATCTCGTTTTCTTGGCGTCAACGAAAAAAAAAAAAAAAACTGAAAAGAAAAGAAATGATATAAAAATATAAAAGAACTGCTTTGATATTCTTTTGGGAATCGCTAAGGGTTACTTGGAAAAACTGAATTTAAGAAAAGTAGAAAATAAAAAGTCTGCAAAAAAAAAGAAATAGCAAATTTCAGCAAAATTGAAAGAAATAAAATTTTCCTTTTTAACAAATTGGACAACGTGAAAAAATCGTGTAATTTCGAATTAAGATTTAATTAGATTTTATTAAGCAAATTATTTTGAATTGAGATTTAAAGAAAAAGGAAAAGTTTTTAAAAAGTGATGAAGAAATTTATCGAAATTAGTATTTCTGAAAGGCGAATTATTAAATCCAGTTACTATTTAATTTTGCTAACTTTGGCTATAATGGCTTTTAATTCATAAGAATTCCAATAAGAATTAGAATAAAAATTCAAGTCCTTCATTTTTCTAAGACATCAAATTTGATAAAAATTAACAGTACCGTTCAAAAAACACTACTCGAATGAGACATATTTGCCCTAATCCTTGTCAAACGTACACAAATTTCACTAAATTAAAAATGAATATGAGGAGGCTATAATGCAATGACATGACGCATCTTTCATGATAATCTTACCAAAACTCGCGTTACAGGACAATTCTTGTAAGATACATGTTATAAGACACATATTATAAGACACATGTTATAAGACACATAATGCTAAATATATGTTTATCACTTCAGATATATGCTGAAAGCAAGTATCACATACTATCATTCACAATTACATTTCTGCAAAGCGCGTCTCCTTTTTAATGGTAAAAAGGATTGTAAATCGTTTTAATAGTGTTTGTAAAAAAGACTGTAAATACATGAAATTTTATATCACACAGAGTCAGTTTAACAATAAGGTGACGCTTGCAGACGTACCCAAATTGGAAACTCTCATTATTGCCTTTTGCTATTAATAATGTGGACTGTCCAGACGGGCCTAAATCAGAATCCAATTTGGAAACTCTCTTTAGTGTATGTTTTTTGATTATATTTACAAATCAAGAATATAATTTAGTTTCATAAAACAGGATTTCTTCCTGGAACAAATATTCCCAACAAGCTTGTTCAACTAATTCCATATTATTTGATTTTTTTCACCGAGTTAAATAAAAATTGATTGTTTCTTTGGAATATGAAAATATTTTATCATAACTCGATATCCTATAAAATACCTGAAACATATTTTTATTTCTATTTGGTTTTATAAAAAGCCTATTCTAAAAAATTGGAAATTCTATTCCAAATTTGTGTAAATTTTGGATTTTCATTTTTATCAAATATTGTAAACGAAAATATCTTAAAACCTTTTTGAAAGAATTGAATTCTATAATGTATAGAATAAGAGTTAATATTTGTGAAAATTTAAAATTGAATAAATTCGCTGAACACATATCATATGGCGACTTTGATGTTTTGTTTGATATTTAAACACCTCAAAGCATATAAAAGAAAAAAGCTGAAATTTCATAAAAATAAAATTTGATATATTTTATATTTTTTTTTTCAAAAGAAAATTGTATACTTTGTTTTAGTTCATATTTTATCCTTTTTACAATATCATAAATTGACATTTTCCGGAATATTGAAAAAGATTACGATTTCGATTTTTCATATTCTTTATCTGTCTGATTTAGTACAAAAAGATTTAGGTGTTTTCTATTTAGTTTTGTGAATTTTGAAAAGAATGGCAAAAGAATTTCCTTTTTCCGAACAAAAGAAATTTTGTATATCTGGTCAAAAGTAGCATTTTTATCAAATAAAGTCCAGACATTTAGTATCAGCAAAAATAATGGGTGTGCAGATGTTCCTTGAATTGTAAAGAATTTATGAGAATTAAAACTATTCTAGAAGTCATTCAGGTAAAAATGATTCATGTTCAGTTTTATCAATAGTGCAGAAATCCAGGTGCATTATTGCATCTAGTCGAATAAAATACTCCCACTGTCCCAAATTACATGATTCTTATACTGAATTTTACTTAAATTGAATTTAACGACAATTAACTATTAAGGTGGTCATTTACATTCCTTTTTTCGTTCGATAAAACATTGGCACAAATACCTGCTTTCTCATATTGGGTTTGTGGCTTTCTACAAAATTTGAGAAACAGCAAAACACATTAACATTAAATTTGCTTTACTGATTGCATCGCGGTTCAGGTTGCTATTAATCTATCGTTACAGTGATAAATGCAGTATTACATTTCGCTGGTCAGTCGTCAGTTGTTTTGGTTTAATATCTCATGTATTGGGCAGCACAACTTTCTGAAGCTATATTTTGTTTTTTGTAATTACAATTACACTTATGGCGTTTTACATGGCGACTTTAAAATTGGCTTGAAATTGACTTGAAATCAATGTCAATTTCATAGACGGTAGCAAACATATTTAAAATTGTTAGCTTATGTTTCACGTCAGTTCATACTCCATTTTAAATTTTCAAGTCGGTTTGAAGTCGATCTGACTTTACATGTAAACTTCAAGTCGATCAGAGAAATCAATCGGATCGACTCACGCCAGATTGAAGTCATTACATGGATGATTTTTGGATTGAAATCGACTTCAAATAGATCATGTAAACACCATAGCTTCCAATAACATTTTCACGCAAAAAACAAACTATTTTATCAGTGCCAAAACAATGTATTAATGTTTAATACATTGTTTTTGCTATTGCATATCAGAAAGGGAAATTAATTTAAGATAATTAAACTTATTATTTCTTAGAACCTGCAGGAACAAATGAATGTATTATAGTAGAATGGTAGTAGTGGAAAGGACAGTTCTTGTTTCTACTGTACTGTCAAACACCGTATAGTAATAATTTGGGACTGAGGGAGTATATAATTTCCACACTTTGTTATGAAAATATAGTGTAGAACAATAATTCGTGCTCTGAAAGAAAGAATCGAAGTAATTTTCAATGGGATTTATAAATGTTTTCATTCGACTAAGTTTTTGATGAATAAATCGGATTATAAAATGGTATTATCTAAATTGGATTCATATTTTTCCAATACAAACAATTCATTTATTTCTATTCAGTATCTTTTTTTTTCAAGTCAAAATAAATTTTAATTAAATAATCTTTAAAAATATCTTTTCATTTTACTATTTCTTCATGGCCCCGGAAATTTCTAATAGTCCAACATTATCTAAATATTGATTCCAAAAAACCATTATCACAGCTTTAGTATTATAATTCGAACCAAATGACAAGAAACAAACTTCGAAACACGATTATATGTAGTACTCTACTAGTACTCGTACTATAGATTAAATTTCTTCAATAATATTAAACATTTTATATAAATACACAAGACTATATTATTATTGTGTTGTTGTATATATAGTAATACCTTTTCTGGTTGATGATAACGTAATCCTCTTAATGTCAGTTCATCAACAAGGAAAATACGTTCTAATAAAATCTTCTGAAGAATATAATATAGAGAGACTATATAAATAGATAGGTTCGGACCGAAAGCATCTGGTTTTCATCTCAGGCATTCAATATGTACCATCACAAGTGAAGTATAATCCGTGGAAAATGTGTAATAATGGATGCAGACCATTTTTTCTTTTTTTTTTTTTTTCTTACCCATCCCTGGTAATAATATGAATGGATGAAATAGTAAGATTCAAGAGAGATAAATTGTTTCCTATTTGTATAATATGGTATAGTGTTCATGTTTCAAATCAACTTGTATTCCTTCATCTGTAAAAGCAATTATTTGATGATCTAGTCTTCAGATTTTCAACAATTTATCATTTCTTGTCTATTTTCTTATAATATATTTGTATACATATATACTTTGTGTTTTTTTTTTTTAGGTAGATATTCTATTTTCTTTGGTATGAACCTTTTTATTATATCATCTCTAATTGATTAATTTCTTTTGGAATAAATTCCATTGAGAGAAGGTCATATACTGACATGTTGAGATTCGTAAAATTTATTTGAAAGCTCGTCTGTAGGAATAAATGATCCAGAGTGACGAATAGATTTTTTGAGGCTATTTTCTTTAAGAATCTCATTAAATTGACCATCTAAGGATAGACAAAAGTTTTGCTTATATTGAAGGACATAAAATTGATGTAGAGAAGCTAAGATGCCAGAAAATATGATTCGAATGCGGGTATTAAAAAATTGGCTGTAGAGCAACATATCGACAATTGTCAGCAAATTGAAGAAGTATTTCTGGACAAAATCAGGATTTTATCAGGAGATTGAACAATAGTTTGGATTTTTAGTAGTTTGAAAGAAAAGATATTATATATAGTATTGGATCACAGCGCAGAAAGAACTTCGAATTTTTACCCAATTTTAATTAAATTAGTCATCATCCTTTTCTTTCATTTTTTATTACAAACTCTCTAATTTACTTCATCTGACTAAATAATGTGTTGTAGGTCTTCAATTAACGTCTCTATTTACAATATTTATTTACCCTTAAAATACCATAATATATACTAAAACGTAAAAATGCCGAGACATAAAAAGGACTTGTATAAACACTATATAAGTGAATACCTTGAAAATTTATCCTATATTTATTTACCCATAGTAACTTTGCCTCTTACCTTCATTTTATTTTATATTGCACTCAATATAATGAGAAAACTTTTCGACAACTGACGTTCCATTGAATCTCCTTGATGTTTCGGTTGGTTGGTTAAATGTTTAGATAAAATATGTTTTTTCTTGTGAATTTTTCCCCTTTCAAAAGTAAGTCCATATAAACCTTCTATAAAATGCATACTCTTCCAGGATACACCATATTTATCCTGTTACTTTTTACAATATGGTTCTACAAAACAACCAGGATTGTATATAGTACATTCCGATGTAACATATGTACTTTTTTAAAGAAATATTTAAACCTAGCCGGTTTAGTTTATTTAGGATTCATATAGATTAGCAAGTAGTCAATATCCAGACAAAAATCAATTTCAAAATAATTACCTTAATAAACCTAGTGGACTAGATTTTGAATTTCAAATAAAGAAAATGGATCTTTTTTCTTTTTTGATTTATGAACATGAACTTCGAGGCCTTCAGAGATATATATAAGGCCTCGAAATTTAATATTTTTTTTTTAGTGTTCTTAGAAACATAAATGCCAAACGAAAAATATAATTTCAGTTGTAATTAGTCGAATCTTCGTGGTTGGTCCACTTTTCTGTTTTTTGTTCAACAGATGTGAATATTTCTACTACCTGATTTCAGGCACTTTAGGCTATGAAAATAAGATGAATTCTTATATAATAACTTCTGAGTGGATTTCATTAGTCATTTATGTAGTAAAAGAGAGAAAAAAAGGGTATAATAAAATTTATAACTTAAACCGAATGCCCTCTTCTGTAAATTGTATGGTATTTTTTTTTCTTGTATAACCTATTCGGAACATATAGCCAGGTACTGTATATTACCTGAAATAATTAGCGGATTTCTTTTAAGCGCCATATAACTGTTAATATTTATTTTAATGTAATGAAATTTCTTTCGAAATTTTAATTTATTTGAACTGATTTCATCAAATTATAATTACTATGTAATCAAGTCAGTCTTTGGATTATAATTAATTAAGAATGAATTAAAAAATGATAACGGTAAATTACAATTAGTCAAGAATGTTCAGTCGAAGCAATTAACCCGTAATTTAGAATGGAAATTATGTTAATAACTTAATAATTAAGTAATTATTGAAATTAAATTGTTGAAATAATTAGGAAAAATTTTCAATTTCCTGTATTAAATTTTCGGTTTGTATTTGAAGTGAAATTTAGTTGATTTAGGGTATTGGCACCAATTATTGGCCACTTACAATAATAGTGTGCTAGTAAAAAAGAATTCATAAATAATAGTGTAACGTGTTAGTCTTTCGGTTCGATGTTATTAGAATGATAACACTTTTTATTTATGTGAATTTTAGTGTATAAACTTTATTTGTACTTATTTCTGCTTAACAATTAGTCTTAAAAATATTTGTCTTTCAATAATTTAATTATTACAATTATTTATCACAGTTTTAGAGCTTCACTATTTTAATTACTTTTAAGATCAAAGCTTTAGTTTTACTCCGAATGTTTCAAGTTCACTGTTTGAAGTTCTGATCTGAATTGATTCTCTACTTGAATCCCGGCGGCTATTTATATAAAATTGGTGTGTCTCGGAATATTCTCGAAAAGCCTGGTCGTTTTCTAAAAACTAGGTGGCAATGTTTACACAAAGAAGATTTCTAGAATATTCAATATACAAACAATAGTTCTAGAAAGCTCTAATCATTGTTTAGGTTTGTGCCAATGATCTATTATTATTTCCTCCTAAAAATATCTTTTGTATGTGCTATGAGTCATTGCTATTGTATTCTATCGATTGTGTAAACAATTGCATTTTGGAGTTTTCTGGAATAGATCTTTTGTACATTAGATGGCGGTATTTCCCGAATAGTCTGGAGACATTTCGCGGAAATCGTTTTGTTTGTTTATAAATAAATTATTCTCGTGTTTTCTGGGTTTTTCTTTTATTAAGAAAAACTCAGCAAAGTAATTAATTTGTGTTAGTGATTTTTATAGTGCACTACCCCCTCCTTAAATCTGTTCGTCCCGAACAGAATCTTCTGAAGCCGTCCCGTGATACTTTGTTAGCCGATTTAGATGAACAACTTTCATTTTTGCCCTTGGAGATCTTCGTATGCGATATACGACGTCATTTATCCTTTTTATGACGGTATATGGACCCTCCCATTTTGGCATAAACTTAGGTGACATTCCCTTTTTCCGTTGTGGATTGTAAAGCCATACCAAGTCACCATCCTGGAATCCACAGCTGTTTGTAGCAATGTCGTACCTTATTTTCATTCGGTCGCTAGCAATTTTTATCCGATCCCTTGTTATGTGATGTATCTCGTCTAGACGATCCCTCAGTTTATCGGTGTAGTCACTAACTTCCATTTTGTCACATTCTGGTCTTCCAAACATTATATCCACAGGAAGCCGTATATTGCGTCCAAACAATATTTCCGATGGAGTATGTTTTGTGCTGTCGTGGTCTGCAGTTCTATATGCCATTAGGAACAATGGAATGTGTTTGTCCCATTCACTTTGGTCTGATGTTACCACCTTTGATAAATGTTCCTCCAGGGTTCGGTTGAAACGTTCCACCATACCATCAGATTGCGGGTGCAGGGGTGTTGTTCTGGTTTTATGTATTCCCAGTAATTGGCATACTTCCTGGAATACCGCCGACTCGAAGTTCCGCCCTTGGTCCGAGTGTAGTTCTAGTGGAACCCCGTATCGACTTATCCAGTTTTCAATTATCACTCCTGCAACTGTGGTAGCTTCTTGATTCGGAATGGCGTACACTTCCGGCCATTTGCTGAAATAGTCGATGACAACCAACACGTATCGGTTCCCTCGTTTAGACTGAGGAAATGGTCCAGCTACATCAATTGCGATTCGTTCAAATGGAGCGCCAACGTTATATTGCTTCATTGCTGCTCTAGTTCGTCTCTGTGGTCCTTTGCTCGCTGCACATGTGTCACATTTTCGACACCAACTTTCAACATCAGCTCGGCAATTTATCCAATAGAATCGTTCTCGTACTTTTTCTAATGTTTTGTTGACTCCCAGATGTCCCCCTGAAGTCCCACCATGTACTTCACCAAGTACCTCATGTACTTTGGACTTAGGCACAATCAACTGCATTAGTGTATCTCTACCATCAGAAGATTCCCATCTTCTATTGAGAACGCCATTTTCTATTTCCAGCGAGTCCCACTGAGCCCAATAACTCTTTGTTGTACTACTATAAGCTGCAATATCGCTCCGTCCCGGACGCTGATCTTGTTCCTTCCACTCAAGGATTGGTCCAATATCTTTGTCCTTTAGCTGTTCATTTCTGATACTAGTCTCGTCATCATTACCTATTCTTGTTGTCTTGACCATGACTATTTCCTTCTCATCTAGCCTACCACAGTGCTTACAATTCTCACCACATGGTCTTCTAGATAAGGCGCCAGCATTACCATGCGATGTCCCCTTTCTATGTTCAGTCTTGAAGTGGCACCCTTGTAGTCGCTCAATCCATCTTGCCACTTGACCTTCTGGATTCTTAAATTGTAGCAACCATTTAAGTGCCGCATGGTCGGTTCGAAGTAGGAACTCCTGCCCGTAGAGGTATTTGTTGAAATGCCTAACAGTTTCAACTACTGCCAAGAGTTCTTTCCGGGTGACGCAGTAGTTTACCTCTTGTTTGGAAAGTTTCCTACTGAAATATGCGATCACTTTTTCTTCACCTTCGATCTGTTGGGAGAGTACCCCTCCAATTCCGACATTGCTAGCATCCGTATCCACGATAAATTTTTCTCCAAATTTTGGATACGCCAATATCGGAGCAGAACATAGTCTATGTTTCAACTCCTCGAAAGCTGACTGGCATTCTTCGGTCCACTCGTATGGTTTTCCCTTATCCGTTAGCTTGTGTAGACAACCGGCTATATTAGCAAAATTCTTTATGAAACGTCGGTAGTAAGTACACAAGCCTAAGTATGACCGGATTTCATGCTTATCTTTTGGTACTGGCCATTGTTGAACTGCTTTTATCTTGTCTTTATCGGTGGCAATTCCTTCTGCAGACACAACATGTCCTAAGTATTTCACCTCATGTTGAAATAGTTCGCACTTCTTCGGACTTAACTTTAAATTAGCTGCACGAAGACGTCCAAATACTTCTCGTAATCGCTGGAGATGTTCATCAAAAGTTTTTCCGATTACGATGATATCGTCCAGGTACACAAGGCACGTCTTCCATGTTAAGCCCCGTAGGACATGTTCCATCAGTCGCTCGAATGTTGCCGGTGCATTACATAATCCAAATGGCATCACTGTGAATTGCCATAAGCCTGTTCCTACTGTGAACGCTGTCTTTTCTCTGTCTTCGGGTTCAATTCCAACTTGCCAATAGCCACTTTTTAGATCAAGTGTTGAAAACCAAGTTGCTCCTGAGAGTGTATCTAACGTGTCGTCTATGCGGGGAAGAGGGTAACTGTCCTTCTTAGTTACGTCATTCAGTCTTCGGTAATCTACGCAAAATCTTGTAGTCCCATCCTTTTTCCGTACTAGGACTACCGGAGATGCCCATGGACTGTTTGATGGTTCAATTACTCCCTCTTGATGCATTTCCTCGATCATGTCAGCAACCTCTGTTTGTTTGGCTAATGGTAGTCTCCTTGGCGGTTGGCGAATAGGATCTGCATTGCCGGTATTAATTCTATGTTTCACTTGGTCCGTTCGTCCAAAGTCCCCTTTACTGCATACAAAGACATCTTCAAATTCCTTCAATAAACCTGTAGCCTTAACTGCTTCCGACTCTGATACTCTTTTAGTGATATCAGAGACAAGTCGTTTCAAGGCTTCCGGAAGAACCCGTTCCTCCCGTTGAGTTTCTTTGTATCTGCAGTCCTCGTTTGTTATTGACGAAACCCCTTCAGCACTGCCGACAATGGTTCCCTTTTTCAATTTCTTGTTAATTTTTGAAAAGTTCGCCACTCTGACTGGAATTGTCCCTTTTTCGTTCACTTTCACTATTGTTCGCGCTATCATTAGTCCATCCTTTAAGTTTTGTCTGTCAGGTTCAATAATTTGTATTGCTGGCCTCCCAGTACCATCGACCAGTCTCGCCTCTACAACAGCTTCAGTATTTGCCGCAATTGTTTGGTCTTGTAGAATTTCTACTTTGGCACTGGAACCTGCTTCCTCCAACGTTAGCGAGAAATCAATATTTCCACATCGCAGAACTTCCTCTTCAACATTCACACTCACTCCATTCTTTTTCATGAAGTCCAGGCCCATGATACAATCGTCCATTATATCAGCCACCAAAAATGTATGTCGGAACACATACCCATCTAGCTCCAATGCTAGATCGACTTCCCCAAGAATCGGAGATGATTCACCCGTAACGGTTTGAAGCACCCTGTTACTGCTTTCACTGATGTGTTTATGATTGATTAGTCTCTTGTTAATGATGGAATTACTTGCGCCTGTATCTATGATAATTCTGCACTGATGACCAGCAATTACACCCTGTACCGTTAGACTGTTGTTGTTGTGTTGCATAAGCGAGACAGATACAACGATGCTGGGGGCATTATTCTTTTGAGCTAACTTGTCCCCCTTTAAGTTAGCTCCGTTTCGTTTCCCGAACCTTTTTGTCTTGTTGTTTGGTTCGGGCACTTATGTTGCACATGCCCCTCTTTTCCGCAGCCCCAGCATGTGATTTTCCTGCGCGTGTTTCTGTCCCCTTCTTTCTGGATTGACCGCAGTACTTCTTTTATTTGCTGCCTGAGGTCTTTGATATCCAGTTGCGGTGACCCTTCAGCAACTGTAGCAGTCCTGATCCGTGGGACTGATCTCGTAGCTTTCTTCGCCCCTTCTAATGTCAAAGCAAACGCCAATACTTCTTGTAGCGTTCGCTATCCGCTAACCCGGACGCTATTTTGTATGTCCGTATCCCGTATGGCGCTAACGAATCTTTCTCCCGCCATCTCGCACCGCATCTCCACAGGGTAATCAGGATAGGACATGTATACTAGACGTTCGATCTCCGCCGCTAATTCTTGAAGCGTTTCCGCAGATTTCTGCGTTCTGTTGATGAGTTCGATCCGGTATACATCCTTCATGTGGTTGTCCCCAAATCGATTGTCTAATTGCGTTACAATGTAATTGTAATTTTTCTCATTTTCCGGTGAGATTGTCCGCAATAAATCGGCTGAGTTACCCCGTAGAGCCAGAATTAATGCTGTGGCTTTTTCTTTATCGGACCAGTCGTTCGCACCAGCAGCCGCTTCAAACTGTCGTTTATATACAGGCCATGAAGTTTTGCCGTCAAATATTGGTGGCTTCATCCTTTTACCTGATGACTCAATATTTGGTTTATTTTCTTTGATGTCAGCCATTTTTGCTTCTATTTCTGCTACTTTTTGCTCTAATTTCTGGTCAACGTTGCTGACTTCGGTAGTTATTTTGTTCTCTAGATCTGTAGTATTGCTTTTCATTTTATCTTCCAATCTCTGCTCAACTTTGCTTACTTCCGTTCGAACTGCAGAAACTTCCGTACGAACTGTAGAAACTTCTGTACTAATTTTAGTTTCAAGGTTCGCAACACTGGATTCCACCTGAATTTTTAATTCACCCATGCTGGATTCCATTTTGTTCTGCATATCAGATATGTTTGCAATCTTATTTTCGAGACTTGCTGTATTGGATTGCATCTCACTTTGCAGACTAGAAGCAGTTGAGTCCATTTTAGTCTGAAGACTAGAAGCATTTGTTTTCATTTCGCCTTGTAAACTGGAAGCATTTGTTTTCATTTCGCCTTGCAAAGAATCCATTTTATTCATCAGCAGGGTCATAAACTTCTCGAACTTATCACTTTCCGCTGATTTTGCACCCTCTTCACTGAAATCGAACTTGTCATTGTCCTCGTTCGTGTTTTCTTCTTGGTTTCCCTCTTTCAGAATTTCACTAAAGTCGAATGTGCTACTGTCTAGTCCTCTTATTGCACATTCAGCGATTACTCTTTTCTTCTTTTCTGGTTTAGTTCCCGTGGAAACTGACTTCCATACACGCAGAACTGTGGATAGTTCTAATGTACTCAAACTATCTAATAATTTACTTTCCATCGTTCAAATATTTTTAATTGTTCACGAAATTCTATTGTCCTATCGAAACTTCTCGCACAGTATCTAAATACTATGAAATTTCCTAGTATAATCTTAATTTCCACGAAATTTCTCGTACAATCGAAATTTTCACACGATACACGACGTATAACCTCAAATTTCGCACAATCGAAATTTTTATACAACTCACAAAATTTCTTGTACGCCCCTGAAATTTCTCGCACCGTGGAATTATTATACACTCAAATTTCTTAATAACAAATTTCTTCGAAATTTTCCCCACAGAAGTTTCTAGTTTAATTTCGAATTTTCTTGCAGAAATTTTTAGCACAATTGTCTTTTCCGCACTGATTCACAATAAATAATCCCACTTCTGACACCAATGTAACGTGTTAGTCTTTCGGTTCGATGTTATTAGAATGATAACACTTTTTATTTATGTGAATTTTAGTGTATAAACTTTATTTGTACTTATTTCTGCTTAACAATTAGTCTTAAAAATATTTGTCTTTCAATAATTTAATTATTACAATTATTTATCACAGTTTTAGAGCTTCACTATTTTAATTACTTTTAAGATCAAAGCTTTAGTTTTACTCCGAATGTTTCAAGTTCACTGTTTGAAGTTCTGATCTGAATTGATTCTCTACTTGAATCCCGGCGGCTATTTATATAAAATTGGTGTGTCTCGGAATATTCTCGAAAAGCCTGGTCGTTTTCTAAAAACTAGGTGGCAATGTTTACACAAAGAAGATTTCTAGAATATTCAATATACAAACAATAGTTCTAGAAAGCTCTAATCATTGTTTAGGTTTGTGCCAATGATCTTTTATTATTTCCTCCTAAAAATATCTTTTGTATGTGCTATGAGTCATTGCTATTGTATTCTATCGATTGTGTAAACAATTGCATTTTGGAGTTTTCTGGAATAGATCTTTTGTACATTAGATGGCGGTATTTCCCGAATAGTCTGGAGACATTTCGCGGAAATCGTTTTGTTTGTTTATAAATAAATTATTCTCGTGTTTTCTGGGTTTTTCTTTTATTAAGAAAAACTCAGCAAAGTAATTAATTTGTGTTAGTGATTTTTATAGTGCAATAGTTTCTAGTTATAGTAACTATATTTTAAGCTGTGTTATTGAAACCATGATTCATAATGTCATTGTCGGGACAAGAAATCCATTGAATGGCGAAACTAGATATCTACTACGGAAATGAGCTGGATTGGTACGTGTTTCTAGGGGAATAAGTAGAAAACGACATTGACATTTTTACAATACTTAGTTCAACCTGGCAAAACTGTTTATAAACTAATAATAATAATATAAATAATTTGTGCAGTGATAAAAGGATTTTCATCCTTCCAAATGCAAAAATTTGATTTAGTACAACTTTTTTTTAATGTGATATCTTCTAATACTGGAACATGATTTTGTGTGAAAATTAAGCAATATTTTTATATTCAACAGAGAAAGTAAAATGGTATCCATTTTGTTAGGAACTAGGTACTATCGTTAGGTTTCTAATTGATGGAAATGAATAGAACGTAGTTGTTCGAAAATCAGAATATAGCTGCCCTGTATGGATTACTAGTCTCTTCATATGTAGTTATTTTCATTAGATATGGAACTAGAAACTACCCAGATTTCGACTAGATATTTTGGTCGCTAACATCTAGTTCCTTAATCTAGCTGGGTTTACTGGGAATCTATTAACCAATATAACATTTATCCGTTTATTATTTTAGTTCAAATAAAAATTTAAAAACAACAATTATTTTATTTTCTTGTTTTCGGTTTTCTTTAATGATCCGGAAAAAGGAATGATTTTAAAACTTTGAAGATTTGATCATCCAGACTATTTATGGTAAGAATATCAAATCTAGGACATATAGCCTAATTCATTCGAATATACAATAATAACAAGCTTAATTGTAAAATATTGAACTAATTAAAATTTCGTATTGTATTTTGCAAAATCAAAAAGGATTTTATCATGAAATTAATGGTGACCAATTTCACCTTCATATGCCTTGAATTTCAACAAATTATAGTACCGAGAAAATTAATGAAGTATTATTAAAATAAATTTATGCAAAATAATGATCACAGATTTTATAAATGAAAATTAATAGTCATAAAAAGAGATTTCAATTTAATTTGATTAATTCAATTTAAACAATATCATTTTGAACCAATAAAAAGGGAACAACTACAAATTACTATAATAATAAAATCCAGGATATTAAATATAAAACAAATGTTACAAATTAATTTGGGTCCTGTAGACACCTTTATTTAATTAAAAACTAGAATTTTTTAATCATCAATTTAGAAATTGTATAAACTAGAACAAACTATATAAAATCAACCAAATATATCCTTTTTGTGTGTCTTTTATATGTGTTCTCATATCAAAATCATACAATATATCACGAATAGATCTTCTTTTGAAAATTTTTCCGACTTTAAAGTGATTTATCAATTACAGGATATGCAGTAGAATAAATTCATCACCATCGCACATATTACACAGTACCACCATAGCTAGGTCAACAAATTAATTTATCTTGTTTTTTATTTTATTTGAGAGTAAATTGAAAAAAGAAGAACATCCACCAAAAAATGGAAATATATTGTATATCCCTTGTTGCCCAAGATAACTTTTTTTTTTGTATCAAATTATATGCAAGAGAAACGAGCGTCTGCTGAATAAAATCTACTATAAAAAAAAAAAAAACTGGATGCCAATATGGTTTCCCCAATCCATTTAAAAGTCTTATCGTTTGAAATAAAATACAACAACAGATGAGGTAGAAATGAAAATTTCAGGACAAGAAATACAGAAAAAAAAACAATGTGGTCATGTATATATGGTAGATTAACTATAATTCTCATTCTTCTTCCATATATACTCTCTCATGAATTCAAAACCCCAGAAGACCCAAAATCCTCGACCGCATATCCAATGTTCTGGGTGAATTATTAAATGGCGAAAGTATATCCAGTGTAACTTTTATAGCCTTAAAGGTTTTATACAGTAGATTTGATGGGATTAAGAGTCCATCTCTGAAAATAAATTTTTTTTTCTTCTCCATATCCTATACTCGAAGCGAAAGTATCTATGGTATTTTTCGTGATTGATTTGATATTTGCGGGCGAAAAAAAAAAGAATTTTCCTTAGCGGAAGAAGGGTAACCAAACGAAAAAAAAAAATCATATTTTATGGAGTCTTATATTGAATATAGGCTTATTTTATTTTATTTTATCTTATCAGTAAAATTGCACTCTTGCTTGGCGTTTAAAATTACACCGCATGAATGACACAAATATAAGATTTGGTGGATCATATCTTGGCGAACTATCTTATGAGATGATATTTTTTTGACTAGAAAATTTCTTATTATTTTCACAGGTTAGATAAAATTTTATATAACAACATTTTCATCCAAATGTTTCAGAGTTAGTTGTAGAACAGAAAATTAAATACCACCCTAGTTTTGGCCAGCAACAAAGAAAAAAAAATTACAACCCCATATAAAAGTGTGAGTGACTACAGTTGGTCATAGCCTGGACCATTAATTCTTATGAACACAGAAAAGAAAAAAACGTTTTTATGATTAGGGTAGGCTAGTCAATACCAAAACTAGACAATTTCCAACTTCGGATAATAGTCCAAACCGGCATTTGAGGAGAGAAAAAAAAAACATTTTTTCTAATCATCATTCACGTCCTATCCCAAACCAAAAAAGAAGACCTATAATAATATTCGACGCTTGGGATTTATTTTGAGATGCTTTTCTAAGGGGTCACTAAAAATCATGGTTAATTCGACATTCAAAAACCGGAAAAAAAATTTCATATACTCACATAGTTTGTATATTTTGTTTTATATATCTTTTACCCTCATCGAATAGTAAATTTAGGTAACAAAGAATCTTCTTTGCCCTTGGCAATTACCATTTGCCTTAGAACATATTCATAAAACAGACTTTACCATACTACCTCTACCATCACCTAACATATAAAAGACCGGCAACAATATACCCAAAAAAAAAATTATGTTCAAAATTAGAGAAGGGAGGAATATCAAGCCATATATTATAAGACATCGATTTAACCTTAACAAAATCCCAAGAATCAGTTTTTGGCGGTCTGTTGAGTGTGAAGGAGAAGTATAGTTTTCCGCGTTTTACACCTTCTGGAAACTAAGAAATTGTATAAGAAATAATATGTGGATATAATTATTTTGTTAATAATACATTTTTCTTATTGTGTTGTAAAAAATTCGAGTGCAATATAATGATACCACCGAAAGAAAATTCAATTTGTGAAGAAGAAAATTTACTTGAGATTCTTGAAAATGGTACTATTATGGGTGCCATTGAAATTGATGAAGAAAATTATAATACAACAAGTGATCTTAGTTCAGTGATAAGTTTACCAAGTGATATATTTAACACTTCATTCAATAGTCATCAAGAGAATGAGCGTAATATAGAAATTAATAATAGTGAAATTAATAGTTTAATTATTGTGAATAATTCAAATCAAGTAAATAACGAAATAAATCCAGAGCCATCAAACAATATACCTGTACAACAAATTGAGATGTTAAATACAAGTGATGCATGTTCACATGAATCAAGACAAAGTAAACGGATGCGTAAGAAACTTTTGAAACATTGTCGTCCAACGAAAGTGATTGCCACAGCTTTTCCACCGGCATATGCAACTATTTACCTGGATACGACCGAACAAACGGCTGTGATACAATCATCTGGTAATTTTAATCAAATGAGAACCTTCGATGGTGGTCATTTGACTTTATCAGTTCCAGTTATAAGAAGGTACAAAATTTTTTTTTTAATTCTACTTAGTTAAGCCTTTAAAGAGATTACATATGAGATTTTGAAAGTGGAAAATTATGGGTTTTAAATTTCTTTTAGTATTGGTAGTCCCTTTTTCATAACTTATAAGTAAATTTAGTTTTTTTCTTCTCTCGATTGATAGCATGGTGCCGAACATATTGATCACTTATGTTGCGATATTCAATTTCAAAGTCATCTTGCATTTCTATAGGATCTTATGAGACATTTGATACTATACTTGGTGCAACAAAATGAGATTTTTTAATGGTAAATATTTGTAAGTACGTGATTGTTTGTATATAAAAGGAAGCAAGAAAGCGAAGACCTTTAAGGGTGGTGACAAAATTTATTTTTATGGGAAACATATGGACGGCAACAGGCGGAATATTTTTTTTTTTTCAAATATATAAAGTGGTACTTTAAAGTACTTTTATTTAACATATTGAAAATATTTCTCTTTATAAACACTTAGTTTATAGTTAAATAGAAAAATCGGGTCATTAAGCTTCAAGGGAAGTGTCGTAAATGGACTGGGTAATTAAGTACATTAACTTAAATTTGGGATTGTATTATCGTGAAAATATTTAAAGGAAATGCCATAAAAATTTTTCTGAGAATTCCTACGAATAAGAGTTTAGGTAAAAATTGTCTTAAAAAGTCTGGACTTTTTTTAAATGAACATCACAAGTTCTTTAATTTTCGGAGTTAATGAGATACTATATGTCTAGTTAATAATTTTTTCTTAACTTAAAAAATTTTATGATAAATTAAAAGTACGGAAAAGTACCGGATGACCAAATGATTTATAATTTTCATAACGACCGTTTAAAGTGGGTATTAACTATTTACTTTACTTAATTGTTTTGTGTAGTTCCGAAACCTTTCTATTTAACAAATGATCGGTTAAATTTGAAAGGAGCCTTTTTTATATTTAAATCCATGTAATAGCAACATCCTAATAATAAAAAAATACAACCATTTGATTAAAACTCAAAACACTCTTGAAATTAGATTTTTATTTAAATTGTTGTACAAAATTAAGATCATTAGCAAAAGTTCATGAAAATCTAGAGAATTTTTTATCTACGTATTAGTTCCGATTTTATATCCGTGTTATACAAATAAAAGGAAAGGAATAATTAGAATAATACCAAACGCCACATGGGAAGCATAGATCGTCTACAAAAGTCCTTCAAGATTGCTATATTCCTAACCAGCTTACGCAGCTCGTTAAAAAATTGGCCGCATAAATGGAAAATTATTCTCCTCCATGATATTATGGGACGTCCTCTTTTCCTACAGTTTTGTGATTCTATTATAAAACACTATAATATACGTCTGTGAACTTTTTACGTAGAGTATGTCCCAGCCACCAGTAGTTTCGCTTGCAAATCTTCTTGTTGATATTAACCAGCTTAGTTATTTGTCAAAGAAAAGGAAATTAATGAACGAAGCTTATAGATTCGGTAAAATAAATCAAATTTGCCATCCGTTTTTGGAATGACAAACTAGATTGAATGAAAAGTATGACCATGTGTAGCGTCTTTAGCACTGTTTTTTAACCGTGTTGTTAAAATTTGACACTCGTTTTATTTCTTCTCTGGTTTGGAAATCAGCAGGTCTTAATATAATACGAAATTACATATATTAAGTTCGTTTAACTAATTCTTGACAGCGTACAAAAAATTTTCGACCTACAACACAATGGTAAAGTATAGTTTCCATCTCAAGACATGAATTTCCGTTAAAATGTCAATTATAATACTTATTGGAGTAATAAGAATATGAAAGTAATTAAATTTTATTTAAAAATAAAAAAACTCTTTGGAGAAAGTTATTCAAGAAAACTTTCTAAACTTAACAAAGCCAATTATTAAAATCTCAAATCATTTAAGTATTCCATTCGGATGAAGCATTTTTTGTCCAGAAATCTTACTAACAATTATGACAATCTCAATTTCAAAGTCATAATCATTTTGGGCCGCGGAATTTATACTTCTCAAACTTATAGATATCATTCAAATGGTAAGAAGTTAATAATTATTTAGTTGAAGATTAATATTGAATTGATTTCTTTTTTACAATAAGATTTTTGGCATTATTTTCTTTTTTTTTAGAAATATTTTTTTTGAGAAATGTTTGTATTGATCTCAAAGATTTTAAACAAATGGTATTCAAGCAGAATTTATAAGAAAAAAAAGAAATACTTCAAAAGAATCGTGGTCTCTCACAAAAAAAAAAAATGTGAGACCTATTATATTTTTTTTTTCAGGCCTCAAATATCTTTTTCGTAAATCTATTTCGATATTTTCAATATATTTTTCTTTTTTTTTGTTCGACTAGAAATCGTTACAGAAATCTTTTTCTTAGGCCTATAAGTTAAATAAACTGACGGGTATTCTTTTTTTTTGTAGACAACAGCCTATTGGTACTGAAAATCTAATGTAAATGGTTATTTTCTATTTGCACCTGCCTTAGACCCATTCAATATATTTCTTTTTGGAACTTTTAAAAATAAAAAGATATTTGTAAAAGCGACATATGCTTATCGAATTTTTTAGTATCTTTTTTTTTCGGTTTTACCTGAGCGGGATTATTTGAAAATTTTGGTTTTTTTCTAAGATTTGCGCAAATGTATTTATTATTTGAAATACGAAACATAATTCTAAAGAAGTTGTTTTGTCTTTTTCTAGGGAAATTTTAGAGGATGTAATTTTCGAAGAAATGTTATAAAAAAAGGTGTTTGGAATTTATATTCTTCAAGAGACCTATGTTTCTTTGTATACCTGAGATAATTGCATGGAATGATATTCCGTACGTACCTATAAAAAAAATCAATTTAATATTGTTTGAGAATTTATGATGTAGATCATATGGCAACTCAACTTGAAAGGAGATTTTACATAGTAACAGTTTTTCTACAGAGGAATAAATGGAAGTAAAACTAGTGTCATTAGTGTCATTAGTGCAGTCCCAGTTAAATATGATACTAGGATATTGAATTTTACAAGAGATGCAAAATTGACAATAGTTGTATCAGAATATTACTCATTTTTTAAATGAAAGAATATTTTGATATAAGAGACAGTAAATAGTGGATGCAATTTTAGACGACCTTTAGGTATATGGTACATTGCACTTCTACTACATTACAGCATCAGTTTTTACTTAAAATAGTTAATGCAAAAGTTTGCTTAGGACTAGTCAATGGAATTATTTAGTAAGATGTAAATTCTAATTGTAAGAACTACAATAGCTTGCCATTGATTTCATTATGTAAAAATGTATAGCTATTCATTTATTTTATCGAATGCTGATGTTTTGATATTGGAAAACATATAGTAACTTAAAATCGGCCTATAGCTGATTTTTTGATACTCTACAAGTATGGTAGAAGTGGAACAGAAAAACTATCAAAACTGACATTATTTCAAGGTTTTTTCTTCATAACTTTGTTTCTTCTTTTCAAAATTTCATCCAATTTGCAGGTAACCTGATAGCACAAGTCTAATCTGTAAATTTTATTCAAATCGGTGTATTAGATTTTAAAGTATATCAAAAAAACTTTATAAAGAGGGTTAATTTCTCTTAGGATTATTTCTTTCTCTACTATCCTTGGACCGATTTGACTAAAATTTAACATAGTATCGTCTATTTATGTAGTTAACCTATATAATTAATTTAAACAAAATTGATTCACAAATTTTCCGGTTAAATTCGAAAAAGCATAAACATAAAAACGAGAAATAAGTTTAGGACAAGGATTTAGAATAAAAAAAATATTTATTAGTCAAAACTTGCCTTAACTTTATTACTTTGATTACAAAAATGGAATGAATCAATTCTATTTGATTCTTATTTTATATATTTTTAATTTTACAGAATTAGCAAAAAAATAAATTTACAACTGAATATTGGAAATTATAAAAAGAATAAATGCTGATCTAGCGTCTAGCATATTTTGAAATAATTCTTGTTAAAAATGTATTTAATAATTTTAGGTTGAAATTGAATATTTTAATAAATGCTGACCTAATGTCTAGCTTTTTTGAAATACTTTAAATTGAAGAAAGTTAGGTCACTAACTTTTTAGAAGGTTTTTCTAAGTACTTGATGTATGTTCAGGTTTCGTAACTCCTCCCCCCTTAGTATGAAGCGATGGCCATAAGAACTGTGAAGTTGTTGAGGCTGGAGCGAAGATGTGGTTGCCAGGTTGTGTAATCTGAAGTGTAGCCGTTGATCTTTTGTACGCTAGTATTATTCCAACGATGATTGAGATACTAATGATACTTAAGAAGCCATAGGTGCAATAGTGTCTTGTTAGTGTTTCTGTCCTCAGCACCTCTATTGATTCCTTGTTTTTGATGTGGTATTTTTGTAGTTTCCGCATATTTATAGTTTCTATGGTGGAATTTGATTGTATACTATTGAAAAGCGATGGGAAGATATGAACTTCATCCCAAAATACATCTTGGTTGTTACGATACATTATGCCGTTGATTTCGATTTCACAGCTTCTATAATGAATCAGGATAGTCCCTTGTAGTTTCTGATGGTCATTTCCACAATTAGATTTTATAATTGTAGCTGGAACATTTATGAGAAGTATGTGGTTGGGCTCTGGCTGCAACACAGTTTCAGTTTCTCCGACGTCATTTAGTGTACAGTGGGCAGGTTTGTTGTTCATCAAATTTCCGATGCATGTTGATTGGTTGGTCTGCTCCTGGTGTGTTGATTCTTTGCAGTAAAAGATACCTTCTATTTTGGCACAAATTTCGTCCAAATATTGAATATTTTGGGTATTGAGGATGATATAAGGATTCGTGACGATTTCTTTGGTTTTATTTATAGGAAGTGGTATAATATGAAACAAGGAGAATTGCTCATTTGATAGGATTGGGATACGTACATTAAAAATTATGTTTGAGCCATTGTAATAAGCCTGTAATCCTAATAGTTCATATATGTGTTCATCGGATTTTATTTCTACAGATTGATTACTGAACATGTTAGAAATTAATTCAAGTTCATTTGAATTTAATATTAATTTTGGTATAACATTCAATTTAGCTAATACAATTGCTTCTGCTATATTTGCTAAATGGCTTGTTAGTAGGTCTATGTTGTAATTAATTTGGTTGAAATATTGTATTTTAAAAAGGATGTCTTCATCAACCCGAATTCTATTTGAAATATTTTCTTGATATCGATTCAAGAAAACTTCAATTACCTCTTGCTCATTATTAATATGATTAGTTATGTTTTCAAATCTGGTAATCATTTCCGTGTTAATTCTAATCTGACTATTTAGTTCATTATGGAATTCTGTTTGTTTTGCCGTTAGTACCTCGATTTGTTTATTTAAACTCTGTGCATCATTCGCATCCATATTCCCAGTGATAAATTTTATGGCTGTACCTAGTCCGTTTAATAGTCCTCTTTTAGTTCTTACTTTTGGAGTCAATGATTCTAATTTGTGTGTCAATTCTTCAAGTTTAAGTTTCGTTATTGTAATGGATTGTTTAGGCTCGTCAATGTTGTCGAATGTCCTCAGAGAGTTTGCAATTTTTTCTATGTTGTTTTTGTAGGTTTCTAGTTTAACAATATGTACGAGATTATTATAACTTTTAATAGTTCGAGCTGTTCCTAGTTTCAGAGGAAGAATTCCTGGGCTATTTGTCATATCATGTACTTCCATAATTTGACCAGACGTTAGGGTTAATCTGTAATAATTAATTGGCAATGTTAAGAAGTACTTTAAGCTAATGTTTTCTTTTAATTCTAGATTTATGTAATTTTTTATTTTCTGAAGTTATAATTGTTACCTTTTCATTTTTCTTCGCCTTTTGCTTTGTGAATCTAGGCGTTAACTTGTTTCGTTTACATTCTTTCCTAAAAATTATTTCGTTTTCTTTTATATTTTCGGAATCTTCCCTAGTTTTGTTTATTTTATCTATATTATTACTAACTATATTTTCAATTTTTTCTTTTATTGAAGGATATAATTGCGATTGGAATTCGTTTAATTTTACTAAATATTCGTGTTCATTATTGAAATTAATATTTTTGTTAAATTCAAAAGTTCTACCGTAAAATAGCTCATATGGCGTAAATTTAGTTGCCGAATGTATTGCATTATTGTAAGTAATTAAGGTTTCTGAAAAAATTTCATCATGGTTTAAATCTAGATTATTTTCCTTTCGTTTACTAGATATAATTCTATAAATTTCTGTCAGTGTGGAATGTAATCTTTCTACAGGAGAATTACTGCTGGTTTGTTGAAAAGAAGTGAAATGTAATTCAATATTATATTGTTTGCAGTATTCCTTGAATATATTAGCCGTGAATTCTGATCCTTGGTCACAGACTAATTTCAGAGGGATGCCGTGTAGGCTCATGAAATGTTTGAGGCATTTTAGTATCGAAATACTATTTCTTGCAGGTACAGTATAACCTGAAGCGAATTTGGAAAATTTGTCTATTATCGTTAGAATTTGTTGATTATTAATACTATAGATGTCTATATGAAGAATATCTAATGGTTTTGTTGGAGTTTCTGGCTTCATATATTTGATTTTTGGAGGGTGCCTATCATATTTCAAAGTTTGACACTGTTCGCAGTTGTTAATAATTTCTGCTATCTTATTTTTCATGAAAGGGAAAAAGTATTCTCTTTTTAAATGGAGAAGGGTTTCGTTCATGCCTCTATGGTTATTTTTCTTGTGATATTCATTTATTAATTTATCTTGATCATCATTTTGAGTTAAATCTGTTAATATCTCTTTGCATCTAATTAAACGGAAAATTTTATTACTTGAGAAATATTTTGAATATGTAGATTGTACAATACGGAAAGTTTCGTCATCAGTAAAAATTGCAGAAAGCTTTTTAGGAGCTAAATATTTTTTGAAAACATCGATCATAATTTCTTCAGTGAATTCTAATATTCGTATTGTTCGACGTTGTTTATTTTTGAAGGGGACTTCTAAAGACATTTGTGGTTTTTGATTAGAATTTTCTAATATGATTTGAAGATTAAATTCGTTTAGAGGTCTTTCTGATATTGCTATTCCGTCATTTAAATTTTCTGTTGCTGAATGTATAGTGGATCCTGATGTACTTTGAACTGAAGTAGATGCATCGTTAAGATTGATTTCCATATTATTTGTGATTTCTTGATTATTAATTTTAATTCTACTTAGGGCATCTGCATTTGTGTTTAACTTCCCTTGTTTATAGACTATTTCATAGTCGTATTCTTCTAATTTCAATCTCCATCTCACTAATTTGGAATTAGGTTCTTTTAAGCTCATAAGCCAAGTTAAAGGTTTATGGTCCGTCACAATTTTAAATTTGTTACCGAATAGGTAGGGTCGGAAGTATTTGGTTGCCCAAACAATTGCTAGAAGTTCTTTCTCGATTGTTGAATAGTTTGTTTCGGTTTCTGTCAAAGTTCTACTAGCGTAGCATATTGGTTTGTCATTACCAATCGGACCTTGAGAAAGGATTGCACCAAGTGCGAAGTTGCTTGCGTCAGTTGTGAGGATAAAAGGTTTTGTAAAGTCTGGATATTGGAGGATCGGATCGTTTACTAGAATGTTTTTGCAAGTCTCAAATGTTTTTATATATCTTTCATTTAATTCAACTGATTTGCCCTTTTTTAAGCATTCCGTTAAGGGTTTAGCCAGTTTAGCGAAGTCTTTTATAAATTTCCTGTAATAGCCTAATAAACCTAGAAATGATTTAATTTCTTTCTGAGTTCGTGGTATAGGAAAGTTTTTGATGGCTACAATTTTTTCCGGATTGGGTTTTATACCTTCTGTAGAGACTATATGGCCTAAAAAGGTAGTTTCTTTATGTAAAAATTCCGATTTGTCTAACTGCACTTTTAGGTTAAATTCATGTAATTTATTAAAACCTTTCTTTAGATTGATTATATGTTCCTGAAGAGATGTTGAGAAAATGATTATATCGTCTAAATAAACTAGACAAATGGTACCTTGAAGATCTTTCAAGACGTTGTCCATTACCCTTTGAAATGTAGATGGTGCGTTTTTAAGTCCGAAGGGCATTCTAATGTATTCAAAATGTCCTCCTTCCACTGTGAATGCCGTTTTTTGAACATCTTTTGGGTGCATTTCAATTTGGTGGAAACCACTAGCTAGATCTAGAGTGGAAAAGTATGTACATTTTCCTAATTTGTCTAGAATCTCTGTAATATTTGGTAGAGGGTATCGATCGGAAATTGTTTTCTCATTAAGTTTTCTATAATCTATTACCAGACGCCACTTTTGTTTTCCACTGGAATCTTTTTTCTTAGGAACTATCCAAACTGGAGAGCTCCATGGGGAATAACTGGGACGTATTATACCTTGTTCCAACATATCGTTTATTTGCTTTCGCACTTCTTCTTTATGGACATATGGATATCTATAAGATTTCGTATAGATGGGTGTATCGTCTGTGGTTGAAATACGATGTTTGACTTGATTAGTAAAACTTAAGGATTGGCCTTCTTTAAAGAAAATACTTTCGTATTCTCTGCAAACTTTAAAAATAGCTTTCTTTTCTTCGAAATTCAAATGAGATGTACGAATTAATTGAGTAATATCGTCGTCTAAATCAGGTTGATCATATTCAACGTTGAAATTGTTTATTTCTACAAATTCGGAAGAAATATATTTTTGAACTTTTAAAGGTTGCTCTAGTAACAGTGTTTGTTCCAAATTTAATTCATTTATCACTTCTACTGTGCTGTACCAATCTTTTGCTTTATAGATACCTTCAGAAATATATAATTTTGGTTTTAACTCAATATTATTAATGTAGATATCTCCGTTGCAAATATCAACTGGTAATTTAATGATAGTTTTTGAATTTGCGGGAATTAACTGTTTACCGGAAGTAAAATTAGGTTTAAATTTTAAGGGAATAGTTGAATTATTAGTGATTAACATTTTGTTAGCTAAATCAACTTTTGCGCCTAATTGTGTGAGAATATCAAGTCCAATTAGTCCGTCGAAGTATCCGTGAAATTTGAATATAAGGAATCTTAAATATCCAGGTTCATTAAATTCTACAAAGGTAGATAAAGTTACTTCTTTATTCAGTTTGTACTTACTGAGAATAGTTGTGATCGTTATTGGTTCACATTCGATATGATCTATAGGAAGAGTAAATTCTGGATTTAAAAATGATGAAGAAGCTCCTGTATCAATAAGAAATTTTAATGGTCTTCCAAATGGAGATGATATATGAATATAGGGTAATGTGAAACCGTGTTTATTAACGTCTATGTAACCTGTGGGTCTTTCGAGGCTTTTATGGGAAAATTTTGAGGATCTTCTTCCTCGAATTCGTTGTTAGATTCGTTTTCTTCGTAATCGTAGTATTCGTCGAGTTGTTGGTATGAGTTTAGATCAGATGGTTCGTTTTGTGAAGGATTACTTGTATAATCATAGTCTGCGTTATTTATATTATGAAGTTCTTCACTAGTATATTTAGGAAATCCTGTGGGTCGTATAGAATTACGGTAATTTGAATTAATTTGAGTGTTTCTAAATTGTTGTGAGGGAGCCCTTTGTCTTAGATGTGTATTTCCCGAACTAGTGTCCATTGGTTCTGGAGGGGGAAATCTTGGTGGATTATTTTGTGAATTAAACGAAGTTTGATTCTGGTTTGGATTCCTGAAATTATTATTTGGATTATAAGAATTGTAATTGAACCAGTTTTGAGGTCTTGTAAATGGTACTTGATGATAATTTCTTGGTCTTTGTGGAATACTGAACGTTCTATTTTGAGAGTTATTAAAGAAATTTGAATTTATGTTTCTTGGTTGCTGTATGTTTGGTCTTGGATTTGTAACCATGTTCGTTTTATAATTGTGTGAACGAGGTTCTGATTTCATATAAGATATGTTTTGTTCTTTAATACAATACGATAATGCCATTGTAAGGGTTTCTGGTCGCATTGCTCTAATAACTGAACCTAGAGGTTCTCTGAGACCACTTAAAAATGTATTTAAACACATTTCTGCAAACAAATCTTTCTTTGCATTAATTACGTTGGGATCTGTTTCGTGAATTAGAATATTATTATACATGGTGGCTTGAATCTCAACTATATCACTATAAAAGATTTCCACTGTTTTATTATTTTGTCTTAGAGTATGTAAATCTCTTATTAAAGATGTTTCTGTTCGTTTGTCAGAGTAATGTAGTATTAAGTTATTTTTTATGTCTTCCCAAACTAAAGGTGTGCCATACATATTAAGTACTTCGTTTGCTTGCCCTTCAATTTTATTTCGAATTGCACGCAAAAGTATTCTTGAATATGCTGTACCGTCAACACTCCTAGTATAACTTAATATTTCTTCAACATTGTTAAGAAATTCGTGAAGCAATCTAGTATTTCCATCAAATTTTGGTAAATCTTTAATTGCATCAGGAATTCTCAATGAATTAAAAATATCTGCAGGTGAACTATGAATTGAACCCGAAGGATGCACTGAATTATTTGCACTTGTCATTTCGTTATTTTCACTGAATTCAAATGAACTATTTAGATTAGGTACACTTTGATTTATTCTACTATTCAACACTGATATGTTTTCACTTTCAATATTTTCAGGGATTGAACTAAGGCTTTTAAATATTCTTCTAAAATTTTTTGGATATGGGAAATATGATATTTTCTTTATTTTTCTAGGACTTGACATTTAGGAATAAAAGAAATTAATTCAATATTTGACTTACATGAATGCCAGGCAAAGGTATTTCATTCTTTTTATTTAAAATTATCTTAAATAACTGATGTTCCGTCAGTGTAAGGATTGATGTTCCTTCCGTTTAAGGATTGATGTCCTTGAATGCTGGATAGGCGTCTATGAGTTGAAACTCTCCGGTCCAAAGGTTGTTACTGCTATTGATGTCCTCTCAATATTGAAGTTATTCACGATATGCCGTCGTAATTTCACTTCACAACTCCCTTATTATATTCACTTGGGATAAAATTGTATTTACACTGTTAACTGTTTATTTTATGGTAAACCGCCACTTATTTTTCAGAGAACAATGATTCGAAAAAATTTTAAATTACGGTAAACCGCCGTTTTATAATAAAATTTCTCAAACAAAAATAAAAAAATTTTTTTTTTTTTTTTTTTTTTTTATTATTTTTCCCGAATGAGGATAAAAAGGACCGTTTGCCTATCCTACCGACTGCGCCAAATAAGTTTAGGACAAGGATTTAGAATAAAAAAAATATTTATTAGTCAAAACTTGCCTTAACTTTATTACTTTGATTACAAAAATGGAATGAATCAATTCTATTTGATTCTTATTTTATATATTTTTAATTTTACAGAATTAGCAAAAAAATAAATTTACAACTGAATATTGGAAATTATAAAAAGAATAAATGCTGATCTAGCGTCTAGCATATTTTGAAATAATTCTTGTTAAAAATGTATTTAATAATTTTAGGTTGAAATTGAATATTTTAATAAATGCTGACCTAATGTCTAGCTTTTTTGAAATACTTTAAATTGAAGAAAGTTAGGTCACTAACTTTTTAGAAGGTTTTTCTAAGTACTTGATGTATGTTCAGGTTTCGTAACTCGAGCGACAAAACTAATATATCCTCCGGTAGTACCTACAATAGGGGATAAAAACTGACTATACCATAATCTTTAGGAATTAAATAGATTTTACCATAAGTATAAAACTTAAACATACTCAAAGTTAGAGTACTTTAGTGCATTACTGTATATCATACTTTGATCATAATGCAAAAGGTCAATTAACCAGAAATAAATTTAATGTCTACAAAATTCTTAAATGTTCTAAAAAATGTTTGCAGTTTTCTTTAATAAAACGAATAAAACTCAAACTCAACTAGATGTAAATGATGATATCCACGGTTCCACAGTAATTTTAATTCTATAAATTTTGGAAAATGAACTCAAATCTAACATAAGAAATAGTGGGAAGATTTCCTTAGGTAGTCAGCGGTGGGCTTGAAACAATCTCGTCGCGGCCTAATTTTTCAAAATACAATTAATCATAAAGTTCATAAAGTAATGAAAATTTTCCAGCATTCATTAATTCATTTGATCATGTTTTAATTCGTATTGCATTACACTGTCTAATATGTTCTTGTATCAAATTGTAATAATTATATTATAAATTATCTTTTGTACAAAATTTTACTATAATTCCATTGTAAAATCAGAATTACTATATGTATGACCATACATAACTCAATTTTCAGTTAATTTTGATTGGTTGTGATAAATTTTAATTAAATGTATTGTTAAAATTCATGAAATTTTGCTCAAAAATGTTTCATATTTACATTCGAAAATAAACAAAATTCCATTTGTTTAATATTATTTACGGTCGAATAACACAAAATTTCCAAAATATATATGTTTTTAGTGAAATAAGCGATATTTTTAAAGTTTTCATTGATTTGAAAATCAATCCAAAACAATTTAAAAGAAAGAAAATCTATAAATTATACTAAACATGACGAAAATTTAATTATATATATGATATTTCTGTTTTATTTCAGACCACATACCGAAAGAGTTCGAAAAGGTTGTTGTTTCAGTTGGATGGCACGTCCATCTCTACCATTAGTAATTGGTATTCTAGCTTTAGGTGGAGTTGCCTGTACATTAGGCGGTATAGTATTAGGTTCAACGGGTTTAATTGAACATTCGACACAATATTTAAGTGCAGCACTTTTAATGATTGGTATTTATTTTATTTTAAATTATTAATTTATGAAACTGAGAATATTTTTTTTTTGGTTTTTTCATTAAAGGTATTGGAGTATCTTTATTGGTAATATCCGGTGCAATATGGCGTTTAAGTCTACCAGATGATACAGATCCATGTCCATGTTTTCGACCAACTACAGAACCATGCCGAAATTGTAATAGTCCAAATTGTAATAATCGTATAATATCGGGTAGTTTAATTCAATATCCAGAATTTCAACATCAAACACCACCGCCATCATATTTGGCTAGTTCACATGAATGCACCGTCAGGTTTTTATTATAAAATTATTGAAATAAATTTGAATATATGTAAAGAAAAAAAAAATTATTCCCATTTTAGATTGCTTTTACGTGAACCGCAAAACTTTCAAAATGAAAATTTAAATAGTACCACATCACCGCCACCATCTTATAGTTCGCATAGTTCTTTAAAGTATGTCTTAAACTTTTTTTTCTAGATTTCTTTCTTCTTTATTAAACTTTTAAATTTATGATTTTTTAGTGTTGTAATGCCAGTTCGTGCAATAACCGAAAATCATCTAACATCTGTTGAGAACCCATCATTAAACACTTCTGATAATCTTGCTTGTAGTCTGAAGAGACTTAATGTATCTTGATGCTAACAAAATGTTTTAATATTAATGAATTAAATAAACCAAAAAACAAAAGCAAAAAGTTAGTATTTATAATGTTGTTTGTTTTTAAATTAAACATTTTGATTAATATTTATTTTCATTTTCAGCTTGTACAAAAAGAAATATACTCAACAAATCAGAGGCCCTAAACAGATATGTACTTTAAACACAGAATACATTTGTAAATATTTGATTACTAGTAAGATAACATATTTCTAGAATAGATGAGAAAGTAGAAATTTGAAAAGAACTACATGCTAAAAAGCACAAAACATAATTTATTTTAACCAATAAGCTTTTATCATAAAAAAACTAAATAGAAAGAATTCCCAACTAGAAGAAAATCAAGCATCTAGATTTTGGATTGTCAACATCAACAGAATGAATGACCTTTATCCTATCAAATATGTGTATTCTTTCAACACTTCTTTGTAACACTTAATTTTTACCTAGAATAGATTTTACTTAGTATCAACTCGAAATTCTTAAAAATACCTGTAAGTAAACCCGTCTTCATGCTTCGTGGTGATCTAGATCTATTAATCACCGAAGACTACATATATCCCGTCCTAATTGCATATGCTTTCCGAATCTATTTCTCTGTCGGCGGCATTTATTATAAATATTACATTATTATATCCTAACCAGACATTGGTCTTTATCACCCACGAAGACATGGTTTCTCGTACCATCTGTATATTTGGCTTTATTGGTGCTAAATGGGATTTAATTGGCGGGTGCTAACCAAATAAATTTGGTTATCATAAAATAACTAAATTATTTCTTTTAACTATTGAGTGAATCCTAAATATATGTAGGGAAAAAGGATAAGGATTAGTAAAAACGCTATTATTGGTTAACAATACTTATTTTATTTCTGTCCTTTTACAATGGCGATCAAATCCAGACTGCCTGACTTAAGATCGTTGTCGACCTTCTTTCTCCATCAATTATGTTTCCAACTCGGATAGCTATCCTACGATCATACCTAATATTTACTTAGGACTTGTTTCTAGTTTTACCATGCAGCTGTGCAAACATTTTCACATCCTTGATAGTCCGTAAGTTAACAATGGTCATGTCGGCATTTTCTCGACATGAATCATGTTTCTTACATCCGATAGCCATCCTACATATATATAGGATATAATAAATTTAATTAATACGATGCTTTGATTTAAAGTATTATTTATTATTTCTTATAGATTTATTTTATACAAAAAAACTTAATAGTAACAATTCACGTAACTTCAAATAACTTCTAATATAAGCACGTCTTTTCGTCTTGAGTCGCGTCTTCAAACTGACTTGGTGCGTCAGTTTTTTCTCACACCCACATATATATTCCAACTTTTTTGCTAATATCGCTAACACATTTTCTTGATAACTATTTACACAAGTGTTCTTTCTATCGGCCCTAAAAATCATGATTCCTTGGAAAAAGGATTTTTGCATCGTTATCCATAAATACCATTTTTATGACTTTAGATGCAATGATGCAACATGATTTTGTAGACCCTTTTTAACGATCTTTTTGATTGACATTTAGATCGCCAGGACTTTAAAAGATTTTTTATTTCTTGTACTCAACCGATCACAAAAAACATGTGCGTTTTAGAAACATGATCTTTTGAAATTTTATTGTCGCGTTTTAAAAGAGTCCATTTCTAGGACATCATATTTGAAAATATTTTTCGATGTCCTAGATGGTCGTTAAAAAGTATTTTGGACTTACATGTTTTCTTAAAACATAATATTTGCGTTTCTTAGAGAACGTGGTCCACTCAAATTTTATGATCGCGTAATGTGATAATTTTTCTCAAAAAGATATTTTTATATCTTTTTGGATTTTGAATTTTGTATGCACGTGTAACACACAGTATTCAACCGAAAACCAATTTGTAGGTAATTCACTTTGTACTTATTATTATTTTTATGCGCACGTAAACCCGTCTTCGTGCCCCGTGGTAATCTAGACCTTCGCGTTCAAACTCTAACTGCTAACTAACTAACATTCTATTTCCTAATTCTACTTATATCCCTGCCTAAACGCATATATGCTTTTCTTATCTATTTCCTGTCAGTTTTATTTCCTTTAAACATCATGTTACCATATTCTAGCTAAACCTTGGTCTTTATCACCCACGAAAACGGGAAAACATGGTTTTCACACCATTTGCGCTTTTTCTTTATTAATGCCAAAAGGGATTTCTTTGGCGGGTCCTAACTAAATATCCTTTAACAAGGAAATAACTAAACTATTTATTCTAACTATTTCTTGGCCGAATCCTAAATACATATTACAAATTTCTTGCCTAAACTCGCTGACTCATTTCTTTCCTGACTAAATAGTTAGAACTGTTGTATAAATACGCAAGTGTTCTTTCTTTCGTTCCTATGTTTGCTAAAAGGCTATTTTTCTAACTATTGACTCAAGTGTTCTTTGAGTCATTACTATACATGTGTTTTTCACAACAATATACTCTACTAAGTTTTTGTGTTACCTGATCAACAAGTGGACGGTCGGCTGCTGTTATAACCCGGTGCTTGAGTACCAAATTTGTTATATTTTTCGTCGTAATCTAATTTTCTCTCACTTTTTTCACAGCACTTACACTCGCGTTTTTCACTATTACTTTTACTAGCCGTTTAAAATAAAACTCTTGGAAATTTTCTTATATGTAGAACTGTGTCCGGTCCACTTTATATGTGTATCGCAGTTCTACATTAAACACTGATTTGAATAGTTAATAATTTGGGCTAACTAGCCTGGCGCCCTTACAAACGATAAAATTCGAACGTCGTCTTCGAATGCTCACATGAGACTGCTCTCCACTACATATTCGACCCCCGTTATCACCAGAGCTAGGTGCCCTTCTTCTTTTAGAGGCAGAACATACCTGCGATCCTGGCTATATGTATGAGAAGGGATTTTATCTTATGTCATATAACCGAACAGGATCATTTCGTTCTACATACATACATCTTCTTTTATTTAAATCATTAGTCTTGTATTATTTTATATTATTTTTGAACGCCTAGTGCAGCCTCATACTAGAACATTATGGCTTGGTCCAACATTCAAGAATGTTGATTCACTCTTTTAACAATTCTTATCAACTGTCTTTTCCTAAAACTGATCGCTGCTTTTATAGGGAATATTTCTTAGCTATTTCGAAGGACAGATTATTGTAGTCAACATTTGGATTTATTGATCCCAAAGTGGCTAGACTAAATTTCCTGTTTTATTTCGAAATAACTCATATACATCAAATTTAAAATTATTGGTTTTTTCAAGTGTCATCGCACTTGATTTTTCCACGCGATTTCTATTTAGTAAGAAAAATCAACATAAGCTTTTTTTCGTATTTGACCAAAAAAAACCAAATCTTAGATTGGTTTTTTCATGTTCATGAAAAACGATTATCATGAGTGTTTCACACAAATCAGAAATGTGCTTACGATGCATTTCTATAATTTATATGAAACACTTACGTTCATGTTTCGCGTTTTTTCCCGCATGAAGAAATTCCCGTATATCATTATATTGTTTATAATTAATATATGATATACGAATTATATTTTCTAAATGTTTTGAAGAAAGTAATGAACAAGTATCGATCCCCTCGCTTTTGTCTTTCTGTCCTGTTTTGCTTTCATAATAGGAAAAATTCATTAATTACATTATATAATACACTGCAGTACAGGAAAATATTCTGCGGATAACTGTGATTCATTACCACTTAATGTAAGGGTCAATGACATGTTGCGACGGTTTCTGTGAAACTAACTAATTTTACTAAAAATCAATTAATTTATTGTACAAAAAATATATATTAATATTTTATTTCGTTAATTTCGAACCAAACTGAGATGAAATCTTTTTACATTTGCCCCTTGTTGATTATACTAAATCTCTGCTCATTTAGCTGATTTAAACTCTCCTCTGTTATTTTACTATAGCGAAGACGAAGAAACACCTGATAATCGCCTAGATCCATTTCCATTTCTGACATCTTCTTCTTGCTTTTTTCTTTTAAAAAAAAGTCATTATTTTATGATTCTTCCGTTGTATTTGTTTTTTTTCTACAACGATGCACGAACGTACCTACAGAGATGTTATCTTCAGTCCTCGTGCAAAATTTGTCTGGTGGGCAAACGCATGAATTTTTCATAAAATGTTCCACATTCCTTGTAAAGGGCGTGTAATATCCCCTTTTGGATACTACACGAGTACGTGGGAGTGCTTTCCGTAGAGAAGATCACCAGCCCTTTTTACTTCCCGCTTCTGGGTGTCAAATTTTAGACATAAAAACATTCTTTTTAGTTGTTTTATTCACTTTATTTATATTTAATTTACTACAAAGGAAAACTGATTTCCTTTCGGCCTTACCACTGGTCGGGGGCCTACTGGTACTTTTTAGTTAGTTTTCCTTTTTAAACACTTAGCTCAAAAACTAACTTATCCTCCTTTTTTTTTTTTAAACTGACTTAAAACTCTCTGTTAACTTTTAACAGTTGCATTTTCTCGTTTAAAAAACTATTGTTAACTGTACTTTAAAAACTGTCTGTAATTAACTGTTTTCATTTTAGTATACTTAATAGAACTCTTAACTCTGTTCTTTTTCTAACTCATTTACTATGGCTCGGGTTTTTTCTTTTATAGGAAACGAGACATCAAACAATTTCTAACATTGCCTTTACATTTAGATGTTATTGTTTCCTCAGCTGAATTATTGAAACACTCAATAAAGATGCCATCAACAAAATACCTGTTGAGGCGACTAGAAAATGAAAAATAATTTTCATTGTGGAAATAATTTATGAATTGTTTTATAATCAACAAAAATTAAAAAAATTCCAGACAAATTCTGTGGTTAAGTTCCTTTTTTTATTATAAGAATTTGTCTGGACGTTTATATCCACATTCTTAACATTTGCACTTCATTACTTTTTAATTTCTATCTTTGTTTCAACCTTTTCTTGGGTAAAGGGCGAAAGTACTATTAACGGCGAAAGATTCTTTGGCAACTTTTAATAGCTCACTAATAACTAACTTAATCTTCGAAAAACTCAGCCCTTTTGTGTTGGATTTTGGAAACAAAACTTTAATTTATTCGTTTTAAATATGGTATCTTTTATTTAATTTAATTTGTGAACACCCTTTTAACTTATTAACACTTATTATTTTTATCTTAACTTTTTTTCACTCTTTACTTTTCTAAGAATCTTCCTTTCAACCTTACCTCGCCTCGACTTAATCGCTGGTCATTTAGCTGATTTAAACTCTGCTCTGTTATTTTGCCATATCGAGGAGGAATAAACACCTGATAATCGCCTAGATCCAGAATTAATCGTTCTCCATATTTAGTCATACATCGCCGAGCTGAATTCATTTTATATGGAGTATTCATTTCCATTTCTGACATTTTCTTCGTCTGCTTATATTGAACATGATTATTGTTGAGTTCTGCTAATACATCTACTGCACTTACACTTTTGCACTTAACATTATTTTACTTATTATATTAAATGAATCTTCAATAGTTCTTCCAGCCTTTTATGACGCCTTTAGTTCTATTAAAGATCGTTTAAAAACACTGTGTGTTATATCCACATTTTAACATTTGGACTTCATTACTTTTTAATTTCTATATTCCTTCCAACCTTACCTCGGGTAGGGGGCGAAAGTACTATTAACGTGGCTTATTTGTTGATAACTGACTAATTTTCTATTGACCCAGCCTTTTTATATAAAAATTCTAGCCCAAAAATGGCTTGGCTTGGGTACACAACTATTTTTTTTGTAACGATATATTTTCAAAAACGATCGTTTTTATCGTTAAATATTTAACCGATCATATTCCGCGTAATATCACTTTATATGATTTCATTTAGATCTTATTGTTTCCTCAGCTGATCTTTCTCGAATTATTGAAGCACCCAATAAAGATGTCATCAACAATATCCCTGTTGACGCCATGCATTTGCTATTGCAATAACTATTGCACGCGGTAAACATAAATTGTCTTTATATTTAGTTTGCACTATACCTCTCCGCTTTGCACTTTCCTCGTCTTAACTATTATATCTCCTTTTTCGGCCTCTTCCGACAAGCATTCTTACCGATGTTGCAGTTAAGCTAAATCTATCGGTACTCACTCCCTCGGAGTTGCTTTGAAAAACTTTGGAAATCATTTCCCAAATATCCTCAAATTTAATGTCACTCCCTGGTTTAAAAGTAACCCATTCGGTGCCCCTTTCATTAAAACTTTCCCCACAGAATGTGATACCAACAAAATCACCTGGGTGTTGTGTAATTTGTTTAGTGGTATACACAATGGTTTTGTGTATTCCTAGGTGTTGGGAATACATGGGAGAGGATGTTGTGCGATTAAATGAGAAGTAACAAATTATGAGTTCTTCTTAGTTTAATAATTTTATTTTTGTTTATTCACACTTTTAGTTTTTAATATAAATTGAATTGTTATTTAAATGAATCTTCAATAGTCCTTCCAGCCTTTTAGGAGGCCTTCAGTTCTATTGAAGATAATTTTAAAACACTTTGTAGAGTTTATATCCACATCTTTAAAATAACTGACAACTGACTATAACTGATAAGTGATTATAATTGATTGCAACTGACTTTTGATTGTTTACTCTTAATACTGATTTTAAAAACTCTCCCTTTTTACTGACTTAATCTTAGAATAGCTCAGCCTTTCTATACTAATATTCTTGCCGTTAAATGGCTTGGCTTGGGTAGGAGTACGTATTCAGGGCTTTTGACTGTTCTTATTATTTTCGCCGTTATCACAAATGGGCGAAACACTACTCTCAGTCAAAACTTGGTTATTTATCGCAATCATTCTTTGAATTTTTAATTGTAGCGACGCTACTTCCATGCGTAACAGGCGGAAAGTACTCTTATTTATCACTTTACGTGTTGATCGCCTCGCTCTTGTCTTTCTATGCTGTTTCACTTTCATAATAGGAGAAATTGTTTAATTACATTATATAATTCACTGCAGTACAGGAAAATATTCTGCGGATAACTGTGATTTATTACCACTTAATGTAAGAGTCAATAACATGGTGAGACGGTTTGTGTGAAACTAACTAAGTTTATAAAAATCTATTAATTTATTTCGTTAATTTTGAACAAAACTAAGATGGAAGCTTTTACCCTTTCCCCCTTGTTGATTATACTAAATCTCTGCTCATTTAGCTGATTTAAACTCTCCTCTGTTATTTTACCATATGGAAGACGAAGAAACACCTGATAATCGCCTAGATCCATTTCCATTTCTGACATTTCCTTCTTGCTTTTTTCTTTAAAAAAAAGACATTATTTTATGATTCTTCCGTTGTATTTGTTTTTTTTCTACAACGATGCACGAACGAACCTACAGAGATGTTATCTTCAGTCCTCGTGCACAATTTTTCTGGTGGGCAATCGCATGAATTTTTCATAAAATGTTCCACATTCCTTGTAAAGGGCATGTAATATCCCCTTTTGGATACTACACAAGTACGTGGGAGTGCTTTCCGTAGAGAAGATCACCAGCCCTTTTTACTTACCGCTTCTGGGTGTCAAGTTTTAGACATAAAAACATTCTTTTTAGTTGTTTTATTCACTTTATTTATATTTTATTTACTACAAAGGAAAACTGATTTCCTTTCGGTCTTACCGCTGGTCGGGGGCCTACTTGTATTTTTTAGTTAGTTTTCCTTTTTAAACAGTTAGCTCAAAAACTAACTTATCCTCCTTTTTTTAAAAAAAAACTGACTTAAAACTCTCTGTTAACTTTTAACAGTTGCATTTTCTCGTTTAGAAAACTATTGTTAACTGTACTTTAAAAACTGTCTGTAATTAACTGTTTTCATTTTAGTATACTTAATAGAACTCTTAACTCTGTTCTTTTTCTAACTCATTTACTATGGGTTGAGTTTTTTTCTTTTATAGGAAACGAGACATCAAACAATTTCCAACATTGCCTTTACATTTAGATGTTATTGTTTCCTCAGCTGATCTTTCTGGAATTATTGAAACACTCAATAAAGATGCCATCAACAAAATCCCTGTTGAGGCGACTAGAAAATGAAAAAGAATTTTCATTGTGGAAATAATTTATGAATTGTTTTATAATTTAAAATATTAAAAACTGGACGTCTATATATCCGTATTCTTAAGATTTGCACTTCATTACTTTTTAATTTCTATCTTTGTTTCAACCTTACCTCGGGTAAGGGGCGAAAGTACTGTTAACGGCGAAAGATTCTCTGACAACTTTTAATAGCTCACTAATAACTAACTTAATCTTCGAAAAACTCAGCCCTTTTATACTAAAATTCTAGCCGTTAATTGGCTAGGCTTTTGGTAGGGATATGTATTATTTGCGAAGATATGGAACAATCTTTAGCGTCTTTATGTGTTTTAAAAAAGGTTTATTTAATATCGACAGATATTAAACAGACCAAATTTCTGTAACGCACAGTATCCAATCGAAAAGAACTTTACTGATAATACACTCACGAACTTAGTAATTTTACGCGCACGCCAACCCGTCTTCGTGCCCAATGGTAATCTAGACCTTCCGAATTCTCTGACTCTAACTAACTAACTAACATTGTATTTTCCAATTCTACTAATATGCCTTATACCTCTCATTGCAGTGTGATTTCCATCACACTGCATATGTAAACCCCTCTGTTATATATATGGACCCCACTAAAAATCTGCAGATTTATGATAATGTTGTAAGAATTTGCTGGATTTGAAGTTCATGAAAATCTTGCGAAAACCCGATGAATTCTTGATAATAATCTGTAGTTTTGCAGTTTTCCTTTTTTCTTTTTATTTTTGTAATCACTTGCTTTAAAAAGGTTTATTTTTCTCCCTTTTCTTAACACAAAACTTTACCGAAAAAGCATGTCAACCCGTCTTCGTGCCCAGTGGTAATCTAGATCTTCGAATTCTCTGACTCTAACATTCTATTTTCTAATTCTACTTATATCCGTGCCTAATCGCATACATGTTTTTCTTATCGATTTCCTCTCGGCGTTATTTACTTTAAATACCATATTATCATATTCTAGCTAAACCTTGGTCTTTATCACCCACGAAGACGGGAAAACATAATTTTACACCATCTGCGCTTTTACATTTGTTAATGTCAAATGGGATATCTTTGGCTGGTCCTAACAAAATATCTTTTAACCATGAAATAACTAAGCTATTTATTCTAAATATTTCTTGGCCGAATCCTAAATACGTATTACAAATATCTTGCTTAAGCTCGCTGACTCATTTCCTTCCTAACTAAATAGTTAGAACACTTGTGTAAATACGCAAGTGTCCTTTCTTTTGTTCTTATGTTTGCTAAAATGCTATCTTTCTAACTATTGTGTTCTTTGAGCCTTTACTATAGTATGGCTCGCTTTACAACAATTTCATGAGAACTGGTAAAAATATCGTAAAAGGTAAGAATCGCTTTACAACAATACAGTGTAGATCAACATTTCTTTCTTACAGGTGTAGTGTAGAACTACACGCAATACTACATAAAATCTAGAAGCACGATTTTAAAATTGCGTTTTAATATTTTCTTCTTGTTGCTACTTCATTCTACTTAGTTTTTCTATGATTTTATGAACACATTATAAATTGCCTATTTTCTGGCGCTTTATAAATTTTGATTTTGGCGACAGACGTTCAAATGTTGATACAGAGAAAGTTATAATGTTTAATTTTGTATTTTATAATACATATAGTATTATTACTTTTTTTATATATAAATAATATATAATTAGCAAAAATTAATTAAATATTTTTAGATAGTACACAAATTTGTATTCCATTTATTTTTATATTCTTAATTTTAAAAATACAGTATTTTCAAAATTGTAATATATTTGATGTTTTTTTTCAAATTCCCATAAGAAATGTCCCTTTTCTCCTTTCAAATCCTATGTAAAATACTTGTCTTAAACCAAAAAAAAAGAAAACATAAAATAATAATCCTTTTAGGATTTATCTTACATATAAAGTACTTCATGACCGTAATATCCTTCGACACCAATTATTTAAGCATAACAAAATGGTATCGAGAAAAATATATACATTTTATCAGCAAACATAATGTTGAAATAGGTTTGTTTTAGTAATTTTGCATACGTCATTTATAAATAAGCTAAAAACGAAAAGTTCTTTATGCTGTGAAGTCCATTTTTGTATTTGGTACCCATGAGATCAATAACAATAAATTTGGGTTTTCGGGTTTCTTAATATTATATTTTATGGAATATATCTTTGGTATATAAAATATGTAAGTGTACATGGTTTCATTTTGCGTTGTTATCCAGAAAATATGAATTCATATATTAGAAAAAATAAAATGCTGAATTAAATAAGTAAGAAAATGATATAATTTAGTATCGTTTTGTATGGGATCAGAAATTTCATGAAATCAATTCATATGGGAAATCGAATGCCAAAAATGAAAATATCTTGTAAGGCAAAAGCAATTTAGTTTCTTGTAAATAATATTCGAATTTTAATTTTTACGATATACAAACATTTTTTATATAAGTATATAAAGTATACAAAATTTAATTCTTCATAAAAAATTTGTTTTCATTAATGCATGTGAGTAAGCCGCAATGTTTTTTAATATAGGCAAGAACTTGTTGGAACCGTTTTGGAGTTCAAGGTATCCGAATCAAAAATGTTTTATAATAATTTCTGTATACATGCCGATTTTGCCCAAATGCAATACCAAACCAAGTTAAGGAATAAGCAACTCACATTGTAAATTTCATCAAAATCGGATAACGCGTTTTTGAGTTATCATGTATACGGACGGACGGACATACTTAAGTCGGTATAACTTTTGATTTCCTAGACAACCATACCCTTAAAATCTTTCTACCATGATTATTTCGATGCGTTACACACTTAGTGACAAAACTAATATACCCTCTGCTAGTACTTACCATAGGACATAATTACAATATTAAAATTATAAACTTAAAATTAAATAAAATATTAATAAATTTATTTATGTGAGTTTTAATTAATCTATTAATAAAACCTCGGCAGTTTCCAATGCAGAATCGATTTTTGAATAATTCTTCCTTATCTATGAAGAAACTAAAGGGTGTCTAGGTAAGTTGGGTTATATGATACATCAAATATTATTTTTCAAATTTGATTTAGGTCGATTTATTGAGAAAAGGGTTAAATGAAATTCGTATTAATAAAAGTAAATGAATTTATATTTATTCTATTTTTTTAATACAGTAAATAAATATAATTTGGAATAATATGTACATAATAGGTGTATTTGATTTGTTTTAATAATAATAAGAAAATGTGACTAAATTCAACAGACATCATCGTATTTTGGAAGATTTGTAATTAAGTTGGAATTATTATATTGATCAATTTTTAGCGTGATTCCATCGGTATTTTCAATATGCTTTTCGTGAGAAGTTAGTTTCCATGAGACTGCACAAATTGAAAGAATGAAAAATCCAATTCCTAATAAAAAATAAACAATAAAATTAATTAGTAACCAAAAAAAAAACTAAACACAGAGTTTAAACTATTTTAGATGCAATTTAAATAACACGATTGATTTTACATTTGGATATTTGTTGGGCAAAAGGCACTATTAATTTATAAAAAAATTACCTATTAAACATATTGCTTTACTAAACTGTTCAGATAGATGATGTGATATTGAATGCATTAATAAGGATGTCCCACCCAAAAAGCACAAAGCACCACCAATTGTAATCATTGTGATAATTACTATCCGATGATCTTTAATAAGCCACATTTTAAACTTTTACACTTAATTTTAATTGAACACAAAAAAAATATAAAATACTATTATTTTAAAGGCATGAAAAGCCTGCACAATAATATTCCCTTAAACTATTATATTTACGTATGCTTTAGAGCTTATACATATGAGTATACTGAGTGCCATATGTGAACTATGGAAATTAGGATTTAATCAAATAATCCTGATTTTCTTATTTGAAAATCTATTTTTAAATTCTTAAATCGTGTTTTGACGCGGTTCTCACTTAAACACATATACAGGGTGAGTCTCAATATTTTTAAATCTTAAATTGAGTTAAAATAGTTCATCTTATAGACTAGATACGATGAATTGTGGATGCACATTTGTTTAATGAATCTTCTTTAGAAAGATGGTGGATTCGGTTTTCTTTTAACTCGATTCCAGATTTTGTATTCCTTGGAATCTTAGTTCTAAATATACTACGAGCATGTTCTAGGAGCTTTGGTTGGTCAAAATTTGATTAGCTTATATTATATGAGCTTCAATGAAAGTGAAGTTGGAATGGATGCTTAATATAGCGATAGGTTAACGTTATTAATAACTAAATGTAAAATTTGCAATGAAAACTTGTGAATCAAATTTCACGGTTCGATTTTCAAATTCAATCAAAGTTATTTAATTGTGTTACAAAATAAGTTTCCATATTTCAAAATTTTATAAAAAATCATAACTAAAGCAGTGAAATATTTTTCTTTCAAATAAAATACATTCTTATAAATTTTCCATTGACTCATCCTGTAATTTTCTTTTATGTCTTCTAAAAATAACTACAGAGGGAAATTATATATTTTGTGGGAACTTAAGAACTAGAAATTATAGAAGGCGTTCTTACAAAGATATACGATCTCTGTAACTAGCGGAAGAAGTTTCCGAAGATCTTATTTAAAAAGTCATGTTATAGAAAATGGACCAGACATGTCGAAAGAAGTTCTATTTTTGGAGTTCCATGTTATATACTATGTACATAAAGGTGCCGCGTCGAAAAAATAACGAGTATATTTTAAGTGATACGTGAACGTATACATTTTGTATGGTAATTGGTGTTTTCGAATTTAGTCATGCAGAAGAGACAAACGCGAAAATTGAAGTGATATCCGGATATAAAGATGTTCTTATAAATGATGGTATAAACAAAATTTTCACACCAATATATTTTATATTGTAAGAAAATCTGCCACAAAAATTCAGATATTCTGGATTGATAAAGGAAAAGAAGACGAGATTTTCTATTTTCACTTCATTTAATTTGATCAATTCATTGAGACTAAAAATCTAATATATTTTTATATGAAGTTTTACTCCGTATATTTAGTCTATTTAAAGGATTCAGTACATTTAGGTATTTGAAAAATCCTAGACAAAATATTTCAAATAAAATAATTAAGTAAATTCATTTTGAAAGGAAATAAGAACATCAAAAGGTCTTCTAGGGGCTACATCTATCTAAACTACGAGTACCTACCTAAAAAGTTGTAAATTTGGATCCTTTTTTTTGCTGATATGATGTCCACCGAGTTCGTATACAGTGTTTGTAAAAGTAAGTTTAAAGTTTCAAGTATCATTCTATAGCTTCATCAATCTCACAGATATTGATATGAAATTTTCAGCATATATTGTATTTCTAACGAACTTCGAACTTTTAGAAAATGGAAAATATGAAAATCGATTTTCTTTAGGCTGATGTAGCCCCTTAAACAACACTCTAAGTAAATATGCTTTAATGTTCAAAGGCATATAAATTATTTTTATCCAAAAATAAATACAAAAATTTAAGTAAGAAATTTTTTTGTTTCTTTTAGGGATTATAAAACCGTATAGAAATTAGTCTCGAGGGAGATACTTGTTTAAATATCTAAATAAGTATCATGGGACTTAATTAGTAGGCATTTTAAGGGAGAAATTTAAAGACTCATAAATAATAATTTAAAATGATATTACATACATATTTTCAAGTTCTCTTTTCGTAGGAACTTTCAAGATGCACGAAAACCCACAAGTCACATTTTATCAAATTTTCTTCTGCAAACTTTATTATACAATATTTCCTTTTTCTTTATACAAAAACTTGATTTATTTTTAATTTAGAATTTTGAAATAAGCGGGTTTTTCTTTTGCTCTCGCTTGGTTATTAAACTATATTTGGAGACCTGTGACCTTATTTTAGTATAAATATTATATATTTTCTTATGACGAAAAACTCGTACAGTATAGTATACACAAGTGCACTGGAGTACAACGACTAACGAGGTTATGTCCTAAATTAGGATTTTCATTGAAAATTTGAAAATAGGGTGTTCTAATTCTTACAATTTTATGGTTGCCCTTCAGGCATTTACAGTAAACTTGCAGTCATGTCGCAAAAGCATACATTAATTTTCAGTTTTTCCCCGTTTTCTTATACAAAGAACGAGGCTTATTACAAGAACTCTGTTTTAATATATAGTACTTGGAATAGAAATGTAAAGCTTGTGTGGATTTTAAATTGGATTTGTGCTTGTCGGTCATGTATTATGGATATGAAGTAAGAAAATTTTTTATAAAGATGTTTGACTTGAAGTTGTGTGAAAAAATGTCCTCGTTTCAAGAGTATATGGTAAGTCTTTTATAATGTCGTTTATTTAATATTATAAGTACTATGTACATAATATACATTGTTGAATAATGAAGCTTGGAATGTTCATTCAAGGATGAAAAATAATTAGCTTCTATATTCTTGCGTATGGGGTTATATTTAACTTCAGATATTTTAAAATATGGAATTTCTAGCCATGTGTTGACATCGTATTATCCTATTTAGTATTAAAAAGTATAGTATTAACTATTCAATTTTCTTTATGAGATCTTTTGAAAGGAACAACCATTTAAGATTATGTTTTAAAACCTTTTAATATGCAGAAAACGGAAAAAATGTGAAAATCTGTGAAATCTGGATTAGAACACATACTTCTGAAATGCTACTAACAGATATTTGGTGGATATGGAAAATATAGCAGAAATCCGTGGATATCTCCACATCATGTATTAATCATGTATTATTTACCAGTTTTTCGATTCCGAAAAACCATAACTCTGGGAGCGTTAAACATGGTCTTGCAGTATATTGGTATCTCTAACAATATAATGATTCTATGAGATTTTATGATAAACTATTAAAAGTGTTAGTGATCATGAAAATTCTTGGCGACATACTGATTCCAAAAAGGACTAATTTTTTCATAGCAAACTATCAAACTATATTTTGGAATAAATTTTTAGTATAAGTAAAACAAAAAAAAAATTATAAATAACAGATGACTAGCCATGTGAAGATGATGTGATGTTATTATATACTGACTTCGTTATTATAATTTCGTTTTTGCACCATTAATCGATTAATGAACCATAAAGGCAATTAAAGTCAATGGATTTTTGTTTTACTTTAACTGGACCAAAAAGAAAAATTGATGTTATCAGTTAATTTTTAATCCTATTAGCAGTAAATTTTTTCCATTCGCCACCCAATATTTCCAATAAAAATCTTTCAACATCTAAAAATCTTATTTCGTAAGCAGAAGGCAAAAGCAATTAGCAGGACCATCAATTGCAGACACGCTCATTTTCAAACTTAAATGTTTTTCCTAAAAACAAACAAGAAGAAGAAGAAGGGACACAAGCAATAAAATCTTGTCGATTGAATATCATAAGGAAAGGGCTTCCATTGAAACATTTATCCGGATGATATTATTAACAGAGAATCAGATTCATATAATATGAAAACGTGAAAATGAATGGAAATCGTATAAAGATTAAGAGTTTGAGGGCATATAATTGAATCAGTTGGAAGTCTATCCTATTCGTATTGATAGTATGGGGTATACTCATTGTATTATTTACATGATGAGGAATTTATCTATTGAAGAGATTTGGTACAAAGAAGATGAATAATCGGCTAAAGTACTGTGATTGACACAAATGTAACAGATGGTACCAACAAATATTGAGTGTTTGCATGACAAATATCTACCATCTTTAGTCTAATGTCAATTCGGTTATACAAAAAAGATGTTTATTAGATCTTTTATATTAATTGAATTTCTTTGATCACAAGCGAAAATCATCAAGAACTTGTAGTATACAACATCTGGATCAAAAATTAATGAATTTTTATGATTTTAAAATAGACAATTCAAGCATCTTAAAGAAATATTTTCAAATTTTCGGATTTAAAGAATTGAATTTATTTTAATAGTCTTACCATTGAAAAGAAAAGCTTTTTTTATTCTTGTATTATAGTTAGAACAAAATTTAATGTCTTTTTTTTTTTTTTAGAAAAAGTTCGTTTTGGATGCATTGCAACAATAAATAAGAAAATTTATTACAAAAGTTTTTCCTTAAAACATTAAAGTATTTCGTAAAGGTTCAGTTACTTTATTATATTGTTAAATACTTTTATGTTTCCTTTCTGAACTTTTATTTACCTTCGTTAGAAAGAAACGTTTGTTTTTCTTTTTGAATATTTTTGTCTATCTCAAAAGTTGCAATGAAAAGCATGAACTTCTTTCTAGTTAACCATATTTTCCTGAAAGCATATACATAAAAGAAAAGTTAAAGATTTTCACGTAACAAGGTACTTAAAGAAAACTCGATGATTATTAAAGCCCTAATTGGAATTTCTTTATTAATAAGTTAGAAATTGTAGAAACTGCATGAAGAATGTAGAACTATGTGAAATATGTTGTACGTTTGCATAACTATTTTGAAAATTTTCGAGAAGATTAATACGTACACAGTCAGTATTTAAATATCGATAAACGTTTAAAGGTCAATGCTACAATTGCTATTTTTATAACAAGACTGCGCCTATTTCTAAAAGCGAGACCTACTAAGATTTTCTTCTCCAAATATCGTAAATTTCTTGAACTCATCAAAAGATATTTTCTTTTTATCCCACATTTTCGATTCCTTTTTTTTTTAATTTGATTCCAAAAAAGAAAAAAAAAACGTTTCCAATCCAGTTTATTACGGAAAATCTTTCATGATTCATTCATTTTCAAGGATCTGATTATGCATTCCTTGGGGCGAAAAAATCTTTCACACAAAAGGATTTGATTTCATTTAATTAGCACTCATGGGACTCTAGTCATGAACGTTTTCAGCGATTTTCTTTTTTTTTTTGTTTTCATTACAAGAAAATTCTCGAATGGTGATTCGTAAATTTATATAGAATTGGGTGGTTCAGTGTTATATGATGTGAAATAATTGTTTGAAAAAAAAACACATAATAGACGAGAGTAAAAATAAGAAACTGAAGAAATTTTAGGCTAATATTGACATAGTTCAGTATAATGAGGATATATACCCCTGACTGAATGTTCATGGATAATTAAGGCAAGTATATTTTGTTTTAGATTCCGTTTTTCTTCTTTTATCATAAAGTGCAAAAAAAAAAATCCAGGAAAATCTTACCGGATTGTGATTTTACATTAGGATTCTTTTAAGAAGTATTTTTCTTTCATTTTAGTATTCATCAGTTTAACAATAAGAACAGGATTTCAATTTAAAGAAGTTTCAAAAAAAAATTTGAATAAAGCACATTAATATTATTTGAATTAATTTAGAGGAATAATAATTTGGATTTATGCATTTAATTGTTTCAGGCATTTAATATGATAATTAAATTCAGGCAATTGGGTGTAATTAATTTGACAAAAAGAACATATTGCACTGTATATCACAAACACAAACTGGAAAAGACATTATTAATTGTAAAAAAAAGGAATAAATCGGAATATTTGATTATTCCAGAAACAACCAAATATTTCGAGATGACACCAAATTATATGTCGTTTTGACGTTTCCTGCAAATTCCAAGAATAAGCCTCTAGACATTTATAGAAAATCGTTTCCATGCATATATGAGAACATTCTGGGGTTTGAACGATGAGTATATAAGGTGGAAACATCGTAGGAATCGACTCAGTTGAATTCAAACAGCGAAAGTGTTTACATCAGTGAATTATTAAAGTAATAAGTAATTAATTGTAAATAAATTGTGGATAAATTAATCATGTATAAATTAATAATAGTTGATACACAAATATTTTTAAGACTAATTGTTAACGCAGAAATAATTGTAAATAATGTTTATACACTAAATTCACATATATAAAAACTGTTATCATACTATAACATTCGAACCAGAGGGGTAGCACGCAACAATATCTAATCAGCCTACGGATATGTTAACTACGAGTCTACCGTCAAGTATCAAATAACGACTTTCTGTTTCTATATGGATTTGTGTTCAATTTATTACATCCTTTAATCGATTTACCCGTGGAACATCAGTCCAGTAGTCGACACAATAACTTTTAAACGACTAATTTTACTGAAATTTGGAATATTTTTGTATTGAGTTTAAGCAAAATCGATGCATTGAAAGGCACAGAAAGAAATTGTTAGTAATTTTGAATTTATATTTGACTAGTTTATATTGAAATCAAAATATAAATAAATTAAAGAAACAAATTCTAATTTAATATCGAGTTCTTGGAAAATCTTTCATCGTTAATAACTAAATAAAGGTCCTGCTTTTTCGTTAAGAAAAACAGTGTAATATTTACGTACGTATTAAAATATTGGTTATAGGGTGTTTTTAATTTTTCTATATTCTTTTTTCCCCCGATTTTATAATTTAATTTATTACAATAGGGTGGAATAAATTTTCACGTATCTGCATTTTTAGTTAAACATTAACCATTCTCTTGCAAAAAATTTCCACTTTTATAAATGCAAGAAATCTCTATATACCAATATCTAGTATTATATTATGGACACAGAATATTTTCCAAGTCATTTGATTCTCCTTCAATGATATTAGCTAACAAGCATGACGAGGATGAGATTGTATGTTATTTGATAATTCAATTGAGTAATTGCATTATGACTGAGCGAGCTCATTCCAAGTGCATATAAATTGACTTAATACCATCTAAAGAGAAGAAAGAAGATATATATGATCGAATATAGTATTTAGTAAATATTGTATTTTTCAGAAAATATCTCGTTAGTATATATACAGGGTCCAACAATTGAAGTGTCCGGATTTAAAAATGCTGTAATTTTTTTGTTCATTGACCAGTTTTATTAATATTTATGGACATGATAGCTTATAATACATAGTTATTTTAACAATTATTCGAATGGTATGTAACCGCTCTTTGCCTAAACCAGCAGCTTCAAACTCTTTTTAAACGATGCACACGATGCTTGCACGATTTCTTGGTCCAAACCATCACCTGTGCTGCACCTTGTTTTCTTGTGAATCGCAAATACTTAGAATTATTATCAGAATGTCTCCTTAACCAAACTCGGTCATTTTTTTAGCATCAGTTACTTCTTGACCCTTTTGGTTTTTCAAAGGCTTTACGTTTAGCTTATTTTTTATGATTCGCCGAACACTTCTATCACTTATGATGAATTCATTTGCTATTGTTGCTCAAGTCCGCTCCGGATTACCCACTTTGTTCACGTTTTCTCGAATAGTTGCAGTGCATCGTCGGTCTTCGCCATAGTGTTTTTTTATGCTCCCAGTCTCATCGAATAGTTTAATTGTACAATACACACTCAAATTCATTTGATTTACATTTGACAGCGATTTGAATTAGACGGACACTTCGATTGCCGGAGCAGGTACAATATCCAACAATGAGATTTTGTCCTTTTACATTAGGTTTTGCAACACTTCAGATCGATATTAAAGAATAAGGTTAAAAAGAATGAAATACTGTCAAAATAAACGACATTAATTTATATAAACTAAAAAAAAAAAGAAAAATTTAATATTTTAGTCACGTTCAACTCGGTTGCCATATTTTAGTCAAAACTTTTCTATGCCATAATGATTACAAAACTAGTTCAAAACTTTCATAATTATATTAATTTGCTTGTGGTACTTGTATGTAGATTTTCTATAAAATTTAGTCATGTAATATGGTCAAATTCTTATCTAATATTAATAGTATTCCCTTACCGATGTAAATCGTGGACGTACTCTGGTATATGTTATATCATTCAGTTTTTTGTCTATAAAAATATGGAATCATACAACTACATATAGGCAACGATACATCTCATTTAGAACAGTAAGGGAATACTCATATCATGTTCTGTCCTTAATACTTGCCTATATATTAATCTATTTGAATAATTGAACATATCCTTATTCAAACAATTACACAAAGTAATTTCTGTGTTTAATCAACTAGATAAAGTCTATATCGACTTATGTAATTATAATAAGAAAAATTCTTACTTAATTAGAGAAGGATCATGTTCGTTAGATGTAATATTACAAAATATACATTTTGAATAATTCCATTACATATTAGAATAATTTTTGGTTTAAGCTTGAAAAGTTTCTAACCAGAAATTTTATACATATTTTGTCATAAAAGGAGACCAATATCTATTTTTAGGACATATAAAATAAGGACTTTTAAAGTAGTTTCACCGAAATTTCTAATCCAGATAATAAATTCATTATAACAATCTAACAATTAAAATCTAAAATTCTTATTGTACTGGAATACTGGGATTTATTCTAATTGTAAAATTATATATAAATTTTATGAGATGAGAATTTAACATGATCTATCCCATTAAGGAAAATGTTAAGAAGAATTCATAGGAAAGCACTATTTCAGGATATACGTGTACCAAATTTTGTTGGAATTGGTGATGCGAGTTTTTATCTACGTATTTTGTCAAAAATTAATCGTGGTTATGCATTCCCGACCTAAATCTAATCATTTCATCTCCTTGTCACAGCCTATCTTGGAAGCGAATTTGAATAATATTTAGCAAGGCTTTCTCGAATTATCGTGGGAATAAAAAAAGGGGCAACAGACTTCTTGGGAAAATAGTCAACCCGGATTACGGAAACCTCAAAATATGTATTTTTATCGAATTTTTAAACGATTATAATATTCTGCTATACCTTATTAAGGTCTAGAAAAGTAAGAACTACTTCAATCAAATATTTTCTAGTTTTACAAACAGATATAAATTTAGTAATCTAAGAAATGTTTAAATTAATTATTTGTATATCAATTAACAAATAAATTTGATATCAAAACGAGTTCTTATTACCAATATTAATTCAATTAAAAGCTTTCGAAATATTCTCATCAGTTTTAAACTTATTTAAACTTGAAAATTAAAGGTAAAACTTTCTCTGACACAATTTCCAATTGAATTTAATGTTATAGTAAAATTTAGATATTGTCGTAATTAATAACTGGCTAAATAAATTCCGAAGAATTTATAGAATTTAATTTTCTTAATTTGTGTGTTCGAATAATTTCCAATATAATTATTTAAGATTATTTAATAATATTAAATTGATTTTCTTTTAAGGACATAATAAATATTTATGCAATTACTTATGTTCTATAATAGAGAAATGTTATTTTGGCATTTAAAATAAATAAATAAAAATTGTTTTGGCCCATTTTTCTCGTGAATTTATTTAAAATGAAAATCTTATAAAAGTCAGCCTTTTGAAAATTCATTGCTATAATAAAATTATACATAAAAAAAGGAAATTTTCTTTTTGCCAAATCACGAAGATAGTATCAGTCCCCATTTCAAAGTACATATACACAAAACACAAGTATATAAGTTAAATAATTTAAAATGACAAAATATTTTGTGTTAAATGTAACATTATCATTTGAATAAAAATGCTGGAAAATGCTGGAAATCGGAAATTTTTTCTAAGTTTTCAAATATATAAAAATTTATTTACCAATTTAAAGACATTTAATACATTATATACTTTTGTTCTTCAATTTTGTGTTAGACTACGCGGTACACCCTCGCTGATGGCTATCAAAAAATAAAACGACAAGGAAAACAAAAGGAAATCTTTATTCTAAATCGAATAATATTCCATTTTCTGAATTGGCTTCTTGAGAAATTGTTCAATCTTAAAACTATATTATATATTCGAAGAATATTATTTCGAACGTACAAAGAGTACGAGGATAATCTTAGAAGGCCAATAAAATTTACATATTGAAGAGTCAAGCAACTTTTGGGCGTACAGAGTCCCTTTACCATTGGCAACCATCCAAAATCAGTGCTTTGTGATGAAAAAATGAAAAGAAAACAATAGTCTTCAATAGAATTCTATCGCACATAAAACCACGGGATCGGAAAATCAATTACATGACAAGCATAACCTGAATAAAGAAAATTCTTTGATTTTGATAAAGTTTAATGGGATTCATGAGGTTTTTCTTTTTTTTTTCTTTGGATAGGATCTGTACAAAACTGTTTCCGAAACATGTGAATTGATTTTACAGAATTTTATAGAAAGTTTTCATTTTGAAAAGTTGTTTTTTTACAAACATTTTTACTTAAAGTTAATTCTTTTGCTTCATTTGTCAAATTTGTTATTTAAAAAGTTTTCGTAGGCCATTTTTGGAAATGATATTTTGCGAGAAATTTCTTTATATAAAAAGTCGCTTTCTAATTTTGTTATATGCTTCTACAATATATAGAGGAGTGAGCAACGTTCCAAGATGGTGTGTAAGTTTATTGGTATAAAATTTAAAGTTTGCAAAAAATACTTTCTAAAATCTGCAAAATGTTTGACTTAAGATGAAGATTCAACGGCGTCGGTGGTGTAATGGTCAGCATAGTTGCCTTCCAAGCAGTTGATCCGGGTTCGATTCCCGGCCGACGCAATCTTCTTCTTTTTAAACTAGTCAGTTTTTAATTTTGCTGGACCAAATTTAAAACACAATTATAATTGAAAGTAAAGAATATGATTCAAGTTTTTTTGCACTTACGAGCTAATTCTGCACGTTAATCGCTTATGTACGGGCTGAATGGCATATACATATTATCGTCCCCGAATCGTGCAAAATTTCCATATAACATATAGTAACGTAAAATCTGGCTATAGGCAAATTTTTGATGCCCTATGGTAGAAACTGAACTTTTAGTTAACAAATATACTAACTCTGAGAAAGAAACACCAAAACTACTAACATTTCAAATTCGCTCAAATTCACAGGTAGGATGGGCTCTAATAGCACAAATACCTTCCACAAATTTTATTGAAATCGATATTTAAGTTCTTAAAATACATCGGAAAATCTTTATATACAGGCTTTTTCCCCTTATGACTATTTCTTTCTCCACTATCTTTCAACCGATTTTATTGAAATTTAACATAGTATCGTCTATTTATATAGTTAACACATGTAAATAATTTAAAGAAAATTGCTCCAAAAATTTTCAAATGAAATCTGAAAAACTATTATCAAAATTTTCTGGGCGCCCTGGTTTTTGCTTAATAACTTCGCTCCCTCTTCGTCGATTTTGCTGAAATGTAATACCAAAAGAACGCATAACAACTCACATTGTAAATTTCATCGAAATCGGATGACGCGTTTTTGAGTTTACTGGAATACGGACGGACGGGCATGCACAACTCAATATAATTTTTGATTCTCTACACAACAATACCTTTGAAACCGTTCTACGATGATTATTTCAATGTGTTACAAATGTTGGGAAAAAAATAATAGATCCTCTGGTAGTACCTACCTACCTACCATAGGGCATAAAAACAAAGTATGCCACATTATTTTAAAAAAAAATCACTATAAACGTGGTAAATAAAAGCCATTTTGTTTATTTTGGATGAGTATATAAAATCACTTATATTAAAAGGATTTTCGTTTAATTTCAATAAAAAATACATGAAAAGCTTTTAATTTTATACGAGATTGATTGAAGAACACATTCATTTCACCACGTCAAGAGGACCAATATTTATATTGCACATTACTTCCTTTTTATTGCGCGATTTACGTGGTTTTTATTACAATTTTATTAATTATCAAAAACTTACAATAACTTTACAAGTGGAAGAGAAAAATTTTAGCAGTTGGATTTGTAACACCCTGTATATATATATGTATATAGGGCATATATAAGTATGTAGAAATAATAAAAAATATATACAAGAAAAGAAGTTTTTTTAAAAATCACTCTAATAATGTACTCATATGAAATCAAAATAGAATCAAACAAGAATACAATGAAGGACCATTTTCAGATAATATCCTTTTCTTGTCAGATTAACGTCTTCCTCATAAGATTTTCTTCTTTAAAAGTGCTGATATAGCAATAGAGTTGGGTTCGTTTACTCTTAAAGCATTTCCTGTCGGGTTAAAAGTGTCTAGAAAATGGAATTCCAAGTATTTTATGAACGATAAAGTTTTCTAGGTTAAAGAGAAGCTTATTAAAGTGAAAATTCTGTTTTTTTTTGTTCTTTTCGCTTTCTTCAAATATATAAAAACTGTGTTTACACTTTATTTAGATCTCATCAAAATATTTTCATCTTTTATATTTTAAAATTTATAAAGTACTATATAATAGTTATTTTCAAAATATATTATTCCAGACATTTGATATAATTAAAAAAAATAAGATATTTAATTTTTAGATCGATAAAATCTTGAAAAATTCCTTTTCATATAATATCTGTTCATTTAATTTCCGTTCTTAACAGAACTATCAAAGAAAATACTCTTAATAGGAAAAACATCAAACAGACAGGGTAGAATAGGGCAGACGTTGTGTTTCAGAGTAATAATATGCTTAAGTAAACATTCATATTAGAAGGATGAGTTTTCCAATCCATATATGTAGGTAAAATAGGAAATGGGAATTATTTCAAGTTTATTTTAATTTTTTCTTCTTCCTTGGGTGTACTATAATTAAGCCTCAAAGGGAAATTATAATAGTGTAGTCCTTTACACTATACTTTAAGTTGTACTGTATTGGGGGATAGATACATTAGAAATGATGATTATTAATGCTTCCTATATTCTGGAAAAGGCGCATGTTAATTTTAAAATTGGTTCATTGAAATTCGCCGAGTTATTTAAAATCAATTTCCACCGAATTGACTATACAAAAAGAATGAACCGATCTCTCGAATGTTGCCAGTGGTAAATGCCCACTTACAAGTTATTATGTGCACTTTTTTCACAAGTTCCTCTAGAGTAGGGCAAAATTTTAGATTGAATACAATAACAACATGCACCAGCTTGTACTTGGACCAGAAAATTTGTCAATAGATGGCTCTATTTTGTGTTTTTTGATACTTGAATCTTGTCCACCTAATGATTATAAAAGTTTTTGTTTAAATATTCGTAAGTTACATATTGATTCATTGGTCCACAGAGCCAATTCTACATTGGGCTTCACTAAACGTTGGGCCAAGGAATTCTCAGACCCCCTTATCAAGGCCCTTTTTATCACCCTGGTCAGACCAATAGTTGATTATTCTGACATAATTTGTCATCTTTTGAAAATTCCATAAGTCCCAAGGATCGTTCATGTTTGAAAGTTGAAATTTTCGTCCTTTTTGAAAATTTTCAAATTTTATTTGTAATAAGTTTATTTGGAATTCGAGAAATCATTTCATTAGGAAAATTTTTAAAGTGGAATAAAAATACCCAGTACAAAATAAAGACGAAAGAAAACTGAAGAAGACCCCATATCGTCTTAGCAAATAATTCAGTTTCTGAATTTCTTAAAAATTTGTTTCCTTATTTAATTGAGATTTTCTTCGTCAGAATTTCAAAAAAAAAAAAACGAAAAGGAAATTCAAAACCAAACAGAAGGATGAATAAGAAAATTCTAAGTCGAAAAGAAACCAAATTAAATTAAATGAGTTAAAATTGTTGGATTTAAACAAGGAAGGAATTTGATAGGTTTGTTATTTATATACGAGTTGTATTCATTTCGTCCTGAATCGTAGATCATCAGAAAATTCAACAGTCGAATGAGGTCTCATAATAAACCTTAAAAACAAGAAGATTTCAAACCATAAATTCCGTTTAATTTGCTTTTTAATAAAATTATATATTCTCGGAGTGTTTAGTCTGCAATTTTGAGATATTTTAGTTTAGTATGCCGGTAAATACCATAGTACTATACTTTTGAGCTTTTTAGATTTAATTTTTTTGTTTATCCGTAGGCTTATTTAGAAAGCTTTTTGTTTTAAATGGGGAAAATATTCTTATTCTTATTCTTATGTTTTTTGGGATTTTTCCTTTCTATTTAAATAGAATATTTTAAGAAGAAAATTCTAAATTGATGATTTTGTTAAATGATGCCAAAATTTTATTTTCAGAGAAATTTTAATGAATGATTTAAGAAAATAAATAAAGAGTAATCTTTTATATGGATATCGTATTTTGAAATTGCAGAAAAAAATGCTTCTTTATTTATTTATGTAAATAAGGAAATTATATTTAAAATTAAATTTTAATTTCATGATCGTTCAAAAAGGAATTTTAAGCAATTGCTCAAATAGATAGTTAAAAAATTCTGCTATACTTGTTGATATATGGTAATTATAAGTTTCTTTTCATTAATTTAACAGCTCCGCACTTTGCTCGCCTCCAGTTTGTATACCCCAACACGATTTGCGTCCTTTCCGATGTTGTGTTGTTCATATATTTTAGTGGTTTCAAAGTTGCGTCGTTAATTTTTCTATTTGCGTTCCTTAAGCTCATATAAGTACGTCAAATTCGATTTGCGTCGTTTTGAATTGCGTCATCTTTCTCCGGTCCCAATTAAGGACGGAAACCGTCGTTTTCATTAAAATATAAGTAATTAGTTTCACTGACCTTAAACTTTTTATTGAAAGGTACTGGGAACGTAAAGCTCTTTCAGTTTGATACAAACAATTTCTGTGTGATAGAGATGACTCAAACTGTGATTTTCAAAGAACAGAAACAGACTGTAATTGTTCTTTGAAAAGAACAGTGATTTTCATATGTTCCTTTTGACAGTCTGTAATTTTTCTCTACTGTGAAGTAGATGGCGAGCTAGTGTATATATTTCTATATAACAGATTTCCTTTTAGACATTTCTTGACATTTTATTACAAGAAAATTACATAACTGGCGCTAATCTGAACATTGTATTAAAATTCTTCACTTTCAAAGGATTTCTTTCGGGTGAAAGAACATTAAGGCTTTTCCAAAATTATATTTATAATATCCTTTAACATACGTAATTTATATTCGATAAATTATATTTTTCTATAATATTATTTTACCCATTTTATTTAAAGATATAAAAAGAAAGACCAATAAAATGGATCTTAAATTTTATTGAAATACGCTAGAAATTTCAGATCACGTATAAAATGTCATGTTTTTCCCCTTATTTTCACTCTAAAGTCGACAGAGTACTTATATCTAGATAAAATTTAAAATATAAATGTCCTCTATAGGAAACAAAAGTACTTGACTGTAATTTGTCACAACAAACACTTCATGAAATTTAAAAAGTTTGGATTCAACAAAAGAAAACGAGATACAAAATGACATTGGTCCTATCCTATTTCTCTATTATTACCAAAAATAGTAAACATGTAACCAAATCCTTCGGATATGCTAGTAAATTGCCTTTGGTGTTCTATATTAAATAAAAATTGAGAAATTGGCAACTATATATCATATTATGAATGTATGCTTTTTACAAAGTATATCTAATTTATCTTCAAAATAATATTTGTATCCTTTTTAGATGCATTTTAAAGTTTTTGAACGAATTTGATATAATATTTAAGATGACTAAACGATAAGAAACGTTAACCAAATGGTGCAATGGAAGAAAAAAATTTTGAACTTCTTACATAATAAAATATTTGAATTTATTGATTAATATTTTAAGCAAAACAAAAGGAGTACGCGAATAAACTACACTACACTATACATTTCTATAAAATTGGACCATTTTTACCCTTATACCAATGTAAGATATAATAGTGGTTCTGATTTCACGAATTATCCTGTACAGAAATTTATGAAAACCGATAACACATACGTGGGTCCATGTGAGATCAAAATTTTACATACAAAAGCACCAGTCGGAAGGACCGCTTCCAAAAATCATCTAAAGATGTGCATCCAATAAAAGTACATAATTTTAACTTTAAGAATTCTCATCTGAACTGAAAATGCTTGAAGACGAGAATACGTTGATGTTAGCATGATAATGGCGTCCTAACAGACTTTTGTCAGCTTGCCAAGATGCCTGTCACCTGAACATTCGCACAGTTCGGCAGGTTTCAACGTGCCTTAATACAAATGTGAGTCTTTTCTTTAGTTAGTTGGTTCATAACAGAATTATTTCACCAGTTATGTTTCAAAGCAATCATGTCTTTATGAAATTTTGATATTGATATCAAAGTAAACATTCTAAGAAGAGAATTCATTAAAAATAACTATATATAAACTTTCTCTAAAAGATCCCTGCTTGTATGAAAAACGAAAAATAAAAATGTACATTTTTACTCAATGATCTGTGACTGTCCACATATCAACCTGAATATATCCTTTTTATACTATTGTTTCCATACTTAAAACAATTTTTATCTTCAGATGTGGATCAGTAATTCTATTGTGTAATCCATTCGAATTCCCTTGATACCTATTAGCTAGACTACACGATTCAATGCAATATTCTGCTGAGTTTTCCAAAAAAAAGAAAAGAAAAAATAAACAAAAACGACATACAGGAGAAAAAAAAAGTATATTTGAAATGGATTAATTACAACATCGAAATCTCTTTTTCACAAAACTCCCACTAAATGGCAAATATGTACTATATTTGAAAGAGGTGTGTCTAATACGTTGGACATATCTACGAATACAAAATGTGGTAAAGAGAAGTGATGTCCTTAATACTTTCGAATTGCTAGGATTAATTTGAAAATCGATAATATAGAAAAAAAAGGATATATCGAGTATTAAATTGGGAACTTAGTTAAACGAACGAAATGGAAAAATGGCAAGAAATTTTATTGTGTTTGATATTTAATTAATTAAGGATTTAAAATGCTTTCATAAAAACTCAATTTAGACTTATAAAAACCCTTTTAAAAATTAAATATAATTTCATATTTTCGCCGTAATTAACCGTGAACACAAAATAATATAAAAATCAAAAAAGATAGTCTGGAGTATAATTAAACTCCTTTTTAGGGTTTTTTTTCCATTTAATTAAATATTTTAATTTAATATTTAATTTTTGATTTTTGCACTCGACTTGAGTTCAATTCAATTATATTAAATATTATTTCGTTCAAGTCAAAAACACCATTTTCCCGATTAGTAGAGATGTCATCGAAACAATATTCTTTCTTATAGCAATCGTGCTATGGTCGAAATTTTTGACCTTTTCTGGGAAAATTCATACAACTCTACCAAAAACCTGTTAGCCTATAATAAAAGGGATAATATATTACGAAATCTAAAGAATGGGATTATATGGTTGGACAGTTTTCAGTGCTAGTTTCCAAATTGTTTAAATGGTAATTTTTGGTGAACATGCAATTAATTGATTATGTAGAATTGTTAAATAATTAAAAGATAAAGTCTTGTTACCAAAGAGCTTACCATAAGACTAATGTAAATTTCTCATATTCATATTAACATTTTATAAACTTTTTGAATAATATGAATTTTCTCGTACATAAATGGTTATGTTATTAGTTTTAGTATAATTAAATAAACAAGTGTTTTCTCTTTAATGTACAGAGTGGAAATGAATTAGATTATACACCTTTATTGAACGTATAGCTGAATGAATGGAAAGATTATTATGTAAATAGGAAAACACCATGACTATGGGTTATCACATATACTGAATACCTTACTTTAAAAGACTTTATTGTACATCATATACATATGTTTTTAATCTATCACAGCTTAGTAGCTATTAATGTGCTGTGATTTAGCAAATTATAGGCATTAATAACTTCGAAGCATTTTCATGTTATTTGCTTATGTTCTGCTGTTCGAATAATGTGTGTTTTTTTACATTGCTCTGCTTCGGATCAAACGAGAATACGAAAAAAACGAAGAAGTAAAAGTTAATGTAGGAGTTCTTTTTGTATTCAATGTAAAATTCTACTCTGCCCTAGAGCAACTTGTGAAAAAAACGCATCTATAGCTCAGTATAATAAACAGATAGTATACAAAGTGGAAACTGAAGAGAAATTAGATGTGATCCTCCCAATACCTCCTTTAAAAATGACTGAAATAAAAATTTACCACAAAATAAGGAAAAAAAATTAATATTTTTCATTACAACCTACAAACCAAATATATTATATTTTACAACGTGCTTCCTATAAGATAATTGTAGCAAGCGAGAGCATAAATAGTATTATGGGTTTTGGGCTAAACAAGGAATGAAACCAAGAAAGCAGAAACAACGCATTTCCTTATATTTTTCATCCCCAAAATAATTTTTCCAAAACTTTTTCAAGTATTGGCGCCTGTATGAATAAGCCCTGGGCATTATTGTTCATAAGCACGTGAATTATTTGTAAGTGTTAGAATTTGTTTATTAATACTAAATTTATATTTATCTCTGTTGCACTAACTTAATGAAATCTAAAAAATGATAGATAGCTAAAGAGAATGAGATTTGAATCATATGTATTTTTACTAAGAAAAACCGCGGATTGATTGTATTTTAAAATAGGGGCGGAAACAGAATTGGAAAAGCGAGGTCAGTCGTCAGTTTTCAAATTTTCTTCGTCAGCTTTTTTAACTCTGTATTATACTGTGCCTATAGTCTACTTAATTGTCACCCTGTACAAATAGAAAAGCCAACAGCATAGAAATTGTTTTGTCATTTCTCTTCTTTTTTTTAAAAATATTTTATTTTGAAACATATCCACTTGTAACAAATTGAACCCGCAGTCAAACGCATAAATGTGTAACATGTGTCAAATCATGGTGAAATTCCTATCCTGTTCAGGATCTATAAGTAAAATTCGTGTTTTGAATTTATAAAATATTTTAGGAAAGATTTTTCCTTTTAACAACAAAAAAATGAAAATTTTTATGATCGAAACAAATATTGATATATTTTATTTGTTCAGAAAAAAAAAAAAGAAAATCATATCAATCGAATGAATGAAGTAATTTTATTTAATAGGAAAAACGACGAATACTGTTTTGTATTTTTAATGAATTTCCAAAATTCTATATTCAAAGAATTTCTCGAAAATAACTTTATTTCTAAAATCAACAAACAAATAAAAATATTTTTTAGATATTTCCAAAAGTAACATTCGCTTTTATCCTTGATGTTCATTAAAAAGATTTCTGGAGTTTTCCGGACAGAAGAAAAATATTTCTATATAGTATAGCCGGAGGGAAAATTCGGCCATTGGCTGAAAAGTCTGCAAAATATTTTAAACAACTAAAGCACAATATTTTTTTTGTACATATAATTTCATCTTGTTTTGATGAAAAGGAAGAAAGTTTTTCTTTTTTTTTTTTGGTGGGAAAGAGTTTTCTGAAAATCCAAACAAATCCTTCCCGTTCTAATGAAATGAACAGATGCTGAAATTATGCAGCATGCATAGCTGCATAATTTTACCGTAGATTATATCATACAGAAGCATATACCTAAACTTAAGTTGATTATATCTGATTTAAATTTGCGATATAAAGACTTAGCTGTTTGCTTAATATTTGATATGCAAATTATATTCATTTCTAGTCAAAAAGGTAATTTAATTATCGTTTTCGTCAAGATTCGAGAAAAATATCTTATCTTTTAACTTTTTCTTTGATATTAATGATTGTGATTTTATTCAATATTATGATGAATTTTCGTTAAAAATTAAATTAAGTAAATTTGTTTTTTTTTCTATATGGTTACTATAGTTGAGATCTTGAAAGCCAAATAGAAAGTTATTGCTTTCAATATAGGTATACTCAAGTTATTAGTCCAATAGCAGACTTCAGAGTTGAAGACCTCAAGCATTGCAACCAAATAGAAACATTAAAACATATATTTTGGATTATGGCTTAATTGCAAGGAGCTAAATATAGGACAGGTTTACTTAATACCACCTAGATATATAAATGTCTTTATTACTTTTATGAATTTTAAAGATAATTAATAAGTAATTGAGGGAAGTACGTACTCCGAGTACCTTGTATATTATTAAACAACTAATACAACAAAAAATGTTTAAAGTTTTATGATTATTTGAAGTTTCCTTTTTCCTACATGAAAATCATAGAAATTAAGCTTTCTACGTATACGTGTCAGAGGCTTTTGCATTCCATAATTCGTATTGTTAACGGCGAAAAAAATAAGAACGGTCGAGAACTCTGACTGAAGTAAAAGAAGACGCTTCTGCTTTAAGGCAGCTCGCCGTCGAGGTAGGATACACTTGGTGATCCGGTAATATGGAAACTGGTTCGTTAATATGTCCTTTGCCCATGTGATTTACTCTATCTTTAACCGTCGAAGAGTGATTGTAACCGTTCCAGTGAGTGTGTTCCAAGTTCGAGACAGATCGGGTGTAAGTTTACATGGGGTTCGGCGGTAAGTTGACCGCCAATCATAAAGTAGAAGTATTTAGTTTTGAATTAGTAAAAGTGTATTGAAGTAGTGACGTTAACATATGGATGTTAACAGTATGGTAATAAGGTATGACTACGACATTTTAGTGCTAGAATTGTGAAATTTCGTCTGAAAAGAAATGGGTTGGAGAAGCCGTAAACTATCGATATTATCTGAAAATAGCGATTGTAGAAAAATTACATGGAAAGACAATCGACGAAGCTCGATATTCTAAAGAGGAAGACCAAGTAAAGTTAGGCACGCATTGTACAACGCCATATTATTTTGATACTAGATCTTTTATTGAAGAAGATGCGCATATTTAAAGGAAGTATAAAGTTATTAATAATTTTCTACACAAACCGTGTTTAAGAATAATGATCCCGTTATTGTTTTATATAACATGAAAAATATTCTTAAATTTAATATTTTTAAACAATTGAATTTGAAACAACAAATGATTTTCATTTTGTAGATTTAAGAAATTCGGAACGGTTAGAAATTGTTTTGAATTTATATATCTTTAGGTGACATCAACAATACATACCAAAACCGCAGATAAATTACTTAAGCAATTTTTCTTATCCCCCAGATGTACATAAAAGTGTTCCACAATCCTATATTGTTAAGATTCTTTAGGAAGTTTATTCCTATTTTCTGATATACGTAAGGACTACATAAGAATTTCATTTCAGTTGTGTTCTGTCTGATAAATTGTCCTCATCTTGTCTTGAGTTATTGGACGTTTTACTTGTTTTTGTTGTAGAAAAGATTTGACGGTACGAACAATTCCTTTCATTCGATTATTTCATTCCTTTCCTGATAAATTGTCATTATTCAAAGATAACAAGAAGATATGCATCAAATAAAAGATTGAATTGAAGATGTATAAGAGTTTTTTCTTCTTCTTATTTTTATTTGAGATAAATAAAAATGTTTTCTTTTTTGTTATCAAATTTTCTTGGTGGTTATATGTTTCACACATGCTTTATTTTTTGTAATAATCGCATGAACAAATAAGAGATTGAATCTTATATCAATGGGATGTAATAAGTTAAGTTTTTATTTTAGTACGTGTTGTGTATTATTTGAATACATAAAGTTATTTGATATATCAGGGTGATCCAACTTCAGTTTTGAAATTTTAAAACAAAATAAAACAGACAAATTTAACGCCACCTCTGGACCTTGTATAGTAGCCGATCCTTTCGAGGGGATTTTCGATGATCTTTTCGTAAATTTCGGGCGGTATCTCAGCAATAATTAGACGGAAGTTGTTTTTTAGGTGCTCCAACGTTTCGGATTTCTTGGTGTAGACACGACTTTTAACGTAACCCCACAAAAAAAAATCCAACAGCGTTAAGTTTCATGATCTTGGCGATCAGTTGACGGCATTAAATCATGAAATAATGCGTCCTGGGAACTTTTCAACCACATGTCTTCCACATCGTTTTCAAAAGAGGAAGGCCCAATGACGCCGCTTGAACGCAATGCACACAATGATTTGGATATATAATGCGTCTCGTAAATCTCATGAGCATTTCCATCTTCGCACATGCGGCGATTTTGCTTATTAACACACCCAGGTACGCCGAAACGTGCCTCATCAGACAAAAGGATTTTCTTTGCTGAACAGTTCGTACAGAATTGTTATTTCTGTAAAACATTTGAACAATTTTAACGTGTTGAGCGGTGGTTAAGCGATCCATTTCGTAAATGTGCTGTTGCAAGCTGACATTTAATACTTTAAAAACAAGTTCTTATCGACAGCTGCTTGATTTACAGTGCTGCCAACATAGGTAACTCAAATTGGATCATCTTATACAAGAGAATTTATTTAAGAAAATCTAAGTCAACAAAAAAGAATTTGTTTTGCACTCGTGTTTTACTCACGAACTTTTATGAATAAAATTTTTCATTTCAAAATTCATAAATTGTCTTCTTTAAGGGTCGAAATTTTCAATAAAATAACGAAATATCTTCAGTTTTTTTTATTAAAGTAATAAGAGTTGAATGGAATTTGGGCTTTATATTCTGCTACTGCTATATTCTATAGTAGCAAAAGCCGAAATATTGTATTTATGAGAAAGAAAAGGAAGGCATTTAAATTTTTCATATTCGAGTTATTACTTTTAGATCTGAAATCAAATGCCGGAAATACAAAACATGGGAGTTCAAAGGTATTTATGGTATCATTCATAGGAATTCATGTCTAAATAGAAATTTATATTTCTTTGTAAACTAGTAGGACGGGTGAGATATAGCAACCTGAAAACAGGAAAATACATTGATTTCTCCACAACAATTTTAGATGTATTTTGCTCCATCTGTCCCCAAATATTTATAATACCCATAACTCAAAAACGGCTAGACTGATTTCGATCTTTCCACTTTAAAGTTCCTTCAGAAAATCTCTTTTGTCATATATCTTTGTATAAAATTTTGTCATATGACAAATTCATTTCAAAATCCATTTTAAATCACCCATATAAAAAGAAAATCATGCTATTTAAGGGCTTAAAAGAAATACAATTGTATTATATTGTAAAGAATTCTTTTCGCGTTTTATTATGTCATCATGTCAAACTACCTTTCGACAACATTCTTAAGAATCGAAGTTTTCACAAAGAAAATGTTGTTAAACTGAAGAAAAAAGAACTAAAATATCGTGATATCTATTGAATGTATATATATAGATTTTTCACATATCGAAACCTATTCACAAACAATTGTATATGGTATAAATATAAATAACATATAAATTTCTTGTTGTACCATTTATCAGAAAGAAAAAAGCTTTTAAGCTTATTGGATTCTCGTCGTTGACTTTTACAATCGTTCACATTCTTTAGAATGTTAGTTTTTGTCCTTTTTCCGCGAATAAAACAAATTTTCCTTACATATATGTGAAAAACTTATTTCTTGTATTTTTCTTTAGATTATAAAGAAAAAAAAACGAGAGTTTTCGTTTTATTTTATTTCTTGTGAATAGTTTGGAAAAATGCCGTGTTTAGATTTTTATTAGAAAAGTTTTTCTCGGTATATTATTTTTTCTTCCTTTCTAATGAGTTGAAAATAACATAAAAAAAGTGATTTAGGTCAGATATCGTATATCAATGCTCGATCAACAGATATTTCTTGTCTGGAAAAATCTCTAAAGCTGCTAATTTTATGACTTAAAATTAACAAACTCTTGAATTTAGAGATTTTCCGATAAATTTACAGGCTGAGTTTCACACTAGGAAAACAGCCAAGTATTTGTACATTTACATTTGCAAATCTTTTTATTTTTTACTATAAAAGAATTTAAAGTATAATATGGTTCTACCTAAAATAGCGGGAAGCTGATAAGTACCTTTGGAGACTGAAACCTGTTTCAATATAAGTGAAAATTTCCTAGTAAAAATTGCTTTTAAACGTTACCACAAACTCTACTATCTACATATTTTCAGGCGCATACACAAATTATTTTACATTCGACATGTCTGTCCTCATCAAAAGTAAAAGAAGGAAACAAAGTTATGAAGTGAAAATCTTCAAATATTGTTAGTTTTTACTGTTTTTCTGTTCCATTTCCGCCATCGGCTATAGGCCAATTTTCAGTTACTATAAAAATAGTGTTTTTTTAGGAAAACTTAGCCCTGTGTGGAAAAGAAACAGTATGGCAAATTCAATACAATAATACAAATTTCAATTTTAATTTTCTAGAGAACCACACAATATTAATAACAAAAAAATTAGGAATATGTAACCCCAAATATTCATAGCAGATATTTTAAATAAAGTAACAACTTAGTCCTAGAACAGTGAAAGCTGCTTTCTGTCGCACTTCTTGTACTTTCAGTTTCCATCATAAAGAAAGAAAAGTAATTATATTTTACACAGATTCTTTTCAAAGCACAAACTAAAAAAACCAACAATTGTTTCATTTAAAAAAAAAAAAATTTATTTTTAATTTTTCTAATTCATTTGCTGCAATCTCCCAGAGAAATTGTAATAGCTGCAAACAAAACTAAAATATCCATATACCACCAAATTTAATTATTTCCTTTCCTTTTACTTTTTTTTGGGTTGTTCCAGTTTTATTTCTCTCTGTTGGTGTTATTTTTAATTAAAAATCGGAAAAACTTTTTCAATTATGTTTTCGGGAATACTACACTACATGAATTTTAGTTGTCCTTAATTGGTAAAGCTCTCCTTTATATCTAAAATGTCATTTGAAATTTGCAAAATAGTTGATTGCAACTTAATTGCTTATGATAGAACCATTAGACATTTGAATATTTTATAAACTCATTTCTAAAAGAACTTTTCACATAATTGAAAAACTATTGTATTTAAATCAGAATATAGTAACGAAGAAAATTTACAAAATTTAAACATTTGATTAATAATTTTAGACACAAAAAGAAATCGCAAAGCTTTTGACTAGTTCTGGCAATTGTATTTTAGTTGTGAGATACCAGTATGAAAACTCAGTTGTGATGACTGAATTTTAGTCGTGATAACTGAAAAGTCAGTTATCACAACAAAAAATTCAATTCCCAGAATTAGACAAAAGCTTTGTGGTTTTTCTGTGTGTAGGAACTCGGATTTACTAGGTGTGATATCCCTTGGTCTCTTCCTTTCGCCCTAATGTCAATAAATTATTTGGTCAGTTGTTTATGGCTTTAAAATGAAGATGAGTTCAATTAGAAACAAATTTCAAAATATTATTTCTTTACTGTAAGATGGAAAATTGTACCATAATTGCTGTCAAGCAAAAGGAAGATCAGAGATGCAAATCAAAGTTTGTTTTGATGTGGTTCAATTTTGGTTTGAGATTAAATTGAAATTTTGGTTTTTAGAAAAAATGGAATACGTAGCTTTTATAAAATACAAGAATCACAAGCAATATTCAAGAGATTGGTAGCAATTGGACTCCAAAGTGATTGCATTAAGTTGAGTCCAAATTCAGTATTTCAGAATTTACATAGAGTGATTTAATTCTTAAACGGTTCTTTTATTTGTTTTAATTAATTAATTCATTTATTTAATTGATTTATTTTATTTAGTTTAATGCACAAATTTTTGAAAATAATTTCAACTTAAAGCGTACCCAATAAACCCTGCTATTACTCATAACATCGAGAAGGGAATAACTCGTAACAGTATTACAAATTTGAAAAAAAAAAATACAGTAATTCAAAATCAATGTATAGACGATATTTTGATGGCCTGTGGTGTAAATGGGACTCAGAGGTACCAAATCTATGGTTCAATGAATCACCTCCGTTGCTTTTATTGTTATTTCTTTACATTTTTTGGATAACATTGCCTTAGATCGATAGCACAAAAATCGTATGCAAATTTTATTCGAAACTGTATTTCAGGTTTTAAAGTTAAAGGACAAAACTTAATAAATAAGCTTATTTTTTCGTAGAACTGTTTTCCTTGAACCAATTTTACGGCTTTTTAACAAAATATCGTCTAGTCAAGTTGTGTAAATAATTTAAACAAAATTGCTTCACAAACTTTCCAATTAAATCCGAAACATCGTAAAACAAAAATGTCAAAACTTTGTGGTCACTTTGGTTTTTGCTTTATAACATAACTCCCCTTGGGTCGATTTTGCTGAATATAAATACCAAATCAAGTTGAATAACTCACATTGTAAATTTTATCAAAATCAGATAACGCAATTTTGAAGTATCTTGTATAGGGACAGACGGACATGCAAAAATCGATATGACTTTTGATTCGCTACAAAACTATACCATTGAAATCTTCCTACGATTATTATTTCTATACTTTATAAATGTAGTGGCAAAACTAATATACCCACTGGTAGTACTTTCAATAGGACATAAAAATATATGTACGTAACATTTTCATTATTAATGTTGGGATTAAGAGAGTAACTAATTTTGTTCTCTTGGTTCTGCTGTAGATACATTCTATGAAAACTAGGATAGCAAACTATAATACTAATCATAATGTATAAAAGTTAAAAATTCATATACATTAAACCTCATCGGTCTCTACTAAAGCTTTACTATCACCAAAAATTTTGAGTTTTGTTAACGTGAATATTAATGTTATGAATAGTGTATCATATTTTCCATAGAATGTTGAAAATTCTTTAGTTTTCAACAACCATATAGCGGCGTGCATTATGCTCTAATAAATGTGAATAATATGTTGAATAACATACAAAATCAAATATCCAATTTATGATGGAGCAATAACAAATTTGACCTTATTTCAAATTCATTTAGAACTTTTTAACTTAAATATATAATAGAAAATCAAAATATTGTGGGCTTTTCTCGATAATTATAATTCGAATTAGTATATTTAATTTTTCATTTGCCACAGTTAGAAGATAGTTAAAAAATCTATATGGAAATTATTACGAAGTTAAGACTTTATTTTTATATGTAGAACTTTTCCAACAGTTTTCTTTTTATATTTTAAACCGTTTGGAAACATTTCAGTTAGGAGAAACTTTTTGTCAGAAGCAGTAGGCGAAAAAAAGAACGCATTTTACTGCTTTTATTTATATGAAAAGTTTTGATTTAAAAAAAAGTTTAACTAAAAAAGAAAATCTTTTTTCCAGCATCGAAGAAATAATCTTTGGTTTAGAACTTATTTCATTCTTCACTGAACATTAAACAAGTTTTTAAAGAATTAACTTAAAACTTAAATTATCTCACAAGACTTTCTGTAGCATATCGTCTTAATGATGATAGTTTTTCGTCTACAAAAAATTTTCTTTTTCAACTTCAATTTATTATTTAAATCACTGATTAATTAACTCTTTAAGTTTTTAAGTATATTTCAATTTTACTAATCCATAAATATTATTTACAATTTAATTTTAATATGTTTAAATCTACAATTCGATTTATATATTGAAACTTTTCGATTGCATTTTCTACATTTTATTGTATGAAAATAAAGTGTTTTTTGTTTGATATAGAATTTCATATTCTATGTTGTATGTTTGTAAACAAATATGCTTTTCATTCCTGATGATTTCATTTTCGATTTGCAAATAACTTTAACCTTATACACTATTTTGACAGAATATGTATTTATAGTGAATCATATGAAGTAACATAAAAATGTCTTGTTGCATCCGGAAAGTAAACAAAAATTCTAGATGAAATCTTACTATGAGATTTATTCATTTAAATACTAGCAACATATGCAAGAATTTGCATATTTATATTCATATCTAAAAGATTTACATGAATATTTGCATTTAGAAAATGGAAGATATTTCATTCTTACAGTTCAAATGTTTTTCACAGAGAAAAAACTAATATATGAAATACCTGCAGGATACTTTTTAGTAAAACAATATTTAAGTATGTATGAGAATTAAGTTTTCCTCAGAATGATATTACTTTTACTTTCAGTGGTTGGCTTTTAATTATTGGAAGGGTTTTTAGATTGTAATAACTTTGTCATTTTCTTTTTTTTTTTTAATATTATGAACTGTTTTTGACTTATACCAGACTTATGACTCTATATTTTCGTATATACAACCATAGCACGAGCCGAATTGAGTAGAAACTTAGAGAGTTAATATTCACTATCTTTTAATTAAACTAAACATAATATGGTTATTCTTAAAATACATAAAATTAAAATTAAAAATACCTGACAATAGTAGTGCATAGTTTCAGGCGAAATAATATTCTTTTGAATGCAATGAAAATCGAAGGCTTAGAAAAACTAAACGAAAATTCTCAACTCAAAAACAATAAACTCAAAAAATTCAAATTTTCAATTTTTTTAGCAAGAACTATCTGGCGTCCAGTATTGACGCAAAAAAAACATTCGGCAGGATTCACAAAAAACAACAAGCATTAAAACAAAACATAAGAAATGCTTAAGGAAAAAATTTGGTATGAATATTCTTGGATGCCATAGAAAATATACTGTAGGAGTCCCTACTCAGGTTACAGAGGGGCAAAAATAGAAAAACGTTACTAATTCAGTTAATACTGGTCGAATTTTCGTAAAATTTTTCATATATATTCTGGATAGACCAACTTAAAAATAAAGATATGCCTTCATTCCGTAGGATTCGACAGGAGGGAGGAATAAAATAGTAAAACGTCCCTAATTCGGTCAATACTGTACCGATTTTCATGAATCTTGGAATGTGTATTCACAATAGAACAAGTTTTAAGATTGGATATACCTGCACTTGGTAGAGTGTCGCAATAATATGTTTATAGGTACCTCCTCTAAAAAGAAAGAAATCTCAATTTTATGAATGTGACGCGAATATAACAAGGAAATACCATGAAACATGGAAAATTTCCAAAATTCAAAGTATACAAGCATTATATATAAAATTAAATCATTTAATTAAAAATCTTTATACAACAAAAAAATAATTAAAAGTCTATTTAATTTTATTAAATCACTATTTTCTAGAAAATCATGGCCAAAGCTATTTAAATAAACTTGAAAATTCCATTTTGTGAAGTTCAATAACGAAAAACATAATAAATTTTCCCAAAAGACAATTTTTGTCTATTTTCAGATGTCTACAAATATATTTCCTTTTTTATGTATAAATTCTATTTATAAATTCTCTAACATAATTGCATAGCGATGCCTCTTAGTATTCAGGAATTCCTGAGTGCCTCCTTAAGAATTGAATTAAAATGAAAAAAACTGAAAAACTGAAATGAAAAGAAGCGAAATACAAGCCAAGAAACGAATTGCTAAACGTTCTTCTCGTATATTGTAGAATATACACTTTTTTTTGCAGTGGAAATTTTCTTGCAATCAGTTCTTATCCTTATTGAATTTATAGAAGTCCTTTTGTTTCAATTATCCATATTATATTTATATATGTGAAATCGTATATATTTAATATTAAAGAGACGACGCCAAAGGGATTTTCATTTTACTTAATTAGCACTCAGGAGATATCTGAATTAAAGGGAGCAGTCTTTGAACAATTCTTTAGATTGGATATTAAATTATTTTCAGTTTTTTTTTTTTTTGGTTTTGTTGCATTTCATTTCAGCCCCAGACATGACAAAAATTTCTTTTATTTTTCTTTCCATTTATTTGAAGAAGATTATCAAATATTATAAATGGTATATAAAAGTATTTTTTTTGGTTGAGGGTGTATTATGGAACTATGGTTGCATTGTTTGAATTAAAGATTTTGTGATATTTTCTCTAGACGACTAAAGTATATACAAAAGATGTTAATTTTATGAAAGATACTTGTGCAAGCCCGAAAAGTTATATCTTTCTCGAAAAATTATGTTATTTTCAATATTTAGAGCTTTTACTTTAATTTTCAATTTATAAATTTATTTCTGTTTTCATAAAGTTTGCATTTTTCTGTAAATAAAAAGGAAAATATATATTATATTTTCTTAATAGAAAGGAAGAGAATGAAAAGTTCTGAATTTGATATACTGTGGGGAAAATTTTACATCTTATTGCAGTAGCACTACAAGGTTAGTTCCATGATATGATGTATCATCATTAATTATAAAAATTTCAATAAAGCTATTTGTTAGGATTAAACTTCCTGCTTTTGAAAGAACTTTGGAAATATGGTGATTGGGCTAACACAAGATTACCGAGAAAACACTGTGATAATATATTATGCGAATGCATACAAGAATGGTTTCTTTCATTCAATTGAATCAACCTATCTTAAATCCCTGAAATATTTGAAGCTTAATTTTCTATTATAACAGTTCACTTTATAAAATTTATTTAAATTTAAAAAAGCGATCAAGACGTATTTGCTGTATGAAATTTTGAAGTAATATATAGATCGATAATTAAATTATACCTTTTTTAGTTAGCATTATATACTTTTTATCCTTTGTAACAGTGTCCTTTTCACGATCATCGTCAAATAAAATACGTTCCAACAAAATTATCTAAAAAAAGTGTTAATTTCATTACAATTGACTAGGAACTCTTAAAGATAAAAATGAGTCTCAGTCAGCCTATTTTCCTTTCAGATTGATACCAATGGGTTCTTATTCCTCCTAAGAACCCGTTTCTCCAAATTTCATTGGGTAACGGATTCAAGAGTTATATCGTTTGAATTTAATTTTGCCACAGATATACAGGCATAAAAAAAAGTAGTTTCTAAACATATGCTTTTTTAATTCATTAGACCTCAAAACATGACGATCCAGCATAATCTGGAGGTCGCAATTTTTTACCATCATCTAAAGAACTATTTAAAGACCTCATAATAGTTCGAAATATTAAAATCAAAACAATATGTCAGGCACAGAACATATTTGGAACTGACATAATACATCTATGTGTTCAGATTTATAGCCATAAATCCAATTTGAATGCTAAAATCATAAATCATTTCCACCCAATATATTTTATCAATAATAAATTTTCCATAGGATTTCTATTCTTCTGGAATATCGAATACTTAAGACTTTTTTTTTGGTTTTATTCCGATCAGTTCTATAAAAATATTGGATTTAAAAAACTAAAACTAAAATTCTATTTCTAATTTAATTTTCTTTTTTTGTCATCATTTTAAATCATTTTCTATATCAATCGAAAAACATTAATTTTCATCAATTTGAAATAATTTACTGAGTCAACAAATTTCATTACTAAAAGGTTAAATATTTTACTTAAGTATTTAACCATTACTTTTTATATATATGAAATAAAAACAGGACAAAATCTCTTTTCGAAATTCTGTCACTTAAAAGTCATTTCCACTCAACTGGAATAACACTCAACAGAATAACTTCAGTATACTACAATATTTACTTATGTCCTTTATATATCCTTCTTAGTATAAGTCGAAGAAAAAACAAGACTATGTTGTTTTTTTTTTTTTTGCTTAAGAAGTATTTTTATCACTTTGAAACCTCTGAAAGAAGTCGGTAGGTAAGTATGTAAAAGTTCTTCTAAATATACAATAACGTTATACTTATATATGAAGTATTATATTGTATTGTATAATAAAGAAAATTTGCCTGCGCGTTGAAAGAACGAAAGCTTTCACATGTCAACGAAAGTTTACATCTGATTCGTGTCAAGAATTTTAATGATCATGTCTTGCCTTATATATATAAGGTACAAGTTTCATTCCTGTCAGGAACAAAAACGAAAATCCCATATTCAATGTGGTTTATTTATAATGTATATAAAGTTCAAGTACAATTTTCTATAAAAACAAATATTATATGCATTTTCATATATATGTGATCGTAATTGAAAATGTTTTTGCCATTTTCTGAATTAGATCTGTCTTCGAATTTTGTGTTCCTTTTTTTCTTTGAGGGGTTTTATGCTTTCAGGATTCAAAATGATTTCTAGATACATTATTACATATGTATATAAGACTGACTTTTATCGTTTCAATGTGCATTCACTATAAAACATTTTAAAAGTGTTTAGAAATTTTCAAATAAAATTTCTGATATGAGCAATCATGGAATTTTCAGAGTAGTTTTTGTATTTTAAAAGGAAATTGAAGAAATACTCAATTTTTAAGGAAATGAAAGGAGTCATTTGGAGTTTTTGAAGAAGTATTTCAGAGTACATTTCTCATTAATTAAAATTACATATTAAGGAAAAGGAAATAAAAACAGGTATAGCAGAGAAGTGCCATGAAAGAGAGACAGTCTAGTTTAGGATACAATTTAATAGTGAAAAGAACTAAATCACTAATTTAGGTTGTCTTGGATAATGTTAGAAAAGTCAATTAATAAGCCTAGCTTATTATGCCCTATGGTAGGTACTACCAGAAACTAAGCCTCTTCATACAGTTTTTTTGATGTACTTTAAAAACTAATACACCGATCTGTTTAGTCATACCTTAGTCAGTTTAGTCATACCTTAAGTCCACTACAAAACTTAAATAATGTTGTTGTTTGCGTATATTTCCTACTTTTAGTTATTGCGATGTCCCTTTTATACCAGCTCTCCCTTATTACTTTCAATTTACTCAAATTTATGCTTCAACATTTTGAATAATTTGTAAAGAATTTTAGTTGATTGAAAAATGAATTCATTAAAATTTTATATAAGTAGTTTTTCTTTATGTGGAAAATATTATGTGTATAAGAAAGTTAAGTGGTTTTCTGTAACAAACTGTTTTCTTTTTAACTCAGCTAATTAATTATTCTTTTTAATAACACATAAATTAACAAGAATACCAATATCTAAAACCGAAAATTCAATTATAAAACGTATTAAAGACAACCGAAAGTTTCACAATTAATTCATAAATTTTCATTCCTATGAAAGTAGAAGTCTCTTATATATGCCGTGCTTTTCATGTGATAATTTATTCTACATTATTTTCTATAGAATTTAGTTCGAATGAAAATTTCTAAATATATGAAGTTTACGATTTTGTGAAAATTCAACTTAAAGTTTATATTGAAACAATATTAAATTTAGAATGCGTGGAAAATGCATACAAGCTTTTCCCACTCATATACAATATTTCTTTTTAGATATTTTTGGAAATTCTATGAAAATTTGTGAATAAAGGACATTAATATCATCTAGCGTTAAATAATAATCAGCTGCATAGATTTCATCCTCATATAAATGGACATGGAATGTAGTACATTACAATACACAATGGTTTTTCTTTTTCATGCGAAGTGATATAAAACTTGAAATAAATTATAATTAAATACGTAGAACTTTTACTAATTATGCCCTATGGTAGGTACTGCCAGACTCGGCTGTAGGCCGATTTTCAGCTACTGCATGTTTTTAATGAAATTTTAAATATAAGTCAGTTATATAATAACTCGATTTGGTATTGTGTGTGAGAAAAATCTGTACAGTGAGACCGAAGATATGATATCTAAAAAAACTACTCTTTGAAGGAGATGCCAAGCCTTGACATCATAATTTCCATCTTCAAATCGTGTTATATGAGGTTTGTCGCAATATGTGGAAACTGTGTTATAAGAATATCGTAATGATTCAGGAGAACTTATTATACAAGTCTACCATAAAATACAAAAATCTAACATTTAGATAAAATTATAGTTCTATGAGATACTACACCATCAAAGAAAATTTACGAGTTCATCATTTATAATTAATATTTCGAAATAATTTATGTAATTAATTTATTAAAGTGTTTATCAGAAGATCTCTTTCATTAATATCAGTCAATTAATCAAATTAATTTCCATTCATATATAACATATTCAATTTCATAGAATTTTCATATTAATCTAGAAAATCTTTTGAATCATTCACTTTTTTTTCTTTTTTATTGAATACATTTTCTATTTAGTTTTTCTTAACGGAAAATAAAATTGATAATAAATTTCCATTGATCATAAACCATTTCCACCATGGACTATCAATTTCATTTCCAATTTTTTCTTATTTTCCTGAACAAACAAATGAAGAAAAGAGGAAAAACATAAATAAATGAAAAACAGAAAATATGAAAAGATTGAGAAAGAAAAATTTCCTTCTATATGAGTTTCTGTTCTTCCTTTTTTTCACAATTTATTGAAAGAAATTATTTCCGTATCCTCATAGTTCAAGATTTCCAATTATATCCTTCGAAATGGATGAAAATTGAGCTGAAATGAAATTTGAAGAAAAGATTTTTATACAATATTTCAATGCAGTTGCAATGCATCGTTCTTTCGAGATATTCTCAACTATCGGTTGATGCATCTTATATGTTTTCGAATGATACAATTTCAGACGTTTTTCGAAGGATAAAGTTATGACAAGTATTCAATAAATCTCTTCGTCTTATTATAACAACAACCAAAAATAAACAATAGAATAAAATTACGAAAAGTTAAAAACTTTTCAAACGTTTAACGATTATTATGAAAAGTTGAAATTCTAAATAACAATTGCAGCATAAATAATAAATTTCCAATATTTGAAAAGGATTTTCTTTTGATTTGTTGTTAAAACGTGAACAAAATATTTCAATTTAAATAATTCTTTTTATTCATTTCAAGGAGATTTGTATGAAAAAAGGAAAATTTAATAAAATATGGAAGAACATAAATTCATTTATTCAGCCAAAGTAATATAAATGTCGAGAGCCAGGAATCGAACATAAGCTCTTTCAGTTACTCGCACTAATTGTTCCATAATAACAATTAATGTTTATTAATTATTTATAATAAATACTTGCGTTCCCATAAAACTCCAACAACTTTATTAAAAAATTTCAATTTAAAATGTCTATAATAATTTTTTGAAATATTTAAAACTAAAAAATCCTTCTCGATAAAAGTTTTAATCAAATTTTCATTCATTTTATTGAAAAAATTATGAAAATTAAAAATTATATTAGCTTATAGAGAAAAAAAATCCCATTTCTGACACCATTTTAAAATTTATCCATGAATAAACTTTATTACTTTCGTTGCAAAATTTGGATATTAAAATTTATTGATTTTTATGAAAACTTTCGAATTTTGAATGAATTATTAGTTAAAACTTTTCGAGAAAAGTGGGTAAAGCAACTTTAAACAAAAACAAAGTGTTTATTAAGTTTTTATTATGAAATTTGAAAAATTTATATCCAATTCTCTTGGCTTGTTTAATTTAGAACTTATCAAATTTAGAATTCGGTTCGAACTTTTTTAAACATATTCGTAGTTTAAAAATATTTCAATATTAAAAGGCTAAACTAATGTTTAAATTTTCAGATTGGGCGTTTATCAGATTCACTTTATGTTTATGTTAGGTCATTAGAAAACGTTTGCTCTCTTCTTCTTTATAATATACATAAATTAGGTATTTCCCCAAGAAATGTGCAGAATTATGCATTTTTGCTAATTAAATTAAATAAGGACCTTTACCTTATAGTGATCCCATCCGTCTGATTATGATATTATTAGCAAAATTAAAAAGATTGCTGTTATATTTTCCAGCAAAGCTTAAGAGCGAGTTAGCGAACTTGGAAACAGTTTCTATTTAATTTGATTAATTTATATAATAAATTTTGTTTTAATACAATAGAAAAAAAGATCCATTACATGAAATTATGCGCTCATCGAAAGTTTCCTTCAAAAAAGCGATTGAGGCTCATAAAGATTCGCGAACTGAACGACGATTTTCGAAATAAATTTGGACAGTTTGCGAGCGTTGTCTTGGCGTAAGTCTATTCATGGTGAAATGGCAAACCAAAGTGAGCATGTTAAATTGGCTACAGCTGGAAAAACACGTTGACAATTCGAAAAACAAACCTCTAAAAAAAAACAATCTATACTTTGTATGGAAGTTAAAAATTAGTCAGTTTTTAAGAAATTTCGGTCTCCCTTGTTGCCTGAATAATTAAAAATTTATTAAACTTGGTTTTTCAAGCACATTAAAATATACCATTATTGAAAATGTATGAACTCCAAAAATTCTATGAATTTATGATTTAAAAAAGAAAACTTCATTATAAAGAAAAGCATAAATAAAATCTTCTAAACATTTAAATTTTTTTGGAAAATTTCCAAAATAAAAAAACTCTTTCCGGTTTTTCTTTTTCTCAAACAAATTACAATTTTCCAGCAATGCAAATGAGAATTGCGCTGATATTTTCCACAAGACTTGAAAATTACCCATCGAAATATAGAAGAGCTTGAAATTTCTTCGAATTTTTCATCAAAATTTTAATGATGAAAACTGTTTCTGTCGACAACGTATTTGCATTTTGTAATTATCCATGGTTTGTGTTGTTTGTTTGTTTTACAACATCGCCGATAGTATCATAAAGATTTTGTATTAACCAAAGAAACTATTTTACAGAACTTAGTTTCATTATCGTAATAATAAAAACAATATTAGTTATACCGAAATCTGAGTTTTCTTCTTCATTTTCTAAGTTCGCTTTTTGTAATGATTTTCTTTTATAGTATCTCCATTAACAGAATTAAAATCAAGTTAAGACTTTTTGTAAAGAGATTTTTTGATAATTAAACTAAAATTATATCAGAAAAGAAGCCGAAGAATAGAGACTATAAAAATAAAATCAGAAAAGTTAGATGAACTCTCGTCTATAATAATTGTCTTTTCTATTAGTACGAAACTTTTCGAGAAACGAAAAGCAATTATACTATTGTGTGTTAAATTGAAATAATAGTATTATTACTAAAATGAAATTGTTAATGGAGTGCACTCGAAACTGTTGTTATTAAAAAAAAAAAAAAAGAAATGAAAAAGATTTGAAGAATACTAATCAGCTTTCAATTTTCCATCCGAAACGATTATCACAAATGTAGAATTTAATTGGACTATTTCGTAAGAATAAAATGAACTTTTAAACTTCATACAGAGTGAGCCAATAGTCTAGTATTTAACATAACTATATAATAAAAATATTAATGAAACAAATTTTAGATATCAAAAAATTTGGCATTGTTTTCATTAATTTGTTCCTAAGTTCAATAGCTGACTAGGACTGAAAATTTACCATTAAACCTTGTACTGACTAATCTAGGAAGTAGGAAGTCTTATTATTATCCCACTGTTGATGTTCTACCGATGCAATCATTTGTAATTCAAGAATTTGAAACAATTTTTCTGTGTGCCAATCGAAGTCGTAAATTTTTCTATAAAACCTCACTGAAGAAAGAAAAAACATAAAAAAGTTCCTGCAAAAACAAAAACGACATGTACGCGATCTTTGGCTTTAGAGTAAACTACGAGCAGACCATTACTGCTGACAATTTCTAGACAGGTTTGGTTCAAATTTTTCTTGGTGTATTACATGAAGATGATAAATAAAATTTCTATTCATTCCTCTAAGATTATTCATTATGAATTTCCTACAAAAGCACAATATTTAACTTATAGACCTAAACTAATCCTTTATATTATGGTATAGGTATCGTAAAGATCTACGTATGTCAAATATAAATGTTATAATGGAAACAATAGCTCTCCAAATGACTATTGATCCGCCCTATATTCAGGTTTGTTTTATGTTGAATGAAATTATCCAACATTTTTGATACAATATCCCGACTTATGCAAATTTATTAATCATGCCGTCTGCAAAATAAGGTCGTTTACTAACTAAACCTTTTTATGTTAAATTTTTGTTATCATTAGAAATAATTTAAAGAAGACGAACAAATCCTAGTCATTTAAGAGTTTCGATATTAAAAATTTACTATTCAGGATAATCATTAAAATATTTCCCATTTTGTTGTGTATTTTTCCATTTTGGTTGTTTGGTGTTTTTCGAGACTTTTATGAAGTCGTAACCACGCCACCACTAGAAACCTATAAATTCATCAATGTCTGTCTGGTTGTCTATTTTTGAAATGAACTTCTAACAAATATATAACAAAAATCCCACTAATAAGTTGGAAGTTTGTGGTATACAAGTTTAATATTATAATAAAATTTATTTTCTTCTAGTGATGTTGTTTTTTCTTTTTCTCTCTACTTTTTTATTGTTTGTGAGCTGTTAAATCTTTAACATTGTAAAAGGTAGTACGATAACATGGTCAAACACACCTTATAACAGAATTAGATGGTTTTATTTGAATACATCATAAAAATGAAGCTATAAAATCTTGTTTTTATCAATCGTAAAAATTAAATAGGAAAACTTTTCAAAGATTCATTGTTATTTGTACGCACATACTTTGATACGATAGGAAACTTCAATTTTATAAAATGATTTATTCCTTACGTTTTTCTTGTAAGAATAGCTTGGATAATCAAAATATGTAATTATACAATATAAATAATTTTAGAGTTATCTTAATTCAATGATTTTTATATTCGATAGATTTAATCGAAATTGTTTTGAATTAATTGAGGCGCCTATTGACGAAGTTATAGATTTTTGCAATCTCCAAAAATATCTCCATCAGTTTCAATTGACCTTATTTCTTCTCAAGCAGAATACAAACTTTAGAAGTAATGAAACTACATATTTACATAAAGTATTTAAAATTTAATCCGATATTTTAAATGGATGATTCCTAAATACGTCCGTATAGATTTCTAATTGATATCATATTGCATGTGACTATAATTTATTTTAAATAACATGCATACAAAAATTTTGTACTTTTTGGTATATAGTGAAGCATACTGAAAGCTAGGAGAAAATTATCTCCAATTTTAGACGAAGAGAAAATTAAAAATTTTGGCTATGTTTTCAACAATATCTCCATTTGAGATAAGTCACAAAGGATATCAGTTGATATGTAGTACTTCTATTGCCCAATAAATAATTTGATATTATTATACAAGATCGCTTCAGAACTATTGACTATTTTACATTACAATATTATTAAAAAATAACCGAGTTAAATTTAATTTTCCTTTAATAATGGACGATGTTTTTTAAAAATATTTAACTATCAATAATTAGTTTCTACAAATTTAATCATAATTTATTTACAATAAAAATCACTATTTCCAGCAATTAGTGATTATTTCACTTATTTCTATCAAATCGGTTTAATATTCCACTGTCTAAACACACCACAAATAATCACTGTTCAAAAATCTTTTTGGTAATCACTTCGATACAATCACGTTGGAAGTTCAACTTGAACTAACTCTGTTTCGGCGATGTTTTCACTAGGGCATGTTTGATTAATTCGTTTACGAGTTAAGTGATTAATTGATTAATTGATGGTTTTATAGGGAAATACTGGGAAGGTTGCAGTAGAATTTATTACAATCCAATCGCTCCCTAATGGCGTTGGATTGGTTAGAAATTTATTTTTCAATTCACTTTTATTTTATATTAAAAAGAAACTTATTTATTTTAATTTTTAAAAACACAATTTATTAAAATAAAAAAAGTTATTCTTTAAAAATAAAGATACAATTTATTAAAAATTAAATTAATTTAACTTCACCAAAAAAACTATTTTAGTTTGATAAAATTATTTAATATTATTTGCGAAAATTAGATCCGACTCGTTTAGTAAAATTTCAAAACTTGATTTTCTAGCTGATTTTACAATTAAAGAAAATTCAAACAGCCTACCTAGGTAGTAAGGAAAATCATTTCAATTATGGCTACTGAGTATTAAAAGAAAAAAAGGAATCGAAACAAGTACTTTTTTCTGAAAATATAAACAAGTAGTTTTCCACCAAATTGAAAGTAGTAAAAGCCGCCACAGTTTTGAACTGATTAATTTGTTTCTATTATAATAGCCAAGGGTCCAAATTTTTGCTGTAAGAATAACAATTTATATAAAAGAAAAAGAGAAAGCGTAATCAAACAAAAGAGGAAATATTCTCATAAAAATATATGTAGATGTTAATATTTCAAATTTAATTCAAAAGTTATTCAAAATTTATTCATAACATAGTCTCATAGGATTTCTCTCTCCAAATTTATTCTGTTTTGTTACTTTTAAATGAAACAATTAATCAGTTTTCGATTGAATAATCAAAATATTGAACAAATTTTGATTACTTAATTAATCAATTAATCAAACTATGGCTTAGTTTCCACCTTGTATATCCGTGAAAATATTTTAGTATATTCAGAATGGCCAATCTTCTTGAACCTGTATGGAAACATATTACTAAATACAGTACTATACTTGCTTTTAAATATACCTCGATATAATATTTTCTGTTTGACAGTATTTAGAAAACGGTGGTGCCTGTACCCTATAGACATTTCACACTACCTTTTAAAACTTTTTTCATTTAAAAATTATTACAGAAATATAAATTTGTGAAATTCAAAATTCATAGAGTAAGTCTGCTCCAAACGGTCTTAATGAAAAACTTTAAACCGCTTGATTTTCACAAAGGCATATAAAAATGGTTATAATATAATAAAATATAATAAAATGTGCTCAAATTAATTAGAAATTTAAAAGTTCTCTATCTAAAAAATTATTAATGGATTCTAATTAAGAAATTAATTTAATATTTTCTTAATATGAAACTTTCCTTTTCAAAAAGGAAAATTTTTTTGAAATTTACATAAAATTTATATACTATATAAAATTTTGAAAGGATTAATAATTTCTCTACAACCTAACTCAAAACGGATATATATTTAACCGGCACATAAAATGCTCATCTAAAATTCATAAATTTTTGTTAACATAACACTATTAATGTTAAACATAATATGAGCATAGTTTATGAAACGAAATTTCCGGTTATACTAGATTTTCTAGAAGTCAACACTGAATGACAACACTCTTATGTTAATTCCTTATACTTTTTTCCCAACCCTATAAAGTGACACAATTTGCATATCCTCAATATATGAGAAATAATTTCACAAAATAACCTCATTTCTATCCATAAATGAAATTTTCCGGATTATAACAGGAAGTTAATTATTATGTGACCATTTCTTATAGATTATCCTTATTTTAAGATCATTTATCTTTGGAAGTTTTGTTAATAAAATTCAGATTAAAACATAATAATTGTCTATAATAAATTTTTGGGAAATTAATTAATAATGTTTACGAATAAAAAAAAACGTCATTAGTTTATCAAATATTTATATAAGAGAGTGTTGATCGTCCTTTGTGTAATTAATGTATTTTAAAATTGATTAATTTCTTAAAAGATTTATCATTATTATTGGAGCTAAAATACCGCATATCGTAAATTGAAAAAAAAATTCTTAAATTCAATCTCCTTCAAAATATCTTTTGTTGTGTAGAAAAACGAAGAAAATTCTTTAAGATATAAGAAAATTTCAAAGCGTCTTGTATTTTAAAAACAATAGAAAAAACCTAAAAATTTAAAATAAGCAATTGATTGATTAGATTGACCATTTATAGAAAAAAAGGAATATTTTAAAGACTACAAAATCGTTTAGACAAACATTATAAATTCCTTAAGTATTATAAATGGATATATTAGGAAAATCAGTTTCCTTTATAAAGGATGATTCATTGTGAGGTTCAGGAAAACTTTTTGAAATAAAACACATAAAATTGAATGTGATGGTGAAAAGTTTATTAAGAACCGAAAGAACAATCGATATGTTTTGAGGATTATGTCAAATGTTGACCACAGCTACGCTTTACACGATTCATTAGATAGCTCGTAATTGAACCACTTGTTCGTATATTACGAATGGAATGTGTCAATGTTTGCTTCCAAGATATCAATCATAGCTTGCTTATTCGCGTAGACTTTAGACTTTAGACTTCCCGTAACAACAAAGATAATAATACAGAAGTATGATATCACAAAACCTAGGATGCCAATTCACCGGCCCAAAGCGTGAAATCACGGAAATGATTTCTGAACATGTCCATTATTTTACGCGATGTATGGCTAGTAGGGCCGTCTTGTTGAAACCTGATATTCCCGACATTACAGGCTTGAATTTCAGGTAGCAAATTCTCCGTAATTATGGTGTGATAGCGGTTGAAAAAATCCCAATTAAAAAATTATCTCACGATGAAACACCCGTTACAATTTCTGAAATTCAAGACAAGCTATCCTTCAAAATAAAAATCTTTTATTTAAGATTTCCAGTATATTTTTTTTTATCAATATTTTCTTTTCTTTTTTGTTTCGATTCATATTCTCTGATTTTTATTTGACCATAAAAAGTGATGTTCTATATATCTTCTAGAAAAGGAAAATGTATAGAGCTTTCTTCAAATAGAACGCACCATAGAGCATAAAAGTTGTACCATTTATCAATGTCAACAGCGGTCAAGGAGTGGAACCTTTCAATATAGAAAAAAAAGCTGAACTGAAAATCCTGTAGAATTGTTCGAATATTTTCCCTCTTTTATTTCTGTAGCTTAGTGATTAATTACACGCATTGAGAATGTGGAAGTGATTTTATGTGTTCTTTACACAATGATTTGATAAATCTTTAGTATCCGACATTACAAAGAGTGTATAAAAGAAAGGCGAGACATTGTTGAAGAGGAAGATAAGAAAAAAACGATTGTAATGGTCAAAATGTCACATTGTCAGATGATTACAAATCACGTGAACATTTTAAAGGACTTATATAGTAAAAGATTTTCTTTTCAAGATTTGTACACAGGATGAATTTTTATATATACGAAATTTTGATATGGGAAATACTAATTAGTATTGCAGGGAACATGTTCATAGGAGATATATATAACGAGGATATCACGATTTAGGACAGGTGAGAGGTATAAATCTGAAAACCGTGATTAGGAAAATAGTTTCTCAATTTCCTGCACAAATTGCATATTTGCAGCCGCCTTGGAAAAAAAGGCACAGATATTGCGATAATACTTAGAAATAAAGGAATAACAATAAGAGCGCTTTTTATAATGGTTTTTTTGTTAAAGTATACGCTTTTATTTTGGTAATCTTTCAGTCAAACTTTAACTAACCGAAATTTCTATAAATTTAATTATAATAGTCACTTCGACTAAAGAAAGTTAGGGTATCAATCCTCTATCTCAACTAAGCTCAATATTTCTTGATGGTGTTGTCTATAATGATACATATTAACTCATTATGCTCTTCGAAATTAAAAACTTATATGTCAACTAATTTAAAAACTTAGAAATTAGAAACTTATATAATATTCAAAAGTTTTTAATAATTATTTTCAACATTATGGAAAATTATTAAGTTTCATTTGAATAACTTAAGGAAAACTTTTGAAGAAATGACAAAACCAAAATTCTGAGTATTTCTTTGGGACATTATTAAACTTGAAATATACTTTATGAAAACCAAAATTTATCAAACTTTACTATACTCGAATGTTATTATATTCATTCAAGTAACTCCGAACATTATTATTAATGTAATACAAGTCAGAAATAATTTTTATATTTGTTTCAAGAATAAAATATATTTTTCTACGTTATGGAAGTTTTTGTATGTAACGAAAAAGTTTTATTGAAGAAAATAAAATGACAAAGTTTTGGCATCCTTTCAATGTGCTTTATGTCCTTAAAAAATAAAACTTTCTTAGAAAAATTTTTTTTTTAAAAATGAATAACTTCCTTTTTCTCCATTTTAATTTAATTATTATTTATTAGATTGTTTACATATTTTTTTTCTTTTGTTAGTAAAACTCTTAAATATACTAATTGATATTTTATTCTGTTACTTTTTCTCTTGTTTATAAATAGCAAATAAGTATTTTAATATTAAATCATTTTGTATGTTCATTAATAATTCATCAACCTATTTTTACATTTTAAGGAGTCTATATAACTCCAGAGAGAGAGAAAGGAAAAAAAAAATTAGAAAAGAATACAAGGATAAATTGTGTTCGCTAAGATAAAATACAAGATAAAATAAGTCTGAGATATAGAACAAGAGATATCCTCACTAAGCGTTCTAATAAATATTTTATGAGCAGCAATAAAAAGAACATTTCCACGGAAACATATGGTGCTATTATCTTCACATGGTGAATTGGTCTATATAGGAGTTTTCTACGTCTTTTAGGAAGAATAGGGTACTTATTCTGATAAAAATATCATGTTCATTGTATATGAATATTAAAGCTTTCGTGTACTTTTCTATTATAGTTTTGAATGTATTTCGAGTTATGATCTCATACAATACATTTCTGGGGCAGTGAATTGAATGTTTTAGTGTGAAAAATATACCATCTAGATTTTATATGATAGACTCAATAGAAATTGAACAAAATGATATTGGATAAAGGATGATTTTCTCTTAGAATAACAAATATAAGAAAGTTATTTGAAAACTAATATTTTCAGGGACGGAAACTGTTTTGAATCATGCCATATAAAAATAACATGAATTCCACCAAAAAATGGCGACAGTTGCAGAGATATTGAAGAAGTCCCTGGACTTCATTGTGTATATCATTGCTGCGATAGAAAATGATTTAAACAAATAAATAAACAAAAATGTACGTATAAAAAAAATTGGCATTGGCAGTCTAAAGGTTCAGAGAGAATCTTCCGTTTCGTTTCGGTCAGGTCCATATCCCAAAAGTAAAATATGTGAAAATGTATGGGAAACCCCGAAAAGTAGCTATAATGTACCGGTACCTAACCGAATCGAAACGAAATGGAAGAGTTTAGGAAATTTCAATTTTTAACGAAAATATTAACCTCAAAATAGTATCATTAAGTCTAATTAATGCTGAAATTTTACGAAATTGTTTAGGAAATTAAGGTCGACCTGTCGAAAAATATAAACTTATACTAAAAAAGGGACAACTTATTGAAGAAATGTAAAATTTTTCTGAATTATATTACAAAAACGAAACGAAACTACATGTATTCTTATCCACATGAACACGTAAATAAAGCGTATTGGATAGGGTCGGACCGAAATGATACGGAACGAAAGGGCAACATTCTGTCTCGTCCTTAATTTCTGTTAGGATCGGATGTGTTTTTCTAGGTAATTTGCTATTTTTTTTTAAGACATAATTTTTTGTTTTATTTTTATTTTATTTCATTGCGACAATGACATTGTTCGCGAATTTTTACTTAGAATTAAATTTTTTAATTTATCCTATATTTTATAAAATAATATAAATTTAATAAAATTCATATTTTTTCTAATTTTATTCATACATTGAATTGTATTTTCTGCATATTTTTCTTCATCGCTAAAAATTTTCAGAAAAAGAAAAAAATATTACAAAATGAAGTAAAGAAGATAATATTTCCATACGCTTGAATCAATTTTCACATTTGAATAAATCACAGTGAAATTTATTAAAGGGAATAAACATTTTTCCTTTAAGTTATCATCCAGAATTTCGAATATATGAGAAAGGATCAATAATGCGTGAACGAATTCTCCCATATATGTACTATATATAACTTCAATCTAACGTAATTGAAATGTAACTAATTCAATTTCCTTTTACTTTACCGCGACTTTAAATGGAATTCAAAGAGTTGTTGTGTCGCGATTTTTCCATCTTTATCTACAAAATACATTTACAGAAGAATATGGAATGTACTATGTTTACGATTCGAAACTGAACGATCTTGTTGCCAATAAGTTAAGAGGAAATTCAGTTCCCATAAGGATATTAACATAAAATTTTATTTATTCAAATTTTCTTGTATCTTATAACCATATGGAATATTATAATAAGTTATTTTATCATAATATTTGATTTTATTTAACAAATTTTCTCATATTTATTGAAGAAAACTCGCAAATTTATTTATACAGGTTGTTCTATTTGTGAAACTTCTTTAAGTTTTGATGACTTTCTGATACTAACAAAATGGGAATTGTTGATTTCCTATTCCCTAGTTTTTACGTTGATTCGATAATTTAGATATTAAATACATCTGAACTGCACTATTAATAGGACGGACAATAATCCCTTTTTAGTTTTTCAGGTTAAAATTTGATCTTGCAAAAATTTATTCTTGGAATTCACTTATTTGCTTATATTCAGTCCCACTGATTCATCAGTGTACTTCATATTACAGAATTGCAATTTAAATCTTTGAAATAAGTCGACACCATAGAAGATTAGAAACCACCACCATGCGCATGTGTTTTTTCATAATCTGTTGAACATACTTTTCCAGGATTAGTGAAAAGAAAGTCTTTTATGAGATCAAAGCACGTTCAAAATAATATGTTTTTATGCAAATCTCTCGCAGAATGAATCGGGATTGACTATCGCAAACATTTCTCGTCAAGTTAATAATCGCTATACATACGTGCTCAACAAATAGGATAAACTTGAGTAATCTATAGAATCCTTATATATACAAATACACGGTTCTGGTACACTCAAATACTGAAGTGTTTTTATAAAATATTTTATCGATTTCTAAATACTGAAACTAAAAAAAGTACATAATATATTAAATATGATTTTTTTTTTCTGAAACTGATCCTTTTCAAGTGATTCACCTTCGAGGCAAAATAACCATAACATCATCAAAACATTTTTCTATGGAGTATAAATTTTGTGTGACAATTCGTACCACAAATTCAGTAAATTCTTTTGGATATTATTACACCTTTAGGATATAAATGTTTCACGTTTTAAATGAAATCGCCACAGGATGATAAACAACACAAGTATTGAAGCTTTCGAGTTCGGAGGGATTTAATATGAAAACAATGTAGACGAAAATATATCCGTAAAGTTCTTATATTTAGAAAATGGGAAATGTTACTTTTGAGTTGGTCTATAAGCGGATTTTCTTCTCTTTTTTCTTCTTTCATTTGTTCTACGTACATTTACCCTTAGGTAAAACAATTTAGATTATTTGGCACAAAGTTCTGATAGCTTATTGCACCTTTGAGACAATATATTCAAAAATAAAGTAAACCGATTTTGAAAAATAGATATTAAATCTAATAAATATTTTCGGATGTTATGTAATTTTTCGATTTGGGGACGATTGTTTTTTCAAGAAGTGAAACTAATAGAAGAAAAATTCGATAATTTTCTAAAAAAAGGAAAATTTCAGCATATCTTGAAAAAACAGGAAATTAAAAAATTGCATATTTTCAGGCATGCATTAAAATAAGTTTGAATGATGACAGATAGACAGACGCTGAGATATTATTTACTTAATATATTTTCATTTAATAATAAAACTTTTCAAATAAATATCATGACATCATAATATTCTTCATTTTATGATACTACTCCAACAGTATTAAAATGTATTCACTTAACAATTTTCTTTTCTCGGTTCAAATATTTCAACCTGTGCACCATTTTTATATACTTTTTTCTATGCTAAATGTTCATTTTGCATTACCTTTAAAAGTGAAATAAATGATTGCATGGTTTCACTACAATTTCTACTATTATAGTTTCGAATAAAGTGCATGAATAAGGTGCATAGATACGTGCCATTTCAAGCTTTCAACAAATATAAAAGCTGAACATTTTAGTTAGAATCAAAAAAAAAAAAATCATAATAAAAATAACTAGAAGATGATTTTCCGACACATATATGATGAAAAATGAAAAAAAACTATATATAAACTTGTAATAATAATACAGGTGTGGTATTTACTAGCAGAAACTATATAAAACTGAAAATTGTTATTTAGAAGAAAAGTAATTTCCTTCGAAAATTTTCTCTTTCGAAAACAACAATAAAGACTTTCTTTTTTTTTGTGTTATATGAAAAATTTTTGTAATAAAATGAAGCTTGAAGGATAAAAGAAACAAAAAAGCACTTTTTTCCATATACATAGTTCTTATTTTGTATTTCGGGTACGCTCTTTGATATAATGACTTTCAATGTTGCGATCTGATACTGAATATTTTCTTTTTATGCGCAATGCCAACAACCTAACAATTGTTATTCATGAGCTGCAACTTGTCGTCTAATTGATTTTCCCTGTAAATTATAAAGTATATAGCCAGTATACACAAGTTCCTCTTTAAGGATATATGTCTGAATAATAAATGTACAAGTTTAACAGATATTATCTTGGCGCGAAAAGTTTAAATTTAATTTTAGAAAAAAAAAATGAAAGAAAGTTAATATACAAAACTCGTACAAAAGTAATTTCAGAGTAGTTAGATTGAAGTCGATGAAGTTATGTTACCAAAATACAATGCTTTCCTTCCTTTTTTTTGGTCAACATATAACTTTTTACGTGTAAACGATTAATAAAATTTCAAACATTGTTTTCTGTTCTTCTTTTTTGGCTTATAGGAAAATTCCCATTAAATCCATATGGTTCGGAAAAAAATATTTCGTGTTTTGAATAACTTAAATATTATGGCAATTAAGAAATGAAAAGCTCATTTTTCCGCGAGAAAATATTTTGATGGATTAATGAAAATTAGAACATGTAATAGTAATTAAGAAAAGAAAATACAAATTAGAAAATCAATTAAATAGAAACATGGTAAAGGATACAAAGTAGGTCAGTGAAAAGTGTAAAAACCCTTTTAACTAAGGGAACATTTCATGATAACACACTTTAATACTATAGTTAGTCTACTCATATCTAATTATTTCTGTCATATGCGGAAAATTATATGTTAATTAATTTTTTGCAGATTTCTTGTTTCACTTTTCTTATAAAGCCAAGAGATCTTACATTATTGACTTACTTATTATATTGTATATACAAGTCAAATACAAGTTTACCTTGTGTGAGAGTTTTCTTAACCGTACTTCTTGAAATTTCTCTTCATTATCATGAGTTCATCTTAAACATTGACAAAGCACTTCGAATGGTAGTTAGATGCCAATTTACAATTGCAGCAGAAATGTGCTAATCTAACACCACTTATAATGACTTTATTATTTTTTTTTTATTATTATACAAGGTATTTTGTGAATATTGAAGACTTAAGATAATATTGAAAACTTTTATAAAATCTGTCGATAAAATTTGTAAATCTTCATTGCTACTCGTCTTTCTAAAAATCTACCATGATGACCCATGACTGATGAAGTAATATCCATTTAATATTATTTATTAAGAAATTTAATTCTTTTATGTAATTTTTACAAAATTAGCACAAAACTTTGGAGAGAGCCGCGGCACAGCTATTATGGTCTCACGACATACTGATTGCGGAGCGCTGGATATATATTTAGGGAAATGCGAAATAAATCTTGATAATTAAAAGAACTTATTGTATTATAGACACACAAAATTATACTTAGCAACTATAGTATTGGATATATAGTATTTCAAGATTTGTGATCTGGTAGGACTGATGCTTATATCGTAATAAACAGTTGCATAAAAGTAGTTAGGATACACCAAATATTCCGCTTGGAAGAGGATGAATGAATAATCTTGGAATATATTCGATTCTAATCGCTTTGTATGGCCATCTGAGCTGGTTAATCCAGTTTAATATTACAGAATGAAATATTTAGTTAACATAAATTAATTATTGTACTATGTACGTAATTTCACACTATTAATTAAATTTTAAAATTCTAATGATAATTATACATCATCCTGTACAAATAATAAATGTCTACTTTTCATTCCATTCTTAATATAATCTTTAGAGTTTAGTAAAATCTTTTGTTAACAATTTTAAGATCTTATATGTATATACATACTCATATTTTACTGCATCCATAAGTGAAAGTTACTCTAGTTATCTTTTTAAGACGATGTAATTTAACAGTCTGTTGTCTTAACCATTATAATTGACATATGTCACATACAACGTCTTATATACAAAATATTTAACAATATATTCTGATTTATGAGAATCATTTTTAACTGCTTTTCCTAGATTACACATATGTATCTATGTACATATTCCATACAACTTACGTCTAAGAATTTGAGTTTAATTAGTTTTATGACAATTTTCTAAAATAGGGTCTAAAATAAAAGGGTTCATTTCGAAGAATTCATGATACATCTAGTATATGCCTAGAAGAATCTTAGTGTTATGATATACGAAATGAAGCAATAACCTGGTAATATGTGCATGTTACATGGCTATTGTATGATTGGGGAATTTCAACAATTTTGTTATATTTGAATTTTTCAATTAATTTTCTATATAAGAGATTGTTTTTCTTATTTTGATAAATAACCGCGAGAAAAAAATCGGTTATAACATATGACTTTAATTATATAGGCTTATTATTTTTCAACCTTCAAATTTCAACAGAAAAAAAAGGTAGAAATAAAATTACATATTTTCATTTATGAAGAGAGGTCTCTGATCTTGAAGTAACGATATGACATTAAGAAAATCATTGCTATATGTATGTAAAGTACAACTCATTGCGTGATTAAGCACATATAGTAATAAGATTTTCACATTAACTAGAATTTATTTTGAAATTCTTCTAGAAAAAAAAAAACATATATACAAAACTAAAATCGGTGTATAGCTGTGGATAGCACACGCACGCTATAGCTTTATGGAGCCCCAAGATAATTTGAATTTTGAAACTGCATGGACAGGGTTATCTAATTTGTGTTTCCTATTTAGCAGCACTGTAAATCAAGTAGCTGACGATAAGCACTTGTTTTCAAAGTGTCAAATGTCAGTTTGCAACAATATATTTGCGAACTGGATCGCTTAATCACCGCTCAACGCGTTAAAATTGTTCAATTCTTCTACAGAAAAAGGAATTCTAGATTTTTCAAAAAAAAATCCTTTTCTCTAATGAGGCACATTTCCACCTACCTGGGTGTGTTATTAGGCATAATTACTGTATGTGACATGTGCACGCAGCAGGTGCAACGTTGGATGTTTTGCGTAAAAAGTTCCCAGGTCGAATTACTTCACGTTTTGGTGACGTCAACTGGCCACCAAGATCATGTGATTTAACGCCGTTGGATTTCTTTTTGTAGAGTTACGTTAAAAGTCGTCTCTACACGAACAACTACGAGTATCTAAAAAACAACATTCGCCAAGTTATTGCCGAGGTACCGCCCGAAATTTACGAAAAGTCATCAAAAAATATCTCAAAGGGATCGGCTGCTGTAGAAGGTCCAGAAGCGGCCATTTAATTGATATTATTTTTCATAATTAATGAAATACATAACATTTGTGATTAACAAAATAAAATAAGTATATTTCGTTAAATTTGTGTGTTTTATTTTGGTTTAAAGTTCGGAAACTACATTCATTGAATTTAAAAGAACTGTTTAAATGTCGATATCTGTGCTTAAATTCCTATTATTCAGACATCGTTTTGTAATTATAATCAATCTATATTTAAAGAGAACCGCATATAAAATATATCCCATTGAAAAGTATTCCATTTATATAGGTCAATATGATGCCACCTCACATTACCGATACTTGCCAAAATATATTAAAAAGGAATTAATTAATTTATTAAATATCAATTTCATAATAACAAATGAATTTCCCATAATAAAATGCATTTTTATTAGTAAGCGACGAAATGTTTTCTAGAGATTTAGCGACACAATACGAATTGTCGATAAATATTGCTTATTGGAAATAAGCGAATACCATATAAGCGATTGAAATTAGAGGATAGAGACACCAAGGCTTGACGTGCTGATATGCTACGAAGGATATAGTTTCCAAATTTGGTAGATTTGAGTGTACCTATGTATAACTTCACTGTCAAGATTTCTCAGGCCTATAATATAGTATTCAGTTTCAGGGACTATAAAATATGTAGTTATAATAGTTAGAAAATCTACTAACACGAATTTAATTCAAATTTATTGTACTTCTGTGGTATATATAGTTGAATACCTTATCATCAAGCTAGGTGTTGAGGCATATACGACCTTCTTATACATTATTAAAAATGTTTGAAAGTAAACAAAAAATATGATCCATGTGAGAAGAAAATAAATTATTTTAATATTATCATAATTAATTCTTTTAGTTATTATTGCGGTTTCTACTATAAATGAAAAGTGAAACTACTTATCCACAATTTCACAGGAAGTGCATATGATATGATTTTCTAATAAAACTATTTCTTCTCTTTTTTTCATTTAAATTATATACCTTCAAATTGATGGGATTATTTTCTACCTATATCATATAATCTTATAAGGAACCTGTTTTCAAATCAATGTGAAAGTTTTCACTATACCATATATTATGTGCAAACGTTTGTGGTTTGTACAGTAAACTTATAATAGATCCTAAGAAATAGATAAAAACTAAATAGATATAAAATAAATATCCAAGTGAAGCTCATTCAGTCATAAATTTTAGATTCTCTATTGTAACGAATTATGGTTTTTTAACATTATAATATTTATACGAGAATAACTTCCATGGTATTAATATTGTTTAACTTGAACTTTTATAATTAACAAATAAATTGATAAATGAGAGAAGTCTTTTTTCGTCTACATACATTTAAGTATATAATTTTCTATAGAAAGTCGAATATAATTTTCATGATTTTCCGCTAATATAATGTAAACAAAGTGCAATAAATTAAAAGATTCTCAAGCGTTTCAGTCCTTCATATATGACCAAGGTTTAAATTGATTGTATTTAAATTTGGTTAAATAAGGAAATGGAATTTTTAGAATATTACAATTTAGATATAAATTATTTTCGTAGTTAATCATATCTCAATCAGCAGATCTTAAAAGTACACAAAAGAGTAATTCTATGAACTATTTACAATAGTATATTTTGGTGCAATGTGTATACGGAATAATCTCTAAAAACTTACTAAAAACTAATTTCAAAAATCTAATTATTTGACATCAAAATATTAAAAAAGAAAGAATTATTATTAAATTATAAAAAATAACAATATTTTTGCCCATGTTTAAATTACCACCAACTTTAATACCTGAGAGAAAAACAAAAAGAAAATACCTCGAAAAACACGAAAAATCAATTTACAGGCTAAAAAAAAGTAAATCTTAATGTTGTCATCGTGTTTACTTCTAAATTCGACGTCATTTATCCACCAAAAAACGCGTATTTTGTATAAACATCCCAAAAACAGAAGAACTTTTTATCCAGATTGATTGATGCTCTTTCTTAGTAGACGGATTAACACTTGGCGGGTATATTTTTAAGTAAACATTGCCATGGGTATATAGACTTTCTATATTTAGCTTCATAAATTCTATTTCATCCTCATCTTCAACACAAGTATTTTAGAATAATACATCTTCATGTAAAGAATTAATTCTGAATAATTAGAATTTAGGGACTTACTAATATTTTATATTTTGTATTACGTTTCGTCAGGTGAAAAACAATTGGAAATTTATCTTATGAAATATAAAATAATTAATAGTACTGATATGGCATTCAAGTTTCATTCAAAAGGTTTATTTCTTTTATTCGGATTTTTTTGAAATTCATTTTTTGCATTGGTTTTGAAATGAATTTCTATTTTCTTACAATACAGTGTCCAAGTGGTGGTGAGTCTGCGCTACAAAATATCAATAGATTCCCCTTAATATAATTGTGTACGATTTCATAAGAAAACAAAACTTAATTAAATATTCTATTTACTATATATGAAATATTATTAATATTTGGACTGCACTTAAAATTCTTACAAAAATATTTCATCTAAAATATGAAATACTAATAACACTAAATGAACGTTGTGGTATTTCTTAAAAGAGCCATTGAGTCCCTTGCAGTATACGCTGTGACTACATTTTGGAACCAAAGGGTTAGATAGGGTCCCATAGCTGGCTTTAAGATATTTTCCAAGATCGTCCGATATTAAGCAATATTTAAACTGCAACACCGTCTTCATTTTTGAAGAAATATGGGGCAATGATCCTACCAGGCGATATACCACACCAAACAGTATACTTAAGTGGGTGAAATTATCATTGATGAACTGCTGTTGGATTCGCAGCCCATATCCTACAATTTTGCTTGTTTACCAAGCAATTTAATTGGAACTGGGCTTCACCGCTCATTATCAAATTGTGAATAAAATCTGGATTTTTTTCTGCTTATTGCGGGAATAAAAGGCATAAGCAAGACGTTGCTGATAGTCCGTTAAGTTCAATTCCTGCACAAGCTGAATTTTGTATGGAACCATGCGTAATGTACCCAAAATTCTTTGCAGCGACCTTTGTGATATCCAGAGTTGAGTTGAACGTCTCCTTGTTGAAGTTTCTGGGCTTTTCTGTACACGTTCAATATTTTCATCCTTGTGCGCTGTACGTCGTCTTCCGGTACCAAAAAGATTTCTTCTTCTGCTTTACAAAATCGTGAAATAAAATTGAAAAAAAATTATAAATAATTCCAACCACAACGTTCAGTTTGCGCCACCCTGCCCTCGTAAGACGGATAAAAAGAAAGAAATCTAAAAGTTGTGATTAAGAACTTTTTTAAAATAGTGTTGACAAATGAATTTTAAAATTTGGTGTAAAGTTTTGTACGCTTTCAAAAATTTTCATCAGAAAAATATAAATTGCCTACTTTCAGGAGCGTATTAAAATTTTTAATATGGATAGATAGACAATAGAATATTATTTATATATTGCAATATTCAAATTATTTACTAAAAAGCTTTAAAATTTGAATTATTCGTTAAATGAATGAAAAATGTCCAACTATGAAAGCATATTACTTATGTCTTATAAACATTTTTTTTTTTTCAAATGAAATCAAGAGTAAAGCCTTACATAATTACATGATCAAGTGAATAATCGCTATGATAAATCAATTTAAATCTTATTAAATCTTATTAATGTCTTCAAAATACATCAAAAGAGAAAATTTGTTTTTCAACATTTTCTTATTGAGAAAAAACACTTGAATTAATTCCGAAAATTCAATACAAAATTTCAGATATTTAAATATTTGATTTTCAAAATAAAATCAATTAAAATATTTCCTTTGAATTTCTATAATTCTAAAATTTATATAACAGAAATTCCATTGAAGTATAGTACTTAAAATATAAATTTTGATAGAAATCATATTTATTTAATGAAAGTGTTTAATTAAACGTAATAAAGTACAGTGGAATATTGGTTCGTGGTACAACATATAAAAGAAGGCTGTTCGAATATTTTAGCATTTTAATGGTTTAGTTCAGTTAACATTCAATTAGTTAGTTTATGCGAAAATCAATGGAATAGAATAAAAGGAACTGCCAAGATGTCTCAACTTCAAGCCTAGATTTTAACGATATTACATTTTGTTTAGTTACTTGTATATGAAGATTGGTTTCCACACAAAAATACGTAAGTTGTTAAATAAAAAATGCCTAGAAAAAAATGCTAAATGATTTCAAATGTATACAAAAAGGCACAATGGTCATGTTATTTCGATGCATTTTAGCATAGCATACGTAATTCACCTTATATTATTTTATGGGAAAGAATGGATTAAACATGTTCATGAAACCATTATTAATTACCTGACTTTAAGAAGTCATCCAATACGATTAACAGATGAAATAAAACATCCTATACTGTTTGCTTTAAGATCCATGTAGAGCAGACTCTAGAACTCTTTCAACTGTAAATTAAACTTTATCTACAACAACATAATTTCCATAACCACAAGGCATTTTATTATTCTTTTTATAATTTAAAATCTATTTAATAAATTAAACGCACATAATTAATGGTTTATAAGTGGTGTTCATTGGGAATTAAAGCGTCCCACAGAAACTTCAAAATGAAAACAAGAAGATTTTGATTCTAAAATGAAAAGAAATTAAACTCAAAACATAATCTATATATTTTAGTAAATATAGAATGAGAACTTTTCCAAAGAAATGAAAATATTTGAATTTATCAAAAAATTTAATAAAGTTCTGACGCCTAATTGTATGCAATAATTTTATCACTTAATTTTATTCGAATTCTGACAATGTTTCTATTTTTTACACTTTAAGGAAACCAACTTTTGAATCTCCTTTTTTGAAAGTAATAAAACAATAATATTAAAATGTTCGTTTCGAATCAAAACAATAAAAGGGCTATTCATATGTGTTCACTTTGTGATATGTTCTTCCTTTTATATTCTTTTTAGGCAATTTAAGATAGAACTTCTAAAGCTAGTTTATTTTCTGTAAACACAATTTTCTTTTTTTTTTCATAAATCCACCTCCAGAATGAAAGCTCCTTTGAATATCATAAATACAATAAAACAGGATACAGACGAGACTGAAAGTCAACTAATACAAACGAGTGGTTTAACTTGAGGCAAATTAAAAAATTTCCTTTAATTACGGCAAAGTTTATTTTTGTTTTGTTTTTAAATTGAAAGCTTTTATCCATTTATGTTGTTTAATCCAGCACCATTTGTGTATGACCATATTATTATAGAAGGTTAATTTATGCTTTCATAGAGTGTTTAAAGGAGAAAAAGGAAACGATTTATATAATATCAACAAGCTTTTGTATCCCTTTTAATTAAGATTTTTAAAATCGAACTAACTAATTGATTGTGATAAATTGTTGTCTTGATATTGAAAAGTTAAATGATGTTTGATGGTTTAATTTACATTCTAATTTACGGAATCATTATAAAATTATGATAATTTTTAATTGATTAGACTTGTTAATTAAAATATTGTACAATATAAACTTTCATAATTCCTATTGAATGCCTTTATTATAAATATGTTTCTTATTGAATGAAATATAATTAATTAAATATTAAAATAGGGTCAAAAATATGATCAAAAAGTTATTTTTAAATAATACAAAAAAAAAAACTTCCCACTGAGAAAATGTCAATACTTTATAAAATCATTTAATATATTATATTTTTTTTAAAGCGAATGAACTCATTGACCATAAATAACATTGAATAATTAAAATTTCATAATATCAAATGAAACATAATTGATATATCCTTAAAACATTAAACTGAAAATCAAACTAAGTATGGTCAAAAAATTAAAAAGAAATACCAACTTGATTTTGAAAATTACGCAAAAGTTTTGGACGACTCAATGCCACATAAGTCCAAGGTGGAAAGAAAAAAGTTCATTTGATCCGTTTAATCATCATCAAAGTTAACATCAGAAGTATAAATTTATAAACTACACTTAATGGTTTTAAATGCAAATTTTGGCCCACAATTCAGTTAATTCAGTCGTTACCAAAATGTACACGCTTTTTTCTTTTTTTTTTTAAAGATACAATAGCAATAACCAAAGCTATTCAAATATTTTATTTTGTATAAAATAAAGTATGATCAATAAAAAATCGAATTTATTCAATTTCTGAGAAGTTTATTATTTCTTAACCTGATTTGAATTGGAATTTAATTGTTCAATGGACACAATATAGAAAATCCGTACAACCTGCGGGTGTTCATCACCATCATGATTTATAATTTGTGGTTTTATGAAAAACATAATTAGAGGCCTAAAAAAAGATATACTTCAGTAAAATGTTAATAAGAGAAGAAACCAACCATGAGGTCAGGGTTGATGTGCAATTATATTTGAAACGAGATTCTGATGTTATAAAATCTTCATGAAATAATTATTTTCGGTATTTTAAAAAATCTTTGTTGGTTGAAATTATTATAATTTGTGCCATGGAGAAAGTGATTCTTAATCGTTTTTAAATTAAAATGAATAAAAGAAGATATCTTCTTTTAGATGTTTTAATGTGGCCTTCAAAAATCTTATGTTTTTGATTAGGATCTATCGAATACTTATGTTTTGATGACACTTTATTTGATTGTAATTATAAAAAAGAAAAAAATTCATACTCTTTCTTACAAAATATTGTATCTTTAAGAAATTACATAGAAAAGGGTTTCATAAAACTATCAGAAAACTCATTAAACTATGATAATTAGATAGAAAAATTATGAAAGTATTCACCAATGATAACCGATTCACACTATAGGGTGGTTTTTTTAAAAAGCATGATAGAACTTTATATTAAAATATCACAAACAATTAACTTTTGATCAAAAATCTTTCTTATTCGAAAGATCAATTCATAGGATTAATATTTAAAAATGACTTCGCGTCTGTTCTTGACGAAACGTATTCTGTCTATCCAATTTTGGATCGCTTTATCAAGCAATATTGACCGTATGTCACGAATAACACGAACAATGCTAGCTTCCAAGTTATCAATTGTCAGCATAAATCCGTGGTTTCTAGTAACTCCATAGGAAATAGTTCAGAGCTATCAGATTACACGATCTTGGAGGCCAATTTACAGGGTCATTTCTGAAAGTCACATTATCGCCAAATTGTGATTTCAGTAAATCGATGGTTTATGTCGCTGGAGATTTCACGTAGCGCCATCCTATTGGAACCGCTTCTCAGTATGATGAATGTTATCCATATTTTCGAAAAAATATTCATTCAACTATTGGCAATAACGCGGACTTCTGCCTCCGAGATGAATGCAAGCAGTTATCCCTATCGGAAGTTCTATAGCGTTAAAAAAACGCCTTTATTATATTATAAAGCCAAACGATTCAATTTCAATAACTTGTCGCGCTAAGGCTAAGTCTGTAGACCATGTGTCTCGTGTTGTATTCTTAGATCCGTCTTCTATATATATATTTTCAAGATTCGTGTGAGTAATTTTAACGTTTAAACACCGGTATTTTTATTTAAAAAAGTCTATAAAAAATATCGCTTTTTAATCATACCAGTCCTAACATGATAAAAAGCGTTTATATGTATGTACATATGTGATATTCGTAAGATCACATAGGCGTATCGTAATTCCACATCAAAGTGTCCATCAAAGTAACATCAAAGGTTTGGCGTGGCATTTCAATAAACACATCCGAGCTTTTCTAAAAGACTGACATACACGCTCGTTGAGATGTAATAATTAAAAAGATTTAGTAAAATTTCAATTTGAGAAAGGCCACGTTCAAAAAGGGAAATATTTTTATTAATAAATAAAATTTAATTAAGCATAAATATTTTCCTCTTCAATCTTTTCTTTTTTTTTGAAAATATCAGAAGAAGAAAATTTCATATATATTTTTTTTTTAAATCTAGGAAAATCATATTTACATGTTCGTAATCACAAAATAGAATCGTTTTTTGATTGTTTTGGCCTTTAAAATATGCAAAAGTTAGAAATTCTTCCTTTTGCCTTTAAGTGTTCTACAAAAAGTCGTAAAAAAGAAAAATGATTACGAAAATCTCAAGGCATATTTTCTTCATAAGAAAATTTTCTTTCCAGAATGAACATTATGAAATATATTTCTTAAAAAAAAAAAAAAACTTTTCAAATATTATATACCAAAAGCTGAAGAAGAAGCTTTTGCTAAGAATATTAAGGAATCCAATTTATGTCCTTTTTACATATCAAAAAAAAAAAGAAAAGAGAAAAAACGAGATCCAAAATAACTAAGGCTAAAATGGAAAATTCCATGGCAATCGAAAAATCGAAGATTTCCTTGTTCAAGTATTTTTCATCTACATAGTCTCTACTCAATATTGTACACTTGGATGTGTCCACACAAATTTTTGTCCTAAAAACTCATACCTCTGATTCGGATCCAAAATGATGTCCAAAAAGAAATCTTTTGAGAGTTAATAAAACTTTTTGATGTGTGCCCTTTTTTCTTGGTACGATATATGTAGTATAATAAGAAAAGGTAAGGGGATTGTCCGGACTTATATATTTTTAGAATATACCGAAATATAATGTATTGATATCAAACGAAATTGGATGAAACCAATAAGTAAAATGAAGAAGAAGAGAGTTTATAAATAAAATTGGCCTGTAATGATAGATCTAGTTAGTATCTCAAAAATCATGTCTGTTTCATACGAATTCCATTTCTTCTTTTTCTTCTTTTTTTTTATGTTGAATGTTTATTATATGACATGGCAATCATTTCTCCAATATTCAATGTTTAAGGGTCAGGATATTATTATATTTGGATAGAAGAAAATTAGATAGTATATTTTTTCCAATATCCAGAAATAGCCAATATCAAAAGATTAGTTTCTTAAAGCTGGATGAAATTAAGATAGTTTTTCGGACTTTAAGTGATGTATTCGGGATATTGTAATTCTTTGAAATGATATTTGAATAAGACATTTTTATAGAAAAACGATACTAATTTAAACAAATTTAGAACTCGTTAACATTCAAAAAGTTCAATAGTTTTTTTAATTAAATAATAGGTGGAATTTCCACCTACAAAATGTGTCATGTCCATCTTTATCTCAGTTATCTAGATTTTAACAATAAATATTATTAATTAATTTAACCTTCTTGGTACCAAAATGAAAACATACTAAATTCTTGTTAATATGTTTGATTATTATTTAATTAGATTTATTACGAAAATTTCATGAGTAACGCAATATACTCGTATTTGATGACAATACGACTTCGTAAACTATGTACACACTGTCCCCAAAAAGCCCTATTCCATAATCCACCAAAATTTTGACAAAAAAAGAAACGTCGTCATTAAACATCGCAATTTCGTATTACCTTGAATTTTTTGTATTTTTTGAATTTATTTATGCTATTTCTAAGATAATTTTCTAATATGAACAAAATAACAATGATAATTGCTCTTCTATGGCACTTGTCTTTTTTTGTTTTGTTTTCTTGTCTTAAGTGAATTGTCGCCCACTGTCTGTTATATAAGCTCAGAGATCAAATAATATATTAAATGGCGTAATTAATCACGTCGGCTAAGAGTAATTCATAAGAATCAACAAACAGAGAAACAAACAAAAAATAAATTCAATTACGTTGATTTTTTTAGTGACTTTATTTGTATACCCTATGGTAGGATTCCAGTTTTTTTACTATATATTTCTAGGAAAAATTCCATGATTTTCTTAATAAAAGAAAATCGGGAACTTTCCATTAAAAACGCAAAACAGAAGAGCACACTAATGATCACTGATATTTCGTATTAATTGTTCGAGGAATATGTTTCCATGTACGTTCTAGAAGTTCCATGTTTGCACACTTTGGAAGTGGTATGAAGACTGTCTCCATAGGCATACTATATAAAGTGGAAACGCTGCAGAAACGAAAATCAGTTGAAGCCAAACTTCACAAGTAATTATATCGAATAAATTTTCAACGGAGATTATTTGTGATGTGTTTAACAAAGAAGTATTAAAGCGATTAGACAGAAATAAATGAATTCAATAATAATTGCTGGAAATAGATGTAGCCATGGAGTTTTGTCGTAGATTTTCTTTGCGTTTTCAGAGTGATCTCAGAAACTAATTATCTGATTTGAATAAAATTTTCAAAATAATTTTACGTTATCCGAACGCAAATTTCTTGAAAATTAGGCCTAAACAATAATACATGGGGAATCGAAAGAACGGAACAAACAAGTGTTGAAATTTGGACCCGCCTACGGACGTCTCACATATGGACTCAAAAACGAGTTGAAATATAGTAGAGATAATTGAAAATTCTTACCAAGAAAATGAAGACCCAGTCAACTCAATATGGAGTCGACTGTGCTTGACATACATTTCAACCCAGTTTCGACCTGGCTTGGACCCTCCATATATGTATATACCAGTTAAATGTTGTTGACTGATTTACTAATCCATTTCTACCATAGGGTATCAAAAAATTGGCTATTGACCGATTTTCAATTTTTATGTTTTTTTTTTGGTTTTAACACCAAAACTTCCGTCTTTAGTTCCCAGCACTTACAACAGTCTTTTTTTTCTCTTCTTTTGATTAAGATTATGTGCCTGTCCAATTTAGACAAGGTCGTCTAAACTAAAATACTTAGATTTTTCTTAATATTTTTGCTTGTGTATTCCTTCTTTCAAGAATCTTTTTGATCTACGACTTAGAATTTATTCTTTAGAAGAATTTCTTTAGAAATGAACATTATGGATTAAAACGCGTAAGATTCGTACAAAAAAAATGCTAACAAATGCTTTTTTTTGTCTTCGGTTTCTTTTACTTTCTGAGAACCTTAAATAAAAAATTACAAGACATTTTTGGTGAATAAGATGCTTGATATGATTTTTATAACTATGTTCATGTTCAGGTACATGAAGATGTTATGTCGAGACAAGGTTGTGAGACGCAATGAACCTTATGAATTTATTTCCAAAAGATTAAAATCGAAATTGTAAGTACTTGAGAGCTATTGATTGACTGAATAAGAATTTGAATAGTTGTTACCATATTAATACCTTTCCAAAAACTGATTTTCATGAGAGTTTATTTGAAATCGTTGAATGCCAAAGAAAAAAAAATCGTAAACCAAAATTCATAACCTTCAAATCTTGAACTTTTAAGTCATATTTCATCTTTTTTTGTCTAATTAAAATATATCGTATTTTACAGTAGTGCCTCGGCAACCACAGGGGCTTTGTTTCCGGATTTATCTAGTCGTACCAAACCGGATACGGAAACGTAGTACATGGTATCAAAATTGTGGGTACTTAAGCTTTTGACGGATCAATTTCTATATAATTTTCAGGGTTTACTCATTCAAGGAAACTATATATTTTTTTTGGTTGTCCGTCATTTTAGTCCGTCATCAGAAATCGATTTGTTTATAAAAGGACCTTGCAAAAGTCTTATTGAATAGATGTCGGAGTGAACTTATTTTATGGTAAATACTATTATCAAAGATATTAATAAGTAAAGATATGTGAAATTGCATAAAGCCTTTATTTAACATGATTAAATTACATTAGGCCTTATGATATGAGCTTAAAGCCCTCCCCATAAGAACTAATGTAATTCACTTATGCTAAATTAAAGCTATTTTGAAATTTTCATATCTTCTCTTTATTTTTATCCTTGCTATTACCATAATCAAGAGTGTGGGTTAGTCGAAAGTATCACATTTTTGTTCCATATTAGGATCTGATAAGCCCTAAATCAAAATGTAGGATAAGCTACCCTGGGTCAATACATATGTACTTATATACTTTAAACTTTAGTAGAAAAGAAACAACTGTATTTATTTAAAATTCTTTAATTCCATCCTAGTTGAAAAAAAAATGTTCTAAAGGTTTTAAAGTTCAAGTCCCGTAAAAAGTACATATATGAAATTGATACAATGCTAGTTTTCTAAGTTTTCATTAAAGGTGACTATGAACTGAAAATACCAAAGATTCTATCCAATTTAAAAAAAAGTTTATTCAGTTTAGAAACTAGTAAGAAGTTTCCTCGATTTTTACCAGTTTTTTTTTTCGATTTTAGCATCCAAGGGATGCATTAAATCTTCTGGTATCGTCTTGCTTACATATAAGCGGGAAAAAAATGCCATTGGATGAATTGAATGGCATTCTAAATCTATAGAAAAGGAAACTTTTCTCTGGGGTTGATGGAAGATACTTTTACAATGATAAATGTAACCATTAAATCTTTCTTTAAACTTGTATACATTTGTAAAAGTCCTGAGGTAGATTTCAACTGCACTAACGTATTTTTAACATATATATTTTTATTCTCTTTCTTTGTCGTAAATCTCAGATTGGAGGTATTTGGATGCAATGCAAATTAATAACATTATAAGTTTGGGTTTCGTTGTATATTTATTTAGTAGAAATTGTATAGTATCAGAGACAAATTGGTTCCAGGAAGAGAAACTTTTCATTTAATATATTGAATGCGATAATATTTACAAATTTATATGTTTTCTAAATAAATCGAAAAACTTTTATTCCCTAAGGGATTCGAAAAACATTAATAATTTTATTTATTTTTTAATACTCATTTAATAAATGAAGTTACAGTTCATCAAAAGCTATTTTGGATTTTCCAATAAGTCATGGCACTGTTGCTGACAACAAAATAAAGGTATTTATCGTATCTAATTGGCATTTAATGGCACCGTCGAAAGTCATCAATTGGTGAATCGTATAAGAGATGTATTTGATCATGACGCTGGATCACATACAAGTTTGTTCATTCATCAAAAAGTGAGAGAGCTCGGCTTGGAACTTTTGATGTCTCGACGACAATGCACCATCAGACATCAATTTCTTTTGGTTTGTACAAAATTATTTTATTGTAAATTTAAGTTAAAAAGAAATTTGTGAAAATGACTTGTCCCGGTTTTTCGCCCAGAAACCACAAAAATTGTGCACGAACAGGATAAAGGCTGTGCCAGGAAAATGACAAAATAATATTTAATTTAAAAAAGTTTTTGTTGCCCATTAAAAATCCGCCTTTCTTTTACATAGAGAAAAACGCAATGATTTTGCGTCCCATCCAATACTTTAATGTTAGTTGGTGGAATTCAAGCTCATTGGGATTCTTTTCCCCAGCCCCCTGATGCATTATTGTGCTTATAGGTTTGTGGTTTTATATTGTGTTTTTAAATGTGTGCTATGTCAAAGGACCTCCTCCTTAGCTTACGCATTTTATGTTGTCGGTCTATTATTTGAGGGTTAAACGTTTAATTGCTTTAAAATTTAAATAAAATTCTTTATTCAGTGCTTGAGAAGGTTTTAACTTAATTTAATATCAAACAAAAAGATTTGGAGAGTTCTTTAAGGTTCTGAAAAATTTTATTTCTTTATATATAATATTCTATTATATATAATATTATATAACCGGAATTAATTCTTATTAACAAAAGTGCTTCGAAAGTCTAAACTTTTAAATGCTAAAAAAAAATGAACTTTACTTAATTTGTAAATATCTTAAAGAAATTTTTCTTTTACAAATCAGACTTTTTTTTTATATTTATCCAACGAAAAAAGTGTTATATTCTTGATTAAGTTCATTAAATTAAGGGAAAATACCATGTAAATTGAAACCCTTATATAAATTTTGAAAATTGAAATATCTTCTTATATTAAAAATGATGAGATTTAGTTCAACTTTTATTTTTCATCATACTTTAAGTTCTCATTTTAATTTCCTTTTATATGAAAAATTTTCAAATTTAATTAATTTGACATAGAAAAGGTTAAAGTATAAGTTTTTAAAACTTTGAAAACTCATTTTTCCACCTAAAATCTTTGATAAACTGGTAAAAATCCATATTACATAGAATATACTCTAGTATTAAAGGATATAGATTTGCACGTCTTTATAAGAAATTGTGTATATAAGAACTTTTTCACAAGAAATTTGAGCGTAACTTAAATAGGAACCATTTAAAAAGAGACCATTAACTAAGGATTATAACAGTGGAATGGTGGTGGATCATTATGATGATAATAAACAAATACAAGAAGAAGTTTATTAAATGAGAATAACTTTACCACGTAAATGAGATAAAAGGCATACTCGTAAGGATGTTATGATCTGGCACTTTCAATGAAGCCATGTTTTACCAGTCTTTGAACTTTCATTATTATATAGCTTCAGGTGGATTTTATTCGTATAAAGAGTTTTTCAAGGATATAGAAAATTTAATACTTTCCAATTAGAAAATATTTGTATTTACGATTTTAGACGAATTATGACAAATAAATTAGTATTAAAGAGTAAATGGAATAATTATCGAAAATGATATTTGAATTATGACTAAGAAATGAAACAGGAAATTGGAACTTTTTGGGATATCGAAAGGAGAATTTAATTTTTTTTAAATTTCTAATCAGTTCGTGACAATTCATCCTCTTCAAAAACAAATCACAAAACTTCACTGTTTGGACCAGGCATATTTTATTGTTAAAGACAATAGTTCGCTTTATTCGATTAAATTAATTTTCTTTTGCAATTTATCCCAAAATAAATGGTTTATTTAAACTTTAATGAATTATTTCGTAATTAATATTCATAAAATTTATAGTAGTTGCTATTTCGAAGAAGACAACTTTTATGTGTCGATGGCTAAAGAGTAGGAAAAACCACTTTTATCATGTCATGTCTGCTTTCAAAAATGAACATCTAGGAAATTGAAAAAATTTGAATATTGTCGAAGCATCCAAACTCGGAGTTGAACTCGATACCTCTCAACTACTTACTAGCAATCTCTAGTACTTAAACTACGTGCACTAAAGAAACTTACTTATATTATTGTTTCAATTTCTTGTCACAAACTTTCCATTGTTTATGATTAAAAATTTAATCGCTATTTTTGTATTTATTTCAAAAAAAGAAACCAATTAAAGCCAATTATTTGTATTAATCTATTTAGACAAACGTCTAAAACTCTTACAAATACAAACCATAACTATATCCTATAACTACACTCCTCCTGGACAAATTTTGTTCAAAATTGAGATATTCTATAAAATTTTAAATTTACATTCTGAATTTCAGTTAAATGAGTCCAAAAGGCTTCGAATTATCTACTAGAATCTAGACCAGTGGCTCCCAACCTTTTTTTTTAGCATGTACAAGGTTTTAAGAAGAATTAATGTACACTGGAAACTTACGCATAAAATAATAATAGCATTGCAATAGCAAACAAGAACTATGAATTATATGCTTAACAAAAATATTAATTATAAAATAATAAAGTAGGCTAATAATAACTAAGTGAATAAATCGTATGCAGTAGAAATAGTTGTTGACGCCACAACTACTTCTTTCTTCTTTATCCATCGACCGATCTCACTGAAATTTACCACGGTATTGTATATTTAGTCAACCCATGTAAATAATTTCTGGTAGTACCTACCACAGGGCATAAAAAGGGCATGCATTCAACAATCTGCCACAAACCAAATTTTATGCGAGCGTTTCAAACATTGGATGAATATAACCCTCGTAGATAACATACATTATGTACCTTATGAATTTCTGAATGAATTTTTAATTAAAGTAATTATGTAAATGTACAACACACGTATCTAAAATTTGTTATTAATCCAAAAAAATAAGTATGCATCAATCATTTTGAAAATTCAAAATAAAATTACCCTAAAAAAGTTCCAGGCAATAATAATCATTAATCAATTTTGAATTTAACAAAACCTCATTCATCTTGTTTGTTATTCTGTTCAAAAATAAAGTCCTCATATGTGAATAAAGCTTTTGTAATCTCATTTACATATCCTTTTCAAATTGAAAATAATATAAAAAGAAAAAACACAAAAGTCATTATATACAAAAATAATAACAATCTATATAATAAACATTTAGATAGTCATTAGTCCTAAAGTTTAAGTAAAACAACTCAATTACATTTGAAAAGCTTAACCGCCCCATCAACTAAATTAGTATATCTTCTATTTGAATAAACACAACCTCAATTCTCATATATAATTTCCGCTCAAAAAAAAGGTAGTCCTAGATGATTATAAAAACAACCAAATTAAGCTTTTTCTCATTATAAATTTTCAAATTAATTATAAATGAAAAATTTTGATCGGTAAATAAATTTTATTTTTATGTGAAAATTTGTGTAGATTCCTTTTTTATGTGATTAAAAGAAAAATTTATGATTTCCTTTAATATTAATTTAGATTTGTTTTCGGTAATAAATTAATTTATAGGTCTATTAGAAAACGTTCATGTTTGTTGTTTTTACCCAAATTTATGTGTGAATTCATCAATAGTAGAAATAATAGGGTAAACTACTCAGTTACTAGTTCCTGTAGTAGCCGAAACAGATTTAAACGCTTGTAATTAGAGTACAGGTCTTTTTCTATTTTTTTCAAAACTCTTCAATACATTATTAGATGTTATGTATCGGAATCGGAAAGTTATTAAAGTTTGTTTAGTGATTTATTTATGGCGTTTACATGATCTACTTGAAGTCGAATTCAATCCAAAAACCGTCCTCGTAAACCCATCTATCGACTAAAATCTGACTGAATACAAAATCTGACCGAATACAAAAATGTTTTTGATCGAATTGAAATTTTCATGTAAACCTAGATCGACTTCAAATCGACTTGAAAATTTAAAATGGAGTATGCATGGATGTGAAATATCTATCTATTATATAAAAAAGTTTTCTCCGCAAATCATTTATACATTTTCTAGGAGACAGAAAAAACTGAACAAATACATATAAACAACAAATACTGAAAAAATATGATCGGGCTGGGTTCGAACTTCACAATACACTGGATTTTGATTTTACTAAACAAGGTCGCTTAGTCGCTTTCGCGCTAAGCCATTGGCTTTGAGTGAAGCGAGCTGAGACGGAGCCCCCTAGTAACCTAAAAAATAAAAATTTGTTTGCAAGCGTCTGTCAGTTTGAATCTTTTAATCTGGTAAAGTCAAAAAAGACGGGTTAAGTCTTAAGTTGATCTTCAGTCAATTTTGAAGCCACCATGTAAATGCCATATATATATGTAGACTCAGTTACTGGATAGTTTATTCTACATATATTTTACTTGTTTTCCACTTTAAAATCATTTATTTTATATTATTTTTGTTATAAAGTTTTTTTCTTTTTTTCGGTGACAGAAAACTCCATTAAATAAGGAGAGAAATGAATTGATGCCTGAAAGGCAGTATCACACTTTATCTTTAACACGATCTACTTTTAATAAGGCACGAAGAAAAAAATGAAATAAAGAAATAAAATAAAATAAATGCCGTAAAATAACAAATTCGTAAAAGTTTAATAGAAAAAGTTGTTTTTTGAAAGAAATTTCTGTAAATGACATATTCAGTTATCAAAAGAAGGAAGAAAAACCAGCAACAGAAAGTCCCATAAAATATACTGAATAAGCCCAAAGTTTACATAGCTTTTGGTGAATGAAATGGAATGGTCCGTAAAAAATTGCCAAACTTTTTTTTTTGTTTTTTTCCGATGAAATGAAAAACCACCCAAGAAAATCTGACAAAAATTTTAAGAGATTCTGATTTCGAAAACATGTAGCGAACTCTGAATTTAAAAAAGAACAACTTACATTAAGTACTTTTCTGTTTTTGAGTAAAAAAAACAATTTTGAATACTAACGTTTCATTATTTCGTACTTTTCTAAAAGGCAGTATTAAGAGGCAGCGAATTATGTATCAATCAAAATTCTTTTTAGCCAATATTCAAACCATTTGAAAGTATTTTTGGAACATTTCTTCTATCTTCTATCAATATATCTGTACCTATAGACCTGAAATTCTGTTCATTTGTCCCCTATAGGCTCGAAAATTATTGAATCAATTTTCATAACATTTGGTACATGTCTAGATAGACGTCTTTCCAACTTAGACTACATATAGAGTACTTGGATCTTCAATGGGGCTTGTAAGGGGAGAGGGAAATATAAAAATTTCCCTAATTCTGCTAGTAATACTCGGATTTTCATGAAATTTAGAATGCACATTTGGGATAGGCAAACTAAAAAAAAAGGATATGTCTCCCCTCGTTCGGGAGTTACGGAAAGTCGAAAGAGACGAAAATCAATAATTCAGTCAATAATAAGCGGATTTTCATGAAATTTAGAATGCACACTCTAGATAGGCCAACTGAAAATATAGAATAGGTCTCCACTTGGTGGGAGGTTCCGGGGACGCAAAATATAAAAAAGGCTCTAATAAATGGTTGGGTTAATAATGATTCATTATAATTCCCAGAACACACGAATTTAATTTTCTACAATATAAAATTTGAAGGATTTTATGTTTTTCGGTTTATTTGTTTTGTGGAAAGTAAAATGATTTCAAAATGTGTATAGAAGTAATTAATTCAAAGTACGATTCTTTGTTCCAACAGGGGCTGGCGGCGCGAAGCTCTACAGGAAGCGAAGCCCTCTAGTTTACGTGAAAAAAAATTACTTTTTCATATTTAGCTTATTCAAATAATTTTACATAGTTGTACCGCAAATATTTCAGTGATACTACAAATTTGTGAAACTTGCAAGGATTTCTATGTGTTAGTTTCCACAATGACAATAAACTGATTCATTATAAATTAAAGCCAAACATTTACACCATATCAAACTAAAAACCTAATTTTATGACATTTCCTAATCTCACTTAAATCTGGCCTGTTTTGTCCCAAATAACATTAAAATGAGGCAACAATGCGAAATAATTCCTAAATCATAACACTTTAATAATTACTATAGCTAAAAAGTGTTACTAGTCTAATTTACCCATAATATTAAAAAATCAATTCCTTTTTTTTATCATTCACCGATATCTAAATTAAATAGATCCATTTATCTTCCAAGACAAAGTCTTTTAAGCTCTTCTTTGCCTGTAATATTTTAATGAAACTTAGAATTTCGAAACGATATCACCAAAACCATTTCCCTATTATATATCATAAATTTTTGTATGAAATAACATCAAGATTGTCGTTTTCAATATAAGTTATGTTACCTTTAAGGAAGAACGAAAGAAAAATAAAAAGGATCTTTAAATTCAACATACCTTTTTAGCTACATGAATATTTTTCCCATTTATGGGTCGCAAACAATTTTAAATTCAGTTCTCAAGTTAAAAATTGAATTATGACGACCATAAACCCATTTGGAGCTAAAATAAATCAACCTAAAACAGCAAGTTAAGGCAATTATTGTGCGTGTTCCACTTTCTCATATAACATAGTACTATAAGACACGACTACCCTAGAATCTTTGCAAGAAGTCAATAAAAAATGTCATACAGTTCTTAATAGTAGTATTATTTTCTTTGGTATAGATATAGATAGGAGTAAAAAGAAAAAGGTTAAGGCTATAAGAAAAAAGCAAAACATATATATGAACATTGTTATTACCAAGGAGAAAAAAATATTTCCAGTTATAATAACAATGTTGGTGACAGTTTAATTAGAAAAACTGAGAGAAGTTCAGTTCAAGGCAACAACAACAACAAAAAATATGTATGTTATGACTTTCACTTCATATATATATCTACTAATTTCTAAGCAAAGACATATTGCTTTCTTTCCATAGAATGGGAATAAAGTTTTGTAATGGTAAAAAAATGAAACCACCAGATTTTATTGTTTCAAAAATATTTCTCTGTCTGTCTTTCTCACTGTTTAGTTAAGGATAAGGAATATATCTCCATTATTTTTGGTATCGATCTGAGAACCGGGTTGGGTAATAGAATATGATTTATAAAATCTGGAACCTAATTTTATTTCAGACCTCTTAACATATTGTAATGAAATTTTGAACATTGATTAGATCGATAATTTTCTTCAAGTAAATAAATTAAATTTTTTCAGGATTTGGTAAAGATACGATAGAAAAGATTCAATTTAATTGAAATTAATGCTCTGGTTTTATCTTACATATTTACATAATACTAGATGAAAATCTTTTGGCCTTTGAGCGGACTACCCACTCTCACATCCTCCTATCCTCAACGATGTTCCAAAATACATAATTATTTCACAAATATAATATAAATGTTGATATATAATCCTTGTCTTACTCTCGCTCAAGCCAACTTTAAACAAAAGCTTATTTAGTAGTAACTGAAATTCGGCTGATGGTAGAGAAATGGGAGAGAACAACTGTCAAAACTGACAATATTTCAGGGTTTTTTCTACATAACTTTGTTTCCCCTGCAGGTAGCGCAAACCCTGATAACATAAATCTAATCTGCAAATTTTATTCAAATCGGTGTATTAGTTTTTAAAGTACATCAAAAAACTTTATGAACAGGCATGTCGTCTCTTAGGATTATTTTTTTTCCCCTTATCCTTGGACCGATTTTAGTGGCATTTAACATGGTATCGTCTATTTATGTAGTTAACCAACATAATTAATTTAAACAAAATTAGTTCACAAATTTTCGAATTAAATTCGAAAAACCATTTTTAAAAAAATTACAAAACTCTCTGGTCTCCCTGGTTTTGCTTAATAACTTCGCTTCCTCATGGGCGATTTTGCTGAAATGCAATACTGAATCCAGTTGAGTAACAACCAAGGCATATTCTAAATTTCATCAAAATCGGATGAGGCATTTTTGAGTTAACTTGTATACGGGCGGACATGCCTAAATCGATACAACTTTTGATTCCCACAACCATACGCTTGAAACCTTTCTACGATAATTATTTCGATGTGTTACAAATGGACTGGCAAATCTAATATACCCTCTGGTAGTACCTACCATAAGGCATAAAAAACATTACCTTTGAAAGAAAATCAGGCACGTCTCGATTAGCAAAGAAACTGCCGATAAGAGCAGCCTTGTTTTTTTTGTGACATCCTTCCAGTGTGTGCATTGGCAGTGTTTTTCCCATTATGTTCTTTTCATTTAAGTGAATACGACATTTCGTATTTAATTTTTGTTTTTAGTCTACTATAAACATAATTAATTTCAATTTTAATTAAACACAACACGTTTTCATAAAAAATATTTTTCTTACTTGATTTTCGGTAAAGTAATTCAAAAGAATTTACCGCCGTTTTCAACAAGATAAATTTTGATTAATTAATTATGATTAAAATGATAACGAAATGCAACCGAGTTGCTCTTATTATTTCGTTACAGTACAAAACAATTATTTGAATTAGTTGTTTTATAAAATTATGACGACTTGTTAGTTTTATGGTTGATAATTTGTAGTTATTTTTTTTAATTAAAAATGACAAAGATTTTGGATATAAAAATTGTGTTAAGAGCGTTTTCCTTTCAAACTAATATCGTTTTCAAGATGACTCTTGTAAAATGTTAACAATTTTTTACAAAAAGAAAAATGTTTGCCTCTATCTAAACATTATTTTAATCAATTAATAACCATACTAGTTTACATTTAAAGCTTTCGAAAAGCCTGAAATAACATAATTAAGGCAAAAACTTTTCTAACTAACTAAAAGTAGTTGCTTCTAAGTTTATATTAAAATAACCTTTTATGATAAAAACTATGCAACTTGTTTCTCGTTTAAACATGACATTAAGCCGTTCGCTCTAAAACTTCTATAATTACATGCATCTCCTTATATAGGATGTCCCAAAATTCACGCAAAAATTAATTTCGATAGAAAACACACGGTTATAATCAAAAATTATAAATTTTTTATTGGTTCATAAAGTGTAAAGTATAGGGTTATGTATAGAATAGCATATCGGGTAAATGGCCACCACGGCTTTGCTGGCCATGACCATTCTGCATAATTGCATAAATGTGGCTGGATTTCATTGATGCAGCGCTCAATTTCCTCCTTCAAGACATGGGTGATCGTGGGCTTTTCGGCAAAAAAAACCCCAAAGAGAAAAGGTCAACGACGTTAAATGGCATGATCACCAAAACGGGAAATTACACGATCAAGAAATAACTCATTATTTTTAAAATGTTACTCAACAATGAAAACGCGTTGTTCTTTTGTGTGTAGCGCTCCATTCTTAATAACTCTGAAATTTTAGCTGTAACGCTGTTACCGCACAAATGGCGCAAAATTCAAATCATACGTGAATTTTGGGACACCCTTTACGATAGAATTTCACTCCTGAACTATTGAAAAAAAAATTGTTTGCATACTAATTTGTTCTAAGGGACTTTATCTAAGTGGGATATCTAAAAAAAAGGTTCATGACCCCAATATTCCAATTCCGGACAAAACATATGCAGTAATTATATGTACTTATAAAAGTTAAATTTATACAATATTATAAATATAACGGAAATATCTTACATTATTCCGTAATTTTCAAAATCGACAGGATTCAATTGGAGAGGAAAATAGACTGTCTCCTATTTAGAGCATTTTTCACTTCATTAGGCAATCAGAAAAACAGCAATCAACATATAAAAAATAAACTTTCAGATTAGTTCTGCCTATATCTATTGCAGTTCTTATTTAATAGAATATATTAAATTACAATTGTATCCTAGATAATTAGATGACAGCTTTTATGATCCTGTTTATGACATACTCGTATATAAAATTTAATGCTTTTTTATGTAGAGTATCCTATTTGAGATACAGACGAGTTTTAGTCATTCAATACAATGATTTATACAATACAAGTGGCAATTATATTCTTTATTTAACAATAGAATCTTTATGATGGAAAATTGGAACAGTAATGACTACCGTTGGTACAAGTAAGTTAATACCAGTTTCGAATTTAACTTTGAACTTGGGCTTAAGCGATCTCCACAGTTTTCCGTTACTTCAAGTACTTGAAATGTATAATTGGAAAGACACTATTTTCCTTTTTTACTCAACGTAAAATTTCAACACTTCGAGTATGTTTCGATATATTTGCATCAGGGTATTAAAAAACTGTATATTTTTAGGCGCGTATCAATTTTATTTTCGATAATGACAGACGGATACAGAGATATTATTGTGTATACGAATCAACTCAATTTGACTTGATAAATAAATTTGAGTTAAATTCATAATTCATTTGTAAACAAAGAACGAATTGAAATTGAGTTAAGTTTTCAACTTTTACGATTTTAGCAAGGATTGACATTTAATTCCACGATCTTTCTTTAGATTTTACGAGAAGTTTTTTGCTTGAGCTAAACTGTTCTACTAGCAGGAGATGTTCTTTTAACTTAACTCAAGTGAAATTGATATACCCACAGAACATTTATCGCTCTTGGATAAAAAGTAGAAAGTCAAATAGAATATTTACAAAACTATACACTTATGTAATACAATTCCAGTAAGTATACATAGTTTAGATATTTATTTATCAAATTTATTTAAATAAATGAAATGGAATAACTAAATAAACACATATAGTATCCTAAATAAACAATTTCATATTTTTATTTAACCCCTTTATAAATGGTGTGCTTTTCATATATTCCTTTTTTTTTTGACTAAATCTAATATTTTTTTTGAAACAAGCTGACACATCCCTATTATATCTAGGAGGCATCAAAAATATATTACAAAAACAAGAAAATAAGATATTTATTTCCATCTTTTTAGATAGACCAAAAAAAAAAACTTTAGGGAAAATCCTTCTTTATATTTCATTTTTGTATTAAATTTGTGTCTTCTATTATATTTTCTATTCGCCTTCAATTGAAGAACATTCGATTTTATATCCATTTACGAATTATATTCACAAATTTGGGGGGACACAATTTTTCTATATCGATATACTATAAGAAAATCGAATATTTTACTTGAATATTACTCATATGTAGAACTTTTAGGATGAGAGAAGAAAAAAAAAAATTACTTTCGATATATATATTTTGTCGATATTGAATCGCTAAAGATATAGCGGAATATATATATTTATAAGATAAAACAGGCAAAGAAAAATGAACAAAATCGTAAACATTCTGAAGGGCAAAGTAATTCTTCTGAAATTGGAATTGACACCGTCCCCAAAGATCGCCTTTCCGAACCGAAATAAAATTACATCCACATACATATATATATATAGATATTATTTTGGGTGATTTTTAGATGGGGATGTTTAGATATGGAAAGAAGAAAAGATTCATTTGTTCAATACCTAAGGGAATAAATTTACTAAAAATCCATGAACGGTGAGATCTTATAGAAAGCTAGCGTTTCATACCAAAATTTTTTTTCCTTTTTATAATAGAAGCATGAAAAAAAACGAAAAATCCTATATCTTGTTATACCATGTAAACGAGCTGTATATAGTTGTTGTAGAAGATTTAGTATGAATTCGGACCAACAAAGAGAAAAAAAAAATGAAGAAAATTACAAGATGTTTGGTGCCAAGTGCCTTTTTGTTGTCGAATTTCTTTCAGATTTATCATGTGCGACAGGATTTCGAAGACCAAATCAAATTATATTGAAACCTAAAATAGAACTTACGATTGTATGAATATATTCATGGGCGTACATATAAAAGAATTGCCATATCTTATATATACACATATATATATATATATATCTAATTCTAGGCATTTACCTGATGGATCAATAATGCAAAAACAAAATAAACTTTTATATATGTATACATATATGGGCATACAATAGCTTCGGGATGTTTATTTCTGTTTGATTGGAATCAATTTATTAACGATTTTATATCGATACTCTACCAATTAGAATATAGATTTTGTATATTAATCATTTGGCTGATATTATATTTAAATTAATTTTGTATGAAAATTCAAATTTGGCTACATTGTTGTTTATTTAAATTGATCCCTTCACTTTATCAAATACCGAAATTTAATTAATATTCTAATTTTGTAGATGATTTCTTTTTTTTCTTATAGTACATGAGACGCCATCATAACTAATATGAATTGTTTTCAAAATTCTGTCTAAAACAGATCCATTCCGGGATTAAGGATTTACTAATTACCTTTAGGGTAGATTTTCTGTTCAACACAAAACACTTCATTATGAATTCAATCTGAAAATATCATTCTTCTTTTCAATGTCAATAACAAAATTTTTTGTTTGAAAATTTAATGGAAAATTATAATTGAATGGAAAAACATTAACCCGTACCAGAAAATTGTATTTTTCGAATTTTTGGAAATAAATATACACTGCAAATGTGATACACTAGAACTACGCTTTTATCTGTGATCGTACTTAATTAAAAAAAGTTGATTTTTCAATATGACAGGTAATATGTAGCAGCGTGGAAACAGATAAAAAACAACAACTTAAAAAAGAACCGGACCGATCGCACTCTACTTAGAACATAGATAAGCACTCTTTCCACTGGCACTAGAGAAATTAACAAATTGCATATTTTCAGGCGGTTGAAAAAGGGGACAGATACATCAAACATTGGGATGTTATTTACAAAATGGTTCGATTTTCTTCACATTTATTACGTTGCAGTTTCTTTCCAGTACGAATATGAGTTGCATATCCTCATGAGTAAAAAATGTATGGCATACATGTGCCCAGGATCGCAAATATCTAAAGGAGAGGTGTCGCCAGTTCTACTAATTACAGAGGATCAACAGTCATTGGTAATTAGTCTTGTGGACTTGTTTTATAAAAAATTTAGAATTTAATAATGTAGACTATAATGAACTCTACACTTATGTCTTCTGACTGTCGTTCGCATTAAATTTTACACTACATATTACTTTAATATTTAATGTAACCCGATTAAATTCATATTTTAAGAGGGATTAAAAATCCATTAACGAATATTTCGTTATGAAAAAATCTTTAAAATTTCCCTTATTTTTCCGGCAAAAATTAACTAATTTCCAAATTTTATGATATCTCGAACTTCTTGCCTGTATCTACATTAAAGAGTTTAAAACGTACTGGGTATCGCATTTAAAATTAGAGTAAAAATGTTACGACCATTATGGGCATTGAGAACGAACACATGTGTGCTGATCGAGACTACAATCATGTGAATAAGACTTGGTACATTATGAGTTTGTGTACTCCAAAAGCTGCACTGAACATAGTTAGTATGTTGTCTTTCATTAGAAATACAAACAAGTTTTGAAAAGAGCTAAGCCTCTTGAATCCATTACATTATTACAATACAATACAATTGCAATACCCCACGGGATAGCCATGATTTAAAATATATTATCTTCACATTTATTATGCATAAAATTTCCAGTTCGTATTATCAGTTTTCGTTGTCCTCAAGTAGTTTATAAGAACTATTTTATGTAAATTTGTGCTACCTTGTGTAAAACCTAGTGAAAGTCTCTGGCATTTTTAATATGTGAAAATTCTTAATTTATATTTTTTTAGCAATTTTCTGAGTAATAATTTTTCTTCTGCATTTTATTACTTAAAGTTATGAAAATCTTCTTACCAAAAAGTAATAAAATGAAAACATTTACAAGACTAAATTCATATTTTCTTTTTTTTCGTGGTTCACTAGAAAATTTTGCATCACAACTTTGCCGACATTCTACTACCAAAAACACCCAAAATCACCCAAATTCACCCACTCTAATTAAACTGATATAAAATTCTCTGTTTCTACCAGAGCAGAAGTTTTCCACAGATTTTCATTTTATTTGTCATATTCATTTCCATAAACAAGTAAGAGTGGAAAAAAGAAACGCGATAATTTTGTTGCAGATAAAAATGTTCGCCTTCATAACAATTAACAAGTATGATATTTTCATCCTTGCAAATTCAAGGGAATGAATTTATCATATTTGAAATTCACATTAAGGATAAAAATCAATTTTACCATATTTTTTATTGAATTAAAATCAGTAAAAAAAAAATTTTTAATTAAATTAAGACACTTTTACGTGCGGTTTTAAAAGTTTTAAGCTACTTTTAAATCTTTACGGATTAAAATGTTATATGTAAGTTGCTGAAATAGTTATGTATTTGAATGGATGATCAACTAAAGGACATATATTTTAAATCTAGATTAAAAGTTAAAAGATAAGCTTCATCGTGTGAAAGAAATTACTTTTCGAAAAGAGAAAATATTCAAAAACTTATGAAAACTTATGAAAACTTAGTATATGGAAACTTGTAACCACGAATTTGAAATTATGACTGTCCTAGCTAAGGAGGAAATCCATATACATGGATTTCTAAATGTATGCATTTCGCAAAATCTAGGGACTAGTCTTTCGAATCAGAAGATCTCTGTTGAAAAATTGAATAACTAGGAGTGTGTACTTGTCGCACCAAACTAATTGACGCTGGAATGTTCTGACCATAATACGTACTCCATTCTTTGTTCTACTTCGTAACTATGACCAAGAGAAAATCTGTTTTCCAAAAGATCAATTGACTTTAAACTTTGAAGGACTCTTCAAAATAATACTTTAGAATGTTTTAAAAGATTTTGAAAATACATTTTATAGGTAACCCTTAAAACCCTCCTATAAATTGTAGCAGTTTGAATGGTCGGATGGCATATCATACGGTAGAAAGTTTTATCTTAGCATTAGATTCTTAATACATGATTTAGGATACTTGCAATGAAATGCCCTTCTTGTTCAAATATTAAGTAATTATAAATATTGTATATATGAAGTAGTTTCTTTTAAATGTTATACATATGTATACGTACCGGATTCGGCAATTGAAGTGTCAAACTGTAAAAACGCTGTAATTTTTTTGTTAATTGGTCGGTTTTATTAAAATTAATGGAAATGATAGTTTAGGTATGATACATAGTTATATTTACAATTATTTGAATGATATGTACCCGTCCTTTGCCTTAACCACCAGCTTCAATCTCATTCTAAACGATGCACACGATGCTCGCACGATGTCTTGGCCCAAAGCATCACCTGTGCTGCACCTTGTTTTCTTGTGACTCTCAAATGCTCAGATTTATCATCGGAAAATCCTTTTACCCAAACACGATCGTTTTATTTGTGGAGAGCTTGTTTAATGCAGAATGTTTTCTTATCCGAAAATACCAAATTTGGACACTTCAATTGGCCGACCCGGAATATCGCATTATGTAAACTTTCAAATTCCAGTACTAAATGAACACGACTAGTATAAAAATCATTTACTAAAATTTATTTATTATTATTCCAAAAGAAGGTTTTACCATAATTCGATGGCAATAATATTTCCATAGGAAGATTTCAAGTTCATTCTTTGTTATCCGGAATTGCGGATATGGGAAATAAAGACAAATCACAAATTATGAATGGAAATTACTTTAAGTAAGTACTTACTTAATTTGCAAATTTTTTATTATTCAAAGTGATTTCATCAAACAAAAAGAATGAACAGCACTTCAACTCAATTTTCGAAAATTACCAACAATTTTAATACTTGACGTTTTTTTTTTGATAGATTATTAATTTTTGTGGACGTTCTTTTCAAAATTTGTAATTAGCTTCTAAATTAATATTAACATTGACATTCTATGCTGAAACAGGAAGGAAATAATACCAGTAAACGTCATTAAAGGAAAATACTTCGACATATATGTTAATAAACATTGATGCCACTTTCAATTACATTTGTCAAAGTTAGTCAGAAGGTTTCATTAAGCATTCTGTTGAACTTTCTTGGATTTTGGCCTCTGTTGGAAGTTTATCAAGGCATCATTTATGGTAGCTTCCATAGCTCGGGCCTGTATGCGTACGTTTATGCCGGTATCTATTTGTATTTATTTTTTCGAATGGAAATAGTTTCTTTTGTTGAGATTTATTCCTCGTGTTGCATTGCCCGGAAACCTATCAGTGTGGTTTTAAAAATAAGACTTTTATAAATTTTTTAAAGAAGGTATTTTTAAGAAAATAATTTTCGAGATTCCTTTAATTTTTATACCCTTTTGCAAATGGAAGACAACAAAGTGCATTTTAGGCCTTTGATACTTTTCTATTACCACAAAGACAAAAACGCCTCACAAACAACAAAAGGACATTCGCTGCTTCACCTGACATTGTATCTGCAGATTTTCATTTATTTTGGTTTTTCGAAAATTACCGGCAAGAGCTTCACCTCTTTGGAAGTAGTTGGAGTAGTTTGCTATTGAGAAATGCGAGAAATTTCCGAGGGAAATTTGCGTGAAAGATGAAGAAAAGTTGTGAAACAAAACGATGACTACATAATTACATAAATAAATATTGACGTAAAGAAACCGCTTTTGAATTCGTTTCAAAAATCGACAATAAGTTTCAGGACAACACATTATATATCCTCATGCAACAGCTATGACAAGCTTTTAATAAGGGCCATAACAGCAATGTTCAGAGATTTTATACCCAAACCTCTTTAAAGAAAAAAACAATAAAACCAAAATATGAAATTAAAAAATTTTATTAAAGTGTATTTCGGTATTAAATTTAGATTTTTTAAAAAACTTTTAAATCATAAAACTAAAAGCTCCAAAAAAAATTGTTATTTTTTTAAAAATAAATGTAGAATAAAAACCTTTATTGCAATTGGAAAATTGTTTGCATAATTCACTTGCTTCCCTTCTATCTATATGTGGTGAAAATTTTTCGGTTTTGAGAACAAAAAGTTTTGATCAAATTGCATAAAAGTTACCATAGGGATTCCATAACATATATAAAATATTAAATAGGAGGACTCTAAGCTTTTGAGCTCATTTCATGTAGGCTCCAACAATTTACTTTGTCGTTCTATGGTTTCCCAGTGTCCAGTTGTGATTTTCATCGTATTTTATAGCATAAAAATTGTGAATGGAATTTATCTACACGTTAAACAAAAACTAGGTCAAACTAAGTACATTATCATAGAACTTCATAGATTTCTATCCGAACATGTTCATTGCTCTTCTTATTATCTTGAGAGACACTGTTTCAGTTTTTCCTTATGGGAATTTTTTTATGTACAATTTTAAATTATTGTATTATTAGTATGTAAGCTTTTTATGAACACAATTTTATACATTTCTGATATACGCTAACGATCTAATCGCTACAAAGTTCCCATTTTTATTTCTATAGAAAAATGTTATCGATTTTTAAATTAAAATTTAGCTTTAGGATTAATAAATATCTCATTTTTATGAATTATTAAAATCTGTAATAATATTTGAACTAATTTTCAAAAGCATTAATTTGTTTGGGTATTAATTAAAAATATCCTTATAAAACGAGGCTGATATTGGCGGTGTAGGTGATGTGGGTGAATATACTGATAACCCGAATTCATATGTTTATAAAAGTTTAATTAATAGAAAAGTATTCGTGTATTTTGTACACGAAAAATATAACTATTTAATGAATTAAGAAGAATAAAATAAGCTTAATATAAATCGATAGTTTGATAGCGTGTTTTAATATAGTAATTGATGCTATAACGATTAACTTTAATTCTTTCCATTAGGAGAAATATCTAAATTGACGTAATTTTATAAAACTATAGAAACTATTTATTATTATAGGGCAATTATTAATAATGAAAATAATTTTTATAAAATTACTATAGCTCTTTAGTCTTCGTTGTAAATCGAGGTGTATCTTTGTATTAGGTCTATTTCTATAGTAATATATTGAATACAATTCGAGTTATAATGGAGACTGAATAGCCTTAGTATGTTTGTTGATACCATTTCATTATTCATAAAAACTTTTTAAATGTTGTTAAAGTAATAATATTCTTATCGGCAGAAAAACTAAGAAACATTCGAAAGCTCTGACTTGTGTAAAATTAGACTATTCTCCTTTAAGGCACCGTCGAGGTAGGGTACACTTGGTTATCTGGTGATACAGAAGCAGGTTCATTATTATATAATTTTCTATGGGAGTTGCATGGAGCAGGGGATATATAAAAACCTCCCTAATTCTGTTTATAACAGGGAGATTTCCATGAAACTTAGAATGTAAATACATTCGGGATAGGTTAACTGGAGAAATACAATATATATCAACTCGTTGAGGGGTTGTTTGGAGCCAAATAGAAAAAGTTTGTGAAACTGTGGATATATATTCTGGATAGGCGGACGAGCGGAGCGCTACGAGAGCTGAATAGGTTTTGAACCGTGGGCACAGTGAGGTATTCAATTACATTGTCGGTAAAGTTCCATAGCGGTCAGGTCAAAATAGAGAAAATTGTTAACTCACTGCTTTTCTCATTTTTCAACGTTTAATTATTGAACTATATACTTGTTAAGCGCGAGTTTCAATTCTGGTACTAAAAAATCCGCTATAGGCCGATTTTTAGTTTCTATGTGTTTTCTTTCAAATTTCATATTTTTTATTCCACCTTATTTTAGCAACTACCTTTCTATAAGTATGTAAAAGAATAAAAAGAGTTTCATAATTTCTTTTTCTTTTTATTGTTGACGCTTTAAAAATTCTTGATAATGTACTAACTTTTTGAATTCCAGCAAACCAAAATAAACATACTCGTACATATACAGAGTTCTGTTCTAGAAAAGATTTGAGTGTTTTCATTTTTCTAATATAAAAAACACCTGAATGACATAAAACTTTCTTTTTTCTTTCATAATATGAATATTTATAAAAAAAATATAGTGTATGCTATCCTTTTTTTTTATCTCCTTTCTTAAAGTTAATCAGTCAATATTTGACCTAGATATAGTTTCACGTAAATATCACACCATCAACAAAATAGAAGCATCAACATCATAAAATTATCATCAAACACAATATCTCCATAACATATCCATTTCGTCATATATTATAATATATAGAAACATAAGTAGTGTTATGTTGAGTTGTCCTCAGGTGGCAAACACTTTTAGAGTTCAAAGGTGAGAAAAAAAAACACATATAAATATGAAAATTATATGGATATAAGATGTGAAGTTTCTTTTTGTGAATAATATATGATGACGACAGATTGCTAAAGCACAAAGTATTCCCTTATATGCATCAACATCATAAATTGAACAGATATACACCCCAGGTGAGATACGGCAATGATAATGGTGAATGTACATATGAGAATTATTTTTATATTTGAATCATAAAATAGATCTCGAGATATTTTCCAAATTACTTTAGATAGGGCTAATTTTTCTTTTGATATTATTATTTTTATCTTATATTTAAATTAACACTTTAAGTACTATATTCTAAAGTATGGAATAAGTTTAATAGGATAAAGATATATAATGGACCATGGATATTTGCAAAATGAGTTCCAGTAAAAGAGGGCATGTAAAATGCTTTTCTTTGTACTCAAATCCTTTAGCAAATAACAAACAATGTAAAGTTTAGAAACTACCTATCCCTGCCGTATTAATTTTTATCGATTTCGAGACATGTATATATGCATACGAACAGAAATGAAAATATGTAGCTTTGATTATAAAGATGCGTGTATTTATATGAATAAGGACACATCGAAAGGATAAGAGTGATGACGTAGAGTTCTCATTGTTTCCTCAATATAATTCCAACACTTCGCTTTGATTGCTACATTCTTTTTAATCCTTCTCTTTCTGTACTTTAAAGTAACCTTTAATGGTATAGTAGCGGACAAGAACGAGGAAGCGCAATATCCCGTAGGTAAAGAATATTATAATTGTAAAGATTGGCAGTTGCTTTTATCGAAAACAGAGTACCTTTTGAGTTCATTTACCCAATTTTATTCCAACATCAGAATATATAGGATGATTCATCGTACACACTTTTTTCAATCTGTGTTTTTTGCACGTCACGCGTGTAAAGCAGTTTGACTCAGTAGTGAATACTATTTCATCATGGAAAGACTTACCACGGGACAGTGTCTCCATATGGACTCTTGAATAGCTTAATGATGATCCGCTATTTTATAGAAGAATTTTGTTTAGCAATGAGGCCAATTACTGGCTAAGCGGATAGGTCTGGCGGAATCATCAGTTCGTATTTGTTAAAATGAGGATAGCCGTAACGTAACCGTCAATGACACCTGCTATCGCGCTATGAGTATTTCCTACCTCAAAATTAAGCCCTTAAGGTCGGTGATATCTGGTTTCAATAAGACGGCGCTAGTAGCCACACAGAGCGTGAAACATTTTACATGTTGAGAAATCATTTCGGTGAGCAGCTGATTCCACGTTTTCGACCGGTAAATGGCCACCTAGATCGTGTGATATCACACCTCCGGTTATTTTCCTTGGAGTTACGTGTAGCTTAAAGTCCACGCGGATAAGCCTGCTACGATTGATGCCTCGAAAGCAAACAATACTATTGGCCAGATTCCAGTTGCAATGCTCGAATAAGTGGTTCATGATTAAACCTATAGAAGGAACCACCTAAAGCGTAGCTGTGAATAACATTTAAATGACACAATCCTCAAAAAATAAATGGTATCGATTATTCTTTCGGTTCTTAGTAATGTTTTCACCATCGCTTTCAGTGTTATTTCAAAATATTTTCCTAAAACTAATGATGAATCACCCTATATTACCTTTCTCCTTGATATAACGTCAGTTTCCAAGGTATTTAACTAATAAAATGTCATATAGGGTCATTTCGATTTCATCCAGGAAATTGAGGTACGCCCATTTTAATAGGAACCAATTTCCGTTTCATAATAGAAAAGATTCACAACATGAGATACTCGTATATCGCAAAAAAGAGTTCCAAATAAACGAAAATTAATATTTCAAAAGGTAAATAGGGATATTTTTTGTTAAAAAAAAATACCATTTAGAAAATGATTTTCTTCTTCTTTTTTAACACTATGACAGTCTAAAAGAAAATTTATTTTATAACTTTAAAAAAAAAGCTCTTAAAATTAGTTTTTCAAACAGGAATTCATTTATGGTTCAAGGAAATATTCAAGAAATCATATTTATAAGAAATATTATTTTTAAAAAATTCTACAAACTTAATAACTGAATTAATAATTTAATTTCATGTTTTTCAACTTTAATTTTCTTATAAAATATTTCATAGAAAAATATGTTTTCATAAAGTTAATATTAATAAATTATTATTCATGAGAAAATAAATTAAACGAAAAATTTTCCATATATTAATATTCTATGAATTTAATTAGGTTTATTATTACAGTATAAAAGAAAATGTATTTTAGGGAATTTTTTAAAAAAAAAAGCTTTTACAAACCTAAAGAAAAGAAAATTGCTCTTGTCATTGAAAATATAAATTTTTAATATGTTCATCATTATTTTTCATCGTAAACTTTTATTAAAATCATTTTCATGTGGGTGTTCGATCTTATTGAAATATCGTTCATTCATTTTACAAATCTCTAATTTTCAATATATGAAGAGAAAAAAAAAACTAAGCCTATTGTATTGCAAATCCTTTGAAAAGTTCTCTATTGTTGAACGATGTCTCATTAGAATGTACACAATAGTACACATGTACTTTTCCTATATTTTACATAGTTCAATGGAAATATATACGAAAGGACAATAATGATTTCTAGATGAAAATCGAACTATATATAGACGTACAAATCAATATAAATTTTATAATAACAGAAAAAAAATTCTTTTTTCACCCTATATAACACGAATTTTCTATTACTGTTCAACTAAATCCAACTACCATCATAATTTTCCATTTGTGGTGTTACTATACGCTATTTAGTACTTCAATATACCTGACCTAGTTGCATCGGGGATTGAACACAATCAGGAATTAATACCATAGTAATATATGATGAATATATGACAGTAAACTTTTGAATTTGGTCGATTCTTTGATATCAAAATAAAAAAAAAAAAATTATTCTGATGTACCTGAGAATTAGAGCAGGTTAGAGAATCTATTATACTTGTACTTATTATTGCTGGATAAAATATCGTAAAAGTTAGTCGAACCAATTAAAATTCGGTATTATTTTTTCTAGTTTAAGTACTTTATAAAACTTTTCTTCATGAAAGGGTATTTCAATTAGAAATTACAATAAAGCAAAACCTGCATATTTCCTTATTACAGAGGAAGCAAATTCAAATTTGTGATCTCGATATTATTCATCCTGTAAAAACGATTAGACATGTTAGTTTGACATCTCAAACCATTAATTACTTGTGATTATTCTCGTAAGGTCTACAGTCTAACTATAGAGATTTAGGAATAAACAATCTAATGCATTCCAAAGATGTATGAATCCAAACAACATAACATTATTTGCCTGAACTTGTGAATATCCGAAATTTCATGTGCTCCCGAAAGTAGGCAATTTATAATTTTATGAAGAAAATTTATATATTTCTCGAATCCTTTTTATCTGAAGTGCAGGTTCGAATCTCAACTTAAATCGATATACATTTTATCTTGTTTCTGCCCCGTTTTGATTGGCAGACTTTCACCTAATTAAAATCTGTTGATTATTAAATAATTTAATTTAGCACAAAATAAAATTCACTATTATTAAATTTTATGCAACAAATTATGAGTTTTAAAATTAATTAACTAAAAAAAAAAGTAAAATTACACGCAATAATTGTAATAATTTACACAATGTTTTATTTTTTAATTAAAATAAATATGTATTATGTAATATTAGTAAAACTTTCTTATTTTTTTCTTATTATTGCAAATTTATGTAAAAACAAAATGTTATAATCAGTTCTAACAAATTAAAATAAAAAAATTACTCTTTCATGAATTTATTAGCTTCGCGGTTATCAAAGGTTGATCTTCTGTTCAGAAAATATACCTATTTTGATTTTCAATCCTGCTGTTTTTTGTCTGTGGCAGGAAAACTTTCAATTCTCAATTTGAATTTTTCCGAAAAGAAAAGCATCAACCATCTCTAAAGGTATTTAAAATGAAAATCTCCTCAAGGAATACGAACAGAATTTTTTTCATTGAAAGAAAGGTATTTTTATGAATCCTTACTGAAAACATCTTGATGGAAAATTAATTGGTGAATAAGAAGAAGCAAAATTGAATCAATTAAATTTTAAGGAATCCCTAAAAATATAATATTTAAATTCTAAAAGAATGATTTAATAAAGTATTTTCTTTTTTATAAATGCTAGAAAGTCAGTTTTGAATGGAAATATTTTATGTTATCTATTCGAACATAAAAAAGAAAATTAGTTCTAGTCTCGAATAAAAATTACGTTTAGGAATTTACAATTGTTCATCATCAATTTTATGATAATTGAATACATTTAATTCAATGATATTCAAAACTTAAACCCTTTTTTTTATGCTGTTCTATCGAAGCATAAAACCCCCTTTTTATTTAGATCAATTCCACATTCTTTAAGTCTTTATAATATCCAATGGAAAATAATAGTTGAGAATTGTAAAACCACATAAAAATGAACAATATATGTATGTTAAAGAACAGAAAACTAACGAAGGTAAAAATGTCGTTTGCATCTGTTTCCGTCAAAAGTTGTCCAACTATGAAAAGAATGATTCGCAAACCACCTATTTATAATAAAAAAGTCATAGCTTCTCTGGGTTTCACTCTTTTTTGAAAAAAAAAAGAAAACAAAAAAAAAGCAACCTTTCAAAGATATGCTCTGCTATTCAATAGTTTAAGATTAACATAAACCAACAATGGACACGTTTGATAACTTGACTTGGTTCATTTTACGTTCCACTTCAGAGATATCCCGTATAGAAATTCTTTCTTGAATTACCTCGTTTTAAAGATATTTCTTTTTTTTTACCATTTTATGCAGTCAAATTGCAATTGCCATTGGAACTATACTATATTCAAGATGTATATCCAATGTGGACAAAAAAAAAGAAGAAGATATAACTTTATGTATTATAATAATAAACCAACGACGTGTTAAGTGAACAAGGGCAGAGCGTCCATAGAGTACATTTCCGACAAACGGATTTCATATGAAAGTTAAATAGTATTTTTTTAATCAGAAAATCTTAATAGGTGAAAAATACATGAGATAATTTCAAAAGGTAACATAAGACGATACAAAAATCTACATAGATCTTTTGCTGGGAACATTGAAATTTTGCTGCCATATTGTACAAAGTGATTTATGATTACTGACCAAATTTTTGGGACTCAAATTTCTAAATGTTTAATAATTTTTAATGTTTTCCTGGAAAGATTATGTTTTTTTTAATGAAAGAAAAAAAATATATTATTAAAAATTTATAGTTTCTTAAAAACGCTTTTAACTATTTTTAACATAAAATTTTAATAAAAACCTATAATTATTGAAAATCTCAATTTCAATGTCAATGCCTTGATAGCGCTTCATCCATGAAGGTTGTACTTGATTAGTATAAAAAAAAAAAACAAAAACTTAAATATAAAAGGTTTCTGTTTTTTTAAGGTTTCCAGTCGGAAATAAAAGGTTTCGTAATTTTGAAGCTTTTATGTCGGATGTAAGATGTTTAAGGGTCAGATCTGTTCCAATATTGTGGTTTTGTTAATTAAAATGCATTCATATCTCATCTTATTAGGTTTGTTTGATGTAGAAGTATGTTCAATATTTTTGTTCCCCTCCTTCATGTTTTAGGATGTCTTACAAAATCCAAAAGACAGTTAGACGACATGAGAATAACGGCCTGCGAATTGATCACATCAAAAGAGGTTAAAGAATTCCATTTTATAATTGAGATGTTAAAATTTAACGATTTATGTTAGTCCAAGAATTCTCAAGGCACAAAGTACAGGAAATTGGAATATATCTTTATTGTTTTTGATAAAATTTGGTTGAATGAACAATCTACATGTGTCTGACAAAATTATTCTTCAAATGCTGTGTATCAGAAATTCTGGAAGTTTTCCAGTTCAAACATTTTTGTGATTATATAATTTAATACTCTCTCTATACCATACTAGTGGATACTTTTCTGTAAAATTATCTAACTAAGGATAAAAACTGAAAAAACGTTTCCCGAATAAAATACGCGGAACTCAATAAGCTCGGATTTTCATAAAATTTTCTAACATGAAGTAAGAGTCGGGATATTTTTGTCCAACTGTGCTGCCCGTTCATAGCCCTGTTACCAATTATCATATTATGAAGAAACTAATTAATTTCAAAGTGATACCCCGTTGTAACTACAATAAGGGCAATATGGTTTCTGTAAATCTAATATTAACGATAATGAATCAAAACAATTGATTCCTGATCAACGAAATACAATACTGCAAAGAAATATCGGTAAGAATTTAAAATGCGGTACGATTGGCGACGCTGAAAGTTCCTTCAATGTAAAATTAAGTTTAAAAAAAACCTTTGCAAGATATTGGGACAAAAATAGAAGCATTATATATATCTTAATTTAGTGCACAGGAAGTATTTATTATCCTTCATATATAGTAACTAATTTTGATAATTAGACTTTTTAAATAATGAAATAATTTTTAATAATATTAAAATTTCCCAAAAAAACACCAATTTTAAAGCATCATGTGGTAAAAATTTGAAAATTAACTTTTATTTTTGTTCTTTTCGGTGTGAAATTTGTAAGCGGAAAATCGAAAATTCGATTCACTTGATTTAGAAAAATAATTTCATTCATTTTTAGAAATCTAACCGCAAGACATTTTCCTCGTCAAAACTTTTAGTGACCCAAATATTTAATATTTGTATAAAATTACACTGGCACAAGAACCTTTTTTTATAATTAATATTCATAATATTCATCAGTGTTTTGCAATTATTATAAAGGTAGCTATGACCTTTAAAAAGTATTTCAAATAATGTCTTTAAATGTTAAAAGGAAGATATTATACTCTTGGACAAAATACAGAGCAATTTCTGTAGACATTTCGATCCGCTAATATGAACGAATTTATGTTATCTTACTATTTATGACGATTATGATTAAAATGCTATCTGAATATTAAAGTATTAAAGTATCATAATAAAACATATTCATAAATTTTAATCACATAATTTTCTGGATAGAAAAAAACCTAATTTAAAATAAAATTTCCATATTTAGTCGTCAACTTTGAATACCAAAATTACCATTGACCTTTTGATAAACTTTAAATTTTCTATAGATCCCCAAAATCCAACACCTTATAACCAACCAGCCTAATTCTAATTCATTCATTCCTTTATCAAATGTCCCCCAAAAAATATCACATTTATTGTGATATTGAGATAAAATTTTGATATTGAAATTTTTTTTTTGGAAATATATTTGTCCTATGACCGGTCCAAAAAAAAAATTTAAATAAAATATTCTTCATCCATTAAATCTATATGTTATCAAAAAAATAACCTCCCAAAAGGATAATAACCCGAAAAATATATGAATTCCTATCACATTTTAATCACATTTGATGATAAAATAAAACCATATTTAGATATAAATCAATCCGAAAACAACCTATCCGCGTGACAAACATTTTAGATAAGAAATGCAAGAAGAACCACAAATCTGTAATGATTAAAATGAAGTTTCCACTAACCATGATAACCGGATACTGGATATCAATTCCGTATATTGTTTAATCCAAAAAAAAAGAAATGTTTTATGGAAATTGCAATGAAAATTGCGCATACTCACCACGGATATATATACCCTAAAGATGTATATATGAAAAGAATGGAGCACTGATATCTTTGATATTCCCCAGTTAAACATATCCATCAGAACCTTCAATAAGGGATGATGGTATAGCGAAAAACCAAAAAAAAAATTCGTGTTACAATTTTATCCTAGTTACAAATATTTCCAGAGATTTTAGTTTCGATTGAGTAAAACACGTGAAAGGCACGCGATTTAACGAAAAAGAAAATTACCTTTAATTTTTCGTTTTTCCTCCCGAGATAAACGCGATTTACAAAAGAAAACTGCATTTTCTTTTTACAGTGTGAAAACCAAAAAACGATATTCAAAATTGATTTATTTTATATCGAAAAAAAATATTATTTTTAAAGTGGAAATGATTTGTGTTAAGAATTTTGTACAATATGGTAAAACATAACATGTTAATATCATAAAAAATATAAATTCATAAAATGAAAAATATATGTAATATATTGGCATGGTGTTAAACATTGCCTAAAGGTGCCTAAAGGTGTTTTTCTTTTTTGCTCGTCCTGTTTTTATGCGTGATATATGCATATTTCATATAATATGAAATATTTTTGTGTTTTTCCTTGTATTTTTTTTGAGTGAGCCTTAAAGTCAGGAAAAAAAAACAAGATCGCTGTTAAGTGTCGTACTTTAAGCGCTTTGAATTTGTGTCACCTGTATACACTTCGATTGGATTATATATATTTAGAGAGAAAACTGTTTTAAAGAGGATATATTACAAGGATTCGAAGTTTATTTTTATCCCAACATAAAATGTAAACTTAAAGCATAAACATACATAGTCTTAGCATATTTATTATACTGATTATACTGGGTATGAAAAATTGATTTTTCTTTTTCATATTTTTTACCATATTATGTGCTCTAATGTTAGCATGTCAAAAGATGATTATGTTTATATTTCCTATATTATGATGGATTCTATACAAAACCTTATAGAAAAGAAAAAAAAAACTCGATACATTTGATAGATTTGATGTGGTTTAGGCCATTTCCTAGATGAGATTTAATAAAACTACATTATGTTGTTTAGTTTGCCTTCGTTATTTTGCTTTTTTTTCGGTGATTGATCTTACTTTAATCTGACAAATTCTTCAATTGTATTGAATTGGGATAGATTAGGCTTGTGCTTAAGCGTTCTTAAGGAACAACAATAACAACAAAAATATATGATTATTAAAGTTAGATAATGTTTTTCTTTTGAAAATATATAATTAAAATTTACGGAAGAGTTTTTTTTTTTTTACTTAATCAGGTTTTATTCAGAAAGAAAAACGAAATATTGTTATGAATTTTTTCTTTTTACTTAACACTTAGTTTAAAAAAATAAAATTATTTAAAAGCTAAATTATTATTAATATTTCCGTAATTAATTACATTTTGTTAGATAATTTCTTAATTAAAATTTTTTTAATACTGGAAAAAGATATAAGTTTTCTTCGTTTAAACTTAATTTTAAACAAAATTTTAAGTTTTTAATTTTGTAATACGAAAAAAAATGTGATGTTGATGAAACATACTTCGCCAAAAAAAAAATATATCTGTGTTAATATTTAAAATTCGAGGATTTAAAGAAAATTATAATAATTGTTGCGATTTTTACTTTAATATGCTTTTTATGCTATTGATTTTTATTAACGCTTATTTTTAAATTAGTTTCACTTAACATGAAAAAGTAATTTAAAATAATATGTTTAGACATTTATATTTGTACAAAAATTTAACATACTTCATGCCAATTATAATAACAACAACGCGAAAAAAATAAGAAAAATTATTAGTAATAAAAATTATTAAAATTGAAAATTTATTTCAGTAGCGTAGAGCTGATTTGTTGCGAAATTGCTTTGGCTAAGATTTCACAAATTTTTATTAACTGAATCGAATTTGGAGTATAAACTTGTTGAACTTTAATTTCGAGTTGAGTTTAGTATATCTACTTTAAAGTAAATATTTCAAAATTTCAAAATCAGATCTGAATAATGTATGTTTGCGTTGTATTCTATTATAAAGTTATAAAGTTAACATGATAGTGTCTGGAGTAGGGTTTCTGGAAATTCGGATTGGACTTGGCGAGTACGAGTCCCAAATTTTGAAAACTCGTTAGTCCGAGTCGAATCTGGATCTAAATCTAAACTTAAATCAATAAGCGAAAACGTTTAATATTTTGGAGTTCAATAACGATTCTCCTAGCTGAAGTTTTTGGCAATTATTTGATTCAATTGAATTACTTTTTATACTACGTTTTTGTTAACTCGCTTTCTCGGTTCTTTATCCAGTAGAAATCTTGCAATCGATTTTTAACTAGTTTCCCGACTAGCTAGACATTTGATACTTTTAGTTTTTAATAGCTCAGAACACGATGACAATGCATTCTTTTAATACTTTTATCCATCTTTAAGGAAAATTGAATTCATTTTCAGTAAATTTTGGTTTTGTGTAGAAAGTTAGTACGGATAGAACTGTCAAGTTTATATGATTCAACAGGAAATTTAAAAACGTGGTATATAAAAAGTTCTTTTTATCTTTATCTTATTTGTCTTAAGGTAAAAATAGTTGAGAAATACTAACTAACTAAGAGACTTGTCAGCAAGGATCGATCTGATTGTAATACAGAACCTTCAACTTATCGAAAATGTTCTTTCATTAGAAGTTGGAGTTGGTTTTATGGAGTAAAGTACGTTGTACAGGTCATCAAGATTAGTTGTTCATTTTCCAGTATTTCTGAAAAGCAAAAAAATCTTGTTTAAGTTTACTATAAATCTCGGACTCGGACTCGTCGAGTATTAGAGTCAAGTCCCGAATCGGAGTAACTACGCAAATACTCGATGAGTCCGAGTCGTGTCGAATCGAGTACAGGAACCTTGATCTGGAGCAAGCATTTATTTAATTTTAGAATTCTGAAGTCTCATAAGACTGTTTCTGTTTGAATGATATATTCTTCATATATCATAAGAGCTGGTCAATTTATGCAAGTCAGCAGTTGTTATTTTGACTGTCTAGGCTAGGTTAATATTATATATTCATATAATTGATATAATAATTGCTTTACCGAACCCTAATTTCCTATAAAAAACAAATGAAACCGTATTTAAGTGATTCATTTATTACTTTCCAAAAACTGATAAACACTAAAAATCAAATATTACCAATGTTCAATAAGATATATCTTTGTTTTATCTTATCATCAAAGCTGGGCCCCAATATATAGAATATTTCACCATATCTACCGGATACCAAATTTCAGGTTATTACTTTGTTAACAAAGCACACACTAACGCGTTTCTCACTATTATTACTTAATATATGAATTTGTTATTGCTGACAAGCCTAATGAAGCCTAATGATTCTCTCTCTAAACAATAACTTAGCGGAATATGAACAAGAAAAAAAATTGATTTAAAATATAAAAAAATTTCAATATCAAGAAACGATTGTTTGAACTTCATTCATGAACGAGTTTCTATACTGAATACGAATAGGGTGAAGTACCCGCTGGCGTGAACAGCTCTAATAATTATCATATTTTTATTAGATAGCGGATAATAAACGGACATAATTTTTCTTAGAGCACCAATTTTCACTGGTTTCATAAACTTTTCTTGATTCTCTTTATTTGTAATTGCAATAGTGTTAATTTTTGTGGGGAAGAGTCGCAATCTAGTTGACTTTCTTAAATCCGAAATTATAATAGGCTGAGCTAAGTATAGAAATATACAAAAAACTCAATAAATACTAGTATATTCACATCAAATCCACTGAACTAATTATAATGGAAGAATAAGAATCGAGGATCAGTATGCTGTGAAAGAATTCTGTATTTTTTAAATTGGTTTCGGTAATTTAAGAGTAATTTTAAAAAATTGAGAATCATTTATAAAACTAATTTTCATCAGAAACCAAATTTCATGAATAAAATATTTCAAATTCAGCTTTCAAAATTTTCGTATGGAATATACTAATTGATTTCTATTCCTTAAACATAATGAAACTGAAATTAAATCTAAAGTCTTAGTTATGTTAACGAAACGGAGACGGGACAGTGACCGAACGAAAAAACAAATACATGAAATTGTATGGCCGCTGTTATGTAGACGGAAGGTTCGTAAAATTTGATTCAGTTCAATTTGAGTCCGTTCCGTTTTTTGGCATTTGTATTTATCGTAACGATTGTGCTTTTTTTTCATATTGTTAACGAACATTCTACATCAAACAAGTCGAAAATTTTATAAGAATGAATGGTGGGAATTTTGAAATTGATAGGGAAGTGTTAGTCGAAAAAATTAAAGTATATCCATTATAATATATATCAATTTAACTGCATCGCATTTCGATCCCGCCGTTGTCCCGTCTCCTTTTCGTTAACATAAGCTTAACAAAAGCATCGCTATGCACACTAAAATTATAGCCTTCGATTTATGAAGATTTGTTAATTACCATAACAACGTCTTTAATTGGCTTTTCCGATTATACTTCGGCCTTAACGATTACAGATTAGTTAGGAGTGCTTTTCTCTAACTTTATTTTATACATCTGCTAAAATTCTTACTTTTCGGTCACGAATTATTTGAATTTATATGTTATTTTTATTTTTAGTTAAAATGAATTTGTTTTTAAATTATGGAAACAAAATTTTGTTTAACTTGTTAATGCAATATTTTTTTAAATACTACTAACAACAATTTTTCACAATTACAAAAGACGCTGAAATTTTTAAACTAACAAAGCAAATATCACGAGATTTCTATTATTTCTGTTCACAACAGTCATACCAATCTATCAAATGAATATACACATTGATATTTTTAAAAATACTGTCTCATTACTTTTTGTCCGTAGTAGTATGCCTGCTATTATAAAATCGCGTCCATATGATATAAATGATTCTAAAAAAATCCTATTTTATGTAATCTTGACTAGTTTTTAACAATTATTGAAACATTAGGATTAGATCTTTCTTATTCTTCAAAGTTTGAAATCTTTAGAAACTTTAGCACCAATTTTACAACCAATGGTCCGGTAATGGGTATCTTGACATTATATACCATTTTAAAATTTGTACAATTGTGACTTCCTGTCTTTTTACTTCTTTAGTTTCACTTTTTTCTTTTAAAAACCGAACATTTTTTTTCACTTTTAACTCAAAAAATTTTTTTTAATATCAATTTATTATATCTAAAAATGATGTTCTCTTTATTTTTGCAGATAATTGTTTCGGTCTTTAAAAACGTGTACAAATCATAAAAGAAAACATCTTCAACTTTAACCATTTTTTTTTTCTTACCTTTATGGCGAAATTTTGTTTTTTTTTTCCTCCGACACTATTGTTTACATTTCTTCTGATTCCGGAGAAAGTGTTTCGAAATTGAACACCTTTCTTTTATATTGAAAATACGCATTCGTAATATTCAAAAAAAAAATAAGAAAAATATTTTGCATTTTATTTATTCGCGAATTTTTAAGAAAAAAAAAATGCTTTTGAAATTGGAAAAAAAACATGAAAATAAATATAAAAATTCGATATGAAAATAATTTCACATAATTTCCATAAAAAAAAATGCATATATGTTTAAATGAAATCTATTCATACATAAATTTCTAAGTAATGAATATGATCTTTGATTTAAATGGAAATTAAAGAGGAAAAAGCAAAAAAAAGCTATAGAAATAAAAATCTTTAGAAAAGATTTCATTTGAAAGAAATTTTAAATTCAATATCTGAAAATATATATATATATATAATTCGATGATAATGATGATGGATTACGAACGTTTTGTATACATAAAAAAGAGTATAATCAAAATGATAGTTCTTCGAAAATATTATATATATGATCATTGAAATGTATTGTGATAGTATCCGCTATGGAACGAAACCAACGGCGACCACCTGACGTTGAAGAGGCACTGTCCTCAATGTTATGGACACCATATGAGCATACACCAACAGACAGTTCCTCTGATGAAGATGAAAAATTAAATATTAAATTAAAAAAATCTAAAACTAATTTCGAACATAATAATAATAATAATAATAATATTAATAATAATAATCTTAATAATATTAATAATAATTTTCCTAATCAACAATATGTGCCTTTGAATAGAAAACTTGAAAGATATGATAATTTTAGATTTAGCTATCCATATTATGGGCCAGTTCCTACTGTACAAAAATGCATTACAGAATTACCATCGTATGAATCACTCTACCAGAACATTACGCCTGTACTCACGAATATTACGACTGGCCTTAATGGACGGCTGGTGCATTCATTTACGGATAATTTTATAACACAGGTAAGCGAACCGTTAACATAGAAAATTAAGTCGAAAATATACTAGGGTACTCAGTAATTTCTTAGTCTCGACAAGAAAAACACTGCTTTTGTAAGTAAAATATATTTTATTATACAGTATAATTTCCCCGAACTTCAATACACTTATCCCAACGATTCTCCAATTTAAGGATTCTATCTCTCAAATGAAAATCCGGTAGACCTTCAAAATACACTTCCTACAGCTGCTATTACCTCTTTTACCTTCTTGTTTCGATTCAGGCTCATGGTTGTGGACTCAAGTCTCATAGTGATGAATCGACGTACGAAATCCATTTTATCCTTCTTAAAATGGTCCAAATGTTGTTGAGAAAGTCGCATTCGAAAATTTTTTTGTTCCATTGTTAACGAATGCGGTACCCATTTTGCACAAGGCTTTTTGAAACCTAAAACTTCAACTAAAATATTGTGCACAGTGCCATTTTAAATGCCTATCGCTTCAGCTAACTCTCTCTCAGTCGATCGACGATCATTCAAAACCATATCCTGTATTTTTGCTGCGATTTCCGGTGTTGATAGACTTTTTGGGCGTTCTTCACGTGGATCAACTTTAAGGCTTGTGCGATCACTTTTAAATAGAACAGCCCATTTCTTAATAGTGGCTATTGAACATGAGGAAAATCACTCGTGAATTTCTTTTGGTTTTAGGCCTTTAAAAACAACGAATTTAATCACTGCACGATATTCAATTTTTTGCATGTTAAAAAATTGCAATGGCACGTCAACTTGAAATAGCTTCTAAACAAAGACTGAATTGACTTATCTACTTGAAATTTGAAACGTATTCACATGAAGGTTGTACCAACATAAAACAAAAAAATTTACCTGTTTGCAGCGCGTTCTCTTGCCGACGCTGAGAAATTATTGAGTACCCTAGTATATATAAAAATATGTTTCTTTTATTTCTATAATTATTTATAATATAAGTGTTCATATCTCAAGGGAATAAAGTCATTAACGCATGCGCACATCATTATGTTGCAATTATTCTATTATTTTTATATGACTTGTTGCGAGGGTTGCTGACTTCGAACTTCCATGATAATACCTTATCGGAAAGAATATTTTGTTATGGACACGTGCCCATATTCTTGTCAAAAATTAAAATAACGATACGTCATTGTAATTTTGTATACTGTCAAGGAAAATCTATTTCGGTTTTTTTTGGATCATTGATTTCATTTGAAATTCAGCTCCAAGACAATTTGCTATACCAGCATGAAATTTAAAACAAATTATGAATTTTATTGAACACAAAATTTTCTCGAGGGTATTTGGATATTGGTTTTGAAGTTCAAGAATCAAAAATTTTACCCCCTGTGCCCCAAATTATTGGTATACATATAGGTTATAATAAGACTTTCTTGGTCAAGATAATATTCTTCGTTCTTTCTTGATCTAGGGGGAGCGAAGATATTAATCAAAAATCGGAGTATCCAGAAAATTTTATCGTTTTTTTATATGGTTTTCGGATTTAATTGGAAAACTTGTAAATCAATTTTATTTAATTTAATTATATTGGTTAAATACATAAATAGGCAATACCATGTTAAATTTCAGCTAAATTGGTCCAAGGACAGTGGCGAAAGAATTAATCCTATGAGAAAATAAGTCTGTTCATAAAGTTTTCTTTGATGTACTTTAAAAACTAATACAAGTACACCGATTTCAGAAAAATTTGCAGATTAGATTTATGCTCTTAGGGTCTAGGTTACTTGCAAATTAGAGGAAATTTTGAAAAGAGGAAACAAAGTTATGAAGAAAAAACCTTGAAATACTGTTGTTTTTGACAGTTTTTTTGTCCCATTTGGTAAACAAGGATATCATAAAAATATCTAATATCTAATAAACAATGACCGAGTCCACGCGCAAATATACTGTATCCAGTGAAAATTAGGAAACTCATAACTCAGAATTAAAATCTACATAAAAATCATTGAAAACTCATATTCTAAAGTTACATATTTGAGTGTCGATATGAACATCCTGAGTTCAAGAATGTAATGAGTAAGAAAACTTTGGAACTGTAAACCGTAGGTTAATGTCCAAATAATTAGATATAAATGAATTTTCTGTTATTCATGTGAATGCATCCCCAAACTAGGACAAAGATCAATTATATTCTTTTGTTCGCTATTCTTGTACAATCTATAAACAACTAAAATTTTGATGTCGTTATAATAAAGTGGAATTTTAAAATTTTCAAATAAAAGTGAAAACCTATTTAAAAAGTAATAATTCTATCCAAAATAGCCTCGGAAACAATGTATTTTATGATCATTAATGGAAAATTTCTTATTACATGATTCAATCATGTTTCGATTACTTTTTAGATAAAAATATTGTAAAAAGTATTTATTTTTTTCTTTACAAAAGAAAAGTACACAATAAAAATTTGTCTAATGAGATGCTCATACCCGGGCTATTGTAATAAACAAGCTAATTATCACCCATTTAAAACCACTTAAACTGTATTTTTTCCATTTTTCTCAAAATTTTATATAACATTCATTATTCTTTCCTAAATATTACATGACTTTTACTTTCTTATACTTTAAGTCTATATAAATATTGTTAATGGTGGAAAAAAGGAAAAAAATTTTGATTACGAATCAACTATTTTCATAAGGATTTTCATGTGTGACATTCGAGTGTTATCACCTATTATGCATTGCAATATCCCAACCGAAGTCTGAGTAATGATAAAGTACCTAAAGATAGGAAAGCAACCAGAATAAGTGCAAAATCTATCAGGAAGAGAGAGAATGAAATTTTTGTCAACAAGACACGTGAAAGACTCTTAAAACTCTTATTTTTTTCTAGTATTGCCATATAAATTTCAACACGTGCTTCTTTCCTTACATCATATTTCTCTTTCACTCATATGTACGATATGCAGCATCTTATGTCAGCAGTGGACATAAGATTATTTGAAAATTTAGACTCAAAATCTTAAAAACATCGTCAACAGTAGAGATAAGAAGTTTGGGTACTTTACAATTACTTATTCTCTGATCCTAACATATTCTACCACCTTACACTAGAAGCACACATAGGGTATTCATGCCATGGTTTAAGAATTATGGAATACTAGAAGCCCCGACGTCTGTACAATTGCTAATATTTAAAAAGAGGCCATTAAATTTTATTTTTTTTAAGACACGATTCGATCCCGAATTCTTTCAAGTTGCACGGTCTAAACTAATGGGGTTATTGGCTAGTTAGATTTCAGGCAAATGACTTTAAAGTTCTAAGTTTCTCATATGTCGGTTATGAATTCATACTAAAAGTTGGATTTATCCAAATACAATTTTAATTTTTTTTTAAAAAAAGACAAGTGGTGGTAATTTCATAGTAGTTCCGACTAAGACGACCTCATAGATGATACGAAATAAAATCCCAATTTTCCATAAATAAATTTCAAAAATTTTGTATAAGAAAGTTAATGAGAAAATATTTTTCTTTTTTAATGCTCAACGGAGTTAGATTCATTTCATTATACTAGTTCAAATAGCATGAACCTTTATCAGTTTTCTTTAAAAATCAATAAGAAAATCTTAAAACAAATCTTCTTTAATTTTTTTTTCAAAAAATTTCAGAATCAATCAGGAAATATGCCAATATCTGAAAATGGAACAACAATTTTCATTACAAATTCGGAACATTTCACCGATACTGGTTCAATAGCAGAAATTTCATCTTCATCGTCAACATCAATCGGTCAAATGCAAGTTAGTTCCGTTTCAGAATGTTCGAATAATGAACTTTTATGCATGAATCAAATTAAAAATGTAACAAAAACGAATCACGATCATTTTCTGAATTTCGAATTATGGCAACAGAACGACAACAACAGTGGTGGAGACCTACTTATTGGTCATGCTTGTAATAATGATGATGATGATGATGATGATGATGGCGACGAAGATGATGATAATCATGATTTCAGAAATTCTACAAACATCGAACAACTACAAAATTACAATTCATCGCGAGAAAATCAATTGCAAACAAACGATGCCGCTACAACTACAAATCAATACAATATATCGGCTACAAATAAAAATGTTACCAGCAAGATCGAAATTCATAATTATAATAGAAACAACAACAACACTAACAATGGTAACCAAAGTATTTTACCTGGCGATCGTGGTGGTGATCATGATGATGATGATGAAAATTTTCTTGGGGTCAGTAAACTTCGTGAAGAGAATAATATGAGCTCGTGCTCAATCGTATCACGTGACTTTGATATTGATCAACGAATGACAATACCAACAACAGCAACAGCAACAACACCACCAATTTTACCATGGAATATATTAAAGAACGGTGTTTGTAAAACGGTTGTCGAAGAATATGAAAAACAAGAAACTAGCTGTGATAGTAGTGGAACTGGTAATACTTTTGATAATAATAATACTGGTTGTATTGCGCATGTGAAAACAACTGAAATTTTGTCCAATGTTAATTCGATGATGGCATTCAGTTCAGTGAGAAACGTTGAGACGGTTAGATCAACGTTAACGGATATAAGAAATTCAAGTTTTCTTCATTCAAATAATAATTCGAATGATAATTTCGGTGCAGTTAGTTCTTCGTGTGCTTCTTCTTTTTCATCTTCAGTTATTCGATCAGATAATAGTACTGACGATCAAATTCTAGAAATAAATTCTTGTTCAAATAATAATAATAATAATAATATTAATATTAATAATAATAATAATAAAAACAGTGAAAATAGTATTAATATCCGTAATTTCGCGGTTAATGTACGGAACACATTTTTGGCAATGCGATTAAATGTTCAAGGAGCTGCATCTATTGTGCAAACAATTAAAAATGGAAATAATACAAATTTTAATAGTAATATTCGTAATACAATTACAAATAATACTATGACAACGATAACACCAACAACAACGAGTGTTTTTTTACCAATAACCGATACAACAACAACAAATGTTCATAATAATAATAATAATAATATAAATAGTAATAATAATAATAATAATAATAATAATGTTGGGATTATTCGACGAAATTATAATATTTCATCGAACGGAACTCATATGGGTGCCATAGTTCAACCGCAACCTAGTTTAACAATACAAGTTAACCAGATCAATGAGAATCATAGTAGTTCTAGTGAAGAATTATCAAATATAATAAATCACGATCAACAAATATCACGAAATCTTGTAAATCAATCGATATCAACAACAACAACAACAACAGGAACATCGGGAATAAGTGTCGTGAATTGCTATAGTAATAGTAATCTTAATAATATAAATAATAATAGTAGTTCGGTAGTGCCTCATCCAAATAATATAAATTCTGTGAATAATTTCATTAGTATTAATAATAATACTAATACTAATAATATTAATAATAATAATGAATATCGTGATGTGAATATTATTGTTCCAAATATTATTAAAACAAATTCAAATGATAATAATATTGGAAAATGCTTAAATAATAATAGTTTTAGTGGTAGAAATGATATTATTATAAATAATAATAATAATATTAATAATAATGGATTACCAATAGCATCAACAACAGTATCCAGATTATCAACATCATTGGAGAATAATGGAAATACAATAACAACAACAAATAATAATAATAATAATCGTGGCAATAGAACCAATGAGAGAACTTTCACATCAACCGAATCCCAAACTGATGATCTTATTGAACAAACGGATATAATCAATTCAAATTCAAATGATAATAATATTTCACCATCGAATATGATACATCAGAATCAAACTGATGCATTGATTAGTCGTGAACAAAGACGTCGTGAACGTCGTGAACGTCGACAACAAGGTCGTACTACTCGTCATCCGCATATAATCCCGCCACCACCTCCACCAGTTATAAGACCCATATTACCAGATATTTTACATAGCCATTATCCACCTCCTTATACAGCTTTGACATTAACTAATCATCCGCCACCACCACCGCCTCCGTCATCATTGATAACACCAGTAATCTCGACGGTTCCTATTGCAACAACAGTTAACGATGGACGTTTTACAATACCGCTTCCAGTTATCAGAAGGTATGTACATTTTAATATATTGTAAACAAAATTATTGACGACTCGTTGAAGTCGCCCCTTTGAATCTTTGGTTTCTATGGAATTGGGAATTGTATACTATATATATGGTTACAAAAGCTGACAAAAGATGAAAATTTATTGTTCTTGATTCACCATAAAAAAAAAAACAAAATGACTAATTTTCTTGATTGCCTACAATTTTAAAACTATTCATTCGTAATTTATTTTCTCAGAGTCTGGATTTTTGAAAAGAACCATCCTTCTTCTGAATTAAACCACCACCAAAAAAAAAGAAAAAAATAAACAACCGAAAAGAATTTAGTTCATATCAAAAATGAAATAGCGCGGTTCTTTGGTTCTTTTATTCATTTTTTTTGGTCCATAGTACCATCATTAATTTCGCGATTTTAATTTTCGCGGCTCATCCCATTTCATTAAATATTTTCAGTAGTTTTTTTTCCTCCAATTCTTTCTGGTTTAGTGATCATTAAATATCGTTCTTTCTATAAAATTCATGTTTACACTTTCGTGAATTCAAAAAAATAATTACAAAATGATTCACCAGGGCATTTCGTTTATAAAGAAGAAATCACTTGCAAAAAGTATCATCCATCCCGAAGGAAAAAAGGGCTGTGACGTGATAATCAGACAAAATGTTCATTTTATGTCTTGTTTTTTTTTACTTCACATCTTCAGCTTATTATTGGTGTTGTTTGTTGGACGTGGAATTGCTTGTTATAAAACTCAACCCAAATCTAGAAAAACACAACCAAAAAAAAAAACGCCAAGAAAATATCATCAAGAAAGAACTTACAATTTGACACACTTTACTACCAAAGTCCATGTACAACACCAAAAGTATATTTTTAAGATTTTATGACTAAACATGCGAGTACAACCGAACTTAACGTATTTTTAAGTCTTGTTACAGTGCGGCGGGGTATTCTTTACCTTTCTCTTCTTAATCCGTCTTTTATAACAACAAATATATGACTTCTTTTAGGTGGACTTGTTTTCGATTGAAGTTGAAAACAAGAAAACCACCAAAAAGACTTAAAAGTTTCAACAAAAAAAACTATATATTTATAAGTACTGGAGCTACATTATAAGTAACAAAAGTTACAAACACAATAACATCAAAGACGATCTCGAAAGTTGTTTGGTCAGTTTTTTGAATAGTGTACCACAAAAGCTGAATGCTTTTTGAAAATCTTGAATCTAAAAAAGCAAAAAAAAAAAAAAACGATTGTACGTGCATTTAAAAGTATATAAAAGAAAAGCGCACATACAAATAAAATCTTCTTGGTTTTTTTTTCTTCTCGAAACTACACCTTATAGGTAAGATTTCTTTAAAAAAAAACGAAGATTTTCTTAAATTTTTAAAGTAAGAAAATATATTCAAGACAAAATCCGCGTATTTATTATATTTTGTAGACAATCTTTTTTCTTCTCCAACAAAAAAATCGATATGTTCTTGAATTTTAATATAAGACCCAATATTTTTTTGTTGGGAAATAGGCTTGAAATGATGATAAAAGATTTCCAATAAAGGGCATTAAAATAAAACAAAGATATTTTGTTTCAAAAAAGAAAAAAACTGACAGAACCAAAATATAATAATGAAAAATTACATCCTCTCTCAGACGACTAAAAAATTCCATTCTTCCGTAGCATATGTGAAATTGGGTCTCATTTTTATAGGTACTATATATAAAGTCGAACCCTGCTAATTGGGCCAATCTTTGGTTTACGGAATATCTAGTCCAATTAACAGGTTATCTGATAATTGATGGTTTGGTCAAATATGTTTCTTTATATGCAAAACTTTTAGAATCTACCAATTTAACATCATATCGAAAGTTACAATATCCAAAACAAAAGTAGAACAAGACAAAATTGGCAATTTTGTCAGCGACTCTCAAATTTAATACTGATTCCCAATTTTGAGGTTAAAAATGCAGAAAAAGGTTCCAACGGAAATAATAAGCTGACAGCTTTTCATGTGATGGAATCGTCAATGGACAGAAAACAGGTGATTATAGTTTCAAAAAAGAGTTATCCTTTCCAAAATTGTTTTCTTAATTCTAATGATTGCTCTGTAACTATAACCCCGTATTTGATTGTCATGTTGAAGGTTCTTCAACTCAACTTTGAAAGATATTTTCAAAATAAGAAAATACAAGTGAAGCATCAAATTCGAAAAGGGCTCATGTCGGTTTTTTCAAATTGGTCAGGAGACACAAAAAATTGAATGGAAGGTCTCATATCCAGCTTGGAAAACAGGTATGAGTTCCTTTTGCTCACGGAACATGCGTCTATACGTGAAGATAAAAAACGACGAAAAGTTCATTTTGGGAAAAAAGCCGACATGAGCCCTTTCCGAATTTGGTGATTCAAGTATATTCAAACATATTCCCAAATATTGAGTTTCAAAGTTGAAGATCTGAACTCTGCTAACCAAATAGCATCGGTTACCCAAAATTTGTAGCTCTTGGATATTGTAACTTTTGATACAACTCCATTAATATAGTTCGAATGTATATAGTGTCAAAATTAACAGGGTTCAACTGTATTCTTATTGGATACCCAAAAAGAAAAATGTCAGAAAGCACCTACTAAGTCAAGTGAAGACACAAAAATCTTTCAAATGTACCGAAGCGTTATTTTTAAAAAGTCAACAAGAAGAACCACCAAGAAAAATGTTTCTTTCATTTTTCCTTGATTATTTCTATGTTATTGTTTTTATTGTCTTCTAAAGAAGGTTTCTTCTTAAAATGAACGTCTTCTTGCACTTTTTCTGTGAACTTCCAAACCAAAAAAAAAAGAAACCACAAAAAATATGAACCAAAATGAATTATGTGCGTATATTGGATGCTCTCCCGTGGGATCGTATATGTATTTACTTAACTTACCGATTGCTTCAGGGAAATTTACGCTTGAGAAAAATTTAACTGTTTACCTTTTGGATGATTTTGTTCAACAACGAAAAAAAAATAATATAATATACTTCTTTTTAACGCTACAAAAAAAAAGAAAAAAAGAAAATCTAGAACAGTTTTCTTATTAAATAATATATAAGTACTTTATAACGTTCTTCGCAAGATGAATATCAACCAAATATTTTCACTATAATGACAACGAAAATTATATCTTCTGCAATTTGGTTAGTTTTCTTGTCATGGAATTTAAACTTAATTAAATGAAATCATTAAAATAACGTTCTTATGTAATTTTTTAGATTATTATGAAAAGTTAACCTATTTGAAGAATTTTGATCCTAACAAAAAAATAAGAAGTATTATAAACTTATTAAATTATTTTGTCATACTTCCTTATACAGGGTACCCCAATCGAGATAGTTTCAATGTCCAACGACTAGCTGACTCGACAGACGTTGTCTTGTCCAAATTTCAATAAATTTGTTTGTGATAGTTTTGTGAATTTGTAAAAAGCTATGTGTAAACAAAAAAAAATGAGAAAAAAATGTATTTCTGCTACAAAAATCCCATTGAAGGAAAGCACTTTCAGTTTATCCCGAATTTTACAATTTTCCGGGGAAATTTTCTCATACTTCTTTCCATAAGAACTTTATTCGGACTACTACGAACATTTTAACAAAAAATTAGCTACATCGGTTCAGCCGTTCTCAAGTGATGCGCTTACCAACGAACAGCATTTAAATTTTATTTATAATGATTGTTGGGACACCACGCGGAATAGTTTTACTAGTTTATTTAATAGTTAGTGTTGAAATAATTGGCTTGAAATGGTTTATAAATATATATACAAACTAGGAGTTGTATAGTTAGCATAGACAATGGAAGGTTTTTGACGATAAGTGAAATTGTTTAGTACATGTTGTTCACTACTAGATATTGCTGGCAGTTGTGAGATCCTTCTCATCGTTTCGACAATGCTGACCTTTCTTTTTTCTACATACAATATGCTAAGCAGTTGTGAGTTGTATCTCATGCGAAAGAATCTTTTCATATAATATGCTCGTTTTCCCGACGACCACAAATATAACAAGTATAGGAAGAACAACATCAGCAAGCTGATCGAATGTATAATATTAGCTATTTGTAACGAATTGATGGGGCTTGTTGCTTCGTAATCTATTGTTGGTTTGCTCAATAATTTTACTAACATTAGATATTAATTTGATCCTAAACTATAATGAAGGTTACACAATTGAATATGAGCAAGTAAATTGATGGTCCGAATGCCCAACACCACCTGAACAAGTCAATCAAAATTTAATCGATTATAAATTCCCAACACATTTTCACTTGTACGTCATCTTGCACTATTCTTCAAGTCACAAAACGACTCGTGTTTATTAAAACGAAATTCAGGATTATTTTGTTAGTTTATCGATAAAAATTGCTAGTATATTTTCGCTCGGGTTTTAGATAATAAAATTCAAAAATTTTCGTTCGCCTATTAAGAAAGTCGAAGATTTCAATAAATACTTCCCATATCTTGTGGTTGTTGGTACACCCTGTAAAATTAATAACTAGATAAATTGGTTAGATAGATTATTTTTAATTTTTTTTCTTTCTAAAGAAAGAAATTTTTCATAAGCACGATTTTTAATAGATAGTTTTATTAAAGAAAAAAAAATTTTCTTTCTTATAACTGGTTTTCTTGTTTTTCATCTTTAGAAAAAACCTTTAACATACATTTTAAAAAAAAAAAAAAAATATGGAAGATCCGCATTGGATCTTATAAGAAATGGATGAACAAAGTTATCTTTGTAATGGCCTTTCACCTTTAAAATGCATGAAAATTACTGATACTTCTATTTTCCTATAATTTATTTTTTATTATTATTTTCTTCAAAATTTTTTTTATTTTCTTCACATCTGTCTTTACCGAATATTAGGAAGATCACCATTTGGGCGAAGGTAAACAACAGGAATACACTATCATAAGGTTTATATGCAAAAGTCAATCACACATACTACCAAATATGTAGATCTCTTGTTCTAGGAACACCAGTCTTTCCAAAAAATACGAGTAAAAAAAAAAATATATAATTTTCATATAAAAAAATTCCTTTACCTTGGATCCAGAGACTATAAACAGGATACATACCAGTTGGTGATTGTGACCCTCATTAAATTTCATATTTATGTCAGTATCTTGTATATATTTTCACATGGGATACAAATCGGGTATAATAAAAGGTTCATTCAGAATTTTTTCTTTTTTTTTAATACATTAACGTACTATATTGAAACACCTTCACAAACATTCATCCTTGATATATTTAATGTGAATGTGTATTTTTTTAAAGGATTTATTCCATTAATTCTCTTCTATAGAAGAAATACACACGACATATAGAAATAAGATAGTAGAAGTACTTATAACCCCTTTTTTTAAGGGTACTTAGATATGGGTTTTAATGGTTTCATATACGCGTTTTTCACCGCTGAATATGTGACAAAAAACAACAACACATAGATGATTAAAATGATAATTTTAAATCTAAATAGATTAAAACAAGGTCGTTTAGGAAATGTTCAAGGATAATGTCGTTCTTCTTATCTTTGAGAGAGAATTTTTCAAAATGGAAAGCGCTGAGTTTTCATTCGTTCAGATCTTTTGAGATTTGTAATTAGAAAAAGACTGTTTAGCACACAATTAGAATGCAAATAAAGTTTATCAAATATTAAACAGAAATGCTTTGTGATTGAAAGGTTCTTGAACTTGGTCCTAATCTTTCCTATATCAAAAATTTGAAATAAATAAATAAATTATAATAACTGGTAGATCATTGTGAGGTTTAGGAAAATATTTTGAAATAAAACACATAAAACTGAATGTGATGGTGAAAACTTGATTAAGAACCTATAGAATAATCGATATCATCTTTTTTTTGACGATTATGTCATTCAAATGTTGGTCGCAGTTACGCTTTAGGTGGTTCACTCCATAGCTCCAATTTTGAACAACTTGTTACGACTGGAATCTGGACAATAGTGCGAGTAATGTTTAATTCAAAAGCATCAATCGTAGCCGGCTATATCCGCGTAGACTTTAGACATCACGTAACCCCAAAGAATTTAATCAACATGTCCTATGTTTCGCGTTCTGTATGGCTAGTAGCGCCGTCTTGTTGAAACCAGATATCACTGACCTTAAGGGCTTAAATTTCAGATAGCAAATACTCCGTTATCATAGCGCGATAGCGGGTGTCATTCGCTCATTCTCATTTTTGAACAAATATGGACCGATGATTCAACCCAGTTCATAAACCACACCAAACCGCGCATTTCTTTGGATGTAACGGTAGTATTCATACTCTTCGGGTTGTTCATAAGCCTAAATATGGCAATTTTGCTTGTTGAAATATCCGTTTAGCCAGAAATTGGCCTCATCTCTAAAACAAAATTCTACGACAAAACAGCGGATCATCATTTGTTAATTTTTTATAAAATTAATCGAATACCTATTTACTTACTTATTGAAAATTGAAAACTACATATTTTATTTCATTGTATTTCGGGCTCGTTTTCCGCTTCAAATTTATATAACATTCTTCTGGTAGCAGAATTTGACATGCGTTCTGCTTCAAAAATTTTGAAATACCGATTTTTCATTATCTTTAAATTTATTCACCAAAAATAAAATTAATTGCACAACTAATTACTGCAAAATTAAAATCATAATTTCATGAATAACATAATTAAAAATCAATAATTTTATAACTGAAATTAAAAGAAAATTTTTGAAAGGGAAAATAATTCAAAAATTTCATATTGAAAAAAATTTAATATCAATTTATATGTATTTACTTTGAAGTTTCACAACAAACAAAAAAAAAAAACAAAATCGAAACATATTGATTGCCAATCCAAAAATCAATTTCAATTTGCTTTAACAAAACACAACATAATAATAATAAAAGGAATTTCTTTGAATATTATCGAATTTTGAATATTTGATTCGCAAATAAAAAGATATTATTTATTTCTTGTAAAGTTCATTAAAAGCTTTATTATACAAATCGTATAAACAAAAACAAAACATATTGAAACTTCAAATCGGGCTAGAGTCAATTTTTTGACATCCTATGGTAGAAATAGTCAGTATTTCCGTATACAAGATAACTCAAAAGCATGCTATCCGATTTTGATGAAATTTAGAATGTGAGCTCGTTCTTCCTTAACTTAGTCTGGTGTTACATTTCAGCAAAATCGACCAATTGGGAGAAAACTTATAAAGCAAAAATTAGGGTGATCAGAAAGTTTTGTCATTTTTTATAAATGGTTTTTCGGATTTAATTTGAAAATTTGTTGAGCGATTTTGTTTAAATAATTTACATAAATTGACTACACAAATAGACGATAACTATGTTAAATTTCAGTAAAATCGGTCTAAGGATAGTGTAGAAAGAAATAGTCGTATGGAAAAATAAGCCTGTTCATACAGTTTTCCCGATTTATTTTAAAAACTAATGTACCTATTTCAATAAAATTTGCGAAGGATATTTGTGCTATTAGACTCTAGCTTACCTGTGTATTAGAGCGAATTTGAAAAAGATGAAACATAGTTATAGAGAAAAAACTTTTAAATATTAATAGTTTTGGTTCTTCTTTCTCATAGTTAATTCATTGAACTATATATTTGTTAATTAGTATAGTAGTCTCGTGTCTACCATAGGGCTATAGGCCCTACTATATGTTTTCGAAAACCATTTCTTAATCCAGGACTCCATTGGACTTATCTTTGCTATGTAATGTCCATGCATTACAAATATGGTGACAAAACCAATGTACACTCTCTAGTAGTCGTCTCTCTACCATAGTATATAAACATAGCCTTCAATACAAATATTATATTTCATGAAAATATTAAACCCAAAAAATGAAATGAAAAACTGAAACATTTCTTAATCAAATACGAGTTTATTTTTGAAGGAAGGACAAAATGTAGGCGAAAAACTTCTCCATTTAAATGATAACATTTTTTTTCCACCGAAAAAAGTCAATGCAATCATTTTAAAAATGGAAAGTTATGCAAGAACAGGTTTTTTTTCTTACATCTAAAAATAATTTCCGTTTAAATATATTTAAGAAAAAGAAAAAAAAAAAACAAATTATAACATATCCAATCTCCGTTATATTATTTTGCACCACATGAGATCTTAAAATCACAAAAAAGTTATTTTTAATAAACTCGTTTCTTAGATGAGATTAATCCAATTTTTATCCGTTGTTTAAACTTTAACTCTTTTTCTCAAAATCTGTTCCAGGCAAAATATTCCTTCAGCCAAAAAGGTTGTTTTGACTCATAACCTTTTTTTTGGTGGATTATTTTGTGGTAAACCCATTCACTTGCAAGAAAAGAAATAAAGTTAAGTAAAAAAAGCTATACTAGTAATAATTTCTCACCTTGAAATCATGAAATAAAAAATCAAATAAAGTGTACAATAAAGTAGTTTAACAAGTCACTATATATAATTTATATTTTGTAAAGATCACATCACTAAATAAGGTGGATCTTTAAAAAGAAAAAAAAAATGATAGACATTCTTTTCTCTAAAATAACACACAACATAAAAACGGTAAAAATTTTCGCTAAAAAAATAGCGGTTTTCAAGTAAATGAAAGATCATCTTAGTCATTTCTATATGTACACAAAACATGGTTAGAAGAAATTCATGATGGATAAAAGTGGAAAATTCATGACACAAAATAGACACATTTTTTTCCATCTTAATAAGCACAATAAAATGCGTAGAAAATCCATTTGTGTTAAGTTGATATTACTTAATGGCGACGCTCTTACTGTTGAAAGGTGTTAATTTATGTCATCTAGCTAAGATTAAAGTTTTTTAGTTAATTCATATGTGAATGATGAACAAGATAACTGGGAAGAAAATCTTCAGGTTTTAATATTATGAAGAATATATTTTTTCAAAATCCAATTCCAAAATACAATATATAAGAACTCGAAATTATATCAAATTTATTTCTAGCCAAGAATATTTCCGGTTATAGGGAAATTAAATTTTCTTAGATGTTATTATAACCGTTCGACAATGTACTGTAATTTTCATATATTTTATGTTTTATGTTGTGAAGAAAACTTTTCAAAATCTTATCATTTAAATCCAATTTAAGAATCATCTTGGCAAATAAAGAATTTCAAGAATATACAATCTGTTCCAAAAGAAATCTTATATTATTGTTGTTGAAAAATAACGAACCCATTCGTTTATGTGCCTGTACTACCGCATGCTTGATTAGTTGGTTTTCGAGGTTAATAATTAATTGATTGATTGTTGGTCTTAAATCAATTAATTTGTTCCTATGATAATAGCCAGAAGTTAAAATTTTTAAGCAAAAATTACTGCTTACAAAGAGAAGTAAATTATTATATGAAAAAAAGCTAGCTTTCAATACTTTTCCATTATAGAATTTCTCTTCCCAAATTTATTTTATTTTGTTTCTCTTAAATGAAACAATTATTCAGTTTTCGTTTGATTATTAAAAATATTAGAACAATTTTGTTTACTCAAGTAATTAATTATTCAAACCATGCCCTACTGTCTACGTATGTAATAGTAAATTAGACAATGTCAACTTAATCGTTTATACAAACTTAATAATGTTACCTTAATTCCGCATAGCACCATTTATTATGATCGGCTTGTTTTTTAAAATATTGCCAGTTACATTGGGACTTAAATACCTTACTATATAATCAATTGACAGACGTTTGCAAACCAATTTTTATTTTCTAAGTTAGTTTTTACCTATTTTAAAGTTTTTAGTCGATTTGAAGTCGATGTTGGTTTATATGCAAATTTTAAGTTGATCGGAAAAATAATTGTGATCGAATTGATTCAATTCGGATTGAAGCCGATCAGGGTTAAATATGGATGATTTTTGGATTGAAATCGACTTCAAGTAGATCATGTAAACGCCAAGTTTATTCGCTTAGAAGTATGAAGTAATATTTTCTCTTGCTTTTTCTCAATAAAACTGAAGAATAATTTTGATAGAATAGAATTGATTTCTTCGAAACCTTGCCGAAATTTTAGGGTTATTTTTAATACATTTTTAACATCAGCTCATCGTCGGTATGCAGTTAGTTGGACACATTCATGTATTGTACATAAAAGGATGTTAATCTTAATGCAATTCCTATTAACTAACAAGTTTGGTTATCTACAAAATCTCTTCCTAACTAATCGAAAAAGAGTTTTTTTTAAATTTTTTCATACCGTAACTGAAGTATTAAGTGTTAAACCATATTACTGACTCTAATATAAATCCAAGTCACGTTTCTATGAATATTTATTGGAAAGCAATTCAAATTTCTGGACTCCATTGGATTTTATAAAGACTTATCACATTTCTTTTAAAACAGACTGTAGTTATGATCAAGGTAGGTTCAATTTGATCTATAAAGTGAATATATTTCTTACTATTGTATTTAGTACTTCAACATTTTGGCGCCATTGTACTAGATAGACAATATTTTCAATCGTAGACATTGCCTAACCTTATAAGTTCTTTCTTCTTTTTTTTGTATTCTCCACAATAATATTTCAAAATTTTTTGAAAATTGGAGTTCACTCGGCAGGGAATTGTGCACGATTTTCTAAGATTTTAATCTTCTCAATTATTACCAACAACAAAAATATCTTCAATATAGATATACTATACATTTTCTAGCATCATCTTCTATAATAGTACATATAGGGTATCCGCTAGCTAAACAATCTGGCATCAAAGTAGCCAGCCATCGTAAACAAGGCCGCAGTTAAGTTTTAATTTAAAAACCAATTCAACTTATTTTAAAATCAAATATCGCAGTTATTTTTTATGTTTGCATTTTTGATATTTTTTTATTTGTTAGAGATTTCTTGTCGAAAAGATTCTTTTGAACAATTTTGTATCCCATTTTTTTTTTTGCTTCCAAACATAAAAACAACAACGAATCAAAATCAAAGACTCTCATAAAAATAATAATATTTCAAAGTCTGTAATTATGTTGCAATCAGCCGACATGAAAAGATGTGATTACCTTCATTTTAAAGTGGCGTTGTTATATCGGCACATCATCATCACCACCATGGATATATATTTTGTTGCCTTCAAATTTTCCTATAATTTCGACTTCGAATTTGTTCTCGTATTCCGCCCTATTTTTATATTTGACCAAAAAACACGTGTCTACCGAAATAAAGTCTAATGAACTTCGTAATTTTAGACTTTGACATGATTTGGGAAGATTATGTTTTTTATTTTTTTGGGAATGGTATGTTCTATACCAGTCCCTTTATAGGAAGAAATACATCACTTTATGTGTTAGTCTACTTTTTAGTTAAATTCCCAAAAATAAAATATTAATTTGTATATTCAGCCGAAATTCTTCTTTTCAAAATGTTTATGTTTCAATAATTTTTTCGACAAGGGAAAATACCATATTTTGGTCCCTTTCAACTTTGCCTGGAGAGTTTTTTACTTCTGGTGCGTGTAGTCTTTTCCTTTACGCACACACCCTTTTCAATACATAATTATTTCGATAAAAGTGTAAACAAGGGAAGAAAAGGTAGATTGACTTATTTCTTTTGACAGTTGAAAATTTGGTTCTTCTATTAAAAAGAATATGCTTTTTTTTCATCATTTTCAAATTTAAGTACACTTTAAAAGAATTCTGAAGAATTTCGGTTTTAATTAAAATTGAATCAATATACTTATTTAAATGAAAAAAAAAAAAAATTAATTTAAATGAATAAACACCATCTAGGCATATATTTTATTTTATAATTTAATTAAAAATGTAATACCTTAAATAGCCGAGTGATAAACAGTTTAATAAGGCCTGCAATTGGTTTGGGATTGAGTAGCTCAAATAAATTTTTAAAGAAATAGTATTCCATAAAAAATAACCAACTTGACCCCTAAAATCATGGCCGCTATTATTATCGATTAATACGTTAACACGTTCGCGGAAAGTGAAAAGCTCATCTCATTTGGCTTCACAGTGAAAAAATGAATGCTAAAGCATTCACGTCCGCGAACGTATTAATATGTATTTCACACTTTGCCAACACCATTCCGGAATCACAATTTCTCTATCTCCAAGAGATCGTTTGATATTTTGTCATTGAATTTATTATTCTCAATAATATAATTTCTTTGGAGGTTTCTTTAAAACAACAATAAAACAAATCATTTCTAAACAAAATTTCCAAAAATTATTAGTAAATTTATTAATTTCGCCTTTATTGGAGTTATTAGCAACTTATTAGTATGGTAGACTGTGGCTAAGTAGGCCATTTTTTCTTTGTATTGCTCGGAACTCTTAATTTTATTTCAATTTTTTGAAAAAATTCTGTTTCACTCGAAACTTTAATATTTCCCTTATTAAATTATGTTGTGTAACACCACGGAAAACGTGATTTCTTCTGTGATGTTGGACAAAGTTTCCTGTCCCGTTCAACTTGCTAAAGCTTGTTAATTGTGGGGTCCAATGAACCAAGCTCTGGGGTTAAATGGTCCTATGATTTTATATGAAAATTCAAAAGATAAAATGTCTGGGATGTACAGAAAATTTTGATCGCGAACATCCTTTTAGTTCCTCGATTTACTTTGACTTGTCCCAGACTATCCCGGTATGGTTGTTCCATTTAACCCCACAATGACTTTCTTTCTTTTGACACAGGGACTCTTTAATGACACCGTCGATAAAATAGTCAATTGTAGTGAAATGTAATTATCAAAGAATCCTGGTAGTGGGTGTTAAAGATAAAAGTCTGTAAATGAAATTGTCACTTGTTTTATGAATCAGGAATGGAATTTTGTATTTCGATCCAACTGAATTTTCGATTCGATTTAATATTCGATCTGAATTCTTTTTGGCATCCTGTAAAATTATCGTATCGTAAATTAGTGTGGCCTTTGAGAATTCCACGCAAATGGTATAAATTTTCAAATTGGCCAATGAAATGTAATGAAATTTTGACAGCTGGTAGTTTTTTTTTTGAAAACAATAATTTAAAATGTTTGTGTTTTAGATTTGTTTTGAGTTTTGAATTATTTTTAAATTAATATTTAATAATTAATATTAAAATTGTTGGTCTCAGTGAAACAAAATATCTTTAAGTGTCTTCGGTCCTAAATTTGGCGTCGTTTTTTTTATTTTGTTATACTTATAATTTTCACTTCGCTCTTAGGGTCATCTTATTTGGTTGTAATTTCATGAAAATCTTGATAATTTTTTTAAATTCAATACTTTCAAGTTAACTTTTGCAAGCTTGGGATTTTTTTGCATGAACTCAATTTGCATGAACTCAAGTGAAAAAAAAAATTTTTAAAAAAATATTTTATTTTTTTTTTTTTTTGTGAAAACTACAATAATTTAGTAAAAATTTAAGGAAATAATTGTCAAATTTCTTGTACTTGGGTTTTTTTCATTAAAGAAATTAAAAATATGACAATAAACATAAAAAAAACATGTTTTCGACAACTCAACACTGATCGAATGAATTTTATACGATCACAGTATAAAATATTTTCGATCCAATTTTAGCCGATACCAAATTGGTTGGTCGAAGTCGTATATACGATCCAATTGGGTCAAATCGAAATACAAAATTCCATTCCAGAATGTGTTACATGATTATATTAAGATAAAAAGTCCTTGCTAAATACCTAAATCTCCCCTTCAATTTATTTCTGAACTAAGTGTGACCTGCAATCCAAAAGGAAGTCAGCCAACGTATTTTGATGATATTACTATGACAGTTTATTTTCAGTGGCCTTTTATATTGAAGTTATTAAAGTGGTATATGAATCTTAAAAACTTGAGGACATGTATCCTCTTATATTTACACCGGTTATAGTTTTTTAATTGATCAAACTACCCAGCACACTTTAAAAGCAGAACATTTCAATTTACAAGGGGACTTGTTTCACAATGAATTATTATAGGTACTATTCCGTGAAAATGCAATTTTCTTTAATTGTCGTATCGGCTCTCTTTTAAGCGCAACAACTATATTAATACAAATTAAATATAATTTGGCAATTTTGTTATACAAATTTCGTTATTTAAAATTTCGAAAATTGATAAAATAAAAATGAAAAATCCATAAAAAGAAAAACACCTATTCAATCAATCATGAAACAATTAATTACCACCTTATTCTTATTCAAGTGTTTTCACTTGAAATTTTGTATACGCTTTCTTTTAAAATAAGATTAAATACACGAAATAGCAACTAGTAAATGTTATTAAAAAAAAAAAATACTTGAATAAAGTATTAACTGTTTAGTACTAAATAAAGTATCTATCGTAAAGTATGTAATTAAACGAAATAATAAAAATATATAAACTAACCCACCTCAATAATTTCCTAATCTATTATTCAATCGAATGCTGTGCCGTATTCACGTTAAGAAACCATCTTATTGTGTTAAAGAGATTTTTCTAAAACCGGATTTTCGAGACATTATTTTGTGCAATAAAATAAAATATCGAAGGCGTCTCTGAAGAAATTTTAATAGTCCAATTCACTTACAAAAATCTTTTAGATATGAAGGGTATCCCAACAAGAACGCTAGATTTAATGTTTCGCTTCAATTCCTGCGGAAATTTACACGCCATTAAACTTTTCATCGATCTTTGGCACGACAAACTTTTCGTAATTCCATTAGACTAGCACTTTCGTAAGGTCTTCCGTTAAATTTTGTATCGAGACGGTCAAACTTTTCATTGAAACTAGTTTGTCGTGCCAAAGACTGATGAAGATGAGGCAAATCTTTCGAAAAAATTTGTTGTATAGTGATTTTCGAAATGCCCAATTACTATGAATGATATCGATTCGAGGTGTCTAGATTACCGGTAATGTTTTTAAGCTGTAATATGACTTAAAATTGAACGATTTCAATTGAATTTTTTGATTATTCTTTGAGTTTTTGTGCGATTTGGTGCATTATGTCTAAACCAAAGATATAAATAAAAAGAAGATGTAGAAATTTCAATCATGAATAAACTACATTAGTTCTTATGGAGAGAAATTTAAGCCCATACCATAAGGCCTAATGTAATTTACTCATGTTAAATAAAAGCTTTTTTGAATTTTACACATCTTTACTTATTAATATCTTTCTCTGAACTGTTTCCGAAAATATCGCCCCATATTTAAAAAGGAGTTTTCACAATAATAAAGCATTATTCGTTCGTGTAGCGTTCCATGACGAATAATCGTAATATGTCCATATGACAGCTGTCAAGTTTTAAGTACCAACTGCGAAATTTAAATCATTCATTCTTGTTGAATCACCCTTTAGCGTTGTACAATATGAATGATTAGACTTTAATAAAGAGCATATGGTTACTAAATGATTGTTTTATTTAATATTAATTCGAAAAATTTAATATTGTCTGTTTTTTTCTTTTCAAAGCCAATTGATGGGAGTACATTTTTCAAAATACACTGCAATTGCACTTCAATGCATTTGTTTGTGTTATCTTTTTTACATCCAAAACTCTTTCAAGTCGTATAGTCATTCAACCCATTAATGGGTTATAATTTAATACTATATCTAAAAATTGCTTTAATATCACAGTTGTTAGCTTGTTCCTGTTCATATTCATCTTTTGTAAAGTGGATTTTTATAGATGTGACATGAAAGTGGCGGAACAGACAGACCAATGAATACTTTGTCATTGGATTTGCTTTAATATATGAACACATTATAAATAAGGTTTATGTTGTTGCTTTTTTTTGTATATATGGAAGAAAAAATCCAAACGTTCAATGATCTATAATTAACTTTTCCTTTCTAAAATGGAATTTATGGAACCAGTTTTCCTCCTAATATATAATATTATTTTAAATCCACACACATCTTTCGTTTTTAGTCAGCATCTCAAAAACAAAAAGTTCAACATCTTTTATTTACATTTTAAGTTTAAATAATTCCAAAAAAGAATTTATATATTTAGAAAACAAGAAAAAGAAATTTTTTTGTTGATTTTCTTCTTTTTTTTTTTTGGAGGGAAAGAAAGAAAGTTTAAAAACCTTCTCTCTTTGAGCTCCAAAAACCCAAAACTTTTTTTTCTTTTTGGGAGTTCATTTTTAACTATACTAACTTCGATTTTTTATATATTTCTGATTGGGAATAGAAAAATTTGTAGTACTTGTTGAGAAGAGTGTGTGTATTCAATTGGATGAATATACGCGACTATGTTTATAAGAAATCGATGCCAAAGACCTTCTTCTTCGAGTTGTTGTGTTTATCCGCGAGAAGGAATGATGAAAAACAAAAAAAAAATAGATAAATAAATTTTGTACCCGAAAAAACAAAATATAAGAAATGAAAGACAAAATTATTGGATACCAACAATGGCAATGTTGACGACAACGACGACTACCAAGCAAAGATATTGAGGAAGAAATCGTCAATAAAATGATCTGAACTTTTCTTTATAGCACTTTCTCCATAATGTTTCTCGTTGCGTATTTATTTATAATATTTCTTTTTTTTTTGGATAAAAATAAAGGTGCTCATATACAAGAAATTTTGTTGGGTATGAGGGCGGTGACGGGGAGACCTTGTGAAGGCAATCATCAACAACAGAGGAAGACAACCAACTAATCTTGTCTTTGCCGCAGCAATGGAATACCAAGAAATCATATCTCTAGCTATGGTTGGGAGGCTGTTTTAATGAAATTGACGATTGAGGCAAATAAATAACAAAACACAGTAGGCAACAAAAAAAAAACAATTCAAAAGTGGAAAATTTGCATATAAATTCATCTATGAAAAATATCACAGACAAAAAACTCTTAGAAAAGTTTTTTTCTTCTTTCTTTTTGATATCATAAAATGAAAAGAAAGTTGGAAAATTTTGTACAGAGTTTGTCTTTCTAAATGAGACTTTTAAGTTTTCTTTCTTTTGAAGGAATGACAGAAAATTATATTAAGAGAAACTCAATGGAAATAAAAGGCGTAAGACCAGAAGTTATAAGGAATATATCTGGTATGATAAACCCACCCGACTTTTTTATACATCAATTTTTAAGTTTAATTCTTCTTAAAAAGTTAAACGCACTTTGATTCTATCGGAAAAATTATCTAAAAATTTTCCGACTAAATAAGAATCTCAGTCAAGTGAAAATTACATTTGATTCCTATACTTTCTCACAAAGCTGGAATAATCTTCAACAGACGGCCAATAATTTAAGCAAATACTGGTTCTTTGCTTATCGTACCCAACAGAATTTGACCATGGTCTGAAACACGGAAGGACAGATATTCAGGCCTATCTATAAGTCACTGATTAAATTAAATAGTGTCACTTTCAAAATAGGCCTGATTATTAGAATAATGATAAAACAATTATTTGTGTCGAAAATTAGCACTGGATTACTCTAAGGTGACAGGTGACAATCGATTATCGCTTTCATACATTGTCTCAATTAATTTGTGGCTTCCAAGTGATAAATTCTAGGCGGCGATACGTTCCAATAAAGTTTAGGTGTTATTTCTAAGTACGAGTAATAATTGTACTTTGGAGAAATTGGTTTAGAAAATTTCCCGATTAAAAATCATTGTCGCCTTACAGGATTCGAATGCAGATTTCGAAATTTTTAGATAACACAGGAAAATTGGTGAAATTTTGTCAACTCAAGTTTAGTGGTTAGAACTGAATTTTCAATTCTCACAACTAAAATTCAGTGTTATCACAAAACTAGCAAATAACTTCACAATTTTACACTTAAACTATGTAAATATAAGAAAGTGAAACACAAGATTCTTGATAACAAAGATATGACAAAAGTTTTTGATATTTTTGAATATTTAATAAAACTCATGTCAAAAATTATACAAATCTCAGATAGAATAATTTTTGGGCAATAATAAAATAAGTACACCAAAATCTCTGTTGGAGTACATCCGGAATATTGTTTCAATTCATGTACATTAAAATTTTAACGAGTAACACTTATTTCTTGTGTGACATGATGTGATTTCTTATTATCGTATCGTATTTTATTAAAACGATTTTCATAAGTAATTTTCATCCTCTGCAAATTTCACCCACTCTTAATTGTATATTTCTTACGAATTAAATGAATGTTACTTTTCTAAATACGTACTAAATTTATGACACAAGTAAATATTCTAATTGAAAAAAATATATGTTAAGAAAAACAAAAAGAAAATTGACGACGACAGAATATAAGAAGGCGTTTTCAGAAGACGAGTTCTACTTAGGCCCGTTAATAATAATGGATTCTTTATTCACTTCGAAATCAAATATCCAGCTTTTGTTTTTGTACATTATAAACAGGCTGGAAATAGAATTGAATTTTGTATTCCAGAAATTAGATACAAGTAGATATGCAATTTATGTTGAGTTTTTTAATTTTATAATTAATGGATTTTAAAAGAAAAAGGTTTCAAACATTTCTATTTTTCGACATACATAACATAGTGTTCACCTAGTTTTACTTTCTTATATCTAAAGAGAGACATACATGTTTTTACATTCACTGTATTTTAATTGTAACTTTTCATAATAAAGTCTGTCTATGAAAATTTTCTCTATTACTATCCGGCATTTCCAAAAACATAGTCGAAAGTCCTGTTCTGTCAATAATCTCAAGATGCAAAGTACTAAGTTTCTTATGTTGCTTCCGTTTCGTGTCAGTTTTAAAGGACTTAAAATTTGTTACGTGACTGCATGCATGTTAGCTGTCCTTGGTGGCAAGAAGTCTCCATCAAATGCTGATATCGAAAGGATCCTTAGCTCAGTTGGAATTGAATTCGATTCAGACAGTTTAACAAAAGTTTGCAATAAATTGAAAGGCAAAAGTATTGAAGAATTAACTACAGAAAGACGTGAGAAATTATCTTCAATGCCAGTTGATGGAGGTGGTGCAGCCGCCGCTACTGCTGTCCCAACTGAAAAAAAAAGAAGGAAGACAAAAACAGAATAGAGAAGCGATGATACAGAATCCGAGGATGATGATGAGCTTTGAGCTTTTAAAGTAAATTTCAAGAAAAACAGACTGATTGCAGTTGGGCCATCTTTTTTGAAAATCTTCTTTTTATTTTATCTATTGATATCAGTGATGCCCATACAACGGTACAAACGGTCATTAAGGCCTATGTACGATCGAAAACCACACAATAAAGAGAATTCTTAACTTGGAGTCGGATTTCGTCACGTCTGCTCACGCAAACAAATTAATAGTATTTGTTATAAAAATTGTATTTGATATAAAAATTCATGTATTTACAGTCTTTTTTTCCAAATACTATTAAAGACGAGGCGTACTTTGCAGTGCGAAATTGAACTTTAATATACGTATATAAGAAAGTTGTTTAGTTTAATAAAAACTTCTATAACAAGAGCTCAAAGCTAACAATAATTCTATTCCCAAGTTCTCGCTAAACACTATTCCAGTCAACAAATAATTGCTAGATTTTTAAAATGTCATGTGAAGGTTTTTCTATTAAACTAATATTAAAGTAAAAAATGTAATTTTTTTTTAATTAAGTATTTTATTCTAAATATTGTAGAATGATTTCAACTTTTAGTTCCAAATTTTCATCTAAACGAAGTTTTTTGGTGATTACTTTTTTTTCGTGACAATAATATAATTTCCCAACATGATTTTTCCATGTAATTATTTAAAATTATGGGACGACGACTAAATTAATTTTTTAGGAATTTAGTGAGAACTTTTTAACAATATTAACAAAAAAGAAAATAATTTTTTGTACCAAAATTTATTGTTAAAATTCTTTACAACATATGATTTTGGATGGTTTGAATTTTCTCTAGTTTTCTAATTTATTATTATTAGGAAAAGTTATTAAACTGTGAAAAATACATTTTTAAAAATTAATTAAGGTAAATTTTTCGTCGAATAAAACATTGACTTGTTCAAACTCCCAAATTCGACAAAGAAGAAATTCAGTAAAATATAATTTGAAATTTTCAGAATTTAAAGAGCTTGGATAAAGTGTCCTAAATTCGACTTCCCTTATTTTTACTAGTATCTTTTGGTTACGAGTCTGAAATGGTGAACAGTAGTTGAAATACACATACTGCAACTAGTGATGTGAACTTTTTAGGTTCATAATCTAAAAACTAGGTAGATAAGAGTTAGGAAGCTATCGAAATTAAGACAATCTGTCGTATAGTTCTATAGAAAATTGGTTTATTGTCCTACTCTACCAATTCACACGTCTTAATCTTACGGCTATAATAGTTAGATCTACTAAACTAGTAAAAAGTACAGGTTCAAGAGGAGATTTCAAATGACATTTTGGTTGACGATAACTTTTGGATGTATCTCATTTTAAGTAGTTTCCCTCAATTACACTTTGTACATCAATTTTGTTTATACATATTGGGTGTCCCAATGAAAATGCAAGAAGTATGTGTGTATCTCGGATATTTTCCATACTATAGATACGACCCATATCTCATTCGGTAATCAATTTAATAACGAATTAAATGCCATTCGTCGTTTTCAAAAATATTCCTTTTTAGGACCGGAAATATAACAATTCTCTAGTATGAAGGTATATGTATATTTCGGGTATTCTGGGTACTATAGGTATGATCCATATTTCATTCGACGGGGAATTTAATAATTAATTAAATAAAGAATGTTTAGAAAGGATTGTCTTTTTGACCACAGTAGGCGGTCGAAACTTGACAAACTGTCAACAATAAAATCATTTCTTCGGAGGAAGTTCCATGACTCTTAATAGCTGTAATGGAAGATGACGGGTGTCAAGATTTTAGTACTGTTATGAAATGAAAATTAAAAATGAGGCGCGATTATGGAGACACCCGATAGTTAATAATTCGAATCTTTTTAATCAGTTTTTGATCAGATGACGATATAACAGTGATTCGCCTAAGACGCGTAAGTCTTCCAAAGTTTAATTTTTTCCTGTCTTTTCAAAGATTTTTTTAGTTTTCCTATCTCCTAATTAAAATTTCCATCTAATTTATAAATAAAATGCACTCTTTTGTCATAAACGACTTAAATAAATCTCATGTTTTTTAATTAGTGCATAAAGCCATTCATTTTGGTTTTGTTTTTTCTTACCAAAAAACCTAATTAATTAAATTAATCTACAAAAATTACAAGGTTAATAAAATTTAAACAAAAAAAGCTTCAATCGAAAATTTAAAACAATGCTAATATTTTTAATGGCCTTAAAAATAACAATTTAAAAAAAAATGGTTTTTCTGTTATAAAAACTCCGCAAATTTAAGAAAATATGTTTTAAGTGTTTATGCAAATATTTTATGTTTTTGTGTTTCAAATTTTTGATTAAAAATTAATTCTCAAAAAATTATGTAAAATTAATTACCGAAAAACGTTACAAAATTAAAATATCATTTTTTCCACTTTCAATTTTTTTTTTTTAATTTTTTTGCAAATTGGCAACTTTGCAAATTTACAAAATTTTATAAATTAAAAAATTTACGAATAAAAAAAAGCATTAATTTCATTTAAAGAAAGTTCAGAAAAAATAAGTATCCACTTTGCGTGTCCATTAATTTTTTCTTTTTCTTTTTTTCACCATGAAAAATTTTAATATTAAATTTTATAATTACGACATTTTACGTCTTAATTTTTTTTCTTCTGTGTTATAATTTCAAATCAAAATAAAAAATAAGACCTAAAAAAAAAAATTATTATATTGAATTATTTGCAATTTCCCATCATTCAAATAGTTTTCTTGGCATTTAAAATGCTTTCCTGTGGTCAAAATATGAGTAAGAAAAAAAATTATGTTTTTGCTCATTAATAAGAAATTGTGTAACGGAACCACCCAATGTAGTTTTCGCCTAAAATGGATATTAAAAAGATCTGAAATAAGAAACTACGATCGGCATACATTTTTCTACAATTTTTTTTTTTACTATACACACCTCCAATCCACTAAACTTGAATATTTTTGAAAGTTAGTTTTATTAAGAAAATTTTTCTTTAAATTGTTTTTTCGTTTTAACATATACCGGGTCCGGCAATTGAAGTGTTCGCCTTATTCAAATCGCTGTCAAATGTTAACTGCACATCTAGCAATACTAAAATTTGACATGAATGTTGCTTGACGTATTGTCTGTCAGTAGTAAAAATTATTTGTGGGTGATAAGACGCGCTCTTTTTTTGTACAATGGACCTTTAACGAAATTGAATTGTTGCGCTTCATTTGATTGGAAAGTCAAACATCGAAATTCGGAGAGAGTTAAATCGCATGAAGTTGAGTGAAAAGTTTGTGTATCGTATCGTCCGGATTGGAGTTCAGCAACAATAGCAAATGAATTGAACATAAGCGATGGAAATGTTCGGCGAATCATGAAAAATATGCTAAATAAAAGGCCTTCGAAAAAACAAAAGTGTTAAGTACTAACCGATGCCAAGAAATAGCTCGTGTACTTCGTACACTCGCTCATGGTGATATTTCCCAAATTTGGTATTTTCGGATAAGAAAACATTCTGTATTGAAAAATTTCTCAACAAACAAAACTATCGTGTTTGGTTAAAGATATGTTCCCATGATAATTCTGACTAAAAATAAACCGTTTACATTTCAACAGGACTCGGCATTATCACACAAACCTAGACAAAATCAACAATTGTTACAAAACAATGTTCCGAAGTTTATTTCGACACAACGGTGGGAAGCGTATTGACCAGATCTAAATCCGTTGGACTATTCCATTTGGAGAATTTTACAAGCAGCGGCTTGCCAAAAAAAAACACATAACTTTGGCCGGTTTAGAAAAAGATTTGACTCTTGAATCGAACCGTTTAAGCCAAGACATCGTGCGAGCATCGTGTGCATCGTTTAAAAAGAGATTGAAGCTGGTGGGTGAGGAAAAAGGCGGTTGCATACCATTTGAATAATTGTAAAATTTACTATGTATTATTAACTATCATTTCCATAAATTCTAATAAAATCGATCAATAAGCCAAAAAATTACAGCGTTTTTTAATCCAGACACTTCAATTGCTGGACGCGGTAGTATTAAATTTAAAAAAAAATTAATTTTACAATGATGAACCATTTTGACGCCATTCAAACTGAACACTAAATTAATTTAAATTCAAATTAGCCAGTATGTATTATTCCAAGTAGGACGATCAAAATGTCTAGCTTTTTTCTTTTTTTTTCGAAAAAGAAATCTTAAATACCAAATTGAACAAATATAATAATAATAATAATAATAAGAACAAGAAGAAGAAGAAATCTCATTTTTCATTAATAAAAACAACTTCATCTCCGACGAAGAAAAGAAGAAAAAAATTTACCATAACCGACAAAATTAATCATTCTAGCACGGCGGCAGATATTACTAATAATGGGTCAATGATTAGAAGAAAAGTTTTCGAACAATAACAACTACAAAAAAAATATGTCGAAGAAAACTTTCCAAAAATTATATTGAATCAAAAAATCTTTATGATGAGAATACATTTCTGTCTTCTTTGGTACTACTCTAGCCTGGATAAGTGACCATAAAAACTGATAGCATTAATTTTATTGGACTTATGTTTTTTCGGTTACGAATAATTAACTGCAAATTTTTGCCAAATATTTCGCGGATAATAAAACTTTTTTATCTAATAATTTTCAAAATACTAATTTACAGTGCTGTGTGATTATGTTATAGAAAGAAGACTTAGGGCGTATTTAATCATTTGAATTTTCATTATGACTCTGTCAAAATGAATTCAAATTCGGCACAAGAGATTCATTCCCAAATGATTAGTAAATGAGTTAGTGTTGTGGTCGAAAGAAGTTCCAGAAGTTTCTATCTAAAGATGAGATTCTTAAAAATAGTATCTGCTCCCGCAAGATTATCAGGCCACGACGAAACCCAGCTGAAAGACTTGTCAGAATTTTCAAATACCCTTTAATGTGAGCTGAATAATTTGTATACATATTAAAATCCATATGACTTTTGATATGACTTTTGTATACAATAGATAAAATCATGCTAATGTTTTTCTATTGTATTTAGTGTTGAGCTAACCATAAAATTAATATTATATTTTTATGCCCTATGGTAGATCGGCTATAGGCCGATTTTACAGTACTATATGTTTTTATATATGGTAAATTTGAAAGCTTCCCAACTTTGATGCTATTTCTTCGACATCTTAAAATTTTTTAAGTATTTGAAAAATTCCCTTGGGCCAGTCAGTGTGAATAAATGAAAAATATAATGGGAAGAAAACTAGGGTAAAATAACCAATAGCGGTCATATTTTTATTATAAAATGATAATATTTCTCTTGTATCACCAATATTCCTTTATAATTTACCTTATGTACTTTATGTACCTTGTGTTTTACTTCATTTATAACTGAATCACCAATTTCGAAAAGGGCTCCGTTTTTTTTTCATAATGTACCTACTTTTTCAACGTTGTTTTATCTTCACGTATAGACGCATGTTCCACGACCAAGAAGGACTCATATCTGTTTTCCAAAGTGGAAAAAATGCTTGTCTTTCTGGAGATGAGACCTTTTCGAAACTGATTCAAGACATCTCGTACGACATTTATATTATGCCATTTTATTACTAAAACCATCTCAATTCTTGGTTCAATTTCGAAAGGACTCTTCTGAGAAAACTGTAGCAGCTGTTTTGTCGACACTCTTATGGTACATTAAAAAAATCCATTTTAGTATGTTATGATGCAGTCCGTAATGGTTAGCAATTTCTAAAAAATTAGCGACCATAAATTCAATACAGTGAGGCAGAAATTCAGTTTTTTGTGTCTCCTGAATAATTTGAAAAAACCGACATGAGCCCTTTTCGAAATTGGTGATTTAACTGTAATCGAGATTAATGTGAGGGATAGTCGAAATCGAATCCAAATTTATTCTAATTTATACAAATTTAATGTAATCTGAACAAATATTGAAAACTTTATTCGTAAGCTATTTTGTCTCAAAGTTTAATATCTTTAGCCATTTTTACATACAAATTTCAGATGTCAATTCAAGTGGCCGCCACTGGATAATTTACCCTGAGCTTTCTTTTTTTTCTTTATAAAAAGTGATATTATATAAAAATTTTTGTAATTAAATTTTTTTTTATTACATATTATTTTATCTTGTTTTGTTAAGGTTTTATATTCTAACAACGTAAAAGAGTTGTTTTATTTTTAAATAATCACATTAGAACTATTAAATGAGGCGAAAAATGTGAAAAAAAAGATAATAGCACAAACATTTTATTATTATTATACAAAACGTAATTATTTTTTTGTTTTCTTATAAAAAAAAAAAAGCTAAAAGCACAGAAAAAGCTAAAAAACAAGATGATTTTATGCGTAACAAATCTACTTTAAAAATTAAATTCATTTAATAGCATAAATATTCACAAAAAAACGCGAAAATAAAACAAAAAATTTAAAACGCGAAAACAACAGCGAAATTCAATTGCTGTTAACAACATTTATAAAAAGAAATAATAAAACAATTTGCTTTTGTTTTTAAAGATAAATATTTGATTCAGTTCGTCGAAATATTAAATATTTAAATGAAATTTATATCGAATAATATTATCATAATTTAAATTTGTTTTATTTTCTGTTAAAATTGAATTAGAAATTAATTCTAAGAAAGTAATCAACCGATACAAAATTTATGGTATTGGTAATCTATTTCTTTAAACTTTATCGAAAAATTGGTAATCTGAAGTGGAATCATGTAATACGTCTATTTTGAGCACAGTCATAGCAAGTTATGACTGTCATAACATGACGTCATTGTCATAACCTTTTTTTAAAGACTATTTGGTATTCATAACCGGTCATAACGAATAACTGTCATAAAAAAAGATCATAAGTTCTGATCGAAAATATTTTACATCATAAGGAAATTGTATATGTGTTCTCTGAGTTATTCAATTGATAAATATGAAATAATTTCAATCATTTTTTAAACACACAAATAATTTTACAACTATAAAAAAATTTCAAACCAACATTTTCGAGAGTATTTCTCGAATAACTATGACAATTCGCTCGAATTATAACAGTTTAAACTGTTATAAATTCATATTTGCAGCAGTCATAATTTCAGTCATAATATTATTGTCTTAAATATTTATGATCACAAAACTGTCACAATACCAGAATAAGTGGGTAACATGCTTATTCGTGTGGGCAACTCCCCGAGAGTCAAAGAAAACAATCAACATGATGATTTTCGAGAAAACTTGATGGGTTTTTTTCGGTTTCCGCTCGTTATCGAAACGCAATTCCCAAGCTAGTTGGCTAGTTTGCATGGCAAACTCATAAACCCGTTTAAGCGAGCTAGACGACGTAAGCTAAGTTTCTCGCTGAAAGTGCGAAATTCAACATTTGCATTGGTCGTCGCACACTTCAGCGAAGCTTTGAAACTACGTCACTTGGTCATGGCCGACACGAACTAAGCTCATTCATGTAGTTCAAGCTTCCATGAATTTATCAAAAATTTTGCCGCATTCCTTAGTTCAAGTGAGCAACGGGGTGAACTAGACCAGCTTAGCTATGTAATTACAACGAGGCCCTCCCCGCTTAGCTTAACTCAAATATGCGGTGGGCCTTAACCTGTTCGGGTAATTTCTTCAGGCTCTTAATTGTCCTATTATTAGTCACTTACATCATCTTCAAGCGTCTAAAGAAAATAATGAAAAGTATAGTATACTGAAAGTCAGTGAAATTCTCTAACTCTTATTGAACATATAGAATTTTTAGGTTAAAAGTGATCAGAAAAATTTCTCTGATGAAAACTACTGATGGTAGTTTTGATGTTTTGTTATAAATATCATAAAGTAAACTAAACATAACATAAGTTCATGCCTTTTGCATAATTCCTTTTTAATCGTTCAATAATGTTTTTCGAGAAAACATTACCAATTCCAGAAATAAGAATTGTTGACATATCAGGTACAAGCAACTACATATTTTCTGATCATTTTGCTTCAAGAAATTAATTCGTAATCTGAGATTTGAGACTACTTATTGAAATTATTCGAATGGAATGGTTTACATATTGAAACCTCCAAAGATGTCCTCATGTCATGCGAATAAATAACTATATACAAGAAAATATTGGTAAATACGAATAAATTCTGATGTGAAATAAATTCGATACTTTTCGAAAGTCAATAAATAAATTGAAAAGTATTAAAATATAATATTCATTGCAATCAAGCAATATTAATTTTATTTTTCCTCTTCAATTATTTTTCATATATTTATATTAAATATTAAATAAAATAACATTTCCAGACATATTTTATATCAAATTTCATGACATTCTTTTTTTTTGTTTTGATATACAAAAATCTTAAAGTATATTTTAAAGTTTATATATTTTTAAATTTGTACTAAATTTAACACTTTCTGATATTTATTCCAAAATTATACAAAAAAAATCAACGAAAATAAATGCCTTTTTGTTTTTTTAAGAAAACGAACAAAATTTTACTTAATAAATAAATTTTTGCCAAAAATAAAAAAGCTATTGATTGTATTTTTTTATGCTCTATGGTAGGTACTACCAGAGGGTATATTAGTTTTGTCACTCCATTTGTAACACATCGAAATAATCGTCGTAGAAAGGTTCTAACGTCAGGAATCAAAAGTTATATCGATTTATGCATGTCCGTCGGTCCGTCCGTATACAAGATAACTCAAAAACGCGTTATCCGATTTTGATGAAATTTACAATGTGAGTTGCTTATTCCTTAACTTGGTTTGGTATTGCATTTGAGCAAAATCGATCCAGGGGAAGCAGAGTTATAAAGGAAAAATCAGAGTGACCGAAAAGTTTTGTCGTTTTTTTGATTATGGTTTATCGGATTTACTTGGAAAAGTTGTGAATTAGTTTTCTTGAAATTAATAACATCGGTTAATTACATACCTGGTCAAATTTCAATCAAATCGGTCCAAGGATAAAGGAGAAAGAAATAATCCTGGTAGAAAATAACCCTCTTTATAAAGTTTTTTTGATGTACTTTGAAAACTAATACACCGATTTGAATAAAATTTACAGATTAGACTTATGCTAAGTTATCTGCAAACTGGAAGAAGTTTTGAAAAGTAGGAACAAAGTTATAAAGAAAAAGTTTGAAATAATGTTAGTTGTGACAGTTTTTCTGCCCCATTTCTACCATAGGGCATCAAAAAATCGGCTATAGGCCGATTTTAAGTTACTATATGTTTTCTATTTGGAAATAATCCAACTTATAATGCGATTTATACATGATTTGTTTCTTACAATGTGGTTATGTTGACAAATTCCGGCATTCATATGATTTACACTATTTATATATTTAACAAATAGCATCCTTGTTATGTCATTTTGAGGTTTTTATATAAAACCAAATACAACATGTATTTTCTTTTCGCTATTATTTTATTACTTTTGAAATTGTACAACTTTTGGTTGTTGTTATTGTTGTTGTTTGTGAAAAGTTCTACAACTGTATAAATTTTCCCTAATATAGTACTTCTATAATTCTTTTACGGTATTCAAATAATGCTCTTAACAATCAAGTGTGTAAGTCGGAAAATATCGATTTTCAAACTCTTAAGTTTTTACATTGTTTTTGAAAGGAAAAAAGAAAAGTTTTAATATCCCAAAGGCTAAATACCTTTAATAGAAGTATTAAATTTTAAATTTATGTTAAAGGTATTATGTTTTTAGTTCAAAATATATAATATTAATGGAAAAAGTTTTTTTTTAAAACAATTTTGTTAAAAAAAAAAAAGTAAGAAATTACTTCAATATGAAAAATGTATGCGATTGCTTTTTCAAAGTTAAATTTAAGAAATTTACAGCAAAAAAAAAAAATTCTTCAATAACCAGTTGTAGCAATAATAATTTACACATGTTGCCCTAAAACTGCATGAATTTGTAGGACATTTTTTTTGTACCTAAACGAAAAATGTGAAAAATTAATCACAAATGTTATGTATTTCATTAATTATGAAAAATAAAATTAATTAAATGGCCGCCTTTGGACCTTCTGCAGCAGCCGATCCTTATGAGGTAATTTTCGATGCTTTTTCGTAAATTTCGGACGGTATCTCGGCAATAACTTGCCGGATGTGGTTTTTTCTCCAATTTTTCGGGTTTGTTGGCATAGATACGACTTTTAACGAAACCCTACAAAAAGAAATCCAACGGCGTTAAGTCGCATGATCTTGGCGGCCAGTTGACGCCACCAAACGAAAAATAATGCGATCTGGGAACTTTTCGCGCAAAACATCTAGCGTTGCACCCGTTTTATGGCAAACTGCGTTGGCTTTTTGGAACCACATGTCTTTCACGTCAATATCTTTGATTTCTTGCCAGAAATAATCGGTTATCATGCGCCTATATCGCTCACCATTGACTGTTACAGTATGACCCTGATCGTTTTCAAAAAAATAAGGTCCAATGACGCCGCCTGTACGTAATACGCACCAAGCTGTCACTTTTTTTGCCATGTAATGGTGTCTTGTGAATCTCATGAGGATTTCCATCCCTCCAGATGCGGCACTCTGAAATTGGATCACCCTATGGAAGCTTTTTCAGTTTATTTTTACTTTGGAAAATGACAAAACTTGAGCTAATATTTTATTCTATGCCAGAGTCGTTGTAAAGTAGTCTCTTTTTATTCAAAATTATGTTAAAAAATTCATCGTAATTTTCACACAGTATATAAACTGTTGACCAAGAAAACAAATCAAAAAGTCCAATTAGTTCCATCTAACTATAACTAAATGGTTCTGAATTAAAGCGATAAACGATTATTTATGAAAATTCATTCGATTTATGAGAAAATTCAAGAAATATTGTAATTTTAGTCGGGGTTTTTTTTTTAAGTTATGTGGATTATATAAAATCATATGTAAAAAATTGAAGAAAATTGGATAACCAGCAGTTAAAGAAAACGACCCACACACTCGTCTTTGTCTTTATTACTAGACGACATATAATAACTCTAGCGCTATGCTATGACCCAAAAATATCTCTTTTGAATGATTTTATTATAATGGATCTTCATTTTTATCATCAATAATTCCATCTTCATCATCAGATAAAATGTCTTTCCTATACAGTTGTTCTTTTATTCTCAAATGTGGATTTTGTCGCCACATTTTTCTTCTTTTCTTTTTGGAGATATGTTTTAAAAATATTTTACATAATAATAGTTAAAAATTGTAAGTGATGAAGTCTTAATGACTGAATGGAAAATAAATTCACACTATTACGATTTTAGTGTTTGACAATTTCATTTCGGAATAATAAAAAAAAGTAGAACAAAGCCAAAGTGACTAAGTTTACAACTCCAGGGAAATGTTAATATATACATGAAGAATTTATAAAGGGTAAATACATCATTGGGCGGACATTTAATACATTTGTTATGAAAAAGAAAGCGGAAAAACAGCAGTTTCTTGGAAATTATATGACAGCAGTTTTCTAGGCGATTTTGAAGAAATTTTGTAGACTGGCTGACAGTTGGAAGATACGAACATATCTACTAAAAGAGGCCCATACTCACAATCAAATCTAGTATCCTTCTTTGTAATGAGAAACTAGATTGGATGAAAAATTTATTATATTTTCTGCGTATTCACGATCAAACTTTTCATCCGTGTTTTCATCAGTACTCTCCGTGTATATACAAATTGCTTATGTGAAAAAAGAAATACATTACAGAAATTATTATCCAAAGAGATGGCCTAAGAAACATTAAAGAAATTCTTATTAAAATTTCAATGAATTTGTTGGTAAAAAGACGGATTTGATGGCATTTTTGCATAGTCACGATCCGTACGGAGTTACACATTAATTATTCCCAACAAGTTTTTTTTGTAATTCCATGATAAAGTCTTCCTTTAAGCTTAATACCCTCACAATCACATCATACAATAACGATGGCTTGTCATTCCAAAGATGGGTGCTAGATTTGATCCTGTGTATGGGCTTTAAGAGAGATTAACTATCATGCTCTTCAAATTGGTCTTCCAAATAATTAGAATACAACATTTTGCGATATTTTGAACTGAATAACGCTGCACTGTCTATTTGTTATATTAAAGTGCAAGCATTATCATTTGCACTTTGAGAACACAATTTTGAGTTTACCGAAATAAAGTCACTTACCCTATTCGTAAATATCTTAGCGGGAAGAGTTTTTCCATCAAAAAGATTAAATTTGATATGTTTCTTCGTCTAAAACTTGTTTTTTTTATCTCGCGGGATTTATATGAATTTATCTACTGCAATGATAGATTTATGGTTATTTTGAATTTAATTTTTTATGTTAAAATATAAGCAATTAACAACTCTAACAGAAAAGAATTCTTGAGAAATGTTCTAACAAATGTTATAAGTTCCATCTGGATTTTAAATTAAATTTTTTTTTGTTGTTTTTTATAAAAGAAAATTGCTTGGAATTTCAATTTATTATTAACAAATTGTCCAAATCTTAATATTATGCAAAAGAGACCATACTTTCATGTGTCCACAAAGATTTGATGTGAAATTCATGTTCCAATGTGATTTATATTTATAATTTGATTTAATTTCGAAAAATCTAGTTTAAAGTATTTTAACCAAAGTTATTTTTAAGACTAAGAATATCTTCAAACTCTATACCGCAGGAAATCAATTTTGCTCCTTCAACGAATTTTCATAACTTTTCATACTGAAAACTGTGTCCATCCATTGGTAATATTCCTTTACTAGTATGCCATAGGGCGTCAAAAAATCTGCTATGGGCTGATTTTCAGTTACTATAAGTGTTTCTTTTGCTAAAGGGATTATAAAAGCGTATTGAAAATATTTTTAAAATATAATAATAATAAAAAGTCTATTATTGTTAGAGTTTGCTCGAAGATTAGTATTGGATTAACTTTCTATGATCTATATTTTAATCGTAAAACAATTTTTATTATGACCTAAAATTCATAAATGTTTTTCGATCATTAAAACAAAAGAAATTTAAAATATTGTTTTCTTCAAAAGAAATCATATTGAAAATCCGTTAATTTAACATCGAAAATTTGAATTTGTAATGGTTTTTAAAAAATCACACTAATTTGTATTTAGTTAATATTAAGAACCGCTAAAATCAATAAAATTCAGCGACCTTGACAGAGCCTTTTCTTTTGAGACATAATTTGTTTTTTTTTTTCTTAGTCAAATAAGAGAAATTGAAGGTTTAAAGCCCAAAAACTACTAAAATAACGGATTGTAAAGAAACCTTAAACTTTAAGACATTTTTTAAACGATTTTTAATTGAATCAATAGAATGAAATTGTTTTCTTTTTGGAACTCTTTTCTAAAGAACTTAACTTACAAATAAAAACAAGAAAGTTATGCGGATTAAAATGTACTCCGTTGAGAATCAATGGAAAATAAATCATAAAAAAAGCTATATTGTTTTTATTAAAAGAAACAAAACAATCTAAATTACATGCGAATGGAAAATATCGTGGGAAAATTTATTTCTTAATTCAAGTTTAAGGCAATAAAACAAAAAAATATAATAAAATAAAATAAATTTTAGCAGAAATTCGTAAACTACTTAATTTGGTGTTAACATAAAAAATGTTCTCAGATTTTTATTGTTTTTGATTTGTTTTTGCTTTTTTATGATTACATTATTTCAATCAGAATCCATAAAAATATATTAATTTAAAGTTGAAAGAAGTTATTTCCTTGAAGTTCTCGAATTTCAATAAAATATAGTTGTCGGTAAAAATTGTTTGATTGTTGATTCTAGTTTTATTGATTTCGTTTAACAGCTTTGATGACGAATCTAGACCAATTTTGTAAAATTTCGACAATTAAGTCTAGTACAAACATTCTAAATTTTGTATAAAATAGTAAAACCATAAGAACTTGATTTAAAGATTAAAGATTGTGTAGATTAGGGAAAAATAAATGATTACCTGACCACAGAATTTATTTTCTCATGAAATAATATTGAGAAAATTCTACGATCTGACAAGCGTGCAAACTCTGATTCTAAACATACTATACTCCAGGTGAAAGTGAGCTATTAATGACATATAAAATCAAAAATATATTGATCAAAATCCTAGTTCAAAGCTATACGCTTCAGAGAATAAAGCTTTAAGAAATATATAAATTTTCATTAAGAAATTAGAAATAGCCTATTTTTAGGCACAAATGAGTTGGGTATAAATTTTAAGACAAAAAAAATATGTTATTAAGTTACGACAAGACAGATAGAATTATATAAGTAGTGTACTTGTATTCGCTATGTCAGTGAAAATAAGTAAATACATTCCCTAAAAAAAGTATCTGGAATTCATCAATAAGACACAATATGTTCCATTATTCATCAAAATTTATTTTGTCTCCTTGAAAATAGTCCTAGTTGATGCGATACACATATGGCAAAAATTAATCCAATCGTCGAAACACTTCTTATAGGGATTTTCTGGTATAGCCTCCAGCACCTTCGGACAATTTTGTTTTATGGCTTCAATGGACTCAAAACGTATTCCACGAAGTGTTAATTTTAACTGGGGGAACAGGAAAAAGTCACAGCGAGCTATATCTGGTGAAAACGTTGCTGATCGATTAGATTTTTTGAGTTTTGTGTCAAAAATTGGCGTACAACCATCGATGTGTGGGAAGTCGGATTATCGGTGCAAAATTCAAGAATTGTCCTTTCCCAAATTTGGAATTATTCGGTGAACATTCTCTATCAAAGGCTTCATAACGCCCAGATAATATTATTTGTAAATTGTTTGCCCCTTTGAGAGGAATTTCGTGAGGACAACACGACCACAGTCAAAAAAAAAATCAACATGATGATTTTCGAGAGACGTTGATGTGTTTTTTCGGTTTCTTCTCGTTATTAAAACGCCATTCCCAGGCTAGTTTGTATGCCAAAGTCGTAAACCCACATCTTGTCACCCGTTATGCTGCGTTTCATGAATGTAGGGTCCAAGTCGGCTTATTGAAGCATGTCTGTAACAACTTCTTTTTCAAGAAATTTTAAGAAAAATCGCAGAGCATATTTGAACTCAATAAAACTAATAATTGTAAAGAAACTGGTTAACAGATCGCGCCAAATTATTGCGTAACAATTAGGTACATTTGTACTATCTATTACGTGGTCTCTTTAAATGAACAATTCCCGGTACTTCTTTGACGGAATGTATCGGAATGCATATATCCGAAATATATGAATAGTTGAATTTGGGCTACGTTCCGACTCGATCTTTCAACCTTTTTGTATAAAGAAGAATATCGATTGTATATTTTAATATAGATTTTTTAAAATGAAATAATTTCTCGATTATATCTTTTTAAATTCACTGAAACCAATTTTTGATTAATTGTAACAAAATGGAAGTAAACAAAACTATTCCATTAAAGTATATTAAAAATCAATAAAAAAAACAAACAACTACAACCTTGTAATGATTTCTTATTTCATTAATAATAAATTTACAATTAATAGTAATAAATAAAAAATATGATTTAATCAAAAAGAATCAAATACACTTAACAAAAACAAAAATTGAAATTACACTTAAATTAAAAAAAAATTAATTAATATACAAGTTTTTTATTTAATTGAATTCAATTGTTTTTTCTTTTCATCATTAATTAATTTTAAAAATCAATTTAGTCGTTAGTAACTGAATAAAAATTCGATCATCTAGTCTAGGTCAAGACGTTTCGTTTTTTTTGTCTCTTAATTTTAATATCTTGATTATTAATTAAATGAAAAAAGTCCATAATTTTTGAAGGTCTTAAAATCTGTGTTCGAACATCAAAATATGCAATCGATCTCGGATTCAATACTATTAACAATCTCCAAGCGTAAATCTATTAATTCATTTTATTTTATGTAATTTTTCTTCCTACATGAATTAAATGTTGTTTTTCTTTTAAATTTAAATAATTTATATAAAAAATTTAAAAATACAATATTCAGTATGATTGAACATCAGAATTGGTTTTCAATACTTTTGAAAAGAATAATAAATAAATAAAATATTCGATTTAATCGACATTCATAATTTCAATAGATCGGACCGGCACCAAATTTGGCAATATTCACGTTTCGGGTTAAATGTTTCTAAAATTGTATCATAACTAAAATAACGAGAAGGTTAACTACATTCATTGATGATGATCATGATGACTTTTGTGTAGCAACAGAATTGCAACAAGATCTCATCATCATCATTATTTTGATCATAAAGTTTACTGGTTTAACTGCTAATATGTAATAGATGCGGTTTAAATGGAACCAAGGTCGGTATTTTATAGTGGATTTTGGACAAATGCTACTGTACAGATTTGTCAACTTCCGTTCTAAAAATTTTCCGTTTCTAAATATGTCGCGAATAGCTGGTTTATCATCATAAATTAGTGACTTCACGTAACCCCATAAGAAATAGTCGAGAGATTGACATTTCATGGGGGCCAAATTACAGCGCTATTTCTCGAAATCGTATTTTCACCAAATGGTGATTTCAATAAATCGATAGTTTGTGTTGCTGTATGGCACGTAGCTCCATCCTATTGAAACCACATCTCAGCAGGATTAATGCCATCAATATTTTCGAACGCGAGCTCCTTCCTCATTTTTAAATCGCATTTTTCTGCATGTAATGGGATATCTAGAGTCTCTTCTGGATTAGTCTTATTCCAGAAGTGACAATTTTGCTTATTAAGCGAAAAATGAATATCATCACTGAACACAATTTTGTGATAAAATAAGTCTATAAGTATAACGAATCGACGACCGATTTTCAAAGTAAATTTGGATAATTCTTGATCGTTCCTCATGCGTGAGTCTATTCATGATTATTTGCCAGAATATAGATATAGTAATCGTAAATATCAAAAAGAGCTGAGAGAGTTGAGACAGTTGGGATTGACAGTTCGGAAGTGTATCACGCTTAAAAAAATACCTTATATTTTGTTAAACAATCATAAATTGTATCCAAGACTTGAGTACATTAGCTGCTTACTTTATCCAAAGAAATAGAGTAAATTTTTTCTTGGTCCAACACTTTCTCTAGGCGTCTAAAGAGCCTATAACTAGATACGAACTGGTTTACACTAATCATATTATTTCGAAACATGTACCAATCGATTATTTGTTTTTTGTTGCAAACACGTTATGATAGAACATATTGAATCTTTGGACGTCACTGGATTTGACCATAGAAGTGTATCTAAATAAATAAGACATACAAAATGTACATATATATCTTTCAGGGTTAAATAAGACATCATATTATGATTTTATTAGCAATTGTAATTCTTTGAGAAATTATACAATTCAAGTCATGGTCATAATAATCAGTTTTTATGATTACACTTGAAACTTAAGTTAAAATTTGATTGGATGTTTTTCGTGTCTTATTGCCCGAATCTTTCATGTTTTTTCTTATCCTAAATGCATCAGTTTGCCTTTTATTTTTATGAATTTCAGACAGAACATAAAAAGTATTTTTATTTTTAAAGATTTTGAAAAAATTAATCTTACTTAATTTTTAAAGGTTCATAAAATGAATATCGTTAAGAAGTGGCAAGTGTTAACTGGTTCACACAAGACACATGTCCCCTGTTTTAAGTGTGAAACATTTTGTATAGTAGTTCTCCAAAAAAGGATTTAATACAATAAAAAGCATATTTTTTTATTACTTGTTTAAGTGTAATAGTACTCTCTATAATTGCTATAAAATTTAAAATATAAAATAACTTATTTTAAAATGTCATACAAATGAGCAATTTTTTTTAATGATCTTTAAGGTGTTTCTTAGTGCAATCTTTACTTCTTTAGATCTTTTCAAAAATATTTCTTCATCGTTATATAATTATAAATTGATTATAAATAATTTCTAATGATAAAAAGGGCGAGTAATTTAAAATATCGATTCGTATTGAATGTTTTCTAAAACGATATTTAATTCGCGTTGATATAAAGATTTTCTAGTTATTAAAAGAAGAAAATATAGTTTGCGTGATTATATATCGTTTTTACCTTTCAGGTATTAATAATGATCATAATATGAATGCCTTGAACATAATTTTCCTTTTTTATAATTTTCTTATAAAAATTCATGTAATAGAATTAAAAACAAGAACTTTCTATAAGACTGGTTTTATAAATGATTGTTCGTTATCAGAAAACATTTCAAAGGGTAAAATATCGATTAATATCGTCTTTTTATAGAAAATCAGAATATAAAAGAAAACTATTAAATAAATTACTGGAAAATTGATTAAATTTAATAATTAGACGTTTGAAAATTCTTGTTTGGATTTTATGCATTAATTATATATGAGAACAAGGAAGAAAGGGATCGATTTACTAAAGAAAATTCAGGCTCATATGACTAAAGCAAAAATACAAGGTGGTGTCCAAAGTAATCAGGACTTTTTGAATCTAGCGCCCCTAGTGGCGCCATCTATATGCCGACTGGTGCGTTAGAATCTGCTATCCTTTATCGACTTCCTGTGAGAATTTCATGACATTTCATCTATTGAAAGTGAAGTTATTGCGTTTTAAGTGCAGTATGTTTGTGTCATCGGTGCGAAAATGAGCTTCGACGACCAAAAATTGCTCAGAATTCAACATTCGAAGGACATCATTAAAGAGGTCAAAAAGGACAAAAACTTCCTTTATAACATTGTGACTGGTGACGAAACGTGGTGTTTTCAATATGATCCCGAAACGAAACGCCAGAGTGCTGAATGGAAGGCGCCGGACGAGCCGAAACCCAAAAAATCGCGCCTGGAGAAGTCAAAAGTGACACTTTTGTGACCGATTATCTCACCAAAAATCCATCAACCACTCCCCGTATTCACCGGATATGGCACCGTGCGACTTCTACCTTTTCGGAAAAATGCATTTGCCGATGAAAGGAAAGCGTTATGCAGACGTAGAGGCCATTCAAAAGGCTTGCACCGGCATACTGGCGGCCATACAGGCCAACGAGCTAAAACACTCGTTCGACATGCTTTTGGACCGTGCAAAAAGCTGTATTGAAGCAGAAGGAGACTATTTTGAATAAAATCAATTGATTTTGCCGAAAAAACCATTTGTTCTGTTTTTTTTTTTAAAGTCCTGATGACTTTGGACTCCACCTTGTACTAAAAACACTTTACGAAAATCAAGTTAATTTATGTATAGTTTTATAGTTTTATCAGTTAGTTACAATAAAATAGTGGCTTCAAAGAAGTGCGTTATTAGTCCCTAGTCCAAAACCACCCTCAATTGTTTAGCCTGCTCTATGATTCCAGTAATATTAATGTGGAGGTACAATAAGGACTTGGCAAATCGATTCAACAGTTGTAGTTGTAGCAATGAGTTATTAGCTGTGTTATTTTGGGAAAAATAAGCATGGTTGCCATACATGTTATACGGGCTTTGCAAAGGAATGTATAATATCGCTGTCTTATTTAACGACTGCAATTAATACTATCTACCAGATAATAGATGGCACATGGTTATTGCAATTTTTGAAATTAACAGAAAATTGGTTTCAATTTTGAATCTTACCTGATTTTGGTCACTTTCTTCTATTATTTTTATTGGCTTTTATTTTATTTACTTAATACTTAAAATAGCCGTCTCGCAAAATATTATTTGTTTTATTTTCACTATTTGTCGAAAGAAATAAATTTTAATTTTTTTAACTTCAAAAAGGATGACTGCAGTTCCGTGAAATTATTTCAGTGGTACGAACATTCGAAATCAAAAGTTATAAGAACATAGATTAAAAACTCGTTTTTTTTTACAGTGAAATAGTTGCCGATAGAATCCCCAAAAAACATAGCCATTCTCATCTTTCGTTGTAATCAGTCAGTACTTATCCTATAAATGTTCAATCAGATCACCTTCGTCGTATGCTGAAAAAAAATACTTGAGAAAGGACTAGTTTTCGCTGTTTTAGTATCTATTGAATTAAAAATTGGAAACAGTAATTTCGGTAAAAATTCCATACATTTAGCAGCCAAAACATAAAATTTGGTATTTAGATTTAAAATTTTATCAAGCTTAAGAAAAGCGTTCATAAAGTTTGATTTTGTCAAAATATGGATCAACAAAATTATATGTTAGAAAAGTCCGGATTTTACAGCACGATTACGAAATTGTGAGAATAAAGGCTGAGGCTTTCCATTTCCAACTGACCTAACTAGAGAACCCTTATTAGAGGTTCTTCATTTTCTAAAACATGATTCATATTTTGAACTAAACCAAATGTTATAAATTTTTGCAAAACGCCTACAATTCAAGATTTTATTTCGATATCTTAATTAGAAATACACTAAATTTAAAAAATGTGATTGAATCAACTTCACAGGGTCTGTGTAGTAGCGGAATAGATCACGAAATAATTACTACCGACAATACAACATACTTTCTTTATAAGTATGAGAAAAACTGAGAATATAATGAAAATTTCCAAAATAACTTTTTTTTACTTATTCATAATGGAAAATTAGTTAAATTATTTATTATGCGGAAATCCTAAGCGAAAGTTAGAGGGCTTAATTTATATCAACACCAAAGAGAAACATGAAAATTTCTTAAAACGAAAAAAAATAAGCTTTTAAATATAAGAAAAGTCTTTTAAAAATATGCTATAAATAAAAATCAATGAAAAATGTCGGAATACACTTTCTTTTGAAACTCTGTCTTTAGTGATACCCTTGAAAATGTTCAAACTGGTTCCCGGAAGAAATGTTTCTTATTTTGTTTGTCTGTGCTCTAATAAGTTTTCACTTCTTCTTCATTTTTTTTTTTATATCTTCTTGAGGAACCTTAAAAGCTTTCGATTTCACACACACAACATGAAAATATTAATTAAAAATTTTAATTAAAAAACAACAAGCAGCAATCTTATGCAATGTGAATTTTTATTATTATCGCTAATTAAGCTTGTAATGAAAATTAAAATTAAAAAAAAGAAGCTGAAAAATTTAGTTTATTGATTATTATTAAATTTTATTTTTTATGCCAATGAAAGCACAAAAAAATACTTTTTTTTTTGGGTTTACCATAAATTGACAGTAAAAACAACTTTCGTTTTCGATTTCACGGATTCAAGTCATGCACGACAAACAATCTTGGCAAGCTTTTTTCTTTTTCTTTTTTGGTTTTCTTGAATTTCGAAGCAAAATCAATCTATAGGATGAAAAATTTTACTCAAAAATTGTATGAAGTAAATATTCTGTCAATATATGGTGGAAATCCATTACTCCCAAAAGGAAGACCATTGAACCTAGCCGACGTAAACATTTTCAATTGCGCAATGAATCTTTTACCTCAATTATTATTTGTCTACATTAGGATACAATAAATAATGATATTTTTCTCTTGTTATAAGAAGGTCTACGCCATGGAAACGATATAAATAATTTCCAACATAATATTGGTCAGCAATAATATCACATTTCTATTTTTTATTATAATTTTCGAAATGAAATGAAGGTACTTACTCTATAAGCTGTTAAAAGGTATATTTGAAGTACCTCAGCTCATTGCTATCCTTGTTTTATAAAATATTTGACAAACAAGTGCTGTAGTTCGACTTATGCATTGTCAAAAGTGATCCTTCTCAAATCTACGGCATTTTATTTGGGACGGGACTATGCCTTTTTTCTTAGCTTAAAAACCAACGTCGAGTTATAACTATTGTAAAGTTTTATATATTCTGTTTTTAAGAAATCAAAGTAGCATATGGAAATCTGAATAGCATAAGAATGCCCAAAATTAATCGAGCACATATAAATAATATGCCAAGGAGTGTGAAAAATTAACAATATTGTTTCAGAAAAAATGGCAAATAAACGATTCAAATGGACAAAATCTTATAAATCTTTTAGCCATTGATTGTTTGTTTCTTAAATGTTATCACTTAAAACATCAGTTTTTAAACTATGGGTCGCGACTTCAAAAGGGGTCGCGATGCGAAATCTTGGGTCGTGAAAAATCTTGTAACGAAAAATGGGTGAATGAATGTGAAAAGTTTAAGAACCGATTAATTGGAACGAATTCTATAATCTGAAGGATTAACCCTAATCCTTATTTTTTGTTTCTTTTACATTAATATAGTCCTACTACTAATCCCAAGTTATATAGAAAGTAAAAATACATATCAAAAATATTATATGAAATATCATGCCAAGACATAAACTTAAATAAAAATATCATGAATTTGTGAACAATATATTTATTATGATTCTAATCCAATATGAAAATGTCTTAAACATTCGTTAAAGTTCACACGTCTATTAGACAAAATAAAGAAAATTATATACCAAAGATGTCTAAACACATTAATAACATGAAATGAATGGACATTAACCTGGTGTTCAATTAAATCTAAATTAAATGTTTGTGACAACCCATAAGAAATCTTCAATTAAAAATTTCCTATAGTTTTTTTTGATGCTTCTTTCAAATACAAATCTTTTACTTAAAGTAAAAAAGAAAAGAAAATTATTAAATTTTTTTATGTTTATATCTAAATCACGTTGTTTGTTACGTTAAGAAAAAAAAAACCGACATTATTATATAACTGAGACCAGTCATAATAATTCTCATGTTCATCCAATTGTTCACTAGTTCAAGTAATTATATGTATTTTTGCTTTATTTTAATATATTTTTAAACAAGAATCATATTTCCGCATTAAATAAATGTTGACTTATAAAAACCTCCCATCAAAAATATTGACGTAATCACATTCTTAGTTTTACTTTCTTATATATATATGTAACAGGGCTCCGCCCCAGGCTTTATTCTGTAAATCACTCAAAATGAACATCAAGAAATGTTAAATATATGATATCAACTGTTTTCTTTTAACTGAACTGAAATTTAATACATTTTCAAGTTTAAAGTTAAGCAATTTCTTTGAGATAGATGGCAAGATGATTTGTATGTGCCAAATTTTGACGTTTATTGGTACCAAAGACTATAAAATGTATATAGATAAAATCCATAGAATAAATTTCCATGATAATCTAATAACTTTTTTAAACAGTGAATAAAATATGCTAAGTTGTATATGTGACATTAGGTGCACATTAGATGTTTTTTAAATGACTTGTTCGGCGGGTTCGTTCGGCAGTCGATTATCTTTATTCATACTATAGTGAGGAAGTAGAAGGGGATAGTAAAGACTATGTACGAACTACAGTAGTGAGAAAAGTTAGAACCTGTCTTTTGGAATTGTTACAAATAGACAGCTATTTCTTGGAAAGTATACATTGTTTTTTAGATAGTTTTAGAATAGTTGATATGAAACTTGAAAAATTGGTTATAAGAAAGTAAAATATCAAATTATGTAATATTTTGGTCACTTCAAGCGTAGTATTTATTAAAACAATATTAATATTAGCTTTTCTAAAAAAAAAAATGCTTGTTACTTAGATAATACTCTATTGGAATTTACTGCACACAGAAAAATCACAAAACTTTTGCCTATGTTTGACAACTGAATTTTAGTTGTGAAAACTGTTGACAACTAAAATTCAGTTACCACAACAAAGAATTCAGTTTTCAGAACTAGGCAAAAGCTTTGTGATTTTTCTGGGTGTATATTTACCTTTCTTTCTACTATGTTTATGCGGCGTTAATTTAATTTTTTCATTATCAAATACATAAAGGTTGTTAGATAAAATATTATTGATGGTCATTTTAAGTAAATTTACATTTTATTTCATTTAAAATGTAAATATTACGCAATAAAATGAAATAGAATATAAAAATGAACATAAGGTGTGCCATTATTATCTCGGAACATATTTAATAAATTTAATAAAAGTGGATTTTTACCTATCATTCAGAAGATTTATGAAATATTTACTACTTCAGAGGATATCTTAGAGTAAAGGATTTCTGATGACCTAAAATATTGTACATAATTTTTAACTTGAATAGTAGTCATAGATATGATACAAATGATATTGAATGGTTTAGAATTAGTTTAAATAACTGTTGTATGGTTTGAATAATATTAAATGTATAGAAAGGTTAATGAATAACTTGCCTGGTTTTAGCTCGTAACTAGGAAAGGAACTGCTGTAACCCTGGCTCAAATCCCGATTCTCAATTCTATACAATGACTTAGTTTCTTAGTTTTTTGTAGGCTTAGAAAATTGAAAATTCGTAGTCGTGTAAAATCTATTGAACTTTTTAAATTCTATTGGTTTGACTTGAACAATTTCATAAAATTACCGGGTCCGGCAAATGAAGTGTCAAAGTGTTAAAACGCTGTAATTTTTTTGTTTATTGATCGTTTTTATTAAAATTTGTGGAAATGATAGTTTATAATATATAGTTAATTTTAAAAATATTCGAATGGTATGCAACCGCCTTTTGCCTTAACCACAAGCTTCAATCTCTTATAAAGCGATGCATGGCTTAAACGGTTCCATTCACGAGTGAAATCTTTTTCTAAACTTGAATTAGACGGACACTTCAATTGTCGGACCCGGTATATACAATTTCGATTAAAAATATTATAATTGTGATACCATTTCGTTAGTGTTACTATGACAAATCCCTTGCGTAGAAAATCCCTAAGAGGCTTACCCTAGAATACAAATATCGTATTTACATTATTCGTTTAATGAGTATCAAATATGAAAAAAAAAAACATCTTTTACGTAATCATTTCCTACTAGATACGCTTCTAAGCCGATAACAAGAACATATATTGTAGAATTTAAACTAGGGCGTTTATAGTATAAAAAAAACCCTAAAACAAAACAAATTCTAGGAATAACATGTTGTATTAATTAATTTTTAGGAATTTCGAAATTTGAAATTTTTATAACACTTTAACCTCCGTGTTGAGAAATTTTCCATGATTTTTGAATATAAGAAAACAATATTTCTTAAGAAAAGTTATGGTATCTTTTTAATTTTTTTTATTTTTTTTTTTGGTTATTTCTTCACATTACATAAAAACATTAATCTCTAAAACATTATATATTTTTTTATGTATTTAATAATTTGCGAGTAAAGAAAAAGCTTTGAAGGTCTTACACCTCATAAACCATTTTGATTACGTTTTATAACAAAGTTGAATTATTCGTGGTCAAAAGTTCATAAATACCCAAAAAAAGAACGTGTTTGAATTGAAAATTATTGTTGCTTTTTTCTGCAATTATATGAAAACCTGAATTTTCATCTAAGTTTTCATATTCATCTAGAATTTACATAAAAAATCAATTTAATTTTTCCTCGTGAAAGTGTAAAGCTCTGTCTCTATAGATAATGATTTCATTTAAAATTTTTGAATATATTTATAATTCTTCTCAATGATATACATAACATATATGAATTTTTGACGGTGGGTTAAATATTAGCATATTTTCATGTTTAAAAAAAAAAAACCGTAATAAATAGGAGTGATAGTGATATTCAAAATTTCGGCCTTTATTTTCACGGTTAAAAAATAGTTTGACCATCAATTAAAAAGAAAACATATAATATATAGCTTTCTTTATACCTAAATTCGATAATGTAAAAATCTAAAAATATGTACATAGAAAGATAGTTTGTCTAATGTGAAATGATTGTACTGTGAAGTAATTACCAAAAATTGTGTTTCAATTCAAATTAGTTACAGTACATTTCAGATAACTTGATAACTTTCATTGCTTCAAAGAAAATCTCTCCAACTTAGTTGATTACGAATAGTTTTAAGTCTATTCGGACTCGAAAAACAATGTGGTTATCTTAATTTTCTTATTAGATGTAATAGATGTAAAAACTTGAAACCGACCTGTGTTATTTCAAAATAAATTCAATAAAATTTTTTCGCTATCAGATTCTGAAAAATAGAACTGAAGCTTCCGATATTGGTATCTTAAGTTTTAGTTAAGCTCTGAGTAATCCACACTGTGAAGTGCATTTTATAGTTTAAGTATTACTTAAACAACAAACTATGCTTAATCCACAACTGTGAAATTGGCCAGAAATCATTTAAATTTTGAATAAATTAGTAAAAATCATTCATAATAGAATGAATTCTATTTTTACATTAACTCCTCTATTCTGAACGCAATCATAACAAATTCTGACTGTCATAACATGACGTCATAACTTTTTTTTAAAGACTATTTGGTATTCTGACAGTTTGAACTGTTATAAATTCATATTTTGGACATAATTATGACCCGTTCACTAGAATATGAATTTTTGCAGCAGTCATAATTTCAGTCAGAATATTATTATCATAAATATTTATGACAGCAAAACTGTCACAATGCCAGAATAAGCAGGTAAATCTAAATATTTAATTATCCAGGGATCCTGAGCCGAGGAATTCAGCAAGTTTTCTATAAATACCACTTATCTATTAGGGATATAATATTCTTTTCACAAATATATCAAACTTATGATATATGTATATGATTTTTCGGCAATAAATTTTAAAATGAATTATAAAAATATAATTAATTGTGTGCAAACTGAATTAATTGAATAAGTGTATATGCTAGTGTTTTTGATTTGTTTCTCAGTGCTTAGTCGTCCGGAGTTCAAATCATAGCAAATGCATATTTTACCAGTCTATTATATTCTGTTCTTAAAAGTCTGTATATTATTAAGTATATTTTTATAATGCCAAAGAAATAATTCTATAGGATTTAAGCATAATTTTATCAAATTCAAAAGGAGTATCATATTTGAAATGGAATGTATAAATAATGAATGTTCTTACATACAAAAAGAAACCGCTTCAATATTAATCAAATACTGAAATTTAATCACTAATCTGAGTTAAATCCTTTTTCTTCTTGCCACTATAAGAAAAAATATACCAGTTTTAAATAAATGTTGTGTTATATTTCGTTATTATTTAAAATGTTGCAATATGATGACAGTTAAAAATGTTTTCTGATTCATATTTCACATTGGTTTTTTCTTACTTAGTTTTTCTTTTTGTTGAAATATATAAAAAGACACATGTATCCTTTTTATGCTAACAAAAACAATATAACAAATCCTTTTCATAAAGATCACCATATGAAAACTGATGAAATGAATTTTATATATGAGATAAAATGTTTGCATTTATGTTTTTATACATATGTACTATAAAAAATGGTTGGTCCACCAAACAACACAAAACAAATGTTTTTCCTTTTTGTTAAATTTTCATTCAAAATATTGCGTGTAAGATATTTCTTACTTTATATTTTTTCACCTGGTTTTTTTTTATAATAATAGATCACACAACATAAGGTGGCACAGAAAACATACTATATTCTCATTCATATATTAGTTATATTACCGGCATGTAAAATTTTTGTTATATTTTTCAACGATAAAAAGAAGTACGTTACCAGGATCTTTGATCCTTTTTACCCAGGATATAACAACGACAACGGTAACAACAACAACAGCAAACAATTGTTAACAAAAACCTTTTTATTTTCTTTTACCAGCGTCAAAAGCATTAATTCAAATTTACACAATTCGCTATGTATATTTTCCATTTAGTTCAGTGCATATGTGCTGTACTATAGATGTATCCTTTTTCTTTTTTTGTATACAGAAATATATCCCAGACGCGAAAACTATATATGTATAAGAATGTAGATACATCGTGAAGGGTGAACCAGACCTGAGCTTTTGTCATATCAAATCATAAATCATAAGCAACATGAAAAACGGTTACAAAATGCAAAAAGAAGTAATGTTCAAATGTTTTCATCTTTTGGTTCCAGTTTTTCATCTTTTGTTTCTTGTTTCTGGGTTTTTTTTTTTGGCTTTATGAGATATTTCAAATAATGGTTATGTTGTATCGTAAAACTTAGGTGACTCTTTTATGATAGTCCTTTTTTTAGATCCCAGGAACAATATAATATTTTCCCTTTTTTTCTTAGTAAATCGTGTCAGGGAATTTAAAGTTTGCAAAATTTATCAAAAAATTATACAAGCAAAAAGAAGAAGAAAGGTTTTTCTTTTTTGTTCGCAAAAAACCGGAATAAAAGGTAACGAAGGTATTTAAGATCATTTATGAAATCCTGGATTTTTTTTCTTTATTCCCTAAATAAAATATATATAAACGAAGAAGTAAATATGTTGATCCTTTTTTTTTCTCGTAACTTCGTTATTATGGTTGATGTAATTTCCAGTTATATATATTGCTGAAAGACTGTAATGATATTTATATTATGGCAGAGAGGAGTTTATTTTCTATAAAATTAAATAAAATCAGAAGTTTCTTTTGAGTTTCTTTTATAGAGTCTTTAGAAATCCGACTATAAAAAGGTTAATTACTTGTAAACCCTTTTGGGTGAAGATTTTGTTGTCTTGTTTCTTTTTCAAATAAATTACAATTTCATTTTTTATATAAACGTATTAATATAGCGAAATTTTTATGTAATCAATTAAATTAGTTGCTCTTCTATAAATAATTGAAAAAAAAATTTAATTAAATTTACTAACGAAATTAATCAAACTGTGAAGACGCTTTTTATTATCTTAATTCATTAATCAGCTATTTGGTCATTCGGTATATTTCATTAATCAAAATCGATGTAGTAAACGTATTTATTAGTTACGGTAAGAGCTATACGCATTCGCAATTTATTTGATGATTAACAAATTTTAGGCATTAATTAAAATTAACGAAATCATTCGATAAATATTTAATCGAATTAACAATTCAAATTTTCGATTCGATCTTATAACTATCGAATGATTCTGAAGTTAAACGAAACAACGCGGATAGATTAGCAACCCTTATTAATAAAAGCTGGGATGTCCAAACCTATAAGCATATTATTCAGTTTTTAAATGCGTTAGTGGCTTAGAGTATACTAATATACTACAATATATACTATATATAAATTATCTTTGGTTAATGGGTGTCCAGTTAGTAAAGACTGACTTATCGTATTGTTGATGCAATTACAATTCATAAGGTCTTAACTTTCTCTATAGCAGAACTGATTACTTTTTCATACAAATGTCCGAAAAAGTTAGCCCGTTCTTGGTGAATTATTGAAATAATAGATGTCAAATGCATGGTTGATTACTTTCGAACTGGGTAATTTTGTACCAAGGAAGTTTTAAGAAATCTATTGTAGTGTATTTTTCAAATGAAACATTTTGTGAGATCTTGTAATAGTCATAAAAATAAACAATTTATTTGCATTAAATTTTCTTGACCTGAACAGTCTCTATGAAATAATCTTGTCATACAAATTTCATCAAGCTTTTAATGGGGCTATTGATACTCCCAATATTTTAAGCAAAATCCACCTTAATTCTAACATTTGTTCGTTGAGATACATGGACTTATTTAAAATCAGTTTCCACCGGACGGACTATGGAAAGAATGTACCAGTTTCCCGAATGATGCGCGTGGTAAATGCCAATGCACAAGTTTTTGACTTATGCCTCAGTAAATATGAACTGAAAAGACTTTTATATATAATTTCTAACAACCAATGAATGGCTTTATTATGTATTAATTTCTACCTTTAGGCTCGATTTGAGCTGTTATTATTATTATTATTATTATTATACAAAAAAATACGAAGGGAACTGCAATTTGAAAACCTAAATTATAAACTTTTAACCAAAACTAACCTTTAAAGATCTCCATCCAAAATACATATCCTACGATATTATCTATATAATTTTATTTTGTATTTTAAATCGTTGAAATCTCCATTAAAAAATTTACAAATAAATTTTCTAAACCTTCAAAATCAACCTTTTATGTGGATTCCATTATGGAAACTTTCATGAAAAACTGGGCAACATATTCTATATGTAGTTTCTTTTTAGATTGTTTTAAGCGACAAATTTAGCTTGATATGTTATGTTCTTGAACATTAATTGTATATGACTTGAAATTTAATTTGTTTTTTTTTTTTTTAAAAAGCATTTTTTACCTTTTCGCGTGCAACATTTAAACGCAAAATGAAAACAAAAAATAAATAAACATATCTCACCATCAAATTTTTTCAAAAACTAGATCACAAGATACAAGTATTTTGAAAATAGCGAACGCATCTTAAAAAGACATGTTTTACTTAAACTTTAGAAGGTCTATGAATTTCCATATATATGGTACCTACTTCAAGTCCCCATCATAACCAAGTATGGTCAAAGTTTCTTGGCCGGCAAAACAAACTAAAAAAAAAAGCTAAACTTTTGCATTCGTAATGAAAACTATAAAAAGAAATGAAATTAAATATAATCATGAAATAAAAATAAAGAAAACATACGTAATTTTTCTTTTTTAAATGAAAACTTGTTACGACTGTTCCAGAATTTTAAAAAGCACCTCAAGTCTTTCAACCTTGTTTGTATATATTTTCGCCTTCTATATAAATTACATTTATATTACTTATAACTGTTTGTACATGGATTTATTATGCACAATACGTAGTATAGTATTTTTCTGAAAGTAGTTCAAAGTCGTTCGTACATTTTCCATCTTTTAAAATATATACTTTTCTATATTGTATATATTTTTTCTTTTTACAATATATTGATCTAAATTTTTAAATTTCAGGTCACCATCAGAAAGATCTGGTAAAGGATGTTGTGGTCAATGGTTTGCTGGTCCTCCGTTACGTGCATTAATAGCAGTCGTTGCATTAGGTGGTGTTGCATGTGCTTTAGGTGGTGCTGCATTAGGTGCAACTGGTTTAGCTGGACCGCCTACATCACATTTGACAGCAGCTTTACTTATGATTGGTAAGTTATTGAAAAACATTTTTTATATACTTAAAGAAAATTCAAATAAATCGTAATTAGTTGTTAAATTGAATTTTTATGTCAATTTCTTTTTTTACTTAACATTTTGTGTAATCAATCGATATAAAAGTGCTATGATGCGTTAAATGATTCAAATGAAAGAGCATTATATAGCATTAAAAAAAAAAAAAATTAACAAAATTGTTTGATATTTCAAAAAAGGAAAAAAGAAAAACAAATCCAGGTATTTTTATATTGATGGAAAAATTTGAAAAACTTACTAAGAAAAAGACAAGAAATTGTTACACCACACCATCAGTTTATTCAAGTGGAAAGAAGTTTAATTGTGAGAACGATTGTGATCTCAATTTTCAGTGCAGTGTCGTATCTTTGTAGAATTGATTTACACCATTGAATAATCAATGTCGGAAGATCGTTTTATTATAAAAAAAAAATTAAGAAAATACCTTTTACTGACTAGAGTTTTCTAGTTTTACTTCTTTTTGCTTGTTTAATGATTGATTGATAATGTTTCTTTTTCTTTCTTTTTTCGATGCTATTGGAAATGTTTTGTATATAAAAATTATTTTCTCATATAAAATGCATCAGGAAATCATTTAGGCCTGTTTCTAAAGTGTTTTTTCTTTTCTTTTCTTTATACAATAGCTATGCTAAAGGTCAATGCATATATTTTTAGTTAAAATACACAACTGTTTTTCTTCTTCATGTGAAATTTTTATTTTTATAAACATGCGGATACTTAAAATTGAGCTATAGCAACTTTTTTTGACTCTCTATGGTAGATATTGGACTCGTAGGTAACTATTATACAGTTCAATAAACAAACTTTAAGAAAGTAATAATATCTTAGAATTTTTCCTTTATTACTTTCTCTTCGAATTCTTCAAAATTTTATTCAAATCGGTATATCAGTTTTTGAAGAAAATCTAAAGAACTAAACAAAGCATTAGCTCCACGCCAATTTTTCTTTACAACTATAATATTACTTTGATCAAAATTCAACATAGGATCACCTATTTCTGTTGTCAACCTACGTAATTAATTTAAACAAAATTGCTTCAAAAATTTTGGAAGTAAATCTGAAAAACCAAAAAGAATATGGATTAAACTTTATTTTTATCTTGATTTTCGCTTTATAACTCAGGGTCTAGTGTACATTACCAAATCCAACAACAAAATTATTGTCATATATTTGCAACCAGTCAGTATAAATTCTTGAGTGAGGCTTGCGACCCGAGTTTAGCGTAGCGAGCATGCATTAATAGTAAATTAATAGAAAAAGTTTATAAAAAAGCCATTTATAAATAAATGAGAAATGTTGATAGTTGCTGTTGGATCCGGGAATGTACATCAGACACATAACTTCGTTCCCTTCGGCTGATTTAGATCAAGTTAAGGAACGGCTAACTTATAGTCAAATTAATTTTGAGATACGTAAATGGGATTCTAAAAAGCTCTCTGCAGATGACAGTAAATGATTTGAGCTTTGAAATCATTGAAAATTTAAAATTTAGGTCTGATGTGGCACAGTTAGTGACGAAAACATGAAATAAGTTAGTGTAAGAAATACTATAGTAAAATAATACCAGTTGTACTGGAAGAGGGATTTCCAGTTGCATGAAACAAAATGAAAAATGGATGAAAATTATTACCAAGAAAAATGCATTAAAACAATTTTCTTAATAATTAATCATTATTTAAAAACAGATGTTGTTAAATATAGAAAAGTGTTCATAAATTAGAATTTATCAAAGGAAATTATTCCCAGAAACGATATTAAATCTAAACCACGATAATTATGAATGTATTTCAATAACCGGATGAATATAATAACCGAGTATTAAGTAATAATTTAAAATTAAAGGATACTAAACCCCCCTTTTTTTGTTAATATTCTGTTAATAAATTCTAATTAAAAGGAAAAAGGGTTCTAAATAAAAGGAAAAATTACGGAAATTTATGATTCCTATAAATTACCTATTTCCTAAATTCAATGACAATATCCATATCCTGTGACCAAACACAAATATAAAATCACTTCCGGTTCTCTATTCAAACGATTAATTTTAGCACCAGACAAAATATTCACCATGTCGTACCCACCCGCCGTGGGTATATGCTATACATTTTTTTTTTCTTTTCAATTATCATAAAGGATATAGTTTTCCATATAGGATATTTATTCATCCTTCTATTTGCGTGTTGACCACAAGCTGAGAGGTATAATCAAAACTGAAAATCGCATAAGTTTTTGTATGAAGGTGACAGTGTTTCGGGAGTGTGTGGAAATTTTTTTTTTGATGATGATTACCTTTATTGTTTGTTTTTTCTGCTATCCGGAAAACTAAGAAAAGAATATTATTATTAATGGAAAATTTATGTTCATGGTGTCTAACAGAAATGACGAATGACATATTTTTCCCATGGAATTGGACATACGAAAGGTAAAAAAAAAATAAAATCCTGTTTAAGGACTTGGGTGTCACTATTGTTAAAGTTTGTCATATATATATTTTTTTTTTGTCGTAAATATAAAAATGACAGGTCGTTTATAAAAGGACACATTAAAAGTTGTAGCATGTTATCGAATATTTGAAAAGGATTTTTTTTTTTTGTAAAAAAAAAATATGAACCCTTTTTTTCATAATTTCCTTATGGAAATTCAATTATGTTTGTTGTATTTATATTTTATGTAAAATGATGTTAAAATACTGTTCAAAAAAAGAAAATCACTCAAATTTAAATTGTGGTGAAATTTAAATGGAAATTATTATATATTTCCATTAACTTTTTGGACATAAATATAATTATGGTGGACGGACAAGGATTCAAAAGTTACTTACAAATATTTCGGGATTTTTTCTTTATTAGTCTCCTAGAATTCCTAGGATTTCTGGGCGAAACACTGAACCAAGTGATTTTCACAGGTCTCTTTTGAAGTCAGCTTAACACCATTAAATAAATTCTGCAGGGACCGAAACAAATGGTAATCGGGCGAAGCAAGATTCGGACTACAAGTATATGGTTGATGCATCAAAACTTCCCAGCCAAGCACTCTCAATTTTTGGCTAGTCATTCAAAATGGTGTGTGGTCTGGCATTATCATGATGGAACATGACACCTTTCTTATTGGTCAATTGTGGCCGCTTTACCTCAAATGCGTGCTTTAATCGCATTAGTTGTTTTCAGTAGAAAGTGGAATCAATCGTCTGGCCATAAATATTCTATGAAATTTCACCTTTCAAGCGTGATATGATATAACTTGATAGAGTTAGAACTACTAAAGTTATGCGACTCTAAATTCATCTATTGGAAAAAAAAACGCCACGAACTTTTCCATTGACCCAATATATATGAGATTGCTCTGATCAGGATTTGTACTCCGGACCCAATGTAAAGACTCTTCTTCAAGCAATTCAGCTTCGTCGCTGTTATTTATGAAGTTTATCGCTTAAAAGTGATAAGCTTGATGTGCAATACTGCATTTGTACGATATTCTCTAAGTATTGGCTTTACTTTGAAGCTCTCGCTATTGAAAATGACCAAACTGATAATTACTGTATAATTACAGATTTGTGTATTTTCTTTAATATCGCGATTTATTTCGAGTCTGTTCTATCTAATTTCGAAAATAAAATCCAAATTAAGAGAAATCGTTTTCATAAAACCGCAGACATAATTTTATGTTTCAGACAATTTTCCTTTGCTTTAATTTTTAGGAAATTTTTTATTGTGGAAAATGAGAAGAGTCACACGTTTACCGTCCTTTTTTTCTTCTTGTTTTTGATATATATGAAATATAATTTCCAGGGAAAATGCTTATAAATCTAAATTTGTTTAAGGAAAAAGAAAATTATATATGAATGCAGTGAAGGGCAACACGGTTCGTCTGGATAACTGTTGGCTACATTCTGTACATACAATATGTAGTCAAAGAAAAGGGAAAACCCGATTTTTTTTTTCTAGAAATAAATTTCATTTTCATTCGCACACAAAAAGAGATTGCTTCGTTTCATTTTAAAAGGAATAAAATTTTTTCTTTAAATTTCATGAACATCATAAGTCTATCTGTGCAAGGATTTTAATATACCAAAATAAAGAAAAAACTTATACAATAAATACTATTGCATTAAATTATCGCAATCATTTGCACGATTTTTAAAGAGCTTTTCCTTATAAGATTCAAATAAACTTTAGTGCCTGTTTTTGCTTTGCGATGGTAACAAATTATGACATCCAGATTTGATGGATGAGATTCTCTCACTTCAAAAAATATATATTTTTAGGAAATGTCTGCCTGTCTGTCTGCTTCTCTGTTTGTCTATCTGTTTATGTCTAGTTTACATTATATGTTATGTACCTCTCGAACGTGTTATTTAATGTAATTGAAATTTCTAAAACTAGCCGGCTATTAGGAACCCTAGTTCTAGTTCCATACATTTTTATAGCATCATTTACAATTCTTGATCCTTTTTTTGCTAAATTAAATGAAAGAAATAATTTTATGGATGTAAAAGTATATAACGAAATATTTTCATATTTTCTAATGTTTAAAAAGCGACAGATTAATTTCATATTTAATATCTTATTTGAAGAAAATTCAATTTGAAATTTTATGATCCTTAAATGTGTTTTTAAATATAACACAAAAATTTTTAAGTGAATAAAATCTTAAGTAATAATTTGAAAGTCCATTAGATCTTTTTGTTTGTCATCTTTTCGTATCATCTTATTTATGGTATTCCCATTGGTGGAAGAAAGGAAAAGAAAAAAAAAACAATTTGATTTTCTTTTCTTTGAAAATTAATCTTAAAGTTTTATGTTTTTACATAAAAACTGATGACAAAATATACAATCAAGAAAAAGGAAAATTTTGTGTTTTTTGGTTTGGAATTTCATAATAAAAATCGTCTTAAAAAACAAGTTTCCAGCTAAAAGAATATCACAAGAAAAAAATATAACAAAACATAAGAATGAAAAACTTGTTTCATTCAAAAAACTTTAAATTATTTTATGTAAAAAATAAATATTTGATATTAAAACATTCAACTTTCAACTTTCTTAGACTTATTATTAGAAATATGTTTTCCGTTTAGAATTTCCGACTAAAATTTAGTCAGTTCTTCTTCTTATTATAAACCTTATCTTTTTATGAATATTGGGTAATATTGGAAGACTGCTTTCTTCATTTCAAATTTAAGAAAAAGATCAATACATCAACAAATACATAATTCTCCATGCCTTTTTAATTAAATTTTTTGGTACTATAGCGTCATCCAATTTGAGTTTCCTATGTTGGCAGCACTGTAAATCAAGCAGCTATCGATAAGCACTTAATCTCAAAGTATCAAATGTCAGTCTGGAACAATACATTTACGCATTTAAACTTCTTCAGGAAGTTAATGCCGATTTTTCAAAGAAAATATTCTTCTCTGATGAGGCACATTTCCATCTCTCTGGGTGTGTTAATAAGCCAAATTGTCGCATATGGGGAGATAAGAATCCTGATGAGATTCACGAGACACCATTGCATGGCCACAAGTAACTATTTGTTGCGCATTGTGGTCAGCCGGCCTTATTGGTCCTTACTTTTATGAAAACGATCAGGGTCAGACTGTAACAGACAATTGTGAGCGATATAGGCGCTTGATAACCGATTATTTCTTGGACGAAATCGAAGATATCGATGTGGAAGACAAGATGACGCAACTTGCCACACAGCGGGTACAACCCTGGATGTTTGCGTGAAAACTTCTCAGGTCGCATTATTTAACGATACACACAGCCAAACGTGTAGACAAGCGACATTTTCTGATTTTCTAATTCAAAGGACCTCGAATGGCGATGGGTCATTAAAACCTGGAGGTATGAACTTTTTAAAATCAGCAAACTTTATCCCCATTACATGGATGGGAAGACATCATTGCAATTATCACCGTTGTCGAGTTTGTTTTGCATAATGTTAATATTCTCTTATACTTGAGTGTAAGTCTAAGAAAGTAAAAAATCCGGATATAATAAATTTAATTTTGTTTTTATCTAGATTAAAACTAAAAATAGGAAAATATTTTTAGGCAACTATTTGATAAGATTGTTTTTTTCCTTGCTCAAGGAAAGATGATAATTTTTGATTAAAAATTTTTGAGTCTTTAAGAAAACTTCCATTTTACTCTATTTGTTCTGATGACACTTTTGGGTAAACGATTTTTCTAGATAATACCAGATTAATCAAAGCTTCTTGTTTGTTCATTACGGAAATAGGAATTTCAGATAATTTCATCACAATTTTCGTTTTTTTCTCCGGAAAATAAATTTTTGGTTACCCACAAAATAGAAGGAAAAAAAAAGGTAATAATCTAAAATTGAATTATGTTCTTTTGGTCCAGAAAATTCCCAGTCTGTCACCTTTAACTTTCATATATTATCCATTATATGATTTCAAAGTTATAACACCACAAAAGAACATGAAATTGCTATCATCAACATTTTTGGATATAATGTACAACCTTTATTAGAAATGTGTTTACTTGTGTGTTCTTTTTTTTTTATAGAGACCCTCAACCAAAAATTTATTTAACCCAAAAGTCGACAAAGCACATATAATTTAACGCTTGAATTGTTTAACTTTTTTTTGATATAGTATATATATATATAACTAATTTTTCTTTCATATCCTGTATAATCATTATAGGTGTCGGTGTTATACTTGTAACGGTTAGTGGAGCTGCGTGGCGTATGACTGCACCAGGTGGTCCACCATGTTTAGGTTTAGGTTCAACAGTCGATTTGGGTCGTTGCGGCCGCCGTCCATGTAATAGTCGAGGAGCACCTCATGGTTTATTATATCCAGAATTTCAACATCGTCCACCACCACCATCATATCAGGCTAGCATGCAAGAATATAGATTAAGGTATGTGTTTCTTTTTTTCGATAGTAATTAATCAAATTCTTGTTCGATTTATTTTCTGCTATTTCATGCCAAATAACTAACTATATAAGTCTTCTATTGTTACGAATATTCGAACTAATTTCCAGTTTTCTATTAGAAATTTTTTGGGATATCATTAATGGATTTCTTCAATTACTTACGATATCCTTCTTTTTATATAACAAAAAATCCATTTTACAATCCCCGAAAATTCTACAAATTCATTTTTATTAGTAGCTACTAATATTACTATCTTAAAATGTTCAAACCGAAAATTCTCATTTTATTATTTTATGTTTTTTTTATATAGATTACTTCTACTGGACCGAGATCGACAGAATGGTGTTGTACGTGGTAGTTCACCACCCCCAACATATCGATCGCATGCGGGTAGTTTACTAAGGTAAAAACACTTTCATATAAATTCTCGCATAGAAAATTTTCCTTCAAAGAATTTAGTATATACGCCTGTGTGTATGTTGTTTTTTTTATATTCATGAATGTTTGTTGGTTTTGTCACATAAATTCGTAACTTTGTAATGAATTATTTTTCGTTTTTCTTTTTTTCGCAAGTGAATGTCAAACAAAAAAAATAAAGATTCTATTCATGAATATATATACCATCCCTTTTCTAGTTATGACAAAAAAGGACACAAAAAAATAAAGAGAAAAACTGTCTACTATCGTGAAAACATGGGAATGACATTTTCATCCATTCATTTTTCCTTTCGATAAAACCTGAGAATTTTGGGTGAGAGGGTAGTAAAAAATATTCCCTAAAAATAGTGATTTCATCGGATTAAAGTTATAGAATTCGAATATATATATATATGTAGGAAAGGGCAAACAGAAAATAAAGTTTGAATGGAACCCAGGTTGTTATACTATTGTATAAGAATATCTACAAAAACGGGTGGACTTATGTACATTTTCTTGTTTTTTTTTCCTGATAGAGTGTTAAGGTTCTTGTTCCTTTTTTCTTTGGGTAACTATCGTCTACAGAAGTTGTGTAAACCTCTATTTGTTGTGTGTAAATTGCTTTTGACTTCGGTTCTTTTTTAGAATAGCGATAATATTAATGGACTGAGAGAAAGAAAAGGCGTCTTATGGGCTACAAACCCAAGGATTTTAGTAATTGCTTGATGAACTGTTGTTAAGTGTTCCGTATTTTTTTTTCTTTTTTTTGGTTTGTTTGTTTGTTTGTATATTTCTTGCTTAATTGCATTGACGCCCATTCAAGCATTATCTTAAGTGGTTCTAGAAGTGTTTCTCTGCACAACATCTGCTGTATTAAAAGTTCAAGGAAGATTTATTTATTTATTTTTATTTGCTCAAATTTTCCTGATAAGTTTATTCAATACAAAAAGAAATAAATACAGTTTTTCTTCAAATTTTCTTCTCAATCAAATTAAATTTCGTGAGATTTCTTGAAACAAAATACTAATACTAAATGAAAATTGGTTAAACTCATTTTCCGGACTAGGGATCTATTGAATAGAGAAACTTGTAAACTAGTATGGATATAAGCGAGATTTGCGTTAGTGGAATAAACCAGCTGAAACACATTTAAGATAATATTTAGTTATTTTTAGGAGTAGCTATCTATACCTACTTTAGGCTGACACTAGATTATGTAGTTAGATATGGATGTAGAAGTTTCGTTGAAAGTTTAGACCAAAATTTTACAAAAGAATTCCTAGTTTCTAAATCTAAATGGTCAGAATTTGGCTTAGGGCGTATAATGTATTAAATTCGTGAACGAAAAGATTTTAGAATGCTTATATGTATTAACCTTAATAATCGAATGGATGAATAATTTCAAGATTAAATACATTAGAGTCTACCCTTTCGAAGGATATCCGATTTAATTTAAAATTAATACATGATAATAACAAAATGACATAGATCCACATGGCAAGGAAATCAATGGGAAATATAATATAAATTGTCTTTCAGTAAGGTATACGATGATGATGTAGTATTTGAAATGAAATATTATACATTTGAATTGCATTCAATTCCATAGATGAAACTTCTATATAAAATACAAAATTTTCTAATACCAATTTCACACATCAGAGTAGAAGATATGGAAGAGCGTATACGTGTTTTATATTTATAACAAACTGAGGTTCTGTATACCTAGTAATGAAAATCTACATAAATTTTCCGCAAATATGTCTGATATAAATTTAGTATATGAAATATACAGAGTGTCTTAAAATATCTGTAGATGGATCCTAATTTGTGGTCCTTTTTCTTATAAACTGCAATTCGTTTTATTATCACATTTTGTGCACGTATTATAAATAAAATTCTTACAATAGTAGCTATTCTTTTACACACTTCAATTACTTAAATAGTAAAGAAAATCATCGCTAGATGGAAAAAACATTTTTTTAGGAAATGTACTGTTTACTGCTGCAGACAAGTTTTCCATTAAATATGTTTTCCTTGTCAGTTTACTAAAACTGGTAAATGAAAGACCTTAGTTATATCAAGGTATTTTGTAAGTAAAAAAAAACTGATGAAAAGACAAGTTTTTGAACATTACTCCAAGTTTTTCCAACTTGAAATAGTCGGTTCTGGAAAATTTTGACAAAAATCCCTTACTATAAGTTATTATCGTTGAGTTTAAATTACCATATATTAATACATATTTTTAAGACACCCTATATACAATTCATTTATGCTTGTTATGACTTTAAACCTTTGAATGTTTTCCCTTGTTTTAATTATATTTAAAATATATATATATATATATTCAAAAATATACAAAATATTTCGTATGTATGATGATTTAACCATATGAAAATACCCAAAAGTTTATTAAATTTTAGGGCTCCCCTGAGTACAGCAACAACACAATCAACACGAAATGGTCACAGTGGTAATGGTAGTATTGGCGGTAATAATAGTATTGGTGGTCCTGGTTCAGAATATAGTTTACCACCAAGTTATCGTTCAAGAAATCCAAATAATATTCTTAATAATACAAATAATAATAATAATCTATCATCATCACGTCCGCCAACATCATTCGGTGATGGTGAAAGTATGGAATCATTAGGTAGCAATATTTATAATACATTATCATCACTTGGAAATTTACCAGAAAATCATAATGATAATAATATTAATCATATATCGAGAACATCAATTGAACAACAACATAGATCACGAACTGATGAAGAAAATGATATTAATATGATATCAACGATGACCAACAATACTACTACCACCAAAGAACAACCGGACAACAATATGGACAAGGTACAACATCGTGATGGTGCTACAAAAATTAAAACTCCGATAAAAATTCATAATTATAATAAAAATCCTAATATTGAAAGCCAAAATCATAATAATTATAATGAAAAACTAAATCCTAGAGTTATTAATAATAATAATAATCTAAATATAAATAATAATAATGATAATATTATTAATAATAGTGATAGTTGTATGAATCTTAGTCCTAGTTCGAAAAATCTAACAACACAAGCAACAAATTGTGAACAATCAAGTGTTGGTATGAAAAACACTCGAAAAGAATTAGTAACAATTGTAACAATATCATCAAATAATAATAATAATAATAATAATAGTAATACTAATCAAAATTCGGAACAATCATCTGAAATGGAAATATTAGCACATTTGTAGCTATCAAAAAGGATAATATTTAAAAGGAAATTTGAATTTCGGACAGAGGGAGTATTATTATTATTATTATTATTATTATGAAAATGATTTTCTTTTGTAAATTATATTCGTTTGAATTAAGCTTTATTAAACAAAAACAAGAATTAGTTTGTACTCACTTAAAGTGTCTTGACTAAATCTTGAAATACAGTACAAATAATTTTCGATCTTAGTCGAGACACTATATGCGTAAATTTACACAAGTTGATTTAGTAAACACGACGGCTTGGTAAAACTTTACTACTTTTCTTCTTTTTTTTTTGAAAAATAAATTCTATTCTTAATTATTATTTTAATTGTATAAATTTTTTGTAATTTATAATTAAATTTAAGTGATTTCTTGAAAGTCAAAAATTAAAAAAATTAAAAAAAAAAAATTTTCTTAGATAGGAAAAAGCCCGTAAATAAAGATTGTTCTGGAAATATGGAAAAAAAAGGAAATTGGAAAGAATTTTTGAATTGAAAGAAAAAAGAAATTAATTTAAATAAAACTTTTTGTTCAAATAAAGCAAAAAAAATAAAAAAAAGATTTTTAATCAGAAAAAAAAAAATATTTTTGTATAAGAAAAAAAAGAAAAACCAGCGGAAATTTAATTTATTTTTATTTTGTGTTCAAAAATTGAATATTTTTCTTTTACAAAATCATATTTTCCAATTTATATTTTCTTCATTTTTTTCGTAAAGGAAAAATTAAATATTTGTAAAAATGAAAAACGAAGTAAAATGTGGAAGCAGTTTTTTTTTCCTTTTTAAATTTTTTATTTTTTTTTTCTTTTAATTTTCTTTGAAATGAAAAACATAAAATGAAAAATAAATGTTATTAAAAAAATTGTTTTGAAAACTTTGTGTTTTATTTTTCATCGACCTTAAAATTTAAACTAATTAAGAAGAAGGTTTTTTTTTCGCTTATAAATTATATTAAAATATATTCCAATTGATTTTCTACACTTTTTTTTTATTGTAGCAAAGGCCAAGGACTGATACCATAAAATCGCATTTAATACATTTTTCTGGAACATTGTTTGTTAATTAAATCTAAAGAAAACTGAAATCAGCTTAAAACCCAAGCACTACATTTGATGTACTTAAGAGTGTAATACTAAAGACACATTAGCAGCAATAATGTATATTATTGTTGCTTATGTGGATTTAGTATAAGACTTAACGACGCTTTTTGGCATAATATACAGTCGCTAAATAGCATCCAAGATCGATATATGCATCAAATGTGCTGCTTTGGAACTAATCAGCGTAGGTTTTGTTATTAGCGATATTTCTTGGAGCAATGCCGCGATGTTATTAATCTCCCTCCTTACTAAACTAAACTAAATTAAACTAATTTAAACTGAACTAAACAAAACTAAACTAAACTAAACTAAACTAAAGTAAACTAAACTAAACTGAATTAAACAAAACTAAACTAAACTAAACTAAACTAAACTAAACTAACCTAAACTAAACTAAACTAAACTAAACTAAACTAAACTAAACTAAACTAAACTAAACTAAACTAGACTAAACTAAACTAAACTAAACTAAACTAAACTAAACTAAACTAAGCTAAACTAAACGAAACTAAACTAAACTAAACGAAACTAAATTAAACTAAACTAAATTAAACTAAACTAAACTAAACTAAATTAAACTAAACTAAACTAAACTAAACTAAACTAAACTAAACTAAACTAAACTAAACTAAACTAAACTAAATTAAAACTAATTAAACTTTAGGCAAGATAGAAATACCGTGAAGTGGCTGATATAGTCTTCATTCATCAAATTTTTGTTCGTACCATTGACTCAGCCTTATCGAATACCTAAAATGGTGTTAGGTTGGTATTTACCTTTCTGGCGCACTAATTTTCCTCTAATCTACTCACCCTTCCCGACACTAATGATCGTTTATTCGATGTGATTGTGAATGATATCTTACTTTTCTTATAATAAAGATATAAGAATAATTATTTATATTTTTTGGTTTTTTGAAGCGCTACATCTTCTTAGATTATTCTAAACATTGCCACTTTATAGAATTCCAGTGCTGACTTGACACAACTCTGCTTTAATTGAACTAATATTCTTCAAATTTTATATTAATTGCACATTTTCACATCGAATCCATACGTTTGAAATTTCAACAAAATCAGTCCAAATGTTTGTAAGTTTATCGTAAATTCGGACTAGCATAGTATATGAAATTCGTAATAATTTTAAAATTCTATGTATATATAGAGCTTTGAGGTCATTTTCGAAAGTACTCAACTCTTAGTGCTCTATACCACAGGATATACAAGCGAATATCATGTTAATTGCAATGCTATACATTTTCACCTTCAAATCTTACCTTGGATAAAATCCTTTAAAAAAAAAAAAATATATACAGTACAAAATTAAAACTCATATGGGAAATATTCCAAACCTTTCCATATGTTATGATTTTTTATGTCGAACAAAAGGACACTTTCCGTTCTCAACTTGAAATACTTTTTACACATAATATTCCGTTTTTTAAAGAAAATGCTTCTATTCGAAATTTGTGACTTCGTCGTCCTTCTGAAAATTAATTGACAATGACATCCTTTAGAAGACACAAAATCCTAAATAAAAAAAAAGGATTCATTTCTCTTCGGAATTTATTATGTATTCTTTTCGTTCTGTTGACTTTTTTTCTTACTAAAAAAAAAGAACTTAAAAAGTTAACAACGAGAAAAATACTTTAACGTGAAAATGGAAAATCATATTTTTGTTTTTGCTGTACATTTTTTTTAATGTCAAGGCAACATGGATTTTATCCAGGTGAAAAGGATTTTTTTTTCTTTATTTCCTTTATTTTGTGACATTATTCCTTTATCCTTTATTTTCATACTTTATTATTATTTTCTTTTTTTCTTTTTTTAAGAAAACCAAAATGAATTTTCTATTGTTTCGCTTTTCAAACTTTTGTTAATATTCATTTTGGTTACATCATATTCATATGAAAAGGAAAAATCCTTTTTAAAAAAGTATCATGGTAGAGAAAATTTTCACGCTCTTTTGAATTTTTTCCATCTTTTGCAATATTTTTTGTATAAAGGTGGCCTAGATTTTCATCTCACACATATTCTAAAATTCATAATTACTGCTGCAGATATATTTTTAAAGAGTATATATATGATTTTTTGTAAAGCTTTAGGACTTCAAGGTCTATCTGAAAAACTAGGTTGATTTAAATTTAAATAGAAGTATAGAACGAAAGTTTGGAAAGGTTTTATATTTCCAGTAATTAAAGTGCTGAAAACTTTCTTTTATTTTGAATGTCAATGAAATTGTAACATTCTGCAAATATATCTAAAAATTAACTATTTAAAGGTTCCAGTTTTTGTTTAAGGTAAGTTTTTTTAAACTAATTTTGTGTAAAGCATTTTCTTAACAATTACTTCAAAAATCTAAACTTGCGCTTCTTCATGATTACACGACTAGAGTCTAGTTTATTATTTTAAAATTTAAAGCTTCAAGTTAAGACTAGTAAGACTAGTAAGTAAAGACTACTATAAAACTATTTTACAACTGAAGATAAAATAAATGACCATTTCCGCTTTGATACTTTTCCATCAGGAAGATATGTCACGGCAGTGGAGTTATAGGAAGGAAGAGATACAATCCTTTAGATTTAAACTCTATAAAAATTTGAAAAGAAGCAATGTCATACCAAAAACTGTGCGCATTTTAAAGTATATATCTGTTTAAATGAATGGATACTTCTAAGGAGAAAAATAACAGAGATATATTTCATACAAACATTTCTTCTAGTTTCAAATCTTATACTACATTTCTCTTTTAATTGTTTTCATATAAAAAAAATATAGTAACTTAAAATCGGATTTTTTGATGCCCTTTGAGAGAAATGAGGCAGAAAAACTGTCAAAACTGACAAATATTTCAAGGTTTTTCCTTCATAACTTAGTTTCATTTTTTCAAAATTTCATTGCAAGTAACCTAGACCCTAACAGCATAAATGTAATCTGCAAATTGTATTCAAATTGGTCTATTAGTTTTTAAAATACATCGGAAAACTTTACGAACAGGCTAATTTTCCCCTACGACTATTTCTGTCTCCATTATCCTTGGACTGATTTCACTGAAATTTATCATAGTATCATCTATTTAAGTATTTAACCAACATAATTAATTTAAACAAAATGAATTCACAAATTTTCGAGTTAAATCCGAAAAACCGTAAACAAAAAACGGCAAAACTTTCTGGTCACCCTAACAACTTCGCTCCGTCTCGGTCGATTTTGCTGAAATGCAATACAAAATTCAGTTGAGCCACAACCACATTCTAAATTTCATCAAAATCCGATAAAGCTTTTTTGAGTTATCTTGTATACGGATGGACGGACGGAGATGCAAAAATCGATATGTATGGTAGTACCTACCAAAGGGCATAAAGATAATTTGGATGCAAAATTTTATTTGCTTCCAAATAGAACTCACTTCACTTGTATTCTTCATTGTTGGTTTATTCGTTTAATTCAGAGAAGGAGGTGATTTCTAAAATCGCTTTGAAAACTGAAAATTATTATCTCCTTTTATGAAGCTCCAAATAAAGATGTATAAAATAATTGCATAAAATCATAATTCAATTGGCAACTTTAAAATTTCCAACGAAGGCGTATCAGAATTTCTGTCCATAAACCTTATTTAATTTTCCTAAAATAAATAAAATTTCTCCTATGAACTAATTTTTACCTCATTTTATCAATAATTATGTCTTTTCATATCGAAAACTTTAAATCTTTTTTTTTTACCACCATTTTGCACTTATCTCACAGCTTTATTTTCAATTTTAATTACTTAATTCAATTTTAAACGTTCATGATAAAATAATTAAGACAAAAATGTTTTGAAAAAAAAACGTTCCACTAAAAAATTGGGTGAATTAAAAATGTTGCCATAAAATTTCTTTCTTTTAATTTTTGTGTAATATATAAGATCCCATTCAAAAAACGAAAAAAAGAAATCTCATTTCTATGCCTTTAAAAATCTAGAAAACAAGAACCCATCTTCACAGAGTAGTATTCGCATAACTTACACGAAACCATCGCTAATGTCTTCTAATTTGTGATGTGATTAATTTGAGGCTCCCATAGTCTCGAGAAGCTTTTCAATGTTGCACGATTTGGTTTAAGATGTATCCAAATCCGCAAATAAAAAGAGAATGTTATTTAAGATGTCTATTTTCTTTTTAATTTTATGGCTATAATTTTTTTTTTCTTGGTCATCTAGTAGAGTCATTGTACTATAGAATTTTGTTAGCTATATGATGCTTTTACATTAATCTCAGCATAAAAGCACGATAGACGAAAGATGATCTTGTACAAAATAAAATGATGAATGGTATCCCAAGAAACAAGACCGAAAAAAAACATTTCTTCACTTATTTTGAAGAAAAAAAAAACGAAGAAAAAAATAATAATGATGAATTCTTGTATAAAAAGCATTACTTTTTAGTTTTCTTATTTCTTTGTGGGTAATTATATTGAAATTAAATTGATTCTAGATCGGTTAGTAATGGAATGAATGAAGACCGTACCTAGTTAAATTATTCGCCTTTTTTAACCTTTCTTTTCTTGTAATTTCAATGATTAGACGATTTTTGGTTATGTTTGGTACATGAACATGTAATAAGGTGAGAACTTTAAGAAAAATGACTTTTGTAATGATTACAATTCCATTTAATTAAATATATATTTTTTATATAACAGATGTACAATAGAGTAGATATATTAATGAGGCTGTGATCGAAGTTTTCATTTCCTTAGAAATATTTCAGTCATTTCTAGATAATTACTCGACAACTGATCATTTGTGCAGGCATCAGAGCTCGTTTGTACCACATGTAATTTTTTTTAAATATTTGGTACGATTACAGGGCTGAAAATCGCGCCTCCTGTTTAATAGTATTTGTAACAAGACTGTAGATACATGCATTTTTATATCACACAAAGTCTTTTTAACAAATTCTATTAATAAGATGGCGCTTATAGATGCGCCAAAATCAGAATTCAAGTACTTAATAAAAATTTTGTAAACTTAAAATAAAGTATAAGCCATATTTTTTCAATCTACAATAACCCAGCGAAATTGTTAACTTGTTTCAGAGGTTGTGTTTTGACCAAACTCATAACACACAACCAAACTTCATGTGATTGAAACTATACCATTTCAGTTTCAAAATGAGAATAGTAAACTTCAAAATGAGAATAGTAAACTTCAAAGTGGAATAGTAAACTTCAAAATGAGAATAGTAAACTTCAATATGAGAATAGTAAACTTCAATATGAGAATAGTAGAAAGAGAGCTCTCAAGAAAGTTGCCAAGTACTCTTAACATCAGAAACGAATTATCCGTCAAAAAACAGAGAGTAAGAGCCTTAGAAAGCCTTATGCAAGAAGGTCTGCAGACAATTACACCAACAACATGTGCCAATTGCATCGCAAGCATTCAAAGAAGATTCACTGCAGCTCTTAACTTAGAATATATTCTATATTAATAAATTTAATTTAAAATATTTTGTATTGATATTAATTGTTTTAAATTAAATTAAAATAGAAAATCTCATATTGAAGTTTACTATTCTCATTTTGAAGTTTACTATTCTCATTTTGAAGTTTACTATTCTCATTTTGAAACTAAAAAGGTATAGTTACGCTGCAATTTTTATGAAAAGTCAGAACATACGGTCTGAAACTAGTTACGTACTTCCACCTCTGATTTATAGGCCTAGAAAAATATAAATTAGGAATAGACCACTCATCTGATCGATCGTGTTCCAATTACAACCCAGCCAAAACAGAAAATTGTTTTGCCTATTTTCGGGCAGTTGAAATATACATCATACTATAGAAAAACTAAATAGAAAGAAGTCCTAACATGAAGAAAATATTCCAACGAAATCGAGCGTCCAGACTTTGAATACTCGATTGATAACAACAACTCAAGGCATATAAGACAAATAAATTGACTCAAGCCGGATTGAAGTCGATCTGGGTTTACATTGGCTATGTTTGGATTGAAGTTGACTTCAAGTAGATCATTTAAACGCCATTATATTCATTGTTCATTGAACAGCAGTCTAACTTTTGTCGTTGATACGATGAGATATATTTTATTTTTACGTTGACCTAAGAAAAATTTTGTTGCCAAAAGTATTTTATTCTGCAGTGCTCATAGAGAAAAAACGGATATCTTACCTTACCTGCAGCCAACGAACTCACCAAATTTCACTAAAATCGGGTAGTAACACGTTTGTCAGTTATCCTAACTAAAACTTATGAAAATAATATGGAAGGAAACTTCGGAAATCGTTTCATAAAAAATATACGAATTTTATTCGGCAGGCACCCAAAGTTTTTTTTTCTATTGCAATTCCAGAAGAAAATTTTTAGCTGAAAGTATATATGTCCTTAACCTCTTTATATGTACTTATTGATTCAATTAGTTTTCCAATCCGAATGATACAAAATTCTCAGAAAACCAATTCATTTAAAATAGAATTTTTAAATAATTCATATCAATTTCATACAAAATTTTCATTGAACGGAAAATGTTGTTAAACAAAATCCATTTAGGTATTTAATAAAGCATAAAATCTATTTGATATAATATTCAAATTATTTGATTGAAATTATACTCCTTTTTTTCTCAGTTCCAGTGAATTTAATTTGGTTTCATTCAGTTTGTAACTTTTCAATGGCACGAATTATATTAAATAAAAGCGACGCCATCCATTCATTATGATTGGTTCAACTTCTGGCCCAAATAAATTATCATTAAACCTCAATTAATTAATCCACTTTTAATATAATCAATAATTAATCTCTTTACAAAAATATTAATGAACCAAATCAATTTAATTAAAAAAGAATACTGTTTTTTTTGAAGTGGTTTGTAATTTTTATTTTATACAGGGTATTTCGTATAATATATATATATATTTGTGTAATCCTTTTAAAAATAATTATATAAGAAAAACAACATTTTTTAACGCAAAAAAAAAGATAATTTATAATTTTTTACAAACTCAAAAGCATAATTTTCTTCGATTTTTTGACAATAAATCTACAAAGCGAAGCAACAAAATGTCCAAACTTAAAAATTAACAGCTTTTTTTTAATTAAAAATTAAGCGGGGATAAGTCGCAGCAAAAAAAAAAGAAAACACAATTATTTTTATGTATTTCAATATTTTAAAACTAAAATTAAAAGAAAAAAGTTAACAGGAAAATAATAATTATTAAAATAATTTTAATAAAATAATTTTAATATTACAAAATAACATCGAAAACTGCTTTCACGGTTCATAAGAAAGTCTCTAAGTGCAGGCAAACGCCTGAATATAGCATAGAATTAAACCATTCTGCTCGATCGATCAGTGATCTTGTGTTTAAAAATCTTAACTTCGAACCGATTTTCTATGTTTCTTCTTTGACTAAATAAAATTCGATGTTAATTTTTTTTTTTACATATAAATTGACTTATTTTTGGTTTATGTATTCACTTAATATTTAATAATAATATTTTTCAAAAAAATAAAAAGAAAATAAATCTTTACAGAGCGAAAAAAAATGTTTTTTTTGTTTATAGTTTCATTTAAAATTATAAAATTAAATAATAATAATAATAAAAAAAATATTTAGAATAGAATTCTGCAAAATAATAATAATATTTTAAGTTTTAATATATATATATATATTTTCTTTTTTGGTTCTAATATAATCTAGCGCGCATGATTTTTACAGAAAGGACGTCCACCTTTATTGTAGAAAGTTTGTCCTTCCAAATTCTTTTTACACATCTAAAAAGTGAAAATAAAGAATTATATAAACACTAAATAAAAAAATGGGAATAAATTAATTTACAGTGCAATTGAAGCATTGACTATGATAATTATGATTAAGTGCTTCAACCCATCTATCACCAGCTTCAACTGGAAATCCGCAAGCAAAACATTTTGTTGTAAATAATTCATTCCAATCGGCTTCACAGTATGGTTCACCTTCTTCAAGGAAGAATGGGCTATTGCCGAAAAGTTTTCCACAATAAGTACATGTAAAACATTCCGGATGATAATGTTTACCGATTGCATTCAAACAATCACCCTAATATATGAAATTTGTATTACAAATATTATTATTTTAATATCAACTAATAAAAAAAAAGAATTACCTTAATTTTTGAATTACACTTGTTACATGTTGGTGCCAAAAATTTCTCAAAACAATATTCACAATATAGATCACCTTTTTCTTCAACAAATCCAATATCTTGAAGAGCTCTACGACAATTACCGTTGACACAAACGAAATGATCTGGACACCAAATACGTCCAAGAGCGGTTATAAAGGGTCCTCTGTGCAAAGGATTCATGAAAATTAGTTTTTATATATATTTAAAATTTAAGAATTTTAAAAAAAATTAAAATCACACATATTAAAAAAAAAATTCACATGCATATTGTTAAAGTTTCGTGTTGTCCACTTACCTTGTAATTGTTATATTACAGACACAGCAAATGGGATGCTTACCATCGCTCAATTCATTCGCAATCGTTGTTGTTTGTACATCATTATCATGAAGAATTTCTTCTTCATTCTCATTTAGTTCATCTTTATCAATATATGATCTTCGATCAACGGCATGTGTTAGTTCACGTTTAGCATTTTGGTTAGTACGTTTATTACGAAAAACAACACTTTCTGTTGGTTTCAATTCCTCACCTTCTTCAAGAGATTGTATTTTACCATGATTTAATGAATTCTGTAGACTACGAATTTTCGTATTGATTAAATTCTTTTTATTTTCAGTCGAATTCAAATTGGTGTCAGAAGTAGAATCAGTTTCACAAATATCAAGAATTTTTTTCATTGGATGATCAATTTTGGTTGGTTCATTATTATTTAGACGTGTTTCGATCATTGTGGAAATAATTTTTCCAGCTTTAATTTTGAAATTTTCTTTATCGAACATATTAATTTTTTCCAAAGATTTTGTTAACATTTCCGTAGCATGTCCATTATTATCATTTATTTCACGAATTTGTGTTCCATTTTTTTCATTATTCTGAATTTTTGAATGATTTTCAACAGATTTTATTTCAGCTTTGTTTATTTCATAATTATTCATAACAGTATGATTAGCAAGATCTAAACTTTTAACTTGTGCTGAATTTGGTGGCATTGAAGGTGGAACTGGAGGGTTAGTATTACCTGATTTAATAAAAACAAACAAAAAATGTATAAAAAAAAAAACATCACAAACATGCTTCGTTATTAATTATATTTTAATTAGTCTCTTTTTAATTATTTATTTATGATTTTTTATGTTTCCAATATAAAAAGCTTCAACACACACAATACATGAAAAAAAAGCCAAAAAATTTTTCAAAATAAACCATCACCTGATTTGTGCGTTACAACATCCGCACAATGGGACACGTGCACCGGGTCCAACCGCTTTATTTAGAATACCGCGTCCACGTTTTGGGGCTGATGTCGCACCGAATACACCTCCTTTATTGGGACCTGCACTGGCAGGGGATGGGTCACTTACAATAACACTAGGACTTATGTTAGAAGGTGGCGGAGGCGGTGGCTTAAAACCAGCTGGCCCCATTGATGGGGTTGGCTTATAGGTGTTATTATTATTATTAATTAGCTGTTGCTGTTGTTGGTTAAGCTTATTAGTTATATCACCACTACCACCTTGGTTAAGAGAAGAAGAACTAATTGATGAAATTGATGGCATTGGTGGTTTAAAAGCAGGAACTGGGATAGCGCTTGTGATAATATTATTAGAAGCTGATGATGTTAGTTTAGTACCTGTTGTGGATTTAGTATCTATAACATTTTGTGATGATTGTGCAATTGATAATGAACCATAAACAGAAGATGATTGTTGTTGTTTCTGTTTATTCGCATACTGTTGTTGGTTCTGCCATTGTTCAGATAATTGCTGTGAGAAACCAGGTGGTGGTGGACCAACCGATTGGTTAGAATCGCTTGCAGAAATTGTATATGTTGGCCTCTCGGGTGCATTATTTGAAGTAAACATAGTTTTGACTGGAAATGATTTTTCCGCATCAGGAGTTGTTATTTGAGGAAATGTCATATCACGAGCACGAGCACTGATTGCTTGAGCTTGACTTGTGATACTTGAAATTTCTTGTTCTAATTCGGATAAACGTCGAGTTTGGTTTGCAACAAAACCAGTTTTACCATATTGTCTATTTGATGATGTCGTTGTTGTACCAGACGATTTTTTAATTTCTATTGTTTTTGCCGATTGTGTATGTTCGAATTCTTCAACCACCTTCCGACGTCTTTCAATTTGTGTATTTCCTATTTGAGTTGTAGTTTGACTTTGTAATTCGGCGTGCTTTCCTTCACTCAAATGACTTTCTTTCGATCTCGTTTGAATATTCATATCTCCAATTTGTTTTTGTTGGACAACTTCAGGTTTATCTACAAAATTATGTGTTCCTGATTGACTAACAGTTTGATAATGTGAAAGAAGTTGGCCCTGTTGTTTTTGCAATTGTTGCTGCTGTTGTTGTTGTTGTTGTTGTTGCTGCACCATTTGAGTTCCAAGATATGATTGGCCGGTTGTAATTGACCCGGTTTGTTGTGGACGTAATCCAAAAATGTCTTCTTCTCGGATACGTGGTGCTCGAATGGAACTTAATGGATTTGGTGGTGGACCTGGAGCTGGAGAACGGGATCTGTCAGGACAAGGAGATGGAGATTTCGGATCAAAAGCATGTGAAGTTGTAGCTGAGCATTCTTCCATAACCAAATTTTGTGGTTTCTGATAGAATGGTATAATCGGTGCTGGTTTGTTCATCAATGATGGAGTATAGGGTCTTGGATGAGAATAATTCTCATGAGCGAGTTGCTGTTGTTTCTCTAGTTGAAATTCATCTATTGATTGAAAAGTCATGGTTATTGGTCCAGCACGATCTTCAATAATTATGGGAACTGTTGTTTTGGATGCTGTAGTTTGTTTGGTTTTTGATTCGCTGTCTTTTGTCACAACTGAAGCAGACGAACCGGTGGATTGACAAGCGGATGAAGCATTCTGTACAGCTGTTGTTTCTTGTATGCATTGGGATGAATCTTTGGGGATATCTACAAAAGCAAGCGGTACATTATCTCTAAGCTCTTGCGGCTCCGGTGTTTTGACTGGTCGTTGTGATGGTAACACAGTCCAATTTCTTTGATATTGTGGTATTTCATCAGGTTTATGAAGACCTGATAATAATGCCTTTTTAGCCATTGGACCATAGGGTGGGGGGAATGAAATTTTCTGTTCAGTTTCGTGTGAATTTCCATGGCGTTCAACTGATGCACGTGTAGCTGTAGATGTCTGTTGTAATTGTTGAGAAGTTTGTGATTGACTCATGCTATGATATGATGATGACTGTGCACTCATTGTTTGCATGGAATTTAGCTGGAACATGCTTTGTTCTTTTTGCTGCTGCAATTGTTGTTGCTGTCCATTATAATGCTGTGCAGAGGTTAATCTTTCCCCACTTGATATTAAGGAGTCACGATGTGCTGTAAAAGCTTGATTATCATTCTGAGATATAATAGAATCATGACGATCACTAAATGAGTTATGATATTGATTTGATGATTGTGAATTTTGTGCTGTCGCATTTGATGTTAAGGAATTGGTTTTAGATTGGAATGAATTAACAGAATGGTAATCTGATAAACCGGTAAACGCTGATGTTTGATGATCCATTTGAGAATCAAAATTTTTGTTATCCTGTTCAGTTGTAACCTCATTTCGCGGTGTTTCTTCATTTGGTTGTGTTAAATATTTGTATTCTTTTCTTTTCGCTCGCATTTCTTCTATACATAAATTGAAGGCATTTTCAGGATTTAATGGAGTATAGCATCGTTTCGATGCAACTGTTAAGGCATCAACCATAGATAATTTTTCCTTAGCTGTAGGTAAATCATCAAAATGGCATGTAACGTCATGCCCGAATGGCGTATAAGGTCGGTCAGGAGCCGTCGTGAGAGCGGTCACCATTGGAGATTTCGGTCTATAATCTTCTCTCAGATAAGGTTTCATGTCAATCGGTGGTGGCATATACGGTTCAGTTTGTTCTGGAAGTGATATTTGTTCTCCTGGTTTCGGCGCAAATTTAACGGCATCTGTTGGAGCTGTTGACATTACGGACGTCATAAATGAACCTTTTGCTGGTTCTTCTTGTAAAATCTCTGGTTTCTTTCGATTCAATTCAAATTTAGAAGTTTCATGGAGTTCCTGTTTATGATCTTGTACATGTTCTTCTATGGTTTCGGTTTTCTTTTGTTGTTTAGCACATACTAATTGACATTCAGATGTTCCACATGGCTTTTCACATGGACTTGAATCGGAACAAGGAAACTTACATGGCTTCTCACACGGAGCAGAGCAGGATTCTTCATTTCCATAATATTCACTCATCGTTACTGGTTTATCAGGTGCTGTTGTGAGAGCTCTTACCATTGAACTGATCCATTCTTTTGGCACAGGATTTGGGATATTTGTAGGTGGAATTGTTTTTGCTTCTGGTATTTCAATTTTAATTTCCGCTGTTGGTTGAAATTTTCTCGGGATTGGTTCTTCAATTTCTGATTTTGTTTCGATTTTTAAGAATTCGCCTTGATCATTTGTTTCCGAAGAACTTTCTTTTAACTTTTCAGTCTGATGTTTTATATTTTCCCGTTTCTTTTCTTGTACATCATCAGCAAATTCAACTTTTCTTGGACCTCTTGGTGGTGGTGTTTCCGATTTAGGTGTCATCTCACGAATTAAATCAATTAATTTGTATGTACTTACCGGTCCAGAAATAGTTTCCGCACATTCTTGTGCACTTCGACGGCCACTATGCATAGATAAGTATTCAGTTGATGCCGATAATGATTGATCTTGATGATTCTCATGCATAGCAATTTCCATATCCATATGATAATCAATTTCGGAACCAGATTGATCATACATTTGTTGCATATGATATGCCTGAACCTGTGCCTGATACATTTTCTGATATTCTTCTGATGTTGTAGTTGTAGTTGTACAGGTGGATGTATAACTATCCGAACTACTTTCGAGATCTAAATTATGTTTATTATCAGACATTACCGTCAATTGGGGTGCTGATCTGCTTTGCCATTGTTGTTGTTGTTGTTGTTGTTGATTATATTCCTCTTGTTGAATTTCATGTTGTTGTTGCTCATGAATTTGTTGTGCTTCATAATTTTCTTGGATTTGTTGTTTTTGTAGTGATTTTTTTTGCTGATGTTCTTCGTGTCGCTGAAAAGGTTTTACTGTTACATGTTGAGTACCAGGTGGTGGTATATAAAGTGGTGATGCTGTAGGTGCTGTATGACCTTCATCAAGTGGTGGCGGCCAATTTAATTGTGCTACTGGTCGTCGTATTGCTTCAGCAACTTCCATATCTTCTTGATAATGTTGTTCTTCGTGATCATATTCATAGCATTGTTCCAGACATTCTTTTGTCGGCCAAGGAGGTAAATATGTTCATTGTGAAGGGATGTTTTTGTTTTTTTTTTTGATGGGGTGGGCAGAAATCAATTTTTCCATATAAAATGTTTTATTGGTTTTTTAAAGTCGGAAGAAAAGGAAACAACAGAAACAAATTCGGTAACCGTATATATTATACATGTAGAGACGATATGAAATAATGGATCATATTTATTGATTAGTATCGAATGGATGTGTGAGACAGATTATTTCAGATGTCAGAATGATGAATGATGCAAAAAAGAAGAAAATTCTAAAGTTAGATTAAGCGACAGCTGCAATAAGCTGTTATTAGACTAAAACTATGCAAAATTAAATGATTTTGTTTTTATATAAAATTTTTCTGTATCAATTATTCGTGGAAAATGTTGAATTTGTAAAACAAATATTGTAAATATGTAAAATTCAATACTTATGATGATTTATATTAATTGTTTTTCTTTATTATGACATTATTAAGTAATCACTATGTTTATTATTAAAGAAAATATCCTATTTTATAGCATTCCATTCTCCTAGACAGATTTTGTTCTTAAGAAATTCATCTTCCTCTTCGATTTGCATATTTTCATCTTAAATCGTTATGATTAAGTATGACAATAAAAAAAAACAGAGTATTTTTTCATAAACAAGATAGAAGGAGTGCTACTGACATTCACCATAAAGATATTGACAAGCGCTTATACTTATATAAAAAAAAAGACCATTAAAAATATCAAGAATATTCAAGATTCAATCGCATCCTCCTCTTCCTTCATGAAAGAATTCTGATTATTATTAGGACATTCAGTTGTCAATCTTATCTTTAAGCTTGTCAACTAAAATGAAAATTTCATTTCCAATATAATATTTCTTATTTATTTTCTTAAAATAGTTTCAATATTTTTCATTTCTATTTGATATCATATTACTTTTTTGTTGTTGTTCTGATTTTCATATAAATTTTATATGAAATGTTGACAATGTTTTTATGGTTCCTTCTTTTTTTATTGATTTAGATGAAAAATTTATTTGAAAAATTCTTCATTCGAAAAGGAAATCTTTGCAAGACAAGAATCTTCTTATATAATTTATGATTAAAGTTTATTTTTCATGTCTTTCAAAATACTATTTTCATATCTTAAATTCTTTTCAGATTGAATGAAATATAGATTTAGCCTTCGTATTTTGAGATTTAGAATATTTGAAAATCTAGATTTAGAATTATTCTCTCTTTTAAATGTTTCTAAAATTGCTTCAAATTACTTTTAAAAAAATGTGTAAAAATATGTCTAAATTATTTTCAAATTGTCTAAAATGTGTTTAACCGCGGAAAATTTTATATATTTGTCACTCAAAATATTCCAGAGAAGCTAAATAAATCTAAAAGTGTATAGTTTTTCCTCATGATATAATACAAATTGTTCCTACAATAAATTACACGAAAAATAATTATCATCCATCAAATATTTAAAAGTTCTGGATTGTGAAAAAAGAAAATTTTGAAAAAATGTTTTTTGTTTTTGGAAAATTCTGAAATATCTTTAATTTCAAATATTTGATGACTGTATTTTTACATTGACGCAAAAAAAAAAATATGTAAAAAATACTTTTAAAAAGGTTCGTTTTTATTTTAATATGTTTTTTTTTAGCCAAAAGTTTGCTTTCTTCCTTTATAACGAAAAGAAAGCATTTCAAGATTTTCTTAAAAACAAAACCAATTTTTAATAATAATTTTAAAGGCCTTTGCACATGAGATGCGAACTGCGAACTCCGAATTGCGAATTGCAAACAAATCAATTATTTCAGGTTTAATGAATTCTATTTCATTAATTTTCCTGCATAAAATGTTCAAAATTAATTAATTGCATCAAAAATAGTTTAATTATTTTGTTAAATTATTAAAAATACCAATTTAATTTTTTTTCCTGTGAATAGGAACAGCTAATCGTAGAATTGCCATCATGATTAACATTCCACTGTGAAGCCTATAATTGTGAATGAAAAATTCGCTAGTTTTTAACTTCAATTTCTTAATTTTGAGTTAAGTAGGTTTGTTGTTATTAAATGTTTTAACAGAATTAACCAGAAAAAATAAAGAAAAGGAAAAAAAGGTAAGAAAAATTGTAGAATTATTCTAAAGATTTAATTCGCAATTCGCAACTATGTGAAAGAAATGTCGAAATTTGCGTGTATTCGCAGTTCGCAGTTCGCGTCTCATATGCAAGCTCCTTTATAGCTTAAATTACTTAAGACGAACTCTATATACATTAATTACAGTCAAACTTCGCCTACTTAGATTTTCCTTAAACAATCCAAGTCAGATTTTCTCAAATTTTTTAGCTTTAGAAACGCTATTACACCTTAGTACACGTTTAAAAATGTTGAAATAATTTTTAAATGACCTAAAAGTATGCAGCATAAATTAATAATACTAAAATTAATTAAAAAATTTTGTAGACACTTTCGAATGGTCGAAATTTTATTAAAATTCGATTTATATATTACTCCACTTTTTATCCATGTTGGTATTATTGTGCTGTGATTTAGCAATTATTTAGCGATAATGCTTCTAAATATTTCAAAGTTACTATAATATAATTTTTCAACATACTCATATTATATTAACCTGAATTTGAACTTTAATTAGTTTTATATGTGACTAGATTATCCCTTCTTGTGTCCACTAATTACATTTTGGGAAAGCATAAAAATTCGATTTAGATTTAAAAAGTTAGGTATAATTTCCCTTTTTCTCTAGTCAAGACTTGAGAACACGTAAAGCACTTGAAACCTATTTTAGTAATGCAAATAAAATCTTCTATAATAAATCCGTTCCGAGTAAACTCGAAAACTACTGAACCAATTTTCATGAAACTTGGAATCTATAATCTATGCGCGAGTGGCAATTAGTATTGCTATAATATCAAAACTAATTTCTGCTTCTTCTGTAATTCGAAAGAAATTTTGTAATGATTGAAATTTGTAAAGTTTGACTGTCCCATAAAAAAAAGTTGATTTACCAAAAATTTAATCATTTTAATTAATCTAATTTTGCATAGAAATTAGAAATTTATTTTTAATATGAATATGAAATTTGCGCAATTAAGAAAATTAAAAAAAAAACGCTTTGCTTAATTTGCGAATATAAAGGAAGAAAGCGTTATTATTTTCATTTTTTATTTTAGAAAAAATTAATAATATTTAAATATTTTTATTAAAAAAATATTAAAAAAAAACAACAAAGAAACAATATTCATTTTTTGTTATTCAGCCAATTAAAATAAATATATATTTTTTATTTTGTTTTATTAATTTTAACAATAAATAATTATTATTTTATATTTTCTTTTTTTTATAAATAACAAATAAATAGATTCTTTTACAAAATTTTATAAATTAACAGAAAAACAAAAAACGTTTCAAAATAAGTATATAAAAAAAATATTCGTATTTTTTTTTAATTAATAAAAATATTTATTAATTAATTTTAGTTCATAATTAGTTTCTTATTTCCGTATATTTATTGAATTTAAAAAACAAATAAAAAATTCAAGAAAACATTTAATAAAAATATTTTATGGGTTTTTATGTTTTTGCGTCAAGTAACCAAATCCCAAATCCCAACCACCATCATTCATCTTCCATCATCATCTTTAAAAAAAATATCTCGTTTTCCAAAAAAAATTAAAAAAAAAAAATGTCTAAATAAATCCTCGTCAAAGTGTGCGTGGACTTTTCTTTTCTTTTCTTGGAAAATTTTTTAATGAAAATATAATTTTTTGTGTGTGTGTTTTGAAGGGATTTTCTTTTTTTAATAGAGATATGCTAATTTAAATGAGAAACAAGAAAAAGAAAATGTTTATAAGAATTAATTATAATTAAGACATAATTTATGAGTTGGTATTTTTGTTTTTTTTTTATGGCGATACAACATGAAATGGTTATATAAAAAATGATTTGAAAAATTAGTTAAAGATGAACGTTTTATATATATAAAATATCGATGAAAATTAGTTAAGGATGAATGAATTTTAGTACACGATGAAAATGATTAAAATGTGTCAATAAAATTATCTCAAGAAAAAAATATTGTGTCTCTTTTTTAATGAAAATATACGAAATTATTATGGAAAATATAAAATAATGGGCAACGAATATTACGGAAAAAGTTTCTAAGAATTTGCACCATTATGGCAAAAATGACGATAAAAATTAAATTGCGTATAATCAAGTGCTCCTGACTGTATATGCTTTCTATGATTTTATACTCCGCCTGTTATCCAAAAGATTGTCCAAATAAACTATCACCAGTTTATTTCGTTAAGGTTCGAATATATGATAAAAATGTTTCTGTATTATTTCATGAAATGTCGATATATTATTTTGCGTTCGAAATTTTCACGTAACGAAAATGTTTAACTTAACTGAAATTTATGGTATTATAGATGGCTTTAGTTTGTGTTTCTAATACGAGAGAAAATACATCGAAACAATTAATGCAATCAAAGACCTTTCTAAATTTTCAACTAATGCGGGAAACAGAATGACGGATCCACGACGGATTCAAACTTTTCAGTTTTCAGATTGTATTAGAAATAGTCCGTCGTGGATCCATCGCGTTCTGTGTAGTCTAACTGAGAACGTGTACATTTAAAACTTTAATGCGCCATGAATCCTCCGTGGTTCTGGCATTCTATTTGGACTTTTAGATTCCATTTAGGCAAAAATAACTTTATGGAGATTTATGTAGATTCTTTCTTTGTAACTTCGTTCCCCTTTTAGCAAAGCAAAGAATAAATCCAGTTAAAGCTTAACCAATCTACCATATTCTAAATTTTATTCAAATCAAGCAACTTTTTTTTAAGTTATCTTGTAGACGGATGGACTTGCAAAAATCGATATAACTTTTGATTCTCTACACATTTAGGGCATTGAGACAAATGTAATAACAAAACTGTGATATAATATGATAGGGAGTTAAAAAAAAATCAGGTCAGGTCAAAATTTGTATTTTCCATATTTTTCTTTTATATCCAATTATCAATGTTCCACCCATAAATATTCAACCATATTGATCGTAATATATTGAGGCAATATTGTGTATGTCGTGAAACATGAAAAGTTTGACTTTTTCCAAAGAAAAAAGTTCTTTGGAAAAAGTCAAACTTTTCATGTGATGTTATTTATTGGACGTTATATATATATATATTTTTTTTTTTCGCTCATTCATAAAATGACCTATTTCATACAATTCATACAATTTTATTTTTTTGTTATCCACAGTGTATACAATATTTTCCTATGGGATATCATTCAATATGGTATATTTTTTTTCTATTTTCAAAAACCAGGAAAAACAGTGAAATATATCGAACCAATGGGAAAACCATTAATGTAATGATGGCAAAAAAAAAAAAGTAGTCTTAACAAACATTGTATATGGGAAAATTGTTTTCAAAGAATAGATTTAAGAAAATTTATAGCGAAAAATAATACACCTTTATTTACTAGAATTTAATGTCTAGAATCATTTACTATTATAACTACTTGATTGCTTTTTACCTTTGTTTTTTTTTCTTCTGTGTGTGGTTCTAGAACAATTTTTGTTTTTTATTAGAACCATTTTTCTTTTTAAGGTGATATCATGAAAGACTATTGTAGAGAATTTCCAAAAAAAGATTTTCAAATAAATGACATTCTTAACGGAAAAAAAAATAAAGGATTTATTCGATACATTTTCTTTTCAAAAGGTAATATATTGCGGTGTGTTTTTAGGTTGCTATTACAATCTTGAATAAAATACGTATACTAAAAGGTAAAGTAAGGTAATATGGTATATATAGAAGGATTTATTCAGATATAATCATCCAATCAAAAAATTATAGGAAATTTTCCTTTTCAAATTATAATAAATGTCCTTCAGAATGGATATTAAGTTGTGTTTTTCCATGAAAGAAATATCTAACGACGTTTTTCGTCTTGCTTTTATTTTGGTTTTTTTTTTAATAAAATCCTAAATATTATTTTTATACCGCAAACATTCGCTTGTTTTCATCATTTAGTTCTAAAGAATAATAATTTATAACAGCTCTTTTGTTTAGTTGGCACAAGGATCAGGCATAGTAGAAATAAATCAATCTACTATGGAATAGATATAGAAATATCTTCGATTCTTAGATGTGTACTCGAGTTTCACGGATACGTAGAAAATGGTTCCTCTCCGCGATCTTAAATAAATTAAAGTTAATGTGAACATTTCCCCTAGGTTAGGCTTTGAACACTATATAATATACCGAAAGAAAGCTTTTGATCATATCTCCAAACATATAGAAACTGCTGATACTTTTTTTTGACAAACCAATGGATAACAGTTGGCGTATAAAATCATAGAAAATATATATCTGAATCAAGAATATAAATCGATAACGTTTATTTTACATGGAAATATTGTATTTTCTTCGTTTTTCTAAATAAATAAAGACAATTTTCGGAAATGTATAATTCGCAAAAGTGTGCTAAGTTGTTTTAATTACCAAATTTCATTCGGATAACTTAAAAGAGTTCTAAAAATCCTACCTTAGTCGTGGTAAAATTTCATTTATTTTGGCTTCTTGTATTTTTAAATAGAAAGAAATATTACTGCTTTTCTATTTAATATCATTAATTGCTAGAACATTATGTTTTAGTTCACATTATTAACATTTTATTTATTAAAAGCATTTTAGAAAGGTGTAATTTTCATTACGATATGAAAAACGCATGCCACTAACTATTATTATATGACAGGCTATACAATACTATAGAAATAATAATTATACACGTCGAAACCTATCCATCCGTCCATTTATTTTATTCATAAAAGAAATATATTTGTAATAAGTCAAAGGATTTTAATTTTGTACTTGAATATACATATTAAGTTTATAATTAAAATATAATTATAGTATTACTGACAACATACATTTTCCAGTGTTTTCTTTTAGCATAAATCAGTGTTGTAGAAAGAATACTTGCATAAGGATTCTATTCTTGTATCACTTATGTTATATCCTAAACACTTGAAATTCTGTACTTTGAATTATTCATAAGTCCAGCTCGAAGAAACCGTTTTCTATAAAACTTGAATTGAGTTTTCTGTACATATTTACTTTAATCAAAATAAAATATGGAGTGCTGTATGTCATCTTATTTAAACCAAGGATTAAGTTAGATCTTAATGCAATATTTTGCAAGATAGATAACACATAGGTTTTTTCTTGTAGATTTTCCACTTAGTTGCCTAAAACTACTTATCATATAAATATATAAACTAAGAACTCTTATGGAGAGTTTTACATTACCAAGGGATGGTTGGATTACATTTTTCTACACCACTGACTAGAAATACAATACTTCTTTCGCACTATACAATTTTTCCATTACTATATTTAAAAGTAGAAAAATAATGCGTACACCTAAAAAACAAAAAGGGTTAGGCTTCGTATAATACAGTATTTATGTTTGTTTACATGAATACTTCATTCTGTATATTTTCATTCTTAATTCACTAGAATCACTCTAAACTCCATTAACATGAAGTTTTCTATATGATATATGAAAATGGTTTGTGTGAGAAGAGTATTTTTAGTAAAGTGCGTGCATATAGCATAAAATCTGACTTATAAGTAAAGATGATGATGATGATGAATTTTCATTTTTATTTTTCTATAATGTGTATATTAATATGAACGTCTCAACAATTATATAATAAGAATTGTAAACAGTGATAAAGCAAAAGCTGCATTTTAAGCGCTTTAATACGTTTCAACTATGTGTACTTTTTGCATTTTATAATATTTTTTTTTTAAAATAAAGTCATTTAAGCTTAATATTGTGTTTGCATTAATTTATCTAAAATATTATATATGTATATAGCTTTTCCTTAACCGTACCTTTATTATAAGTATTGAATCCTGGCTTGTTTGTGTTGAAGCGTCCTATTTTTAAATTAATTTTAATTAATGTATTTTTAAGTGTTAAAAAAAATGATCTCATTTTAATTTTTCGCAGTTTATTAATTTTATATTATTTTTACTATTTTTATTATTTTTTGTATTTCGAATATTTTTCTTTTAAAAAGTACAGAACCTAACATAAAGTGTTTAATATGATTTTTTATGAAAACAAATTTATTTTTCTTTTATTATTTTATTTTCTTTAAATTAAATGAACGAAAATTTAAGATTATAAAAGTGATCACATAAATTTTAAAATTTAAATTTAATTTTTTTTTATATTTTATGATTTTGTTGCTCAAATGTTAGGCCAAAAATGCTGCAAAAGCTGATTAGAATTTTGTTTTGAAATTTTGTATATAAAAAAAAAGTAAATATAAATCGTTCTTAAATACTAAAAGTAATTTTCTTCTAATTTAAAATATATTAAATAACGAATTTGGCAAGATATTCACGATATTCGTCTATGGTTTGAGTCTTCACTAAGGCATAATAAATTTTCGAATTAAGAAAATTAATTAATTTTTAAAGTGAAATAAAATATATGTTTGTACAATTTTATTATCCAGAAGTTATCGAATTTTAAAAGAGTTCCTAAATCACAACCATAGTTCAAAATCCCCAATAAAACCTGCAAATCATTCAACAAGTTTTCATGTGAATTTTGCCGCGACATTTAAAAATATTTAATGGTCCATAAAACCACCAAAACAAATAGAGAGATAAAATCTACATTAGAACTTAAAATATATGTGATCACCTTATAATATATATATATAGTATTTTTTGCTACTAAAAATGGTTAATATAAAGTTTTACACTAACCTTGTGATTGTCCAGTTGTTCGTGGTAAAGTTGCATATGGATTAACAGCTGGCTTTTGCATAGGTCTTTGTTGTGCCCAGCTTTGATTTTGACTTGGTGGTGGATATGATCCTGGGGATCTTGCACTACCCATTGGTGGACTCATTGGACCAGAGTTGAATGGACGTGGACCACCATATCCAGTATTAACCTGAATGTGAAAAAACCAAGGAAAATTAATTATTTGTGGATCATTTTTTTTTTTTTTTTAATTATTTTTATCATTAATATCATTTTTTGGATAAAACAAAGAAATACACAAAATTATTATTATTAGGAAAATGAAAAGACAAACCTTATAGTTCGTTTGAATCCCTTTACCAGGGGGTATAACACTTTTTATTACACTACCCTGAAGTGTTACATATTGAAATTCTTCATTCGGTTGAACTTTTGTATGTGGCCGAATTGTACCATAAATTGTATCGGTTGGTCCAGATGTATTATTATTATTATTATTATTATTATAATTATTAGTTAATGATGTTGTCGGAGTCATATCCATGTTGTGATGATATCCATTCGTACCGTTCGTGTCTGTTAGATTTGATTTATGATTATCATCTTTAATACCATTACTTATTTTATTTGTATATTCTTTCAGCAATTGATTGTAAACATTTCCTTTATTTAAGGTTTGTTGATTATACGCACCTCGATCGATACCATTTCCATTTAATTCATTTCGGTTATTTGAATTCATATCATTTTCATTTTGTTTATGATTAATCGTTTCGTTACTAAACATTGCTACCGGAGGAATATTATTATTATTAATATTATTATTGGTATTAATCATTGAGGGTGGTAGTGGTGGTGGTGGTGGCGGTGGTATTGCCATTTCGAAAGTCGACATATGTGCCATACTACCGCTACCAGCACTTATACCGCTTTCGCTTGATTCACGAGAATGTACCGGTGATAATTTCTCCGGTGACGAAAATTTATTTGGACTTAAACTACTGATACAAGAATTTGTGGTACCAATTGATGATGATGTACTGCTTGTACGTGAATGTGTTGTTGATATTGTTATTGGTGTTGTCTTTTCCAGATCAATCTGATTTGTTTAATTTTGTTTGTTTGTGTTTTTTGTTTCATTTGTGGTTGAAATCAGTTTTTCCAATAAGACAGGTTTTATTTGTTGGTTAGTAAAAATCGGTTTTACCAAATTAAAGCGGACACGTTGAATATATTAAAAATAACAACAAGAAAAATGAAATAAAAAAAAATAAACAAAACACTTGCAATTAGTTAAATTTCAGCAAAATAAGATATATTTAAAAATAAGAATTTATTTATAAATTCGAAAAAGGAAGAATGATTTTTTTGAGTTCGATTTTAGGCGTACACAAATAACTAATATTTAATAAATAAGGTCAGTGAGTTGGGTCAGTTTAGGGCTATCGAAATTGATGAGGTTTAAGGTTTGACATCCCTGGCCTTCGCTGTTCATATTAATTTGACTTTCTTCGCCTTCAGGGTACTTCTGTTATCTCGCGATTTGTGAAATTTGAATTTACAAAGTTTTACAAAAAAAAAACGCAGGCAAGGTGTTTTCAAGAACGTTCTTAAATGAAATTAGAACAGTTTAAACATTTTCTTTTGAACATTTTCCAAATTAACACTAATTAGTGTGGGCGAAATACTCTTTTCTGTTTTTTTCTTTAATATAATTATTAAAATTAGTTATTTATAAATTAAGCAAAGACTTCTAGGTCAAGGTCATAAAAATTTTATGTAATTACTTAAATATAAAAATTTTAAATTTTCTAATTCGAAGAAAATTTAATGGAAAATTTTTGTTTAAAAACATTTTAAACTATGGAAAAACTAACTAAACCGATTATATAACAATGTGTACCACAATTTCTTATAAATCTAGATTTTTACTATAAATACACCACACTTTAATAAGGAATTTTTATATACTTTAAAATTTTAATTAGAATATTTTAGAATATTCGAAATTATTAGAAAAAGAAACCTTTCAAAATGTATTTATTAAAAATGATTTCTTTTTCTTTTTTTCTTATCGCGTAATACAATTTGAGATCATTACAAAATATAACACAAAAGTACCGAAAGAAAAAACCTCAACGTACGCGTTCCAAGATTACGCTTAAAATACTGAACAGAAATTGACTACACTAAAGATTCTTTTCTTGATAATATTCTTGAGAAAAAAAAGAAGAAATATAAAAGAAAATACTTAGATATTGAGACACATTACAATGTATGTACATATATCGTAAAGTCTATGTAATTGACACTGATGCTATAATTAACTTTTGCATCGTAAATCTAGAGTTCTATAAAATATTCTATGATAGTGTCTGCACGAAAATTCCCAAAAGGAATGTTCAATTTGCATACAAACTACTACAATACTATAAGAAAATGAATTTTACTTTATATATATATAGAATTTAAAATAAGAATAATCCATTTAATTATTGGATTACTTTCAAATTATAAAACTAAAAATCCATTTACATGACAAATCATTCTTCCTCTTCCTTATTTATTTATATATAAATTATAAAAAAAAAGTAAAATTTATTATTTTTAGCCAAATAATTAGCAACAAATTTAGTACCTTCGATTATAAATGCAATAAAAAAAAAACATAGCAAAGGTTTTATATTTAATTTCAAAAATTAGTTCATGACAAAAACACACCTGAATTTTGTGCATCTTTTGAATTAAATATAAAACTTAAAAACTGTATAAAAAAAAAACATAATTAAATTCTGATACAGTGATTAAACTTACATTTCTTGATGGTGATTGAGGACCGGTACCATTTGTTTGTGGACCGACGTGTGCATTCAAAGCTGAAGAAATTGTGTTAGCACTTATTCTTGCGCATCTTGAATATAAAAAAAGAAAATTAATTAAATATAAAAATAAAAACAAAATCGATTTTAATTAAATATAATATTATTGATGTCGTTGTTGTTAAGTGAAAACATAAGAAACGAAACGAATAAATTTAGACTTATTGGAATATTTCAAATAATTTCGAGAATAGTATTTCGCAGGGTAATAAGCTATCGTCTATAATTTTAGTGTTGGAATTTTATTTTACTTATTTTTAACAAGACTTACGGAAGTTTCTTTTTTAGAAAATTTGTACAATGTCAAGGTGAGAGTATGTTTTAGTGTTGTTAATTAAATCTGAGTTAAATCAATCAATGAAGGATCAATTTATTTGATAATATGATTTTTACTCAATTTAATTCTCAGATTCAGCTAGTTCGGATTGAGTTGAGTTCAATTTATTGGAAAGAAAATGTATGCAGGATCTTAGTATATGAAATTTATTTTTTTGGAATTATTTAAAACCCTAAAATTGTGTTCACACCACCACTTGTTTCACACAACAAACTGCGTAACATTTTTGTTGTACAGTGTGAACAAAAACATGTTTGCTGAAAAATCCGTTCAAAATGGTGGTAAATTTTTCACCAAACATGTTGTGCAGTTTATTATGTGAAATGAGTGGTGGTGTCAAGAGTTTTACATAATTCGAAAAGATAAATTGCATATATAGATCCTGAATCAACTAAAATCGATACTCTGGATAATATTATAACAGTTTTCAATGATTAAAATCAAACTAATAAATTCATTTTAATTAAAATATTCAAATTTTACTAATTAATATTGCATTTCAAAGAAACAAGTGTGTTGAATCTATTTATTATGATAATTATCTAAATCCTTATGGCGTATGTGAATAGTAACTAAATTGTTTTCTTCGAAATTGACCTTATTAAACTAATCCCATTCAATTCATAGATGGCATTTGTTTGAAAAGTCCTTAAAATCAGATATTAACAAAGATTTGAGTTGATTAGTAAAATCCTTTAAAGTTATGTTTTATTAATTTTTTTTATAAGAGTGAAGGGTGAAGTTCTAGTTAACTTGATATGTGCTAACTATTTAAATCTATTTTTAATAATTTTCAAATAAAATGATCTATCTTGTTTTGATTAAAATAATTCTGACCAAAATTATTCCAGGAAATGACTACAATAATTCAAATATAAATTCTAACAAACATATTTCAAAAGACTTATTGTTCGTTAATATATCTTAAATTTATTTCACGAAATCCAATCCTATTCTATAGTATCTATTCTATAAACAGAAAACAATTCAGTCAGTGACAATGTACTGGTTTTATTGTAGTATTGTATGTCAGACCAAAAAGCATACAATATAAAAGAGCCATCAAAAATACCATACAAGTTTCTAACTCTATTTACTGTATGCTTTTTGGTATTTCTCGTGTTTGTCACTGACTATTTTTATATATGATGATATTTTAATATCTTATAGATTCCATTAAGTCTTGACTAAAACTTACGGTTTAATTGGTACTGGAGTATATCCATCAGTTCCAGGAGGTGGATTTTGTAATGCAGCTAATCTAGCATGAACATCACAATACAATTTATTGTTGAAATTGAAATATCCTTGATTTTTCAATGATGTACCGCATGTGGCACATTTGAAGCATTCATTATGAAGATTTTTGTCCTTAATACGTACAAAAACGCCACTGTCAAAAAGGAAAAACCATAAATATTAAGTAAAAATTATTTTATCAATATTTTTAATTGTTAAAAACATTCATTCACACATGCATATTTAAAAGGAATTAAAAAATAATTTTTAATAAAACTAATAAAATTCTAAAACTATATTAGTAATAATAAAAAATACAGAAATACTAAATTAATTACCTTTTTTCTAAAACATAAATTTAAATTTTTTCTTTTTGTTTTAGTTAAAAATTTGGCATTTGCAAATATATTTCAAATAAAATTAATTACAAAACTTATTAATTAATTGAAATAACAAGAAAACTTAGAATTCATTCAGAATGAAATTTCTTCTTAGAATTCGACATGAAAATTTTCTTTAAGAAATTTTTTTTTGGGAATGTTTTAGATTTACAAATAGAAAAAAAACAACAACATTGAAGATATATATTGTTATAAACAATTGGAATATAGTATCCTGATGATAAATAAAATTCTTACAATATGGTTGCACCACATTCAGCACAGGCTCTACTACTAGTTCCGCCAGTCGCTTGGTTTGCATTTGTTTGGCTCAATTGATTTTTCGAAACAAGGTGTTCACTCGAAAATGTTTTCGAAATATTTTGTTCACTTGAAAATGTTTTCGAAACTTGTTGCGATTCATATTGTTGAGATTGATGTTCTTGAATTTGAATTTCATTATTTTGTGATTTCGGTAAACTTGGTCGATGAGCTGCATCCGGTGCTAAACTATTCTGTTGTAGATGAGTTCCAATTCGTTCGTCGTCATTATCTTCATGATTACTACTCAAAGTTCTAGGGATTGGTGATTTTCTTCCACCAATTGCATGACTTGCAGTCCAATAAAAGTTGGCTGGCGCATACGGCTCTTAATTAATTATTATTTGTTTTTTGTAAATAAGTGAAATTTTTCTTTTTTCATTTTGTTTTTCAAAATATCAATTTATAATATACTAAAAATAATTTTTTCCTAACGTGTGTTCTAATTTCTAATATTTTGTTTTAATTGTTAATTTAGTATTTGTTAAAAAAAAAAAATGTTATCATTAGTTCTTTTCACTTTCATACATCACATACGTTTCAAATAATTTATTAGTAATAAATTAAGATAAGTAAATTTGATATTCTCTTTATAAGAATAGTTTTTGATTTTTTTTTTTTTTTAGCTGAGATAGTTTGGAAACTTACACAATAAGACGTTCACATTCATCACAAATATTTTGTCCAGTCGGTCCACCTTTGTTTTGAGTAAAAGGGCGATCAACCGGAGCACTAACATGCTTAACATTTGATGTTGGATTCAATGTTTGATGATAAGCTGGTGCTTGACTACTGTGTATATCTGGTCTTTCAGCTAAAAGTTAGTTTGATTAAAGTGTAATTTTGTATTTGTATTAAAAAAATTATTCTTATTAATTTGTAGGAAATGAATTATGAATTTGTTTATATATAAATGAAAATTAATTCAAAATTCTTGCAAAAAAAAACAACCAAAAATTATGATTTGAATTTGAAAGAAGAAGTAACAACTTCAATCAAATACCATTCATTTCCATCGGATTTTTTTTTTGGTTTCATGCTTCAATATTAATTTAAAATTATGACAACAATATCATGCCTTTATTTTGTTTATATACATCGAAATTATTTCATATTAACTTTTATTCACATCTGACTTTTATTATTAATCATATAATTACAATTTAAAAGATGCTTTCAGAATATCTGTTTTGTCATATAGATCTTCCTATAAGTATTGTCAAAAATTAGACATAAGAAATGTCTCTAAAACATTTCTAATGTTAAAGAAGGCATACATTTTGTCGTATGTCGTTGCATCAATGTGTTCCCTACGAGTTCATGCTCTCACAGTGAATATTCTTGACAACATTTATAGGAAACTAGATCAGAAAAAATCTGAAGGCGTCTTCAATAAGTTTATGTAAATATAATAAATAAAAAAAAACACAATTAAAGGTAAAAAAATATATTGTATGTGACGAAAAAAAATTAAATAAATTAATTATTTGTTATATATTTTCATTTATTATTATTTTTCTACAATATAATTCTTAAACAATTCTTGTCCTATTATTCTTAAGAAAAACACATAAAAGAAGAAGCAAATATACTCAAGATTGTTTTTCCTAAATTTATATGGAAAAGGAATTAAATTTAAAGTGTTTAATTAAATCATTGCATATTATGAACACAACCAAAATATGAAAGTTTTGTTATTCTGAAAATCGCGTAAACTGTCATTTTCAAAGCACATATAAATTTAAAACATGAATAGCATTATATCCCATTTGTTCCAGTAAGGTGTAAAAATTCGTATACGACACGAAACACCTGAATCATTCCGCTTATTTGGATATCATCATAACAATAGTAAAACAATTTTCAGAAAACTGATAGTACTTTTTAAAAAATTGCATATTTTCAGGCAAAACAAATATTCAATTGCTCTAGATTTCTTTTCTATAGAAAAATTATTAAATTCGTTAAATGTTTGATTTTAAATAATTCATTGGTATCTTTGAAATATTTTGAATTTATAAAATGTAATGCATTTATTATGCACATTGTTCGTCCATTAAAAAATCAACTTTTCTCCCTAACTCTGTTCCACAAAAAAACAAAAGCTGTATAAAAAAAAGGATTCAGAAAAACGAACATTATCCCTGAAGTTCACATACAAAAAAAAAAGAAATGAAAACTGTCGCGAACAATCAAAAATAAAAGTCATACAAAAATTTTCCTAAGGGTAGATTTTGTGTAGGGTTTTATTGGACTAAAAACTTTTGAGCTTTATTATATTGTAAAATAGAAATCGTTAGATGGGAAAACGAAAAGGATTTTCAATGGATTTGAAAATGATTCATGACATAAATGACATTTACTTATTATTATTATTATTATTCGTGATCATATAATATATTTTCTTAACATTAACAAACAAAGAAAGAAAAAAAAGAAAAAGGATTTTATTATTGTCAAAGTTTTGAATATTTTATTAATATAACTTCATTGCGTGTTTTGTCCCATTTTTGTTGAGAATAAAATAATCATATTGAAACATAAAATTTGGTAACATAATAATCATATAAATAATTCATTCATTCATTTCCAAAACAAACTCTTTCTTATGGTTTATTCTTTTATGCATTAAACATGATTTTAATTATCTTGTAACTAATTTTCTATTGATTTTTTGTTTCTATTCAGTTTTTTTTGTGTATTTATTCAACTATTTTATCAGCAAATATACTTGAATCACCATTAAGTAATTTCAGCATATATGCTAAAGTATAATAATGTGATAACATTTCATGATTTTTACCTGGTTCCGATGGATCAGTTGCTTGTTCGTTAAGCATCTTAAGAACTTCTGAATTCGCACCATTATAAATTTTTTCATTTTTCTTGAAGTTAACACTAAAATATGAAATAAACAATGAAATAATTAATATAAATTCTAAACTAGAGAATATTTTTTAAAGAATTTCTACTCGAAATAGAAAATTACAACAGAAATTCATCGATTTTTTCTAACAAATCAAAGAAATTTTAATTATTTCTAGAAAATAAATCCATTTCTTGATACTTTCTATTTTATATATAAGAAAAAAAGTCCTTAAATTTCACTGTCAACAAAAAACACAAAATTTGTTTATACAAAGTAATATAAAAAATTCGATTTTCTAGATCAATTTATTTAAGGAAATGGAAAATACGCCTTTATAGCGAACAACTTCTTCTATATTTCAGAATACTAATTATCATGCAACACAAGCAATCAAATCAAAAGTAAATGTACTGTTTCAGTACGTGTTTAATGCTGGAAAAAGCAATTTAACAATATTTATTCAGAATTGTAGACTATACCATCAAGTTGGGGGTTTTTGTCAAATAATATAAAATCAAAATAACATAGAATGTTCCATAAGTTCTTAGCTTTAACATATTTCCATTTGGGTGGTGTAGAATGCTTCAGTTTTCAATAGAATTTCAGCCAGTTTTTAAAACAGCGAAAATATAGTATAGTATAGTATAATACGATTGAAGTTATTACTAAAGTAGGATTAGTATATATTCTATTTATAGGGAATCTGCTGCCTGGATTTTTACAATAGTACACGTTTTTTCCTTTCATATCAGAAAATATAAATAAGAAATGATCTTATTAGCTTTATACTTTATACATTCGCATAGTTTTGGGTATTAAATTTTGAGTTGTTGAAAGAAGTTGCGTTAACTTGCTTTAATTTACTCCGACTTGCGACAAGCACGAACTCTACTGAGATAATAAACGTATTTATCTGGCGTTTTATTTTAAATATGGTACGCTAAAAACTTATGAATATTCTTACGTATATAAAAAAATGTTTCTCATACTTTTCTATAATTTTGTATCTCTTAGAATACATATGCATTGTTTCTAAGCTTACCAAGAAAAACTACTTTTCGCTTTTCTAACATAAATAAAAGTTAAGTTTTCCTGTAAATTATTTTCTACAACTTTTTGTGGTTTACATTACATTTAATTAAAAAGCGAAACAAAAAAAAACAACAGAAATATCTTAAGTATTTGAATAATAACAGTCACGTATAAATATCATCTCATGCAAGTTCTTGTGGATTAAGTATGCACTTTAATGCATACAAATTAATTTCATTATAGAAATTATTTACTCTAAGGATTGTGTAAGTTTTCTTCTCGGATATTCCCGAATTACACATATCCGCAACCATTTTCTAAAGGTTGAAAACTAATTGAACAAATTCAAGTAAGTTTTTAAGCTAATGGGAGTTCTTCTAGAATTTGTTTTTTTAAAGTTTTAAATTATTTAAAATTGTACTTGATTTAAAAAAAAAAACATAAAGTAATGTAAAATCGGCCTATAGCCGATTTTTTGATGCCCTATGGTAGAAATGGGAGAGAAAAATTGTGAAAACTAACAATATATCGAGGTTTTCCTTCATAACTTTGTTTGCCCTTGTCAAAATTTTCTCTAATTTGTAAGTAACTCAGACCGTGGTAGCATAAGTCTAATTTGAAAATTTCATTCAAATCGGTGTATTAGTTCTGAAAATACATTAAAAAAACTTTCTGAACAGGGTTATTTCTTCCTACGACTACTTCTTTCTCCACTATCCTTAGACCGATATCACTGAAATTTACAATGGTATCGTCTATTAATGTAGTCAACCAATATAATTAATTTAAACAAAATTGCTTTACCAATTTTCCAATTAAACCCGAAAAACTATATAAAAAGAAACGACAAAACTTTATGGTCGCCCCTGTTTTTCCTTAATAACTTCGCTGCCCCTCAGTCGATTTTGCTGAAATGCAATACCAAAACTACTATAGCAATAACCAAGTAGCATTCTAAATTTCATCAAAATTGGATAACGCGTTTTTGAGTTATTTTGTCAACGGACGGACGGTAGTACCAAACATGGAGCATTAATATAGGGAATTTTTTTCAGAATTTTGGCTCATTTTCAAAACCCAATTACCCCAATTTGTTCTGCCAGAATTTCACAATTTTTTTTCTAAGCATTCTATAAGATGTCACCTTTTCAGCGCGCTATAACATAACTTGATAGGATTAGAACTACTAAAGTTATACGACTCTAAAGCCAACTATTGGAAAAAAAACGCCACGAACTTTCTGCTTAATTGAATATTTTAAGGTTTTTCTCTCCATAACTTCGTTTCTTCATTCTCAAATTGGCCCAAATTCACAGGTAGGGTGGCGTGTAATAGTATAAACACGTTTCGTAAATTTGATTCAAATCCGTATATAACTTTTTAAAATACATTGGAAAAACTTTATGAACAGGCTTATTTTAGGCTACAACTATTTCTTTCTCCAGTATCCTTAGACCGATTTGACTGAAAATTACCTCGGTATCGTCTATTTATGCAGTTAATCTACATAATTAATTTGAACAAAATCGGGTCACAAATTTTCCAATTACATCCGAAAAACCATAACGAAAAAAACGACAAAACTTTCTAGTCACCCTGGTTATTCCTTTATAACTTTGCCCCCCGTGGATCGATTTGGCTCAAATGCAATACCAAACCAAGTTAAGGAATAAGCAACTCAAATTATAAATTTCATCAAAATCGGATAACGCGTTTTTGAGTTATCTTGTCTACGGACGGACGGACGGACGGACGGACATGCATAAATCGATATAACTTTTGATTCCCTACACAACCATACCTTTGAAATTTTTCTCCGATTATTATTTCTATGTGTTACACACTTAGTGACAAAACTAATATACCCTCTGTTAGTACCTACCATAGGGCATAAAAATACCGAACCATAAAAAGTGTTCTTCACTTACCCAAGTACACCACCAGCTAAAACTTCAGCTTGAGCAGATAAAGTTTCTGCAATTGATTGGTCACTATAAATGCCAACTGGAGTATTGTACTGTTTATTGACAATACTCTTGACTTGTCCATCGCTTCCATTAACCTAAAAAAAAAAAACCAGTACGTAGTGAAATTTAAATCAATACAAAAAAAGAGAAGAAAACAAATAAAAATTCAACTTAAAGAATGTATGGAAAAAGAAAATTAAATGTTTGCCAATCACTTAAAAGCTTAAAAATATTTTTCTTCAATTGAATTTATTAAATTACTAATTATTATTTTTATTGTTAATATTATTTTTAATTACTTACACCGCCAAATGGACGTGCTGCATTATTATAGCCACATCCAATATGTTCAACCTCTTGTGGTTGTCTATGAGCTAGAGATGTTCTGGTCACTGGATTAATTTGATTGCCGAGATAAGGTGAATGTGTTGGAAGTTGTCCAGTTGGTAAAACTTGTGGACGCCATGTAGATCCACCTCTAAAAAAAAAAAAATAATTGAAAATATAAACTTAATTTCTTTTATATATTTAAAATAAATCAATATAATACCTTGTCACTGTGAGATCAAAGTTATTACCAGATCTAACAACAAGATCTTGTGCATCTTTATGTCTTAGATGTAAAACATCCACATTGTTGATTCTAAGTACAGCATCGCCTGGAATAAGACCTGCTGCAGCAGCTAAACTGCCATGATTTACCTAAAAGATAATGAATTTCATATTATATGTAAAATCTTTTTAAATTAAGATATATTTTATTCTAAATTTGTGATCCTTTACAAGTTTTCTCTTCAAGAATCTAAAGTTTTCGGATGAAATATTACAAGTAATACATTAAATTGTTATATACTATTCAAATAATTTAAAATCTACTCGACTATAGATCATAAAAAGAGTAACGTTAACAATTTCAATTTACATTAATTTGAATTCAAGTTGAAAGAATAGTTTTCGGAATTGTTTGTTTGCTCATTTAATGAACGAACATTTTCGTATCAATGGAATTACTCCAACAAATTTGCTAATTGAATTCAATTAATTAGTATAAACTTTAAGTAATAACTTGAAAATTTTCTATTATTTTATTTAAACAAGGATATTAGTTGAAAATGTGTCGATGAGAGAGTATGTGGAATTTTATAATAGATGAAGAAGATATAGTAAATAAATTGTAATTAAATTCTGTTAGATTTAAACATTTTATTTTATATATCTACTAAAACTATTTTCACAATAATAGTTTGTGTTAATTAGGATCTAAAGAACACTTTAAATGAATTCCATATTATTATGTTCTAACATAATGATAATAATAATAATAATTAAATCGTTTGATTTCAAGCGGAATATTCAATTTAATTATTTAACTTGTGAACAATTATTATTTTACGATTATTATTTTAATTATTATTAAATAATAAATTTATGATTAGGACATGTTAATTATTTTCTAGATTATTATTACAAAATAGTAAATAATCAAATATGTAAATAGAATTTTAGTTATTCAAGAGAAACTTTGATATCTGGATTTAATTTGATTATAAAAAGTATAAAATATTTAATCGATATTTTAAAAATGAAATAAGAAAATTTAATATTTAAAAAATTTACTAAATACATGATATGAATAATCATTACGTTTCGGGAAGTAATTCTTAGACTATATTTTAAAGACTTTCAAAGCGTTTCTTGAATCATTTTCAGTTGATTAAATTAGAAAATTGTTGAAATATACCAAATTTGAAATGCATTAGAAATGAGTTGACCAATTTTAATAAAAGTTGCCTATGTCGCAGGTCGAATTGATATTGTATCTGTATCTAAGCAACATTTTTAAAGGAAGATCCAAGTTTTGATCATCGCAAAGTTTTATCATTTAGTTTGTATGATTTCTTAAAATTGTAAATCATTTTGATCCGAATTCATTATTCTAAGAGTGATAGCCATTTAATTACAAATAATTGGCATTGAATAGTTTACAGTTTTACAAAAAACTGCTGTTATTGTTTTATAAATATTAAAATAGAATGACAAATGAATAGCTTAAGTACAGTGGTCGATTATACCTCGCTGCTAAAGAGTGCCAGATCATTAGGTCGTTCGGGATCTTTTGGTTCATTTTCCAGAAATTGAATATTAAATATAATACTGAATTTCTGTCTCTTGACAAACCACATTAGAGCTAATTCAGAAACGAACCAAAAATATGCCGAAAAACCAAAAAATGCGGCACCTTATAGTAACTGATGAGAGTTAGATTCGACACCCGATCTCAAGATGCCAGCAGTAAATAAGTCCATAAATAATTTCTGGCTTGTTTTACCCTTTTCAGATCTTATCGAGTTATAGATTTGTCTTAATTTCACCATAGGCCGTTTTTCCTATATGATTTCATGTTTGAAAATAATAAAATATTTTATTTAATTAAATTTGATTTTATGATCGTTTTTTTTTACAAACTTTGATTTCAATCGCGAAATTGTAATAATTTTGACCTTACACAAATTATAATTTATTACATTTTGATGTATTGTAGTCAATTAGTGAAAAAAAATACAATTGTTAATTTCGTGATTAAATGATCATGTCAGTCACAGAATGCTGCCATAACTTGCTTTTTTCTTATTAAGCTTTTTTTTTTCAATACGCTTAAAGGTAAATCTGATACATAAAGACCATAAAAAACTATACGAAATTATGGTTTGAACAATATTATACTACATAGTGTGGTCGGCAAGCATGCAATTTGAATAATTGCTTTATTAAATTTATGAGAGTGTAAAGTATTTAAATGTTATATCAAACTTTTAAGATTAAGATATTTACAAAAGTAAAATATGGGCCTGGTTAAATCAGTGTTTATATGATTATTGGAATTAGTTGTAAAATCATATAATAGAAATATTTATGAACACTTAACATGAAGTTCACATATGTTCATTAAAAGTGTTTTTTCTTTTTTAAATACGTTTGATAGGAAATTACGTCGACAATAATCTTAGTGCACAGAGTTTCTTATATCCTCGATTCAATTTTAGTATTCACAATATGTTATTTTCTGTTGTTGCGGAACATTCAGTTTTCACGCTCTATTAATTTATTTCCAGCGTTTTGTATTTAATTTAGTTTACACTTAAAGCTTATATTACGAGATAGATAAATGAAAGAAACCCTTAGAGTTTGTCTTTAAGGAAGATTTTTCTGGAATGAAAATTAGAAAATGGATTTTATCATTATCGGGTAGTGGATGACGATTCTCAAGCCCCTAACCAAAAGTTGAACTCGACATTTTTCCACTGTTAGGAGTCTATAGTACTGGACAACGTGTACTAAACAACTTCAACATTTGGATGTTATAGAAATGTCCATTTTATTGATCATAATACTTAAGCCAACAGGACACTTTTACATTTGAATCCTTCCTCCTGATGTTATATATAGAATGATTTTAATTGGTATACTTGAAATCATTTCAACAGTCTAAAAATACGGGTTTTTGAAAACTGTTATAGTCTTTAATTTTTCAATAATTGTTGAAGTAATTTCCATTAATTCATCGAACTATAAATGAACTCCGCATTATAACCCAGCAATAAAATATTTCCTTAAAAATGTTCTTTAATTCTCTTTTAATGTCATCATCTAGACCTTAACTTCTTTTGGGACGATACAGGGCATCGATAAAGTGTCTATCCATACAAATCATATATGAATTTTTGGTGAAGAATTAAAAAAAAAATGTACAAGAATAATTCCGAGAAAACCATGATAAATAACATATTTTCTTTATGTAATTTCACAACTGTCAATGCTTGTAATCTAATTTAATATCTTTTGAACTCAAATTTATATCCAATTATTAAAAGAATACGGAACCAGAATTCCAGAATCAATGAATGAAAAATGTTTGTCCACATGAAAATATATATCCAAAAATACTACATCTTTTTAATACCGAAAAATAATTTATAACAACATATAAAGAAACGTTTTTTTGCATAAGATGCAAAATGCGGGAAGATGTTTACCATATGCAGATATAAATTGGAAGCCTTGAAAAGATATTTGAACATATCTCTACTTGTTTTTTTTTTTTTTTTGTTTCTCGTTGGATACTAATGCAAATTTATTTATGGCCCACTTATGCGGATGCTGTATGATGTCAGTTATGCATTTTTATTGTAACGAAAAACCACAACCAACAATTTCATTATGAGATTTTCTCGCTTTCCTTGCACGTCTTATAGGTAAGCTTGTTTTTAATTTATTGTATTATAAGAAAAAATAACAAGCTTTAGTGCAAACCACTATGGGAACTTCTACACATATCGATCCAATTATTTTACACAACAATTTGTGATTTCTTTTGTACAAAAATCTCGAATTTTTGTCCGAGCATCCAAAGGTTACGCTCCAAAATTCATACAAAAAATCGGAATTTTGTTTGACAGCTACCCGAAGTTTTAGTCCGATTGAACCCAACTTCTGACAGCGACCATGTTGTCATATGGAAAAAACCACTCCAATTTTCATTCAAATCAATCTTGTCGGACAGACAGACAGACAAACGGACAGACCGACAGACGGACAGGCAGGCAGACAGTGGAGAAAAATGATTGCAAACAATTTAGAACCTTCTAAAACATTGATATTTTCGTCGATCATGATTCCATTAACTTATATACTTTGTATAGAAGTTAAAAACACTTAAAAACCGTATTTCTTACATTTGAACTCTTTATTTTTTGGGTATTTCTTTTGAATTTTAATATTTTTCCTTGGAATGTATTAAAAGAAAATTGCATTTCATAAATTTCAAAAGAAAAAAGATTTATTTTGAATATATTTCGAACCAGATAAAGCATTTCCCAAAAACCTTTATGTATTAAATAAACTAATTGAATATTAAATATTTTATTTCACTTTCGTTTATGATTTATATTTTCCAAAAAAAATTTGAACAGTACTGCATTCTGTACCACAGACTTTACATTGCAAATGAAATGCAAATATAAACAATACAATTTCGTGTATGAAATGTATAGAAACAAACATAATACTAAAATAGATATAAAGATGAGATAGATGAGATATTGGTTTATTGGACATGATGAACATTTTTTGATTGAAGTTATCTATTTCCAAAAAATTGATTCATTCAAAAATACACTACCAGCGAATAAACTGGAAGAATGTTTTATTTATTATGGATCAGATAAACATAACATAAAATAACATAGACAAGTTTTTCAAAAATAGCAGTTACACATTAGTTCGCCATCTATCTGAAAGAAATAAACTAAAATATATCCAATTTTTCTATACTTAGTTCGATATATTACAGATATTAAGTGTAACTCATTTTCAGTGTGTTTTTCAGCAAACGAATGCAATTTTAGGTTATTCCCTTCAAAATTCCAATAAAGTTTTATTTCTTCAATTGGAATAAAGTTTTGAATAATACTAACAAATTGTTATTAAAACATTTAGAATTTGCTGATTCTATATAAAAGAAAAGGATTGAAAATATAAAAACGGAATCATTTTAAAATCACTAAATTCCATGTGATTTAATCAAAAAATTTTTTAGTATTTGTAATCCATTGAATAAATATACCGGGTCTCATCCGAAAGTACCAAATTTGGTAAACTACGAGCGAACGTACGAAATACGAACATTTTTTGGGCATCAGTTATTTCTTGAAACTTTGGTTTTTTCAAAGGCTTTAGCTTATTTTTCATGATTCGCCGAACACTTCTATTGCGAATGTTCAATTCATTTCGTATTCTAGCTTAACTCCGCACCGGATACAACCGATTACCCACTTTGTTTACATTTTCTCGAGTAATTTCAGTGCACCGTCAGCCTCCGCCATAACGTTTTTTTATACTCCCAGTCTCGTTGAATCGTTTAATGGTACGATACACAAACTTTTCACTCAAATTCATGTGATTTAACCCAGGGTCTACACTAGCCAATATTTCTGGTAAACCAATTGGCTTACCAGAAATAAAATACTACCAGTTTTTTTTACGTGGGCCAATACTGGTATACCAATTCAGTATCTGACATGCCGTTGAACCGAGAACAGAAAATAAAAATAGCCAAAATATTGGCTTTAAAGTGTTTGGAGGAAGAAGAGGTAAGAGGTTTGAAAAAACGGAGACAATACTGGGTAAATCCATTTTTATCATTACGGGATAAATATGATATCGAAACGAGGCTGTTGAAAGATTTACTTTGGGAAACCAATGATGCTGAATATAAAAATTTCTCTCGGATGAACGTTCACCAATTTGAAGAAATCCTCGGATTGGTAATATACTATAAAAAATACATATATACGTACATACTTAATTTTATTTGATTTTTTTTCAATAGGTGAAAATTTCAATTACAAAATTGGACACAAAATTTCGTCATGCTATTAAGCCAAGAGTTCGTTTGGCAATCACACTAAGATTTATAGCATCCGGGGATTCATATCGATCTCTTGAATTCCTTTCAAGAATTTCACGCAAAACTATAAGCAGATTTATTCCAGAAGTTTTAGAAGCCATATATAATTGTCTACAACCAACTTACATGAAGGTGAAATGAATTTTTTGTTGTTTATATTAATTCATCATATAAAATTTTCTTACAGATTCCCACAACTACTATTGAGTGGTTAGAAATTTGTAAAGATTTTTACGCAATTTGGGATTTTCCAAATACACTAGGTGCCATTGACGGAAAACATATAAGAATTAAAGCACCAGCACATTCAGGATCATATTTTTACAACTACAAAGGATTTTTTAGTATCATATTATTTGCATTAGTTGATGCTCATGGACGCTTTCTTTTTATTGATGTTGGAACAAATGGAAAAGCGTCTGATAGTACAATATTTAAAAATAGTTTTTTGTGTGAATCTCTACAAAGCAATCGGTTAAACATTCCGCAAGCTAAGCCACTTTTAGGACAAACAATATCTACACCCTATTATTTTATTAGAGATGACGCTTTCCCTCTAGACGTACACCTATTAAAGCCCTTTAACAAAAATATGGATCTATCAGTGGCACAAAAGGCATTCAATTATAGAATAAGTCGTGCTAGGATGACTGTTGAGATGGCATTTGGAAGGTTGGCCAACAGATTTCGAATTTTTCAGCATCCTATCGAAGTTTTACCTGATATATGTGACAAAATTGTGAAGTCCTCGTGCGCTCTTCATAATTTTTTAACAGAAAAAATTCAAAAAGCCCCCGATTGTGAAACTACAAGCGAGAAAATAACCGAAAGTTTTTCAAACTTGTCACCACAAAGTTTAAATACATACAAAAATGCGTGCCAAATTCGAGAAAGAGTCGCACTATTTTGTATTACTGATGGTGATGTTCCTCACCAATGGAATAAAATAAATATTTAAATAACAACACTGTTTTTTATTAAAAATCATTTATTGCACTTGAATTTGTAGGACATATCACTTCATTACTTAATACAATAACCTTTGAAGACGTTAATGATAAATTACTTTGAATTTCCTGCATATCTTCAGTGGCTTCTAGAAATGGCAATTTTTCAAGTTGCATTCCGATACTTCCACCAAAGGTGAAAATCATTGACTCATTATTATTTTCTTTTAAAATGTTTTGAATTGCTGCATCATATTTTTATGAAATTCTGTTTGCATTGGATGTCCCGGGATTCCTAACCCTTTTTGATTGTGCTGGAGTACAATTTTTTCGAGTTTCGACAAAATCCAAGGGAGAGTTTATTATGGTGTCAACTTCAAAATCTGTAATGCCTGTATTTACTTCATTCGCAGTGGTGTCATCAAATTCCTGCAAAACATTTAAATCAAACAAAAAAAAACATTTTTAAGTTCAAGTAACTTACTTCCTTTCCATTGTGTGTACTCTTCCGGTGTACTATGGTTTCATCCAAAAAATGCATATCGTCAAAATAAAACAAATTTGAAGCAGGTTCAACTGCCGCTGAACCCGATTTTTGTGTTTTTTTCATTTTCGCTTTTTCTTGGACGTAGGTGGACCTAAGTCCTTTTATTTTCTTTTTTATATATTCTACAGTAGAATTAAATTCTGTGGCAATATCTTCCCATGCCCTCTTTTTTAAATCAATCCTTCTATAATTTTTTGACTTCACATTCCACAAACATTCTTTTTCTCGAAACATATTTATCAATTTGATAATTTCACTGCGCAAAAATTTAGTTTCCGCCATTTTATTAAATGCAAATGTCAAAAATTGGTATACCAGCGTTGGCAACGAAATTGGTATACCAGAATTGGCATACCAGAAAAATTGGTATACCAACAGGGTCTACACTAGCTTTTTAGCAACCAATTTTGCTGGTATACCAGAAATATTGGCTAGTGTAGACCCTGGGTAACTCTCTCCGAATGTCGATGTTTGACTTACCAATCAAATGAAGCGCAACAATTTAATTTCGTTTAAGATCCATTGAAAAATAAGAACGCGTCTTTCACCAACAAACAATTTTTACTACTGACCGACAATGTATCAAGCAACATTCATGTCAAATTTTAGTATTGCAAGATTTGTGGTTAACATTTGACAGAGATTTGAATTAGATAGACACTTCAATTGCCGGACCCGGTAGTATATAAGATTTTATAAAAAAAGCATCGACAATAAATCAAATTTTTGAAAATTGCATTTTATATTAAATTTTGTTATAAAAATACATTTCATATAAATTCTTATCAAATATTTTTTTATCAAATTATTGATTTTTTTTTTATTAATAATTTTTCCCCGAAAATCTATCCAACAAAAAATATTCATAAAAATTTTGGTTTTAATTGATGGAATTCGTGTAATTCGCTCCCAATTTAATTTTTTTATTGATTTTCCGATACGATATCAGTTAATATTTGGTGGCAATTATATTTGCACAAAGGGTGTATTGATAGCTGAAAAAGATAAATAAAACCTACATGAATAATTTAATATGGATTCCCAGGCATTTCACTCCTTTCTTCCAAAAAAACGAATAAATTTTGTATTAATAAAGTATATCTAGACGAAATCCATTATTGTGGTAATGCAATATTTTCTACAGTGTTTACTCAACTGCCAAGCATTTCATCAACACCGAAAAAAGTAGACGAAAAAAACGAATAATATTATCATTATTTTCAGCTCTTAATTTTGATATTACCTGAATTATTTCCAAGCAAGCAAAATAAGTGAACATAAAAACAGAGTAAATAGAATCACTAAAATTCACATTACACGCGCATACTATTAATAAAATTCTCGCATATCCTGAATCGAAATTATTATCTTTTATGGCCGAATTGCATGTAAGAAGCACATTTATATCCTCCATAGAGTACGGAGGCTATCAATTAAGGGAACGAAAACAAAACAACAAACCAGGAATTATAATTATTTTATTCCCAACTGTTTTGATTATTTATTATTTCGAGTTTTTTTGTTTTGCGGGAAGAATAAAAACCGATTTTCGTATAGAAGTCAATCATAAACAAAACTGTCGGAATTTATATTCATTTAATATTGAAGAAGCCTAAAAATATGGAATGGAGGAATTCTTTGTGAAAAATTAATTTAGAAAAGGCTAATCGATCCAATTAAAGATATTTGGAACACAGAGATGTACTTTAAAAACAACATACAACATCTATTGGATTTGGTTGCAGTGAACACGTTTATAACGTGCTGACAAAACTATATTGGATATTAGACCTATAAAGACAGGCCATTGATTAAAGGCATCTTGATTTCAAAAGGGCCTACATGTCACTACATCTTTAATCGTACCGTCAGAAACATAGAACTAACTATCAAATGCAAAATTTAGAGAACGGCATACGTTTTTAAAATCCATTAGAAACGTATTGGAGACGTGTTTCTTTCCTTTAATCTTCAGGTTTAATAATTATTTCCCGTTTTCATTCACTGGGAGTTATCTATCAGTAGTATCTAGCAAAATTGTCTGGTATCCGTAGGTCGAATCTTCCACAAAAATTAACTAAATAACAATAAGGATTCTAAAATTATCAAAGCAGGCTTTAATTACAATCTATCTAATACTGCCGTTTTCCGCTTGTATCATTAGAAAGTCGACCAAAGCTCGGTTATTCCTGGACTAGATTTCGAGTCCCTTTATACTTCAGATTTTTAGCCTTACCAATGATATTTTGAATATAGTTTCAATAACACAGCTTCAAATACAGTTCCTATAACTAGAAACTACCGCATCCGAAAATTGAAGACAATTGAAGAACACACACAACTTTGGCTGGATTAGAAAAAGATTTGACTTGTGAATGGAACCGTTTTTAAGCCAAGACATCGTGCAAGCATCGTGTGCATCATTTAAAAAGAGAGCTGGTGGCTAAGGCAAAAGGTGGTTATATATTCATATATGAAATAACATTAAATGCAAAAAAAAACGGACAAATAAACTATATAAAAATTAGAAAATGTTCACAAGACCTTTAAATAGTAAGTTTTTAAACAAAATTATTTATTATACTTTTATTACTCAAATTTTCTTTACTATTTGTTCCGGTAGACTAATAGAAACCACTTAATAAAGATTTTCAGAACATTTCCTTTAATATAGTATAAAAAGAACAAACAAAAAAAATATTTATTGAGTCTTAAGGATAAAAGAAATGATCCATTGAGTGAAAAACAACAGTTCATTTGACCATATAAGTTCATCATACGTATAATATCTATATACGCTATATATATATAGTTCCACTTCCACAGTGTTAAGTCTTATAATGTCTTACTATTAGCGATGCAGGAAACAAAGTGATACTGTACGATATGCGATTGTAATCTAGAAAAACATACGTAAACCATTGTACCACATTGGTAAATCGGAAGAAGCAGAAATAAAAAAAACAACCAAGAAACTGAGAAAAACAAGATGAAAAACTTCCTGTGAAATAAGCAGGAAAACGATTTTTCCTTGAATGTTCACTAAACCAATGAATATAAGCAGTTCCTTGGGAAAAAAATGAAGACAGAAAAAAAATTCTTGTTTTTTTTTTATATAAGAAAAACACAATGTTTTTCTGGAACTGTAGAATGGAAACGTATGATCAATCTAGAAAGGAGAGAAAAACCGAACATTTTATTCCTCCCCCGTCGAGTGAAAGAACTATTGAACCATCTTATCTGTAAGATGTTCTTCTTAAGTCGTTTTGATGTTGTTGTTTTTGTTTCTTTTCCTCAAATCTTTAACGTTTTTTTTTCTTTACCCACAGCATCATTTTCCTTTTGGGTTATATGTAATATGAAAGGAAACTCTTCTTTCTTACATAATTCTATCGTATTACGACTTGAAGCTAAAAAGGACATTTGGTAAGGGTTCATTCTTATTTTCATCATCAAATAAAAAAAATATAATCCATAAAAATAAAAGAATAAGAAAGAAGGAAAAAAAAACTTTAAATAAGTGTAATATGTATTTCTTAGTAAAAAGAACTAATAAAAATCTTTAAAAAAAAGAAGACATTTACTACAAGGAATATCTAAGAATTTAGATTCTAGAACTAGATTATGAAGGGACAGAACAGTTGGTATTTAATTTCATTTTTTCCCGTTTTTTCGATGAAAGATTAAGAGGTGGAAATTCAACATTAAATGGTAGCTTTTTTCTAAGAAGAAAAAAAAAATTCCCCTAAGGAATAGTTTTCCAGATTATTGACAGTTTATTGCCTCTCCTATATGTATATCTAGAATTTTCGCTTTCCTTTTGTTTTAGGACGACTTGTTCCGTTCTTTTCTTATTTCCAATCCCAAGATAGATAGTCTATTATACTAAAACGACGACCAAATCTAAAGATTTGATTTTTTTTTCCGAAATATACCAGCATTTTTTTTTTCTGGTTAGTTTTCTAAGATTTGTGGTTCTAGTTCTAAAAATTATCGTTTTCAGGTCAACGAAGCCAACAGCACTATTCCTAAAGTATCGGATATTTAAAGGGAAAACCATGAAAATTTATCTATGGTATATAGATGAACGAAAAAAAGGAAGAAAATCACAATGGAAAAAAATTGGTGAATCGATAAAGATAAAACCATTTTATTTCTTACGTAAATAAAATGAAATCTTTGATAAAAAAAAATGTTTAAAAGTTTCAGATTTTTAACAAATTTTTAAACTTCCATAAATATATTTGCTTTAATTGCTAAATTTTTAATATAAACATGTTCTGAGGGATAAATAAAAGGAACTGACGAAAACATTGTCTGTCATCAGTAGACCGTATATCACCAGTATTTTTTTTTTTGATCCTGTAAAATATCATAGAATTGTCTGATGGGATTATCTTTTTTCTTTTAAAAAAAAAAATGGAATAGAAACCATCCATTGTCGAGGTAGTAATGTAACCAAGTATATCGTGATAATAAATTCTATGCACAGTGTATTTCACTTAAAAATGGAATCTACATATCATCGGATAAAAGGGTTTACCCATATACAAAATATATACCTACTATAATTATAATAGAATCTGTTATACAGTATTATATTCATTTTCCCCGGGAAAATGTTCCGAGAAGTTTTAGCTTTAATATTTCGTACAATGGGGTACATGAAAAAGACATCACATAGTCATAGATTAGATCATGGAAATAATGCTGGTAAAAGGATAAACATTATATATTCTCTTCTATATTGGAATTATTTCCTTTACCACCTCGAAAATAATGCTGACAATGAAAATGGGTTTTTTTTCTTTCCTTTCTGTTCTGTTTTTATTGTAACTCTACATTGAAGATAGGAAGAATGATTAACCTATTCTTAGGTGAAAAGGGAATTTAACTGTTATGACTGTTTCCGTTATGAATATAAATATTCAACAGGAACAGAAACGTTATGGTAATGTTGTCATCACCATTGGTTATGTACGCACCAAAGAGAGATCATTACAATAGAATTTTTTTTTGCCCGTCTTCCTTGGACCACCCAAAAAAATCCATTTACATTGTCACAAGGAAAAAAAAAAGAAATGCCGAAACCAAAAAAATTCTTTATAGGTCGAAAGTTTTGTGTTCCTGTGGGATAGATTAATAAGAAAACCTTGTGCTATAAAAGGAAAATAAAAAGCATAGAGCTCTTACAGTTTTCGTGTATATTGATTTTTTTTTTGGTTTGGGCTTTTTTTTAAGAGTTTTTTTCAATTAAGGGAAAATTTTGCTTCATCATACAAAACAACTAAACCGAAATGAAAGAAAAAGAAAAAAAACTTCTTTTGCAACCAAAATCAGGGAAGAAAATATACTATAAGAAAAAAATACAGAACAGCACGAAAGTTTAATAGGTTTTCCGAAGCTTTTCAGATTTTCTAATTTAGACTAGAAAACTGTTTTTGTTTTAGAAATAGAAATCTTCTAAAATTAAGTCATAAAACCAAAGGGTTATCTTTTCATGCAAGTTTTAGAATGTTAATTAATTTCTTTCTTTTTGCAATATGGTTGCCTTGTCTCTGTAAAATTTACATTTCAATACAATTTGGTTTTTATTTTAATACAAATTCGTTGCTTTAAGAAACTATAGTCAACATTTTCAGTTTAAAGAAACTCTTTATTATAACTCTAATTTCATGACAGACTTTAGTTTTAAGGATATTTTGAAAAAATTGACTAAACACGAGGAGAATAGATTGCAAGTTCATATTAGGTTATTTTTATGCTTAATAAGTCAGTTTTGTTAACTATAAATAAAATAACCGGCGATGTTTAAATAAATAGGTTTCTCTCGATCGTTTTCAGTGGACGATATACAGATAGCACCAATTCAGTAAAAGTCTCTCACCAGAATGACACTGATAAGTGAACTGTTTTCCGGACGCGATATGTATACGTCGAGAATTTATGTTTATGAGGACAAAAACAATATCTGGAACTGTGAAAACAAAGGATTAAATAAGCTAATAGAAACTTTAAAGTTTTATGATAAATATATCTTTCGGGAAGGAAGAAACAATCACCGAATAGTAAGCAAACGTTTGTCTTGTCTTTATCAATCTAATTAATTAATAGTTTTCTATTTGGGTAGGTTGGAATCTTAGATTATCCATCAGAATATATACAAAACGCTTATCAACTTTGTCTATCACGCTCGAATTAGCGTATTTTGAAGAAGATACTGGTCTTACCCCACGATTCCATTGGACTTATTTCAAGACATATTTCCAGTCGGACTGACTTACAAATACAATAATTTAAGCTTAATCGTTTGACCTAAAACAAAAAGCCTGTTGCTAGTTTATACCTCAAAATAAAAAGAACTATAGTTCTTCTATTCATCGAAAGGAACTAGTTCTTTCCTTCAGGAGCGCAGATTGTAGCATTCTTCCTTTTTATAATAAGACATTTTTAAATCTCTATTTTTAATGTACTTACTTTAGAAAATGTATTATTGTTATGGAAATCTTTCACTTTTATTTACCTGCAAAGAAAAGAGAGAAAGTTTTTATTATAATATTTCATTTTAAAGAATTTATTTTTATATTATTTTAAAAAAATTTCTCAAGTAAACAACTTCATATAAACAAAATTCTTAAAATCCATTTTATGAATAGAAAAACTCACTTTAAAGATGCATCAAGATTTTAAATTCATTTAAACATTAAAATAATATTTTCTGATAAAATTATCATTTTGTATTATTATTTTGTTTTGAAAATAAGAAAATGAAAAGATTTTTGTGTTTATAAATTCATAAATTTTTTGTTTTGTTTTATTTTTAAGAGTTTTCTTGAAAATCTTCATAATACAGTAAAATTGTTTATTTGAAGTGAAAATATATAATATTTTCTTTTTAAAAAAAAAAAAGAAAAATAGAACAAATTCGGCCTGAAACGTGTGCAAAAATTCAAAAATTCAAAAATTCAAAAATTTATTCAGTGTCACCGAAATAATTCAAGCAAATCCTGTTGCCACGGTCGTCGACTTTAATAATATTGAAAAAAAAAATTTGGATTTTATTATTTTTAGAATATTGTAAATGTTAAATATTAAAAAGAAAATATAGTATTTTATTTAAATTTAAATGAAATCTTTTAATTTTGTTTACCAATTTATCGAAATATCTAGTTCAAAATTAATACATCCTCTGCCCCAAATGGCGAACACTTTTCTGTAAAACTTTTTGATTATGGAATGTTGTAGAGAATAATAAGTTTTTCTGTAGCTGATTCGACTGGGACAATTCGACTAGGCACAACTTAACTGGGCACAATTCGACTCGGACAATTTCGCTCGGAAACAAAAAACAAGGTGAAATGGAACTTCGAAGGGATCAAGAGAAATATATGTGTCCCACAAAAAAAGAAATACAAAGATCTTTCCGAACATTTATGTCGAGTACCAAACAAGATCAATAATTACTAATGAATAATTCAATGCATTTAACTCGCCACAATTCGACTAGCGAACAATTTAATTCAATGTATTTAACACCTTCGCGAGAAGGAGAATTTGCATCATATTAGGTAAAAATGAATGCAATTCAAAGTGACAGTCAATTTAACTACAATACGAAAAATATGGCTTCAAAAAATTGTGCCTCCAACACTAAATAAAAGCAATTAAAAGAAATTAAGGCTGATCAATACAATGGAATAAAACAGGTATTGTTGCAATGAGAAATTGGGAACAATTTGGATTGGAAAAGCTGCAAGAAGCTGTTATGTGTTTAGTCGTTTCCTGGATTTTCGTAAGATCCAACAAAACAATATGAGATAGGAAATATTTTAGCCGACGCTTCAACCAGCAAATAAGTATAGATGGAAGTCGAATGATTGTTCCGGCAACTTGCACAAAGTTCAGAATTCAAAGTTCACATAAAGTAAGTCCAGTATAAGAGTTATGTATATCATAATTTGGGACAGAAATAAGATTGTTAAGTATATCATATTTTGAGACAGAGGAAGTATTATTTTTCTCCAAAAAGAAAATATATGAAAGTCAATGAGAAAAAACGCATTTTTAAATTCTATCAGAAAACCCATCTCAGACCTTTATTTTACATAATAACAACGTGAAACATTAATTTATGATAATAATCTTGAAAGCTTTTTGAAAGGTAAATCCAAATTCTTGTTGTTTTTTCATGTTATTATAAACTGCATCATAGTTGCAATAAATAAGCGTGTTTGATTAACCGATCTCGAAAAACAACTTATATGGTTAATTGTGGTTACATAAAGACGACCTAATCTAAAAAATATAAATCATGTTTTCATCTGGAAAACAATTTATATACTTTCAATTTTAACCATTTTTTAAACCGAACAAAATGGTTGAAACACAATTATATAAACACAGTTGGTAATTTGAAACTCATAAAATATGAATTATGAAAATAATGAAAGGTTCTTGAGGTTCCAGACATTGTTCTCGTACCAATACTATTATTCATTCTGAACCATTTCATTTTGTTTTGCAACATTTTAAATACTGGCGCCATAATGTGGTCAGTTCCATAACAAAGTCAAGAGAAATAATCTAAAAAAATTATATTCATTCACTTAGTCAAAGGTTTTTGCAAAAAAAAGGCTCATTTAATGAGTATACATACATAGACGTCAGCATTCTTTATAAAAATCTACACTAATTACCTGGCATCTATAATATATAGGTACTCTAATAGAATACCCTTTAATGTGGTCATGTTTATATCAGCTTCAAATTCAAGTAGTTTCGAACAAAACCAAAACCACAACTCCCATTTCCCTTTTTTAGATCTATTGACTTATATAGTGTAAAGAGAAAAATTCATTTTTTTTTTTTTTTTTGGTATGTTAGAAATAAGCTTTTATAACAGAATTTTCATGTCTAGCCTAGAGATTACTTCCGAATTTTCCAAGTTGGTCTATTCAAGCCTTTTATTATTTGAATCTCATATAGGGACCAATTGCAACACGAAAATTCATTTTTTTTCTATTATTTGCTCGAATACTCGCTTTGTTTTGGGATTTCATCTCCTTTTTTTGGTTCTTTTACGGAATAATGAATATACAGAAATTTATTTGATACCCGAAATAGCTATCAAAAAGCTTCAAAATAATGATGATAGTAGTGATTCTCTGGATCTAGATTTGATATAATATTATTTTTTTTTTTTTTGAACTTTATATCAGACTATTTGTTGTTCTTCATTGCACTCGCATTAATTGCATGAAAAGCTTGTATTTTATGCATTGTTGTTTTTTTTTTTTGCCATAATACCCATCCACATTCGTTTTTCCGCGGATGATATTTTCATCAGAGGCCTTCTTTTTTTTTGTGTTTGTCGAAAAATGCTCCAAAAAATGAATTCCAATTATATACATATATAGGAAGATATTCTGGATTGAAGATATAACTATATTCCGTTTGATGTAGGCCTTCCTGCTTTCGTTTTAATTTCACATCATTTCAAGTAAAAGTCAAATTTTTCATTTTCAATGTAAAATTCGAATTTTTGGAAATGAAATGGAAGTTGGGTCCGGTTATAGTCGTTGGTGAACCACTTTGTGTGTTTCCAAAATTTTTAAAGAAAATTATCAGGAATAAAATAAGAGAGAAACTGGAATGATTTATTAGTTGTACCGGTAAAATTTTGTACAAATTGATTGCATACATGCGAAATTAATTTCTTTTAAATTGACTCTCCCGCCAGGAGCTGAGATGGATTTCAGTCCAAAACAACACATCAGAAGATGAAAAAAATGGAAATTTGTTTTTTTTAAAAAGAATTGCATTTTAAAGCTGGTTTATATAAAGTAAAAGTTGAATGGGTTTTTTTTTATGTGAATATATTGTATATGTTTTTTGTACGAAGTGAAATTATGCCATTACCAGAAATAATGTAAGGTATCAAAGGGTCTGTACTCTTTTTCTTTTCTAGATAATCAAATTTTGACTTATTGTACTCGGAAACGAAGGTTTTGTTTTTTTTTTTTGGAAAGTTTGATCGATTTTTTTTTTATGGTAATATAAATGCATTTTAATTGTGAAGGATGTAGAACATGAATTTATTAGGAGAAATTGAGTTCAAAGTGAAATTTATTAATTTTATATTAACAAAGACTTTATTTTGTATCAACAAATTTTTTGAATAGAATGCTTATTAATTTGAAAACCGCAGAAAACTTAATTCATAATGAATTTCAAACCCATATAATAATCATATACTAATGCGTTCAAAAGGTATCAGAAGGTGTTCCGGATTAACATGGTGTTGTGCATTAGGAATCAATACTAAGAACATATAGTAACTGAAAATCTGTATATAGCCGATTTTTTTATGCCCTATGGCAAAAATTGGACAGCAAAACTGTTAAAACTAAGAATATTTCAAGATTTTTTCTTCATAACTTTGTTTCATCTTTTCTATATTTTCTATAATTTGCAGGTAACCTGGACCCTAATAGCATAAATCATATTTGCAAATTTAATTCAAACCGGTGTATTAGTTTTTAAAGTATATTAAAAAAAATGTATGAATAAGCTTATTTTCTCCTACGATTATTTCTATCTCCAATATCCTTGGACCGATTTTTAAAATTTTGAAATTTAGCATGGTATCATCTATTTATGTATTTAGCCAATATAATTAATTTGAACAAAATTGGTTTACAAATTTTTCAATTAAATCCGAAAAACCATATTAAAGAAATACACCCGGATTTTTGCTTAATAACTTCGGTCCCCTCGGTCAATTTTGATGAAATACAATATCAAAATCCAGTTAAGGAATAACCAACTCACATTCTAAATTTCAACAAAATCAGATAACGCGTTTTTGAGTTATCTTGTACATGGACGGACGGGCATGCATAAATCGATATAACTTTTGATTCCCTAGACAACCATACCCTTGAAACCTTTCTATGATGATTATTTCGATGTGTTACACACTTAGTGATAAAACTAGTATACCCTCAGGTTGTAACTATCATAAGGCATAATGATTGAAATGTCATTTTTTCTCTTTATTAAAATAATGTGACAATTGCATGGAAAACAATTGCAATCCATAGAAATGATAAGTACCATAAATCGACTTCAAAGCACTATTTTGAATACAGAGAAAAATGTTGGTAAAAGTATTTTATTATCCCCGGAGAATTACTTCGAAAACAGCTAAACAAATTTACAAAAATTATTAAATAGATTGTGTTTCATTCAATATGATCCAATATTTTTTGAACACAGTAATACACTCATTTTAAACCTACTAAACTTTTCCAATTTACTTGATTTTTGATGTTATGAATATGAAACCGCCGATCAAAATTTGTCTAAACATTATTATAAATTTGTATACTTATTTAAATATTTACATCTCTAATAAAATAATCATCCAAAATTTAATTTCAGATAGAAAACATTTATATTTATTATATTCAGACATGGAAAATTTTGAATAACTTTAATAATATAAAACCAAAAATTAGAATTTGTTACCACAAAAACAAATAAATAGTCCTCAAACAGAAGAAAAAAGGGTAAACAACCGACAAAATACTCACTCAAGTTTCTAATTTGATATACAAAATCCTACTTATAAAAGGCTTATAAATGTCCAGTATAGTTAGTTAGATATTCTTTATCGTTATCCATCCATATGGTTCTCTGAGAATTACTAATGTTAAGATTAATTTCATCATTTAACAGACATATATTCATAGTCTCTGTGAATATACCTTAAAAGGATCTTCATCATACCACCAAAAAAAAACTTTAAGTGTATCCAAATTGAAGACATTTAGAAGCATTAGCACGTATCTGTGGATTAGATCTCGGAGACCCTTCTGTATATATACAATATATATATATTTTTTTTCTCTTTTGATATTTATATTTTGTTATTGTTTTGGTTTTGAACAAACCCTTTTCAATATGTGGTTAAGCCTTTAATTCCACAAAACGACATACACTTAAAACATAGAAACTTGAATATATAGTTTGTTTCTTGGTATCCCATATTAGAAGAGTAACCATGGGAGCTATCTAAAAATCGAAAATACAATTTCATGTTAAAGTCTAGGTATGAGGTGTATATTAAGTCTCTTGTGAATATCCCAAAAATCCAATAGAAAATGTGTAAGAAAAACATTAAGATAACAAATAAACGGTGACTAGTATCTCTCTATATACCCAATTTCTTGGATACAAACCAACAATAACAGAATAAGATTTAGTAAAACATATAAAAGGGGACACTATCAACGAAAACTAATGTGTTTTTATATGGTGGAACACAAGAAAAAAAACACCAAATGAACGAGGATCAACCAAAGACAATCGAGTAATACTTTTAGATATAATTTTCTGATATTGGAATCGCATCAAACCGATTAATTTATACCAAAGGATTAAAAGTGATTATGATATTTTCCTGCGGGACATATAATGTCACTATTGGTAATGTTACTTATTTATAAAGTTGGATCATTATTTTGGAATGTAAAGTATATTTACTGTCATCATCTTCTTGATTGTAAGATCTCTTCTGTGGTATTATATACAAAAACCAGTGAATATTCTGTCAACCTTCAAAAAAATTAATACCAGACTACAAAATATAAAAAAAAAAACAATAAACAAATTTTCTTCAACATTCTTGGTCGTGTCTTATATGGTCGTACATTTTTCTTCATGTATCCAATATCTCCACAAAAAAGCAAAACAAAACACCATAACAAAAGAACACGATCGATTTGAGATCAACAAAGAAATGAATATGTCTACCATGTTAACCAATGTTGTCTACACATTTCAATACGTATATTAACATATAGTGAGGGCGGTTTATATATATATATAAACATACATGCTAAGTACATTCATTATTATTCTTCTGTTTTTTTATTCTCTTTTTTATGATCACTTTTGATCACAATTATGAATCGTGCAAGCGCATAGTTGTTAATGAAACGAAAGTGCTAATGGAATTCTTTTGATGGAATTTCCTTGTTCAAAAAGAAAAAAAGAACAAATTCCAACAAACTTTAAGAAGGTCCACCAAAGTACATTTACACTATTATAAAAAAAAAAAAAACGCGATTATTTCAGTGGATGAATGATTTTTGTTCTTTCTTTACGATCATTTTCAGACAGATCACTTGAATATCATCTTAGTCACGCTTTACTCGTCAGACGATGGTGTGATATAAAAAAGAATTTGTTTTATGTATATTTACGATAATATTCTTCGTCGAACAATCTTATATACATATATGCCCTCAAGAAATTCTTAAGTTATTATGTTCCAAAATAAACTAAAGAGTGTCCCAAAATTCATACATGATTTGAATTTTGCGCCATTTGTGCTACCAACGAAAAAGAAGACAAGCCTGACAGCTGACAGTTCAGGTTTAATAAAAATGGAGCGCTACATGAAAGAACAATGTGCCTTCATTGTTGAGCAATATTTTAAAAATAATGAGTCATTTCGTGACCGTGTCATTTCCCGTTTTGGTGATCAGAATTGGCAGTCCAGATCATACAATTTAACGCCGTTGGACTTTTTTCTTTGAGGTTGTTTCAAGTCTAACGTTTATGTCAACAACCTCATGACCACCGACGCCCTGAAGAAGGAAATTGAGCTTTATATCAACGAAATTCAGCCACAGTTATACAATTATGCAAAACAGTCATAAAAAAATTTCAAAAAAATAGTGCCTATGTGCCACCAAAGCTGTGGAGGCCATTTACCCGAGATGTTATTCCATACATAACGATATACTGTATACTTTATGAATCAATAAAAAATTTACAATATTTAATTATAAAACTGTGTTTTCTATCAAAATTACATCTTGCATGAATTTTGGGACACCCTTCATATCTATAAATTCTGAAGAACATTGTTTCTTAGTTTTTATTTTTATAAGATTTTGATCATTAATTAGCGTCATTTCTATACAAAATGAAAATTATATGACTAATAAAATCACGATAATCTATTCTTGGGTATGAAGAACTCTATCACCTTTTTACTTTTGAGAAATTGATTTTGATTTTGACCGTGATTTTCAAAAATAAAAGTAAAAATATTTATTCAACTGGAATCAAAAAAAGAAACAACAACAAAAAACACAAAATTGATTGACTGATGATTTCATTAATATTTATAGATTTGAAGAATTCCCATACATTTTTGTAGGAGTGTGTGTAATTAATTAAATGTGCAAATGCGAAATGACCGGAAAAATTTAATGATCCATTCGATAGAATTATATTTAATTTCCTTTTCGAAATTGGAAATATTTTTCAAATTAGCAAAAATTCTAATTTTAAACAAACATTATATGAGGTCAAAAAAATATTTTATTGATAATATTCGAATTTATTTATTGATTTATTAAGAATTTATCTAAAATTATTATTTTTAGAAAAACTTAATTAATTTCCAATTATTTCTAATGATTAATTTCCATTTATAGAAAAGCAAGAAAAACAAACAAAAAACTTATTTACTTATTACTGTGCCTAAGGAAATGTTAACAGTTTTTAAGTTAATTAATACATTCAATTCGTAATTAATTTTTTGATAAGGAAATGTACGAAAACAACCGTAAATTATTTACAGTCAATTCTGTATAAGTTTTTTTTTTCTTTGGTATAATCAATTTTATAAAATTTATTAGAAACTAATTAAGTACTTAAACCACTTCTATCTTCCTATACAATGCATTGTAAATAAATACTAATGGTACTAATATTTATGCTTTTTCGGGAATTCTACCAACCACTATTTGACTTAATCAAAAAGAAACGATTTTTTAAAATCTATGTTCCTATAACTTCTAATTTCCAATGGTGGAACTAGGGCACGGTTGATTAATTGGTTTCCGAGGTAAGTGATTAATTGATTAATTCTTGGTTTTAAACTGATTAATTGGTTTCTTTTATAATAGCCAAGGGTTAAAAGTTTTGCTGAAAAAATAGCAAATTAGAAAGAGAAGTCAATTTTTATATAAAGCTAGAAGAGAAAGCGTAATATTATTATTATTATTCTCTTAATTTAAAAGTTATTCAAAATTTATTAATACTTTCATAGGATTTCTCTATCCATATTTATTTTGTTTTGTTTCTCTTAAATGAAACAATTAGTCAGTTTTCGGTTGAATAATCAAAATATTGAACAAATATTGATTGCTCAATTAATCAATTAAGGGGTTAGGGGTAGTCAGAGGCACGAAAAAATGAGAATTTTCAGTACTTTTTTTTGCTATTAAATCGTGTTATTTTACAAAAGTAGTAATATGGCATTATTATACAATGTTTTGACTTGAAGTCACGAAAAATTCAAAAAAAAAAAAATTTTATTTCCAAAGTTATAGCTGTCTGTGTTGACCCAGTTTCAAAAAAAGGTCTTTGCGGTGACAATCATAAGTCCTTGGAGATTCATCTAAAATCAATCGGATAAAAGAAATTAGTTTTATAAATAGATAATCCTGGGCCTGATCGAAGGATTTTTGTTTTTTTCAAAAATTAACAAAATGGCGGCCTCAGGAAATTTTTGTCTAGATTTTTAGGAAAAAATCAACAGTAAATTGGTCTAAAAAAATCGAAATTTTTGAAAAAAAAAAAAATCCTTCGATCAGGCCCGAGTTTATTATGTATTCTAAAAGCTGTATAAATTTCATTAAAATCTACTGAGCGGTTTTCGAGTTACAGTTGTCACCAGTTTAAAAAACATAGTTTTGAGAAAAACGCGTTTAAAGTTTCTTGCAGCTGCCGCTAGCTACCTGCTACCGAGCGCTTTGAAGTGCCAGAGCTCTCTTTGTTATTTGTCGAATAACTCAAAAACTAATGATCGGATCAACTTGAAATTTTCAGAGAATAATTTTAAGATATTATACTTAACGAAAATGCAAAAAACCAAAAATTGATTTTTTGAAAATTCTGACTACCCCTAACCCCTTAATAAACCCAAGCCATAGTTGGAACGATTAAAATTATGTGATGGAATTATTTGGTTAAAAAAATTAAAAATTCTTTTTTTTAGAGAAATAGTGAAATTAAAACAAATAACATTTTGGGAGACGGCTATTTGAAGTATTGTTTTAACCAAATAGAACAAAGGCAATAAAAATAATAGAACAAAAGCTGATCAAAATCAGGTAAGATTCAAAACTTTTCTGTTAAGTTCAAAACTGCAATAACAGCACAAAAGTTTTAATTTGTGAATTATCTGGTAGATATTAAAAGTAATAAATAATAACTTAGCTTAGTTAAGAAGGGATGAAATGTATGGTAAATATGCTTATTTTGCCTAATATCTCTCAATTATTATACTTAGAAGGTCAGTCAAAAGATCAACGAGTCTAAATTTGGTTAAAGTTTGAACCCGTCTATATGGATAAGAAAGGATAGAAATATGAAACCCAAATTGAGGCCAAATAAAGTCGAGAACACAAAATATGTTAATTTTTTACGAACAAAACGAAAACATTAACACCTACCAGTAATACACCAGCTACCAAAACGCATCAGATTCAGTCAACCCTATTTAGACACGACCAGGGGTATACATGTATTTCAACACAATTTCCACCAAGTTTGAGTCTTCATTTATAAGAAGTTATTAATAAGTGTTAAATTTTATGTCAATGTGATTTCGCATTTGGATTTAAGACATTACCAATCTCTGACCGACTCTGGCGACTAGCTGTCTTAACATAATCGAAATCGAATGTAAATAAAAAAAAAACTGGTTTAAACAAAATTTTCTAATATCCAGTCTTTGAATAACATAACTTTCGAACTAACAAAATTTTTCGGTTCAAAAAGTTCATTTTGAAGCAAAATTTTTCGAATATTTTTATAAATAGTTTACTTCCTGGTTTGGGGAAATCTAAGTTTTCTCGAATATTAGATGACCATATCAATTATTATTTTAATGAGATTATTTTTAGAAGTTTTGGAACTAAACTAAACTTAAATTTACGAAAAACTTAAAAGTCTTCTTAGAAATTCATAAAATATGTTATTTTTTTTCCAAATTATTGAAGATGAAAGGAAATTTAATAACATTTAATGATGTAATTTAAATTGAAAGAAAATCAAGAAAATTACAGGAAGCTTTAAATTTAAAGAAAAAAAAGAAAAACTTCTAGAAATAGAATTTCCATTTTCACAAAAAAAAAATGTATGTATATAAAAATTAATTTCTAATAAATATTTGATAGAAATAAAATTTATTCATGAAATTCAAATACGAACCAATAAAAATAAATAAATAAATAAATAATCAATAAGAAAAAATAAAAATAAGAAGAAAAAATAGAAATAATCAAAAGTTATTTTTGCTTTTGCCACCTAAATTTTGTTCCTCAAATTCATCTACCCTAAAAAATAACAACATAGAATCATTGATAAGCCCCTGGTGTTATAGTATCTGTTCTTTCGTCATGTCATTTCGTCTTCATATTACCAAATATCATGTATACTTAGTTAGAGCCCATTCTTAAAAAGACAAAAAAAAAAAATACACAAAATACAGTACATCAGACTGGGTATATATACAACATAGTATTAGCATGCTTTTCGCCTATGGGAGTATATCAAGGATACATTAGATTTGTCACTACATTTGTAACGCATGAAATGGTTTCATAATTTGTGCAAAGAATCAAAAGTTGCAGACTCAAAGAAACAACTTAAGAACACAATCTATATCTTGAAAGAACGGTGGTCAGTGTTCATAAGTTTCATCCAATTTTAGATACAAATACTAAGTTTTATAATTTTGTGAACTAAATGTATGGAAAGCCTATATAAGTTTGTAATGGTTTCCTAATCGTCCTTTTTTAGGTGCTGTGACACAATTTTAGTAGTTACAATTACTCGATTACTAAGTTTGTTTTTTGTGTATGTTCATCTATCCTTTCACGTACACGACAAATCAAAAACGATTTAACTCTATTTAGTAGTAAATATCAGTAAAGTCAGTAAAGGGAGAACTAAGTTATAAGGAAAAAATCAGAATGACCACAAAGGTCTGTCGCTAACTTTTGTAATTCTTCAAATTTAATTAGAAGAGTTATACAGGAATTATAAGTTCGTTATATAAGCACAAAATACCGTGGCCAACAATTGAAGTGTCCGTCTAATACAAATCGGGGTCCAATGTAAACCGCACATCTTGCAATACTAAAATTGGACATGAATGTTGTTTGGAATATTATCTGTCAGTAGTAAAAATTATTTGTTGGTGAAAAGACGCATTCTTATTTTGTGTACAATGGACTTTAAACGAAATTCATTTGTTATTATTTGATTGGAAAGTCAAACATCGAAATTCACCGTATTCGCCAAATCTGAATCCGTTGGATTATTCCATTTGGAGAATTTTACAGGCAGCGACTTGCAAAAAAAACACACAACTTTGGCCGGTTTAGAAAAAAATTGGACTCTTAAATGGAACCGTTTAAGCCAAGACATCGTGCGAGCATCGTGTGCATCGTTTAAAAAGAGATTCAAGCTGGTGGTTAAGGCAAAAGGCAATCACATACCATTCGAATAATTGTAAAATTAACAAGGTATTCTAAACTATCATTTTCATAAATTTCAATAAAGCCGATCAATAAACAAAAAAATTACAGCGTTTTTACACTTTGACACTTCAATTGCCGAACCCAGTATAGTATTGAATTTCATTAAAATCGATTCAAGGATAGTACACAAAGAAATAGTTACAAAGCAAAATTGGCATCGTCTGCTATTTGCCGATTTTAAGTTTCTATAAGTCGTTTTTCTTCTGTCTTTTTTCTAATTTATTTATACATTTTTTTCTATTTCATTTTTCAAATTGAACGAATATTATTCTATCTAAATTTTATCCTACATAATATCGAGTATATAATATATATTTTCAGTTTTCTCTTGGGGCCTGACAAATAAGATACATTTTCATAATATATTTCAATGAATTCAAGCAAAACTTAAAAATGGCAATACGCCAAAAAAAAAACAAACCGATGACAAAATAAATTACTTAATCAAAAAATTAGATTTATTTTTTTTTTTAACATGAATCCGAATCTAAAACTTGATAAAAGCTATTAAGAAAAAGTTCGTATCTGAAAAATTATACAAGAAAATTATCTATTTTTTATATTTATTTTTTTAAATTACTTTACCAGAAAAGGTTTTAAAAACTTAAAAGGCAAAAAAAAAATATGTTACCAGCTTTTCTCAGAAAATCTTAATATACAAATATTGTGATGACACATTTTAATGAAATTTCACTAAAAAAAAAATTTGAAAAAGAAATCTAAAGAAAAGGTATCTTAAAATGAATATGATTCATTTGGAAAAAATTTTAATATTTAAACAAATTTTTGTTTTCAAAAAATTTAATCATGTCCTAAAATTTAAATGGGATTAAAATTTATGGAACTAGATTAAAATTTGAAGTGATTTTATGTAATCAGAAAGCAAAATTTAAGAGACTTTTTAAATGGGGTTTGTTGAATTTGAACACTTGAGAGCACTTCTTTTATGGACTTTCGTGTTAGGTTTTATTTAATTCAATTGACATAGTTTGTTTTTTTATTGTTATTTAGTCAAGAATACTAAATCAAGATCAATTTAACTGATTGAAAATATTAATTTTGGTTTAATAAAAACTGCGTTTTAACCATGAAAGTCATTTTATTGAACTTTTGAAGCAAAATGAATTTAACTTGTTCAATAAGTAATAAGTAATATTATTATAACTAGTAAGAATGCAAGCCTTGACTTTGTCGGATGCCCGGAATCTGAAGGTGGAATCCTTAATCGATTACCTGAAAAAGACAGAACTGTTTCCAGAGTTGGTACAACCTGCCACTCTGTAAACAGGAGACAGGTAATTAGTCTTTTTCCCATAAGTTTTCTGGGAAAACTTGTGCGATCCCAGGACATATATCCAGATTTTCCCGAGGGTATAGTGGGATGCAAGGCCTAAGTATGGGGTGCCTTTCAGCACCCACCTCTTTAAAAAAAAAAAAAAAGAATGCAAGTATGAACGATAATTTAACGACATGAAATGCGATTTATTAGCATCAACACTAAGCATCTTGTAAACATCTACCTATACAAAACTCCCAGTTCCATCACAAGAAACGAGACAGTCTATAGCTATAAGATCACATGTACGCCGCACACATTTCCAGATCCTTTTTTTCACTCTCCCGTAGTGAATAGATACAGATGATTCTGTAGGCAAAAAGAAAAAGTGATCAATTGCCGAGACCAGGAATAGAAGTCGAACCATTTCTTAATCAACGGATATCACTCTTTATTCATTCCATTTTCGTATTACTATTAATTTGAACTAAACCCACTTAAATGTTTAATATTGCATTTTAAATGATACAAAGTTAATTATTTTATAACAACGTCTATGATTTCAACAATTCTGAATATATTAGATCAGGTTGCAATTGCTGATAAATCTGCGTATCACTCTCAACAGACGTTTTATGTACATACTTTCATATATGCCAAGAATTTTGGGCGTTCAATTTCAATTTTCATTAAGCAATAGAAAAGTACTTTTCAATTTGACTGTAACCAGTTGGAAGTTCCTTAAACATGCCTGAAACTAATTAAAAATAAATTTACAAAACTACTTGTAAATGAAAAAAAATATGGAAAAAATATATCTGACGACAAATTTATTGATGACGGTTGACAAAGTGTCTACATGAACCTTGCCAGACATTAATTGATTTGAGTTCTGTCAGAAAAACATGTCTTTTAGAAAAGCGTTTTATAAAAGCCAACTACTACTAATGTTAAAAATTGTTTACTGGTTTTTTTAAGCACTCAAAATGCGGAAGGTGAATTATCTTTCAGAAATGGATGAGTGGGTGTTTTTTCGGATCTATTTTAATGCACTATTATACTACAGATGACAATATTAAAAGAAAAATTATGCACCACTGTACGCGAACATAAAATTCCATCCAGGCATCGAGTTTTGAGGTGTGTAACGACATATATATATATATATTTTTTTTTTTTGATAAATTGATTTTTATTATTCTTTTGATACAATTTTTACTTCCTATTTTATTACTCATAGTTGGATATGTATATTAAGTAGATAATCCCATTAAGCCTACTAAAATATTTAATAAATTGTTTTCCGGAATGAAATCAATCAAAATATATATATTTGAAATAAAAAACATTTCCAGCTAATATAAGTCGACAAAAAATTTGAAATTTTCATGGAAAACTTGTATTTATGAAATGCCAGTGAACTTTATGTATTAGTATTGTGGTTTCAGGGAATTTTAAAACAAAAGAAAATACAACCAAATGTTATTAATCATATTCCCGAAAAAGAAAAAACTGTCTGAACTTTTCTTTTTTTTTTTGGTAGTTGTTGTTTTTACACGCAAAGGATCAAAACCACTAAAGAAAATTATTCCCCGTTGTAATAAATCTTGAATTCATTTTCTAGAATTTCACTTTTCATTTTGATAAGTACTTTGGCCCTATACACTGTTTCGTTCATCGTCCTAACTGACCCTTCAGCCATTCTGGTCATTGACCAAAACATTTAGTATAAATCTTATATTAATTGCTTTTCTTATAAAATTCGTGGTTTAGAATAAAACAAAACAAAAATAGACTATCAAATGATTTGTTAAATTAAACAAGTTAGAAAAAGCTTTTATTATTTAGAATTACTTATCTATATTTTCCGAAAACAACACGAACTAGCGTAGGTGTATGAAGTGTTTTGATTTTTCAATTATTTTTCATATTTAAAAGTATTTTTATAGGAAAATAAATTTGAAGAGATTTCGCTGGAAATTTTATTTTTAACCATTTCTTAGTAAAAGAGGTTGTGGAGTATAGAGTGTGGAGTGTTATTATAATAATAACTAATAAACATTATCCAGGGCAATGATTTCGTCATAAACGAGCTGCCAAATATCTTCCAAACATTTTTATGCACGAGTATGTACAATGGAAGTTTAATGTTTCCCAATGTTAATACACAGCAACAGGTCGCACAGTAAAACGGGAGTACTAGTGTAAAAATACGCGTATATTTTGAAATTTTATATAATTTATATGAAACGATTGACTATGATTACTGAACAATCATATTACATTATCACAGATTTAAAATGTCACTAAGTTTTCGTTTTGCCTAAAATGAGCTCAGCAAACTAACACTTTCCGAAATTTCTCTGATTATCACTGGTCAAGTTTTGAATTTGAACTGTGTCTGTTCTAGCGGTGTTTCCACCTTATATACTTCATCGTTCAAACTCGTTCTTCCATAAGTGGAAACGTAATTCTACAAACTTCAACAAACTTATTCTTAGAATTTACTGGAAACGTCAAAACGACATATCAGTGATCATTTTGTGTGGTGCTTTTAAGGAAAGTTCCCAACTTTTCTTGTATCAAGAAATATATCCCAGAAATATAATGCAATATTAATACTAAATTTTCCTGTATAAGATTGTCCATCTCTGGTAACATATAAAAAAATCGGATGAAGAATTCTTGATTACTATTTTACTGGATGTTCCTAAGATCTAATTTAGAGCAATCAATTTTTATCGACAGTCTAACCTAAAACTCATGTATGCACATACGGCCTATTTAACAAAACCACTTTCTTCTTTTATTCGTGGAATTTTTGCTTTTAATTGGACTCGTTTTCATTTCATTTTTCTTTCTATTTCCTATGATATCGCGAACAATTAACTATTATCACTTCGTCACGAATTTTATAAGATGACGCCCTAATTTACATGCCTATAAAATTATTATAAACTTCCTAGATACGAGTTTAGTGTATACTCGTATGTAAAGCACGTATTTCTCAAAAGTTAGTTTTTAAACATTTGTACGATTTTTTTTTTTTTACTTTTTATCAACTACAAGCGCTGATAGCCTACTTTTTTTTAAAAATACAATACGAATTTCCGCATAAACATAAAATAGATGAGAATTTAATAGTAAACGAATTCACAAAATGCATTTAGTATAATACAAGTTAATAATCTAAATACTAAACAATATATACGAATTAAAAGACCATGTAAGTAGCAGGCACGAAGCATGAGTTTTTTTTAGGAACAGAAACAATTTTGGGGAGCGTTATTAAGAATTAGTGTTACAGTCCTTCTTAGGACAGACGGCAAGATGTAAATCTGAAAACGATGATTACGAAAATTACTACATAACAATTGCACTCTTTTTTTTATTAGTATAAAAGAAAGAATTATAAAATTTCTTAGAACCACGGTTTCAAATCAAGAAATTTTCTGGATACACAAAATTATATCGAAGGGTATTTATTGCTTCGATTGAAATTTGTGTAGAGTAAAGGATGAACCAGAATGAAATGCAAAGTGGAAAAAGTGGAAAAAGTGAATAAAGTGGAAAGTCGTTTATAGGCAAAGAAAAATAATGGATTTGAACCAGAGGCCCATCAGCTTCTAAAAACGAAGTCTCAACCACCTTGACCATTTAACACTGTATTTATTAATCTGTTCGATTTGTCATTTCTAAACGTTATTCTAATATTACAACTGTTATTCGAAATATAACAATTACTATATAACCTTTCACTTTTCTATGCCAATTGTGCGTACAAACCCAGCGAGCAAGTAAAACCAGGCATTTGCAAGCATTCACTGGTTTTCCAACTAATCGCAGATTATCAGTGAGCAAGAGCGATCAGAAACACACTTCTTTGCACTCAGTCCATATCAACTGAACATTCGCAGAGAAAGTGATTTGTTCTTGCCAGCCGTTTAGTTTGAAAACGTGTTTATAAACATGAAAATATGAATAGTAGTACTAATTGTCTTAAATATGTGAACGCTTTGTCCCTGTTATACCTAGGCACATATACAAAATACACTGTCAATAGTGCCACAGCCAATTAACATAAATTGTATGTCAGTCAGCGACAGTTATAAATGACTTACAATATATTAAAATTAAACATATATAAATATGTACTCAGTATAAAGATGGAGAAGGTCCATTAATAAAACGATCTGTGCCGATGTAAATGACATCATTTTTTTATGCGCTAAACAAGTAATTCAATTATTCATAGTTTACTTGATGAGGGTTCTTCGTATGCGTCTCTCTGAATAAATAAGAATTCTATTTTTTTTTTTTTTTACATATTATGGAGAAAGTAAAAGTGCGAATAGAAAAGACGTATGTAGAAAAAACCTGAAAATTTCCTTTGACATCATGTATCATTGTCATCACTCAATTATCAAACATATCACGCATATAATATGACTGAGTATCCGTTATTGATACACTCATGTTTATTCAATCGGTTAATTTGGCACAAATAAATAATCACGTATGAGGTGTTCAGATACAATTCTTAGTATTTGCTACCTTTTTCTAAGATTCAAATTTGTAACACACTTTATGAGACTTTGAGATCATTTCAATAATATATATTGACGACGAATTTTGCGGTTTATATACTTGACTAATATTTTCTTTGCATAATAATTATGAGTTTTTTTTTTAGATGTTTCCTCATCTTGAAAACTAAGAAAAAGAATCATATTACACGCGTTCGTTACATAAACACAACAACATTATTTACATTATTTTGTGTAAATTTTTTATCATTATTATCATTTTCCATAAATACGCGTTCAACTAATTAATACGTGCCGTTTTTTTTCTTTTAATTACTATGATTTTTAGTGTAATACGTTTTCTTTAAAAAATCACCTTGAATTTGAAATATTTTTATAATAGGTATTTTTAAAGGTGTTTCTTACTTTTCTTATTTATTTACATAGCGAAACGAACTGAGATTTCGTCTTTTTTTTTTCTTTGCTCTTTTATCTTGTTCAGATATTATTCATATGGGATATATTATCATGGATATATCTATGTAGTTGAAGGCAACTTGGAAATCTTTTCTAATCAAGAGATTTATGGTTTAAGTTAAAATGATTATCATATATGTGTGTCTGTGTGTTTGTGTGTTCTATAACCTAAACTATATAAGATACCAAGAATGATTTATTATATGACATAAAAGTTTGCAATTTATTCTCATTTTTGGTTGCAAAACATTTTTGTTTGGTTCTTTCTTTATTCTATCGTTTTGATTAATATACAGGGTGTTTTTAAAACATAAGATATAGGTTAGTTCAGTTATCCTAACAGAGTCCAGGATCGTGGCACTAACGCGTATTGAAACTGCCAAGCTTTTCATTGCCAGTATGAATCCCAGTTGTGTTAAAAGAAGGAAATGAGTAAAAATGTTAACTTATTCTTAGTTTGTGATTCTAGATCAAAGTATGGGTTTCGGAGCGCACGTTTAGCAGTGTGTACAACTGAGTTACTGAGTAACTACTCAAAAAGGGTTCCGATTAGCCGTACGGCCTAAGTAGAATGCCTTTTTCGACCTCTTCATAGTAAAAAACAAACGCCTAGCAGGCTGCTATGTAATAAAAAATTAAATTAGGCGTTTATCAGCTTCTCTGCATAGCTATCTTCGGATAATGTCAAATTCTTCTCTACTTCTATACTATATTTACTACACCACGAATACAAATTTTATTTTATAATTGCTGCATTGTATTTTTCATACGCTACCCATAGCAGGATAAGTGGTAAATAAAACCAGCAGGAGTAAGAGCAAGTTTTAATTCAGATGTTGGTACTACTGCTCGGTAGCCATATTGTATGATAGGAAGAACGTTTTTTTAAAAAATAAAAATAAGGAAGAACATTTCGTTTCTTGATTCTAAACAGTTCTACCAACATTCTAGGTTTAACTTTACAGAAAAATTTCTCACTAACACACTCTGTACGAGAGAAAAGTAAACTATTTTCGGGGTGTAATAATTACACCTGGTATGAAAGTAGTGTCGGATTTGCTCTTTTGTTGTTTTTATTTTTAATGTAAAATCTACTCTACCCCAGAGCAAGCGGCATATAAAATGGGCCTAATAATGTAGATGTTTTGGAGTTTGCCATTGTGCTAGTATTCCTAGTGCAAAGGGTTAAAATAAAAAACTTAAGGAAAGAGCTGAATTTGTGGATATTACTTGGTGACATCTCAATTCATAGTAAAGTATAAAATATTTGTTTGTATTCATGTGAACAAGGTATTTGTGTATAAAGAAAGAAATTTTCCTTATAACGCAAAATTATTAGCGCAATATTTTATCGTCCAAATAAACTTTTTAAAACATTTCGAGACATTCTGTACGATCACAATTGATATACGAAATGTTAAATTGATGTCACTTTTTTATATGACTTTAATAAAAAGGAAATTACATTCGAAATTATGAATTTATATGACTTTAAAAAATGCGACAATTCAAATTAAATGTATTTCTTTTTTTGTGTCTTAATAGTTTTTAATTCAAGATCAAAATTGAAGTTTTTAAATAACCTCGAATCAATAAAAATTTCATTTTTTTTGCATTTTGCAAATTATTGAATAAATTTTTTCTCACTGTTCATGCAATTTTTATGTTTTGTTAAATTGTAGTCGAATTACAATAAAGTGTATTTTTTTTTATCGCGCTTCTAAATACGCTAAGTCATGAGATTTTATATTTGTTATCCATTTTCATCTTCGTGATGTAATATTAACCTTGTCCAATGATTTTTGCAATTAAAATATTTCTTTTTGATATTAAATATAATATATAGGCGTGTTTTTTTCATACAGTTCGGTTACGGAAAAGAGCAGCAGCAAAAAAAAATGTCAAAGGAACACTTAACAAGAAAAAATGAAAATTTTGATAGCACTAATGGAAATTATAGGTATGAATCAAGGTGTTTTACCTATAGAAGGGGATCTACTCCAGCGCACTACATTAAATTAATGCGTTGTTGACGGTACTTTAACTCAGCTCATAGATCCCTTTTAAAACATTACATTTCAAAATGAATTGAACATACTATATTACCATGCTAAAGTAATAATCTTTTGAAATCCTACAAACAATTTTTTCCTTCTTGTTTCGTCTTTGGGAAATCGATGATATATGATATTATTTCCTTAGATTCGACCAATTCGGAACACTACAATTTCTATTAACAATTTTTTTTTCTTTAATTGAATCACAAAACTCATAATTTACTTTTAAAAAGAAGCACAGATCAAGCCGAACAATTTGGGTATATTTGACAGCTGGAATGAGGTGCACCAATGACGTCAACATAACACACACATCTAAATAATGTGTACGAATATAAAGAGGAATATATCAGCTTCTATAGTTAAAACGCCTTGGGATTGAATGCCGAAACAAATCAAACTCTGAAAATAATATTTAAAACAAAAACAAAACAAATCCATCTTTAAAATACCAAAATGAAACCAAATTCTTCCACCAAATAAAATGGGATGCAATGTATTCTGTTGTTCCGGAACAGCACAAAATAGTGAAGCAAACACGCATTTAGAATTCTGGAAACTATTGAGTTATTGCTTTTTTTGTCTAGCTTAAAGGTTTCTAAGAATATTTTCAAAAACCACAAAAAAAATCTTTCATATACTTGTATAATTAAAGTTAAATCATGTCATAAGAAAGTATTTATATCCGTAAAGTAATTATTTTATTTGATAGGGATAGTGTCGCCAAAGATATTAATAAAAAGAAGATGTGGAAAGTTCAAAAAAGCTTTTTTAAACATAAGCATAGACTAATAATAAAGGTTTCCAACGACTGTGCATTCTTTTTGTACCATAATATCGCGACACAATATAGATTCTTCTCTTTCATTCACATTAAACCTCTTATCATCCATTCTTCTTTAAGTTTACCTACAACAACAATACTGAACATCACGCTGCTCATTTGGCTTGAAAATCTAGGCCTACTAATCTATGACATAAGTAATTTACATTAGGTCTTATGGAAAGAGTTTAAAGCTCCTACAAGTTCTTTCCATAAGATCTAATGTAGTTTACTCATGTTAAATGAAAGCTGTTTAGAATTTTACATGCCTTTACTCATTTATATCTTTGGTGTCGCTATAAAATCTATCAAATTCTTCTAATAGCTCTCCTTAAATTGACCTTAATTTTTGTTGATTCAAATTTTAAAGACAACAAAAATTACGTCTAGAAAAATTTTCTTATCACTTTTTAACTTTTCGATATCTCATTAACACGCGTTCTTATAATGGTCCCTCAGGGATTTTGCGGGATATAAAAGGGTATTATCATTTTTTCGAAAATCTTCTAATCTTGTTTAACATTAGCGCTTCTTATTAAACAAAAAAATAAAAACACACACAAACGAAGAGTTTTATAATAGACCCTAAATCATAAATTAAACAGAGTTGTCAACTTCGGTTCAGCACTCCCTTTGGTAGATTATAATTCCCTCAAACCAAAATCATCCTGATAATTATTAATTTAAAAAAAAAAACAAGGAGAAAAAAAACTATATATATATTCTTTACGGACGTTCAAATTGTTCCCTAAAAATTGAATGGCCATTCTTTAGAATATGAAACATAAGTAAATATCCAAAGTCATTCCCGCTAATGATTATAATTTGGGTGTCTGTCATCTATATTTTATCCTGGTTTTAGTCCCCTCTTAACTGTAATTAAAATGGCACATTTTATAATGTAATTTTATATCTAACCTATATATACAGTATTTCAATTCAATCGGACATATTCTAGAAGGATAACAGGTCTCTTTTGTTCAAGAAAAAGGGATACCATCTCACACCGAACATTTTTAAGTTGTAAACAGTAGTAATTAAAAAGGATGGTTGTTTCAATTTTTTCAGATTCTTTAGGATCCTTTTTCTTATTTTAAAGGATTTATGTATTATATATACGATAATATTACAAATGGCTAGGAAATGTTTAAATACCATTGTTTGACAAAAAGTATAAAGCTTTTTAGGTGGAGGGAAAAGAAAAACTTTATAAATTAATGAACAAAAATTATTTTTGACATCATGAAACGAGCCAAGGGATATTCATGTTGAAACATAAATTAATCTAAAATGCCACTTGTATATATACAGAGTCTCATTTTTGGGGACATACAAGTATATATTTATATCGTTGAATAACAAAATACTTTAAGATCAAATTTATTAATTAATAATGTCAGTGAATTTATTCGATACGTATGCGAGTGTTTTGGACAAGAAAGAAATTTCAATTCTGTGTTTTTTTTTGGGTGGTCTTTAATGACATCTTAAACTAAAATAAAAAAAACAACTTTGAAAATGTTTTTCGTGTGGTTAAAAATAAGAAGCAATTTATTTAATTCGTGATAAATTTGCATACAGTGAAGGTATTCAATGTAAAAGAAATTTCATCTCTATAATTAAGTACAGTATAATCTCAATTCTTTAAGATAATTTAAATTTTCTGTTATATTGTTTTATGTACTTGAATAGGACACTTGGAAAATTTGGGACCATAATAAAAGTAATCAACCAATTTGCAGAAACTGAAAATAGTTAAATAGACATAGTTAAGTATATATTTTAGGATGAAGATGGTAAGTTTAGTTTCTTCTTACGTTATCACAAGGTTCTGCAAAAAAATTGACAAAGTGTTAAAAACATTGAAATATTATTGCACTGATTGGGTACTTTACAAGTGTCCACAGTCGATTGCATTCAGCTTTTTCTATATTCTAGCCGAATAAGATTTAATAATGCCTTTTTAAGAATTAAGATGAGAAGTATAAAAATTTGAGGCTGGGGTTCAAATATCGTAACATTAAAATTATTGTCATATATTTGCAACCAGCCAGTATAAATTAGTAACTGGAGCTAGCCAGCAGAGCGCAGCACAGCAAGCATGCATTAAGTCACTAGTAATAACATAAAAATAAAAAAATATACATAAAAACCATTTATAAATAAATAACAAATGTGGATAGTTTTTGTTGGGTTCGGGAATACTACATACACAAGAGACAAAACCCCAAATGTACAGCAATTATAAATTGTCTAGTTTCAGGCGCTTATAAAAATGGGACAGACTTTCAGTCAAGTATATTATGTTGTTTTATTCTTCATATAGAACAACTCATTTTAGATCATGATCCCTTATATTTTATATCAATTTAAAATGAATTTAGTATTCAATTATTATTTAATGACGAAAATCACTGCACATACATAAATAGAGTATTTTTGAAATGGTAAAAAGTTTTGTAAATTTTTCAAAATTCAATTCATAAAATAAATACATTTAAAAATATCAATATTTACAAAAAAAAGGATACTTCAAAGTTTCGAATATTATTGAAAATATTGGGTAAATTTTGTTTTTTTATGAATTATTCAAAAATTTCCAATACAATTCAATCAATTTGGTGCAAATTATTCAAAAGCAAAGCTTCAATAGATGATAGTTTTTTTTTATTTATATTTAAATTTCCATAAACTATGTAATTCATTAATATACGTTAAATGAATTTAGTAAAGCACTAATTTTTTCAAAAGAAAAAAGACTAAAATCTCGCTAATGTAAACACTTATAATTTTGGCGAAAGCAAAAGTTAAAATTTTTTTAAAACGATCCATGACTATTTCTATTTATATTATTATCCAAATAATATTTAAAATAAAAATTTTTAAATCATGGAATTTTTCAGATAGGTTCACTTCTTAAAGTATTATTCGATTTATATTCAAATTAAAGAACGAATCATTGGCGCCCATCAAATTATCCCCAAAACTAAAGAGAATTCTTTAAATTTAATGCATACTAATAACGAAAAAGAAGAAAATAAAGATTTAGATATAAAATCTATTAAATTTTTAATATTATAATGTCTTCGGGGTTAATGCCATTTCAACATTTTCAAGTCCTTGATATGGAACACGAATTTCTTTTATTACAATTTTTTCATTTTTAGATATTACTCTATTGTCTAAGAAGATAAACTGAATTTTCTTAAGACTAATGACTTTCATTGTATTTTTGGAAATAATTTATTAAAAGATTAAAATTATTTTTAAATTAAAATCGCTAATGTCGCGGTAAATAAAATATTATAATTGTAGGAATTTATAAACTTCATTGAATCTGATTGTAGTTATGTAATTATAAAATTTAATTTTAAAAATTAATCCAGAATAAATTACCACATTGCCTTTTCGAAATACACAAGGCTCATTTAGGATAGGCTATAGAAGCAATTGCCAGCATCATAAAGATTACGTGGAGTAAAGTCAATTAATTGACATAACATATGTGCAGGTTATCTCAGTTTAAACTAGTCTTTTGTTTCTCATCTTCCTACATAGCCATGGGATGTGCCAGCTATTGATCAGCTGTGTGAGAACCAGGACTTTTAGTTTCAACAAGATTTCTTCGTGATGTTAAAAAGTGGAACGAAAAGACCAAATTAACAGATTGGAATCTGTTCAAAGTAGGTTCGCACGATTTGCATTATATAATCTTCTGTGGAATGACCCCTTTCTACTGCCACCATACCTTGATAGATTAAAATTGAGAGGTTTACAGTTCTTAGAAAGGCCGTGCCTAGTAGCGTATGTGCTATTTGTGAGTCAAACCCCAAATGATGCTATTGACTTCCAATTTCGACTTCCCAATTTTGCTGGACAAAATGCATCTTAGTATGAATATACGGTCCTTGAGGTTCGTAGTTATCATAAACCTGAATATGGTAGAAACGAACCGGTTTCCCGAATGGTGAGGTCGGCTAATGATAACGTCAAGATGTTTGAATTTTGCCTGAGCAAAAGGCATTTGAAAGGCTTTCTTCTTCACAATAACTGTTGCTTGCAGTAAGCAATGTTATAGCAAAAAAAGGGACTTTACCTTTTGGTAGAATAAATCTAAATAAAATCCTAATATAAAAACTTCAAACTCAAACTTAAACGTTTTTAAGGAGAAATAATGCATACCCAAAAAATATTTCCTTATACTATTTTAAAAATTATTGATAACCTGTAATTTAGCAATAATTTAGATTTCAATTTTACTTTAGTGTAATTTCTATAAAATTTTCAGCTTGAATACTTGAATATCATGAAATCGCAGCTATAATAAAATTTTTGTAAAGATTTTTGACCAAGCCTATCTTTATATTTCGGCCGCTAAATTGAAAATCAGAAAAATAAAAAAATACCATAAAATAAATATAATAATAAACCGAGAATAATATAGCTTCATTAAATAAATGAAAACCATGAAAATTTTAGTTGAAACATTTTCCCTGCGCGAAAATTATGAAAAAATTTCTGACAATATTTAATCAGGAATGGATTTCCGTGCAAAACATTTCCGTGAATAATAAATAATTTGTTTACCTTCCTAGACTAGTTTAATAATAATTTGATTAAAAAAAAAAAAGAAGAAAATTGGATTTCACAAATGAATTAAAATGAACACAAAATGCAGATAAATTCACGAATATCCGAAAATTGCAAAATTTTATTAGTTTAACGAAGATTTATGTTTATGTACATAATTAATTATGAAATTTTCCATTTATATAATTTGAATGATAAAATTTCGTTTCCAAGTAAATAGAATTTTTCGGATTAAAAATTTACCTTTTGAACAAGCAATGGTGTACCAAAATCGCTGCCACCTTGAAGACGGAAGCCCCACGGTTGGGCATCCTGACGATTAAGTCGAATTGTCATTAACTGTTCCATGGCTGTTCTGTAATAAAAAAGAAAAAAACCACAACATAAGTTTTGAATATAATTTTTTTAAAAGTACTAACTATAGTATATGTCTAAGAGAAATATGTTTAATTCTTCAGTACATCCAAGAAGTGGTATAAAACACCAACATGTTGAATTAATTAAGACTGGCAGCTATATACGATGGATGGTAGTAGCTTGTTTCTAGTCAATTAGGGCCTGTAATTGGATATCCTGATATACATTAAATGTACATGAAATAATCCAAAACATATTCTATATAGAGAATAATCTTAAGAAGATTTTCTACAATATTCAGGTTTTACTGTTTTCCATTAAGATGTTGTTATATTATTCTACATGAACATAAAATGGGTTGAACTATTTTATTTAGAGAATTAATATCGTGATTTACTGGCTGGATACACAAAAAACATATTACACCTTCGATATGTGTGATTCAATATTGTGTTAATTAAAAAATAGAAAAATTGTAGCCATTTATAGCAGTTTCTCGTAAATCTAAATTAAATAATCTAATAAAATTTCCTTCTTTCTAAAAACCATATTCAATTCTATGATTTTTGGTATTAACAATTAATTTCCAATGTTATTTTGCATGAGTTGTTACCGATTTCATTGATTTATAACCACAATATATGCACTTACATGAACACGTACATATAGTGGGTACTGTAAATTTCAACTTTCAAACATTAATTAGATATCAATTTGACTAACAAAACTAATTGGAGGTCATACATAAATATTCTTTTGATTATAAAAAATAAAGAACCAAGCAATTAAACAATTCAACACCCAAAACCGACAAAATAATATTCAAAAAAAAAAAAGGAATAGTGTTAACCAAACCAATATTATGTAGTATCAATAATATTAATCAGTTTCAAATTTTGCTGGAGGTGATGAATAATATACAATTTTATAATATATTCAATTATGTATAAAAAAATGTTTAAAAAAACGAATATATAGTATGTAAGACCTGCTACAAAATTTTACTAACTAGCCAGAGTACACACATTTTAGAGCATACTATATATTGGCAAAGGTGTGACACATCAATGGGAATAATGTTCAATTGGATTTCTCAACTAATTTATATCCATTCAACTTAATTCAATGCATATGCATTTTACGTGTCTATAGTATTATAATATTTTCGTTTTTCTGGTTGACTTCTTTATACGATCAGATATTTCACAATATGTAGCAAAATCATTTGGTCTTTATAGTGTTAATTGGATATCAGAGTATTCGATTGCAGATAAAATATTTATTCATTGTATAAAATTTTATACTGTCCAATTCGATGTATATATAGATATATATATCAGGGACAAAGCATTGAGGCATTTAAGGGATTGAGTGCTTCCATTGGAAAACTCATCGAGAAAAATTAAATGAAATTTTAAATTTTTAACCGATTTTACACTGATTTTGGTCCATAATTAGAAAATCCAAATGCATCATTTCATACAAGAAATAATTTCTATCAAAATTTCTTAATGCAATTCTAGTAGGTCTGAGAACTTGGTTCTAGAAAATTTTTATAATTTTTTCGTCTCTACTCTTTACTATCTCTACTGTTTTGCACTGATTTTCTTAATTAATGTTTTTATTCCCACATTTGTCTTAGTACGAAATATATTACTGGTTCTTTATCATATTAGCTGAAAGTACATCCGTTTCTTAAAAGAAAAAAAATCATAGTTCGTGCCTGATACTCCCCCATAACATGAAATTTTTCCAAGTACCAATTTTCAATTAAATTTTCAATATAAAATAATTAAATAACAAAAATGAATGCAAATAAAATTTTCATTTTTATCATTTTTATCATTTATATATAATTACATACCATTGAGATATATGTTCTTTATGTTCTAATTATCCTATCATAAATCATAAAAATGAATGCAGATATTTATATTGGAGGGACTTGAGTACTATACTACTATGTTGCTTGTGGTATTGTTATTTTTCGGACTATGATATTAAAATTGATTAATGACATCGAAAACAGAATTTCATATTTGACATAAACATTCAATTGATTATTCTGATGCAAATTATATTGAAAATCTAGAATTCAAAGAATGTTATCAGGAGATGACATATAACCAACAAAATGTGTTTGTATGAAGATGACAATTATGTATAGTAAACTATAAATAGTATATATTCAACATAAAGTTCCTGTGGAATGCTTTTATAAATTCTGAATTATAGATTTCAAAGGTATAAATGAATTCAGAATATAGGGTGTTCCAATATTGTCTGAATAATTTGTTTTATTTGATCATAACATTTTCAATTAAAGATTCAATATAACCACTTCAGCTGGTTTCACATGATCTTTTTCCTTTAGGCGTAATTTCCAAAAAAGTCTGCTCTTATTGGAATCTTAATATATTAGTATACATATATTGTTCTTTAGCTCTAGAACGCAATGAGTTTTTCTTAACTACAGCTTAATTTAAGTACTGAAATATTATCACATTTTAAACTTGGTCACGATCTTGTTGCGAATACTATAAATACACTACAAATTACAATCGATTGAATTGTAATATAAAAAAACACGATCTTGTCATAGAAATTGTGATCGATAGCCGAACGAAAGTAATATATTATACAAATGTTAACCAAAATAATATAATTTGTATCTATGATACAAAAATAACCTTAAATTAATCTCTAAATCAATTATATACGAAGTCTTCAATATATTTAATTAATAAATGTGTACTATCATGACACTATGTGGTATAAGCTTAGTTAGACTAAATTAATTGCTAAACTTATATCGACACTAAAGATAAAAGATATAAAGATATTTGTATTTGGAACACTTTGATCTTTTTTGGATACAAATGCAGAAAATTATCTGATCATCTACGATCATTAAGCCGATATTATGTATATCATCGTGTGGAAGGCTTTTTTTAAAAAATTGTTTGATGGGTATGGTTCGGGAATATGTATATTATTATGAAACCATCTAAATATAAGAGATATGCAATTTATGTTACAACATCTACTCTAATATAAGGAACCAGTATTACTTATATATAACTATCGACAAGTGTATAGAAACGTTGATATTATGTTTCTAGTAAAAATGTATTTTTGATTCTAGTGATTTTACTTTGCATATCATCTACCTAATTCTCATGGGTAAACTGTCTAATATAAACTGACTGAATAGATGATTGATGATCATTGAATAACAGACCAAAAGAAAAGTAATGTTCTTCTCTCCTATATTCTATTTATTTAAATCATATTTCATTGTATTTTTTTTTCTCCAAACAAAACAAACTTCTGGTTATGACTATGAACATAAATAATATTTTTTCAATTCATCAGAAAAAGCAAAAGAAAATACATATTTGCATATTGAAAATTTTTTGATTTATGAAATTTCCCATTGGAAATCATATATAAAATTTAAATATGCTCGAATTTTTCAGTAGCGATTTGGTTAAAACTCTTTTTGTGCAATTTATATCAATTTAAATGTTGTAATTTTATTCTTCTTTTTTTTGTTTATCTTAAATATATGATATTTTATACTTATTTTTAATTGAATTTAATACTTCTCTACTTGCTGTTTATTTCGCGAATATTTTGCGAAGTAATATATTCGATGCGAGAAATTTTAAAAGAATTTTTTGGCATATAAATATACTAAAATTTTGTTTATTTTTTCTGTAATATTAACGGCAAGAAAAAACGTTTTAAAATTTCAAAAACAAAAAACCAAAAAAAAACAAAATCTTTTTTGAAAAGAAATTTCTTGAGAGATTAATAAGTAATCAAAAAACCAACCGAAAATAATTCAAACACCCACTGCAAAAAAAATAAAATCAAAATTTAAGTAAGATTAAAATTGTGGATTAAAAGACTTTCAAGTTTGTTAAATAAAGAAAACAATTAAAATAAATTGTTTTTTTCACCTGTTTTGCAAAAATTATTTCAAATTTCGAAAGAAAATATCATGAATTCGTAAAAAGTTTTCCAGTTTTTGATAGTAAAACAAAAATTATACAATACAGTCTGTATCTACAAAATTGGAAAACTTCAGACTATATATATTGATACTTTAATTTATTGCCTTTATTGATTGCCATTTTGGGTAGAATTTCTTAAACAAGCTCACAATAGATCTAGTTTAATTTTTTTTGAATTCACTAGTTAGACCAATATGGCTTGTTCCGTAACATTGTTAACATGAGAGCAGAATAAGGCACTAGTGCAGTTTTAACGTGTATCCACAATATCATTAAGTTGTTAGAAATTAAGGAAACATTTTTACCAAAACGAACCGAAAAAATTATTATCAGCTTGAAAATGGTTAATATTACTAGATTGGGCCATGTTTATACACATCATCATCGCTCTTAACGTGTTTAGGCAAAGAAAAACTATACTATAGAAAGGTAATTATAAAATAGATATTCAATTTAATTCATTCCTTATATCAAACTCAACTAAGGCATCGGTTATAGCTTCATCATTACAATGAAGGAAATAATTTTGGAAAGGAAAATTGAGCTATTTCAAAAATTATTTATTTCAAAACATTGAGAAATAGTTTAAGAAATAGATTTCAGAAAAAAAAATCTTACGTATATAACGTATTTAGTTTTTTATAATAGTTTTTATAATTGTAGTGTTGGAAAATATTTTCCTTGGTTAGCTGCTTTTCTAACAGTGTTTCAATTTCCATTCGTTCCAATGAAGATCTGTCTATTTGTTGCTTTCATTGAATATTTTTCGTCTATTTTTTACCTAAAAATTGGGAATTACTGTCAAATTTCACTGACAGTCGTATAACCGCTTTTCATGCAAAATCAGAAAAAAATTTCAGTTTTCACTTATTCTAAAATTTTCATCATTATAATGATGAACCGACCGAAAGACATTTTTAAAGTCATGTAAATACTTTACTTAATTTCAAGAAGCATGCAATATTTGCAGTCATAAATAGTAATGTTTTAATTAGGATATTAAATCGAGGAAATTAAGGGTTTAAACCTGAAAAAAAACTGGAAATATTTCGTGTTTATAAAATTGGCCACATTATGGAATGGAATGTCTTTCTTTTAAATCCGGAGAATCTCCGATTCATTAAAACTACATGATAACTTTGAACTTAAACTACAAAGATTTTTGAGTTCAATACGTTCAGTATCATGACTCATCATAAGCCAGAAGTAGTTCAGGGTTCATGTTCAGTTCGAAAACTGGTTTCAACACATAGACTGTTAAACAGAATAGCATATGAGATAGTTTAGTTAACCGAGAGGAAGACACATTTCCATTTCAGGTAATTAAATTAAGGTCTATTTCTTCAGATTCACTTTTTCATATAACTTTTGATTTCGATATATACGAGCCTCTTAATAATTATTTGGAAAAGCCAATCAGATATCTTTTAGGTAGCCAGTTTTTTATAATCATTAAAAATAAATCGGTTTGTTTTGGAAGAAATTAATCAAATTATTCAAAATAAAACCCACTCAAATCAACAATATTCAAATTTAAAATTCATCTAAATTAAAATTTTAAAATACTTTCATCATTAAAAAAATTTAAATAAACATGATTTTTATGCAATAATTTTTTATAATTTAAAAATAGAAAAACCTATTTTCTTAGAAAATACGAAACTTTTTGGAGAGAAAAAAAGAAAAGACTTAAGCTTTTATTCAATTCATTAAAAACCTGCATAAGAAATCTGTTTTCACTTTTTTTTTATTTTTCATGTTTATGGAACGAAAAAGTAAACCATTTATTTATTGGTTTCTTCTCATAGAATGGGAATAAACCTTTGTGATGGTTAAAAAATTGCGGCATCCAGATTTTGATGAATTTTCAGGTTTTAACGTCTCCTAAGTTTAGAGAACCCTATTTTCTTAGAAAATGCCCGTCCACTTGTTTGTCTCTCTGTATGGCTGTATCAAAATTTAGTATACTAGTAGAAGTTATCCAAGAGAATTCGCTGGCCGCTTTTTTCACAATTACAAAAGACACTGAAATTTTTAAACTAACAGTCATACCAATCTATCAAATAAATATACATATTGATATTCATTGCGCGCGTATTTTTTACATTTTGGCCAAAATATTACGTAATATCTCTGGAACTTTTAACCAGGCCATAATTGAAATTGGAGAACTATTTGTTTATTAGGAGTAAGAAATCTATTGTCTTCGGTACCGATCTAAAAAGGGGATCGGGTAATGAAAAATGATTTATGAAAATTTTTTGGGGTTCGTTTTAATCTGGGAAACTTCGTAGCTCATTTCAGTGAAATTTAGAACATTCATAATTTGGTAAAGCTCGTGGAAAGGAACTCGTAAAAAATTCGTACTAAATTCAATTGAAATTAATTCCCTGAGTTTATCTTAAGCAGGCCTTAAACTAGGAAACACGTCTTCAGGCACGTTGTCAAACCTGTTGTTGTCCACACCTCCAAGTATTCAAAGTTTTTCTTGATTTTTCGACATCCGTGCGTAGACGCTGTGAATACAACTCATTAGATGATAAAACTTTGCCAAAATTGACAACAGAATGCAGATGGTGTGACAATATGGTTCCTCTTTTAAACGTTGCTTTATACATTTAAATCAATCAATAAGTTAGATGATATTTACAATGGGAACTGTTATAAGACCAAAATAAAGATCATAAAGAACCGATTTTTAAAGATGCGATAAAGGATATCTCCAGAAATTAATGGAAGAAAGTATTCTTCCAGTGCATGTATTGGTAGTGTATTTTTTCTTAGAAGAAAGAACTTCATTGAATCCAGAAGAATGACTATAAAATTACATCTGGACATTATTTTGATCCCGTTTTATTATAAAGATCGTCTCTCCGACGACGAAATATCATTTTCTTGTCCTATGGTTCAGTTTTTCTTTTTTTTATATTATTTTGAATAATTTATTTGAGGTATTCTTAGCCTTAGTTTTTTTTTCTACTTCAAGTATTTTATTTCGTTTGGTTGAATTTTGTCAAAAGAACTCGTGCCAATATTATTTAGTCTTGAAAATCTCTCTATATATATATAACGTCCATCCTACCTTGTATATATTTTCAGGTCTTGAAGTTAATGTTGCACTTTTTTTGCAACATAATTTCAATCTTTCGTGAATATTTTGTTTTTTTCTTAGACTTGATAGTGGTATATTAACTGCCTTGACTCTCGAGTTGGCTCAGATTCCGGTCTTTTTCAAGAATTTTTTCTTTATACATTTTTTAACATTTTTGTTTCTTTTTTGCATTAACATCTTCGTTGTCTTTCAATCTTTGAGAAACTCTTTTTATACTCTGGTTCTGGTTTTCGTGTATTATTTCTTTTTTATTATATAAAGTCTAGTCTACCCCGCAACAAAACTATTACAGAGACTTTACTATATAAAAGTTGTACATTTAAGTCGGTTAAAAAAAAAATAGATATGAATTTTTTTTTTACTTTTATTTTGGTAAATTCTTTTTCCTTTTTAATCGAAGTCTCGAAAAACATTTTTTTTCGTTTTCTGCGCGCTTCTCCAATGGTTTTCTGAACTATTTCTTATATTTTTAAAAAGTGGTTTAACTTGAATTTGTTTCATTTCAAAGAAAAAAAATATAATACTTTATAAAAATACATTTTTTTAGGTATTTCCTCTGTCCCAAGTTACAGTATACGTTTCTGCAAAATTGTCTGATTTACCAAGTTTTTCCGAAAAATTGCTAAGAATTTTAACTATGGTGCGATTGGAGAATCTACAAGTAAATTTGAAGTTACACATTTAACTGTTTTCCAAATTTGAGAAAGATTCAAGAAATAAAGGAAATATTTGGGCCAATTTTCATGGAACAAAAAAGAATAAGAAAGCATCAGGAGTATTTTGACAATTTGAAACGTTAAACCGAATTTAGATACAATTTATGTAGGATGGCTATCAGATGCAAGAAATCTAATTCATGTAAAGAAAACGCCGACATGATCATTGTTAACTTACAGATAATGTAAGCATGTTTATACAGCTGCATGGTAACATTCGAAACAAGTCCTACGTAAACATTAGTCATGATTATAGAATGGCTATCAGAATTAAGGAAGGGAATTGATTTAGAGAAAAAGCGAACAACAATCTTGAGTAGGACAGTCTAGTTTGGATCGTTGCTAGCGAGAAACGAGGAATAAAAATAAGTTCGTATAATGAAATAAAGTGTTTTACTTTACCCTCATCCTTTTTCCTACGTTTATATAAAAGGAATCCAGTATAACAGTTGTGTATACCATAATTTGGGCCGAAGGAAGTATAATTTTTCAAAATTTCTCTTACAATTAATAAAAATGTAGTAAAACTAAAAAGCATCTTCCCATTAATTTCAAAAGTATATAATAACTATAAAGTTACAAAGTAAAAAAATTGCAATATGATAAGATGTATATTTATTATGGAAGTGTCTTGTTTATCCTGGACAAATGGGAATCCATTTCGTTTATTATTACATATAAAAATTCAAAGATAATTAATTAAAAGCATATAATTTTTGTGCGCCTTTTGCATATATTATACATTTTTAAAGACTCTTCATATATGGAAATTCATATTCATATAAAATTGTATGCTATTCAAAAAGATCAAAAGCATTCATCTTCATGTTAATATAATTTTTATAGTTGGTGTTTTTTCTTTTTGAGTATAAAATAATGATTGTGTACTACATGTATTTACATTATAAATAATATTTTCATAGTATATATATTTGATAGGACATGAATCTCTTTTTATTACTATTGTTAGTTTTATTGAATATGAAAAAGGAACATTTTCTTCTTTTTTTTGTGCTAGTCAACATAATTAATTGTTCGTGGATGTCGTGGTTTATGACACCTTTTATAATGTATATGAAAAAAAAGTATAGTCTTATGTCAAATTTTATATTGGATATGACATGACATTTTGTAATAATAACTTAACGTATAATAAATATTTAGATAATGATTAAGGTAAAAATTTAAAAGGAAACATTGACAATATTCCAGAGAAATAAAAATGCATTTTACCATGACAAACATAAATTGGCATACAATTTAAATAGCATAAAAAGGCATAAAATATTTTATTATATATATATACCGAATGTTTCGTTAAATTAAAAATACGTTTAATGCACAATTTAACAGTAGAAACTTAAGCAAGGATTGAGAAATAAGTTGTGCTTAAATTAGTGAAGCATTTTTGGTTCAAATATTTAATACAAATAATTGACATTGAAATTATAATGAAATATTTCGAAAAACATTTAAAATTAATTGAAAAAGGCAGATTGAATAGATTATTATAAGTACAGTGTGGAATGGTCGAGTCTGTTTCGACTAGGACATGGCTGGAGCAAGCAATTACTTGAGTAAACAAAATTAATCCAATATGTAGAGTATTTAACGCCAAAATAATCAATTCGCTCATTTAAGAGAAATAAAGCAAAATAAATTTGAAAAAAATAAATTAGACGCGATCTTCCCAATACCTTTTTTGCAAATGACAGAAACAAAAATTCTGCACAAATTAAGGAAAGAAAATTACAATTTTTCATTAGAAAGAATGAAGTAACCTATAAATCAAATATATTCTATTTTACATCATGCTTCCTATAAGATAATTGTAGCAAGTGAGAGCATTAATAGTCTTATGGATTTTGGACTAAAGAAAGAATGAAACAAAGAAAGCAATCGAAATTTTTTTGACTCACTTTTTGTAAACAAAAACTACTCGTTTCTTTATACTTTTATACCAGAATGAGTAGAAGAGATTTTTTGTTATGCATATTACAAATATTTTAGGTGTTAGTTCCTATATGAATAGGAATTCTTATTATTTACATAAGTGTTAGAATAGTTTATTAAAGCTAGATAAACTTTTATCTCTGTTGCACTAAAATAGTGTAATCTGAAAAAATGATAGATAGCTAAAGAGAATCATATGTATTTTTAGAAAGTATTTTCTCTTTTGTATTTTTAATACGTTTTTATTTTTCTTTCAAATAATTATTTACTTGTGTTCGTAAACAGTCATTTTTCCTTAGAAATTTTGATTTCTGGCTTTTAACATAGGAAGGAATTAATTACTTTAAGGCCTCAATTACTCGATTGTTCTCTAACCTCGAAAAGTAATTAATCAAACCAGTTTAGACCCAGTTTCTATAAACAGATAAGACTCTGGTTCAAATCTTAGTATCGGTTCTTTACAATTTATATTGTATATTTCTTTACTTACAAGTTATAAAAAGAATTTCATTGCTAATATGCGTTAGCTTAAGTAAAACTTATGTTTTCTATGTTGGTGACTTACCCCCTTATTCTGAACGCAGTCATAACAAGTTCTGACTGGCATAAAATGACGTCATTGTCATAACTTTTTTTTTAATACAATTTGGTATTCTGGCGCGCTCATAACTAACAACTGTCATAAAAAAATATCATAAGTTCTGACCGACAATATTTTACATCACAACGGAATTTTATATGGGTTCTCTGAGTGATTCAATTGATAAATATGGAATAATTTCCACCATTCTTTTCAACACACAAATAATTTTACACCGATAGAAAAATTTCAAACCCATATAAACATTTTCGCGACTATTTCTCAAATAACCACGAAAGCTCGCTCAAATTATACCAGTTTTAAAGTGTTATAAATTCATATTTTGGAAATATTATGACCCGTTCGCCAGAATACGAATTTTCGTAGCAGTCATAATTTCAGTCAGAATATTATTGTCATAAATATTTCTGACCGCAAAACTGTCACAATGCCAGAATAAGCATGTTAAGTTCGTATGCTTTTATATCGATTTTAGTTTTAGTTTCAGTTTATTTAACCAACAATGCAAGAAAAAAATTTTTAAACACCATACATGTTTTAATCGCGATATAGGAGAGATGTCTGTATATTTAAGTCACTTTAAAATGAAAAATTTCAAACAGGAAACACCTTGTATATACAATATAATTTAAATAATGTAGATATGACATTTTAAGGGAGATGAATGAAAAATATAGAAAATCGGGAATGATATTAAAATGCATATGCAAACAAATTATTATCAAATACAATGGAAAACAAGTTCATAATGTCAGAATAATTGCATCATAAAAAAAGCACATTATAATTTTATGTACAAGTACATAATATGATGTGTGTAGGAGGTGCGACTACTAGAATTTCGAGAAATAAAAGGAAAAATAAACATGAAAATATAAAATTGTCAGGAAATGAGGCTTTTAGAAATCTAGAATTCCGGGTTTTGAAAAAAAAATATATATATATAGAAAACTTTGAAGAGGAACCATATTTCTTACTTTTGTGACGGGTTATTGTTAGAAAATTCGAATATTTCTAGGAATTATATTATAACAAGATTTTGTGTAGGCACCGGAAAATTTGTATATTATTTTTAGGATGGAAAAGCTGTTTATTTTTCTGCTTATATTCCCAATTTTTTTTTTTTTTCATTATCAAGTTTCCAGAAAAGAACTTCAAAATGTCTGAAAAAATCAAATAAATTAAGAAATAAGTAAACATTTTAGTCGGAAAGCTACAATATTTTGAGATTAGGCCTTTTAATTATTCATAGTCAAAAACTTGAGACACATTTTTTTAAAGTTATTTAAAACATTTAAAAAACAATTAAAACAACATTGTTTCATCATTGAATTTGTTCTCGTTTCATTAAGAAGAAAAAAATACCTTTTAGTAGAAAAAGCATATACATCGAGCCAAGTTGAACACAACAAAAATAAAATGGCTCAACTTTAATTGAGTTTCTAAAAATATAATTTATTTTGCTCTAAGAAATACACACGAGGACCTCCCAACTAATCATATAGGTGCCCCATCAATGAAAAAGAAATACTTTTTTGAAGAACTTTCAAATAGAATTTGACTGATTAAAATAATATGTCCACCTCCCCCGAAAATTCTAAAATAGGGCTCTGAATAATTTATTATTTTTAGTTTTATCGAATTAAAAAGATTTTTAATAGTTGAAATACGCGTGGGTTCCGTTTTACACTAAAAATATTAGCGAAATATTCTTTTACAGAAATACAAAAAAAAATAAATTATGAATATTGTTTCTTATTTATTGGTTTTTATTTAAAATAAAAAAAAGTAGAGAGGTTAATGGACTTCTCAAAGAATCCGGGCATGTACAAAAATTATTAATATTCGCGACAAGCCAAGAACACAAAAAAGATCTTTGCCGGGCAAAAAAAAGTTCACCCAGATTAATCATGTTTAATATTTGTCAGATTTTTTTCGATTTCATTTGGATATCTTTTTAGTTTTCTTCACGATCAAATCAAACTAATAACTACTGTCGTTGTTTTTAGGTGATTGCCTTTGTATTTAAATTTTATTGATTACTACATATTTTATTTTCAGAAATACGCTGCGTCTGTAACGTAAAATTTCTTAGAAAGAACTAAATTCAATTTTTTTATTAGAGCGTTGGTACACTCAGAAATTTTGTCCAAATCGTAGTCAACTCTAAAAATTACTTCATAGTAATCTCTCCTAAATAGAAGCATTCTATCAGAATTAAATTATGAATTGTAGGTGTTTAGTTTTAGGCATGCACTGATCGATATGACTTTCAAAACTTTACAACAATTTATTCTTGATATGACTATGAAGGAAATATTATGAAAAATGGTTCTACCATAGATTAGTATACCTAGATGTCCAAACCAAATGACCAGCGTGATTTTAAGTGTTGTTGTTGTAGGTGAACTTAAAGAAGAATGGATGAAAATAGGTTTAATGTGAAAGAAAGAGAAGAATCTATATTGTGTCGGGATATCACTGTACAAAAAGAATCAGTGGAATGTACAGTCGTTGGAAATCTTTATTTTTAGTCTACCCTTTATAAATTAACTATGAATAGTTAAAGTTATTGTCATCGTTAAAGCTACTATGGTTTCACTATAGTTTGGCCAATATGTTAGTATGAAAATTAAGTATGTTGAGACCATCGTATTTACTATTTCATTATTGGATGAACATTTTTGGCAAAAATAGTTGATTCAAACCTAAACATGGCGTCGTTAACTGGAACCGGAGAAAGACGATGCAATTCAAAATGACGTAAATCGAATTTTACGTACTTATATGAATTTTTTTGCAGTGCGTGATAGTCAAGAAATGTTCTTGTCATATATATGTTGCAGGGAAGTGATAAAAATGGAAATTCGATCAAATCCCTACGGTAGATGATCAATTCACGGAAGATGTTAAAATTACAACTCTGTGGGGTGATTTCCCTACATAAAGTAAGTGGTTTGATCAAATCTCTTAACTGTTTTAGTGAAAAACATTATCGCATATGTTAATCCGGAACGAAAGTATTGCATTTCTTTTTCTTCAGTGTAGCCCATGTAACTATTATTGACCGCATTCAGGTTCGATCCTCAGCTTCGGCGATTTTAAATTTAATTCAATATTTTAAAAAAAAAACTGTCTTTTCATAAAATCTATGAGAAAATGAATCCTGTATAATTATGTATAAGAAAGTTGATTAGTTTGCCATAACAAAAATGTTTTGTAATGATTTCATTTCAAGTAAAACGCATTTAAGTTACATCGAAATGACTTAACTCAACTGACTTAACGTCATCTTATTGGTGACTAATTTTTTGTTTGTCACTTCGTCTCAAGTGACCTACAAAATACTTATTTTTAATAAACGAGGAAAAAATAAGTACTTACTTAAATAAAAAAAAAAATTAAAACAAATTTCTTCTCTTATCAGCTGAGTTGACAAATGAAAGTCGTTGAGGTGTTATCATTGGAATTTGAACAATATTTGTTGTCTTTTTTTTCGTTTTTTAAATATGACACGATATTTTCGCTGAATTCCAGTACATTCGAATAATTAATTAAAATTTTAAAAATCGAAAACAATTAAGAATAATTTAGATTATATTTTTGCATACGAATTTTCTTTTCTTTTGGAATTTTGTTAAATTTATAGAATCGTTAATTATAATTGAAAACATAAAACTTTAAAAAAGAAAGAAAAGTATTTTTTGTTCCAGTCACGATTACAATAAAATAACGATAAAAAATTTCGCTTTACAAGAATTTATTTGCATTTAAAAATGAAATGTGATTTTTATATGTTTTTAACATTTTTTAATGTTCTGATTTTAATAAACTGGAACAATATTTACTATATTTAGTAGCTTTTATAGGCAAAAAAAAAACATAAAACATATTGAACAGAATTTTATTTGATTTAAGAAATGGTAACTGGGTTACAATGCAGTATTAAAAGGCAGTACGAGTCCTCTTATATAGAACAAATTACTTTCAATAAATGCTTTTTTTCGTCATTCTGATATCTTAGGTTGACTTTTTTGGTAAAGAAAACTCCTGTCCTCTGTAAGTAACAAATATTCACAAAAACAGACTTAGAGGTTTGAAAGACAAAAAGTCGACTAAGGGCGTATGCGAGTAGTATTCTGAATAAATCATGAATGAAAGAATATATAGATTACACTTTCCCATATTTCAAATTGGTTTTTTCTGCGCACCTACGTCACGCGAGACATAAAATAAATTTGTTGGTATGAAAAATCACGATTTGAAAGGAAATCACACATGATGCAATAAAAGTGTGAAAATAAAAATTCAAAATGGCCGTTATACGCAATGCGTACTCTTTACATTCTTTCATTCATGTGACTAAACTGACGTTTCGAAATTTACTTTATCAAGCTTATATTCCTAATTCTTCACAGATGACATTTAATTGAAAAGTCTTGCCGAAACTATCGGTTCCTAAAAGTAGCAAAAGTAGCAAATATGTCGAACTATTTACTATTTTTATACAATATTTTAAGGAGAAATAAAATTTCTTCTCGCGTAATAACTCTTCCGACGACACATGCTAAAAACTGAATAATAATCACGTTTGGTGACTTTTAGCATACCTCATAAAAGCTTCTAAAAAATCAATTGTTATCGTAACTAATTTTTAAGTTCTAAAGAATTTTTATTACCCTTTTTGCACATTTTAAAATTCAAGATAAAATTAAAAATTCAATTCGAAATAATTAATTTAAATAAAATAAAAAAAATAATATGTAATAAAAGTTATAAAAATTTAATAATCTTTAGTATGGGAAAATGAAAACTATTTTCATAAAATTTGTAATAAAGTTTATATAAGCTTATTAAAAAAAAGTTTCTAGTTCAAATTCTCCTGCATGAAAATAATTTCATATAATAAAAATTTCCTGTGTTTGTTTTTTCTTTTACTTTTGATTAATGAGAAAACTAATTTATCTTTTAGTTAATTATTTCAATTTGATGACTTCTTTGTAAAAGAACTTCATATTTTTCCTTCAACAGAATTCCAAGAGACCAGTTTTTATATCTTATCAGACACAAATCATCTGAAACCAATTTCAAGAAGAACTATTTTTATAAAATGCATTCTTTTGCAGATTTTCTTTGGAAATTAACGAAAACAAGAAGAAAAACGTAATTTTCTATACTAATCAAAAGTAATAAGTAAATCTAAGAATTGAGTGTTGAGACATAATTAGTACGCTTTTTTTTTGCTCTATCTTAAAGAGTCGTCACGGGCAATTAATATTCAAGAATTTTCTCATAAATACATGTTAAAATATATTTTAAATAAGTTGTAGTGCAAAATCATTACTAGAACTTATATACGTATCAAATAAATTATTTTACTTAATTTATTAGATTCATAACAATTTGATTAAGAATTCAATCCATTCTATATTTATATAAATAAGATATACTTTTAGAACTAGGTATAAAACACTACAAATAAATATTTTAAAATTATTACTGGGCTAACCAGCCTTTACAGTGTCATTTTAGTCAGGAGCAAGTCTTCTGCACGACTGTTCAGCTAAAGCTAACTAAATAACTCGCTTGTCCTCCGTTATCACCAAAACTGATTGCCCTTATCTTGAATGAATGTTTTAGGCATTCAGATTCAGGTCTTTCACGAAAATTCGTTGTAAGGTGTTTCTTGAAGTACTTAATTCTTGTAACCGATGACTTATTGATATCCCTGGTTTTTCAGTAACTCTTTCTCTCCCTGCGGCTATATTTTCGAGTAAACGCCTGCTACAAGGACGCATGGGTGACTTATTGTTTAAAAAGAAGCAGTTTCTTTAAATATTTTAATTAATCTTCGAATAGATGACTCTTTTGGACTGTTGTTTCGACCAAAAATTTCACGAAGTTTACAAACTGTTTCAGGAAACCTTTCTCCATTTTTGTACTGAGTTTTAACAATAAAAACGCATTGTTCTTTCGTGTAGCGTTATATATTTACTAATCACAAAGCTTACAGTTGAAAATTATGAAATTTATAAAAAACTTTAAAAAAAACTAAGTGGCGCAAAATTTAAATCCGGCGGTCTTATTGAGACACCCGATATTTACTAAGAAAGCGTCTCAAAACGTACAGATTTCTTTAGTCTGTTTTAAGCTTAAAGCGTAAAGTAATTTTTTCTTTTCATTACTTATATACCTAATGAAAAGAAGAAATTACTTTACTTTAAAATAAACGAATATTTTGTTATAGTAGAAAATTTCAAGAAAAACGAAATAAACTCTTGAGAAAAGTTTTTAGATAAGACTATAACTTTTCGTTTCAAGTAGACAAAAAAACCAAGAAAACTAATAATTATTCCAAATTATCTCCAAAATAAGAATTTACACTTCAAGAAAATTTCTGTTTGTTCTTCTAAATTGTTTTTTTTTTTTTCTTAGAAAATTTAATTTTATAATTACGAAACTCGTTTCTAGGTTATGTCGGTTTATGCTTTCAATTATGCTTGCAATTATATCAAACACAAGAAAAAGTTTGATCTTTCAAAAATACTCTTTTTTAACGAAATTGCAAGAATTTCTTGTAGAAATTCAAAATAGAACAATATTTTAAGTGAATTTTAATCACAGAAATACTCGTCTAAAGTTCTGTTCTCAATTAGAGAGTTTTTCTATGTATTTCAAAAATATTTTCTTAATTTTTAAGACATGATAGTCCAATGCCATCATTATTTTATGAATACATCATTTCGGCTTTCAATTTGCAACTATTAAAAGTACATTTTTAAAAATGACACGGCAACAAAATATCGTCATTAAGAATTTTCGCTTCATTAAGAAATAGCTTTTATTATTTAGTTTAAAATATAATTCAAAAATAAATTTAACTTATTTCAAAATCATTTGAATAATTTATAAATAAAATAGATTTAATTTTAAATTTACCATAATTTTATGTAAGTCTATTTTGCATTACGATGGCATTTCTGACATCAATATTTCACCAATTCATTTACAACACATACTATTTGGAACAGAGCCATCGAAATTTTTTATGCATTTACAAACAATGTTTAAAATTAGGTGAAAAATTTCATTATAACTCATAATAATTAAAAACACAAATATACAAAATTATTTAGTCTTTATTTATAATATTTTATATTAAGATTAGGTTCATCTGTCTGTCTGTCTGTCTGATTATTGTGATAATTGACTTATTTGATGGAAATTTTAGAAATTTGTATTTTGGTATAGATTTGATATTGAATTTGAGAATTATTTCTTCAAATAGTTCATAATTCTGAGATAACTAAAAATACCTTACACCGGATTTCATTGAAATTTATAATGACATGTGTTTAAATGGAACTGTGTACAACACTTATTAAGACATGGTTTGATTAGTTGATTAATTGAGCAATCAAAATTTGTTCAATATCATGATTATTCAATCGAAAACTGATTCATTGCTTCATTTAAGAGAAAAAAAACAAAATAAATTTTGAGAGAATAAATTTTGAATAACTTTTAAATTAAATGGGAAATATTAACATAAACATACAATATATATTTTTTAAGAGAATATTTCCATTTTCTCTCTTTCTTTTATATAAGAATTTACTTCTCTTTGTAAGCAATAATGTTTGTTTAAAAATTTTAACTTCTGGCTATTACAATAGAAACCAATTAATCAGTTTAAAACCAAACTCGAAAACCAATTAAGCCATTCAATATAATAAAATAATTATTTTTAGTATTACGCCAAGAACTCCTACAGAACTAATATCAATAACGACCTCTTGAATATTTTGATGTTTTTCAGAGATAACCGAACCTATCCTTTTGTCTGATTAAAAAGAAATTTAGGTAAGATATTAATTATCCAATAAAAAGATTTGATATTAAATATGAACAAAATCGGCTGAAGAAAAGAAAGGATACAGTCAAATAGTCCTATTAATTAATAAATGTTCTTGTTCCTTTTTTTCTTGGTTGACAAACGGTTAATGAAACATGTTTGCCTTAGCACCCGTCCAATAGCGTATCAATATACAGTAATACAATTTTCTTAACAGATATCCGATTTCAAAAATTCATATCTTCAATATTTTTGGTAAACGATAAAATAATCGTCGAAATAAAATATTTCCACCTTTAAAATCACTAAAACAATCATAAAACGTGTTTATCCCATCAAAAATTAACATAACATATATTTAACATGATTTTAAATATTAATAAATCATTTTTTAAATATTTTTTGAAAGTGAAATTTTTAATTTTTGATTTAAGCACATTCCATATGAGATTTTTTTTTTGGTGTTTGTTTTTTAAATTAGTAATATGAAAATTAATAAGAAAAACAAAAAACAAAAAAAAATAATGAAAACGTGAAAGTTTTTATACGAAATGCATTTAACAAAGATCATCTTCAAAAATGTTGTTTTTTGTATGTTGATTAAAAATTTATTGAAAATATTAATCATAAAAATTCCAGTGAAAAAAAGAAAAATTCATTCAAAATTAATGAAATTTTCAATCACAGAGAAAATATAATAAATTATTTTTATGCAAAATAATTGCATATTAAAAATTGTCAAAGTAATTAAAATTATTTTATCAGATTTAAATTAGCTTCCATAAAAATAAATATTCACCAAAATAAACAATTTTTATCAAAGAAATTCTTGTTATTGCAATTTGTTATTGGTTCGTTCATTGCTTGTTCTAATTATACTTAATTACCAAGGATTCCGTAGGTACTACCCGCCATTGTCAATTACGTATGTAAATTAATAAGTATTCCAAGGTAGTATATTGGAGATAACGCGATCTTAGTTTAATGTTAAAAAAAATTAGTTAATATTCTGTGAGATAGATGGCAAGGTGATAATAAAATAATTGAAATTATGCCCACATTAAATCCGAGTACTCCTATGGAGATCGATAAGAATCCATGATGTGTTTATAGACGGAAACACTATTGTCATTTATATACTAGAGACTCCGCTCCATACTGGCGACTTCTCGCTATCGTGATGATTACCCTCCTTGTCGTGATAATAAATTAAATACATATATAGTTTTATTTATAAATATAAACAAGAAATAAATCTTGGCCATATTATTATCAAATATCCGGAAAAGAAAGAATTGACAGACAATCGTCGGGTATACAACAAAATGAAGTGATTATGGACGAGGTGACATCATATCAGTGAACTTTTTTCGTCAAGTGTGAATAGTTGCACTTTGAAATTGTATTTATTTTATATTTTATCAGAATTTTATTAGTCATTTCGATGAGCTCAGATGATTCAACTGATTCGAGTTTTGATTTTCAATCATTTTATTTTCAGAAATGGAAATGAGAAATTTAATATTTTTGTTTGGAAAAGAAATTCTAAACGAAAAGATCAATAAATTTGAATATGAAAATAGGTAAATAAACATTTTTTTAGGTAGATTGGTGATAAACAACAAAAATATTTGCAAATAGCTACTCCCTTCGTCCAGAAATAAGTATTTGGTACTTTTTCTTGTCCACCATAAATAAGTGTCCATTAAAAATTATTTATTTCACATATATTAAAGAATAAATTTCATAAAAAAATGTTAATTAAGATTATTTAATATACAAATTTAATTAATCTACTATAATTTGAACTGTTGTTATAATTTGTTCCCTTATTTTGAATTTATTGGCAACAATTTCCATTGAGGCCATGCCTAACTTGTCGTTGCTGCTCTGCTGCATTCTAACAATGAATGATAGAGAGCTTGGCGAATGTTTGGAGTCAATTTTGAGTGCTCCTGAGGCTTTGCAGCCAAAACATTGTTTTCATTGGCTGCATCCAGCAGTCGTAAGTGCTTTTTCAAAATTCTTAATCTAAGCAGTTAGAAGTGTTTGTACTCCTGAATGCGTTTGCTTGAATCAAGCGAATGGCAGTTATCTGTGCTAAATGTCAAATTAGTTTTATTTAAATAAAATGAAATAAAAATTTTGTCAGAAAATGGAAAAGTTTCATCAAACTAATTTTTTAAAATTTTAATTAAAATTGGATAATCCAGAAACAAATTTCAAAAATACTTTTCGATTTGTCCTTTACACAAATCACTTTTTAGCGTGAAGAGCAACCTTATTGAGTTAGCAAAAAATTTGTATGCTAGATTTTCACTAAGCATTTAAAGTTAGAATCGCATTCAATCGTCTTGCTAGATTTAAGCGCTGGATGCGCCCATCGTCCATATTTAGTAGAAAGATTTAGGGCCTTTATTTTACTAATTGCATGGCAAAATTGAAACTGTTTATAAATTAATAATCTCCCTTTTATTGTCAAATCAAACATTTAATTGTCAGTAATCATTTGTTCATAAAATCACAAATCTGACAATTATTTCAGGACAGACGGAGTATTGGTATATGAAAAATATTTGTCTCTGATTTCAATTCCAATAAAATGCTGTTTATATTGAAATGATATGTTTCTAAATATTAACTGAAATATTTCAAAAACTTTTAATGGTAATTTATTTTCTATTCAAATCGATATTCATTTATTTAATATTAATTAAAATGATATGTGTTTGCTTTGCTCTTTTATTTCACATTAAAAATCGTTTTACAAATATTACACTTCAAAAAAATTAATTAAAAAAAATACACTTTAATTTCTATTTTGAATTAATTAGCCTAATTTTTAAGAGACTGGTTTAATTTTTCCATAGTCTGGTGGAAACTGATTTTAAACTAGTCCACGAATCTCAACTAACAAACGTTAGAATTTAGGTACATTTTGTTTAAAATATTGGGAGTATAATGGCCCATTAAAAATTTGATGAACATATGCCACTTCTCGCCGCTTTTCCAGAGAATTCAAACTTAACAACTTCAGCTTATCATTGTCAGAGAGCAACAGTCAAGGATCTTTCCATGGTAAGCAAAGCGTGAAAACCTACGTTGAACGGATCCCAGCCTGTTGATATGAACTTTGTGGTGCGGTGACCACACCTGATTGGCATATTCCATAAATGGTCTTACGAAAATGATATAAAGTGACTTACTGACATATGGGTCGGAAAACTCCTTGGACCACCGCTTAATATAGCCCAAAGTCGAATTAACTTTATGAACCAATGAGTCAATGTGAAGTCTGAAGATAAACTTACTGTCGCAAGTACCAAGCAACTCAGTAATACAACTAAATCTTTATAGAGGCGCATAGTCAATAAAATAATTGCGGTAAGAGTTATAGTGTTATAATAACTAAATATTCTGTAATACTTGAAATGAGTTAAACAATTTTAAAATCATCCACATAATTTCTAGTTGTCCCTTCAAATATCACGTTTTCTATATTTTGACTTTGAACTTATCTTTAAGATCCTGAATACCATAAATTAAGAATTTCAACAGAATTGCAAATATTCCTAGTTCAAAGATCGTCAACGATTCCGGTGGTATTTTAGCCTCTAGTATTCATTTTCTCATATAAACAATTTCCACATTAATTTTAAACCGAAAAAGAAAATAATTAAAAAATTTAAATGTTCAAAAACATTTTCTTATTTTAGACATGTTATACCACATGTGAGCTTTTAGATCATTTTAGAATTTGCTTGTTAACCAAATCAAAACAATTAAAAAATCTAAAATTTTTTAGAATTTTACAACTCAGTTTTGCAATACATAATTGAAAATTGAAATTCATTAAAAACTTTTTTTTCTTTCTTTTTTGAAAATAAACATTTCAAAAGAAAATTTTAATTTGTGGTCAAAATTTCAATTAGAATGCCTGTAAATATTGCAAAAGATTTTTTCTTTTAGAACATTTCCAATTTTTCTTAATGGAAAAATTATTTATGATGGAAATCTGTTCCGGCCTGCTTCTTAATACTCTAAGTTAAAATGGAACTTGTTTTTCATTGTTTGAAACAGGATCGTGCTAATGTTTATTATACAAGGAATATAATCCTTAAATATTTTTAATTTCGATACTTCGCCTGCTCGTAAATACGGACCTGGGCCACCCTGCTTTTTGCTTTATAACTACGCCCACAGTTGGCCGATTTTGCTGGAATACAATACTAAATTTAGGTAAGGAAAAATCACGTTGTAAATTTCATCAAAATCGGATAACGCGTTTTTAGGTAATCTTGTACACGGACGAATGGATGGACGAACATTCATAAATCTATATAACTTTTGATCCTTGACACATCTATAGCTTTGAAACTCTTCTCAGATGATTATTTTTGTGCGTTACAAATATAATGACAAAACTAATATACACTCTGGAAGTTCCTACTCTTACCATAGGGTATAAAAATATTGGAAACGACCTAATCTGAATAAATATATATTTTTATACAAATAGTTAAGACAACAGAAAAGCTCAAAAAATGTGTAATTGCTCGAGCCAGGATCTTTTTATATAAAAAGGTAGCTCAAAATGTTTGATTAATTCTATGAATAAGTTCTTAATTTTCCTTGGAATTGAACTATATTATTCTGTTAGCCTCATGCGTAGCTAGGATTCTAGGATTCTATTAATTATGTAATCTGTTGACATTATTTCTAAATCAAAGCCTAAGCTTTTCGCTTTTAAATATTCAAAATAAATATTAAATAATTATTTTTTTGTGCCAAAAAATAACAAATTTTGTTTTTATCGTTTTATATAACATTAAATTTTCTTTTTTCGTTTTTTTCTTTTTTTTTTGAAGCAATATTTTTGGACATTATTTATTACTACCGGCATTTTGCCAAAAAAGTTTATCGTTCATTTTATTTATACTTTTTTAATAAATTTAATACAATTTTTAACATAATTTTTAAAGTTCTTTAAAAATAAACAAAAGTTCAGTTAATTTTGTTTTTCATTTTAGGAATTAATTATGTAAATAATTATTGATATCAAATTTCATGAAATTTTCTTTTTTAAAATTCGAAGTACCTAAAAAAAAAAGTTTTCAAATAATTCGGTTAGCAACAATGAATATTTTCCGCTATTGAAAATTTAATGTATTGATCATAAAAAAAAGAACCACCTCCACAAATTAAATATTTTCAATTTGATCTAAATTCTTTTTTTTTTTATTCGCGGAAAAGCGTATTTCTTTTCTATTTCAAATTTTATATGACGTCTTTAGTATGCCGTCATTAAAAATAGTCAATATTTTAAAATAAAATTTTTCAATAATTATGACGAAAATTATAATCGAACCTCTTTAATCCGAAATTCTTATACACATTCGGAAAACGATAATAATCAGAAAAATTTGCGGTTTGTTTGTATTTTCTAGAACAATTCTATTATGTGGAATATTTACCTATAATATCGGAAAATTTTATACGTGAAAATCGCTGGAAATATTTGTATTTTTGTATTTTTATGTATAATCTGTATTTCTATTATCCTGAAAGTTCCGATTGTAAGACTTTTATTCTTGACAATTAAAAGAGGTTCGACTGTATATTTTTTTTTTCATAATTTTCCGAAGAAAAACAATTTGAATACCGAAAAAAACGGAAAAGAAAAACCTAACTAATCTCGATCGAGAAGTCTGTTCACACAATTAGATCACAAAAACAATAAAAGAATAGAAGAAGAAAAAAAATTCTAAAATTCTGAAAATAGATTCACCGAACCGAATAGCGAAAAGAAAATTTTCTCGTCTGAGTCAATATAAAAAATATAGAGTTTGAAAAAACGAATTTTCAAAAAAAATTTAAATTTGAAATTTTCTTTAAAAATTATATTACTACTTAAAAAAAAATTAAATAAATCACTTTTTTTTATTTTTAATTAACGTAAAAATTCAATTTTCTCGGTCATGATAATGAATTACGTTCATCCAGGCTAGAAAGAAAATTCCACACTTTGAATTTTCCACCTTGAAAATTTCAATTAAGAACGTATTTTTAGTATTTCAGAGTAAAGTACATAGTTTGTCGTTTTTTATTATTTTTCCGAAAAGTATTTAGGACATTATGAAAAACGAAAAATTAAAATGATGAAAAACAAAATTCAGTGGCGTAGTAAAGTTTTTCGGAATTGTTTTTAAAGAGAGAATAATATTTTCAAAAAATTTTATTTTTGTTTCATCTAAAAATAAACTCACCTTGAAATGATTTATCCAATAAAAAAGAAAATAGTTTAATTTTCCTTTTTCACAGGAAAATAAAAAGAAAAGCTGATTGCGCAGGTAAGAATAAATTTTCTTGAAAATTTCGTTCACTTCACAAACACAGTACGTTTTTTATTTTTATTTTTTTTTTTTACTTATAGTATCGATTTCAATCAATATATATAATATATTTTTTTTTTAGTTCGTTATTAGGAAGGTGATTTTTTTTTTTGTTTTAATAATTTTCGTTCCACTAAACTAAAAAAGGGATATTTGGGTATTTAAAAATATAATTTTTTTTCGATTTTTTTTCTTTTTTTTGATATACAAAAAAATTATGAAAACTCGGCGTTTTCTAGTTCTTTTTTTAAACGTGAACCAAGCGACGTTTTTCTCTCAACTAAAGAACGAAAAAATCGTCGTCAAAATTCGAAAAAATTTTTTCATACAGTGACATTCGATGAAAAATAAAAATAATATTGTAGAAACAACAAGCAACCAAGATAAGACGGGCGAGAGAAGAGAAAAAAACAATTAAAAGAAAAATATATATATAAAAAGCTAAGGAAAAGCGATTTTTCAACAACAACAACAAAAAAACCGTTCATACAATATTCAGAAAAAAAAAACTGAAAAGATTTTCACAAATATACTTGATTTTCATGTGAGTATGTTTGACATAGAATTTTCGGTATTTTTCTATTTAGAATAGGAATCAGAAAAATTCAATAAAATTTTCAAATTTCAAATTTTATTTGATTTTATTGAAATTTTGAATTAATTTTTTCTTTTTTTTGCATTTTTTTTACACTTTCTAAAAATATATAGAACTAGATCGTACATTATGTGATCTGAAATGTAGAATAATTTCTCGAAAAATTGAAAAAGCTTTGGCCTGAAAGTTCGAAACTCATTTCAATCGCCAATTTTTTATTTTTTTTTTTATTTTTAGCTTAAAACATCACCCAAATAAAAAAGAAAATTATTACGAATTCAATTTCGAACGTACAAATTCACGTACGTGAAAAAAAAAAGTTTCGTATTAGTAAATATTGAGATGAGGAAAAATTAAGTTGCGTGCGCATCCTATTATTAATTTTGTTACTCATTTTTTTTAACCTAATCCAGCTGTTTGCAATCTTTAGTTCACGTACTAATAGATGTACTCGCATATGTTCAGCAAGAAAAGCTGGCAGGTTTCGAACACCACTATCAAAAATATTATTGAAACAGTGTCAATTTCGGGTCTGAATGTTGAGATATTTATACAATGTATATCATGGCTACAAAATTTCTTCTTTCACAGTGTGAAATATACTAGAAATGATGTTACAGTTCCACACCCTTGAAGTTAAGACGTCATAGTCGTCTACATGCTGGCCTGATGAAAATATCTAGAAGGCATTGCCTAGGTATACACTCACACATTTAAAGTTTTACCTATCTTACAAGGAAATAGTTTCTACTAATTTGTGTAAACAAAATACTTCAAATAAATTATGAAGAAATTTTGAAATCCAATCGCTCAGGACCTTTGTGCAAATGGTAAAATTTCTAGATTTCATCATGTAAATAGGGCTACGCATTAATCCGACTTCACAATGTCAGACTTGTTTCTTCTAGCTATACTTAGGCTAAAATTATTGGTCCCATGTACAACTAACGCTAACGAAATAATTAATTTAATTATAACTTTTGAAGATTTGTATTTAGTCTTTGAGGTAGGAAAATAAGTTTGTAGGCCTCTGAACTAAACAATAGACGTTGTAGAACAAACCTCCAATGAACTTCTTTTTTTCTTAAATATACTTACGTCTACATAGTATTCAAATGGGAAACTTGATCAGGTTGCAAGTTGTTACGTTTCATGAATGCTAAAAATTATAAATGAAAATTTTGCTACTAATTTTTTGTTGTTTTTTTTCTTTCGTTCTTCTGAATTTCAAGATGTTCACAACTAATGAATTGTGTGGTGTGTAGGGCATCATACACCATTGACGTAGTTGAAGAATTTTACATTCATTCCGAAGAGAATCAGAATCAGAAGAGATACAAGAGAATTTCAAATGATGTAAAGTTTTACAATTTTAAGAATTTGAGAATTTTTATTTTATAAATATAATTTTATTTAAAATTGGGTCAATGTAATGAAAATAAATTAAATAAAAAATTAATCATGTTGGGTTTAAATTTAATTTGTAAATTATTATGAAATTTGATTAAAATTTTATGATCCATTGATTGTCATTTTCTGATAAATTGATCTTGAATATATTTTTGACGATATCAAATTTTTATGATCACTTTTTCAGGCATTAAAACATAAAAACATAATTTCGAATTGGAAATAACAGTTCATTAAATTCCTATATTCCTAACATTTATCTTTATTTTTTAAGTTAACTAATTATCATGCCCTTACACTATTCACTCCGAAACTATTCCCAGAAATTATAATCAATTGAAATTGGGAATTCCCCAAAATTTAATGAGTTTAGTTAACTCGGTTACAGTTGAGTAACAAAGAAATGGTACATGACTATTAAAAATGCTTTCAAACCGCCACTTATTTCGTACAACAAATTGCGCAACAGGTTTTGCCGCATAGTCTGATCGTAAAAATCAATGAAATGTTTAATCAAATCATCATCGATAGCACTTTCAACAAATTTGACTAGTTGTGCAGTTTCTTGAACGAAATAAGTGGTTGTGTAAACGCATTTTTATCGAAAGCTCTGAATTTTTGGATATAATTTTCATTTCCAATCAAAATCGATTTATTATATTCCAAAAAAAAATTTAATTAAAAATAGAGGTACGTTATTTAGAAATAGCTTTAGATAACTCGAAATACACCTTTATGAACGGAAACATAAACATTGTTATCTTGACCAAAATTTTTGATATGAATAAAATCATTTTTAATGAATTTTTAAGATAAGATAAAAAGAAAAACTTTTCTTGATAAAAAATTAAGTATTGATAGAAATTTTGTGGTTTTAAAAAGCGATTTTTATTATACATTTTCCCACACTTGACCTGTTTTACAAAATCTATATGAAAATACATATTTTCGTTCTCATTTTAAACTTTTATACTATATATTGTTTGTCCATCTGTTCGTCTGGATCTATGCAAAATTATAGAAATATTTATGAAGAATATTGGTTGGAATATTGATTGCACGATCGGCTTAAAATTTCGTCAGAAAAGTTTGGTTTTTTAACTGTGAAATCCGAAAGGATTTGATTGCTATAATGTTTGAAGATCATTCGAATCCGATTTCAACTCTGGGTTATCGCAGTACGAAACTTCCAAAGTTCCAGAAGTTCCAGAATACTGCGCTGTTATTTACAATACAAAGCGATTAAGTCAAATATATGTGCGATCAGTTTAGTTTAGTGCAATTTAATTTGATACATATGTATAGAAGTTTCAAATATGTTTTTGATTTGTTTATTATATTTTAATAATTTGCAAAAATGTTTTATAATAAATTAAAAGAAAAATAAAATAAACGAAGAAAATTCTAGCCAAGAAAAAATACGCCGCTGAAATAAAACTCTTTAAAAAAAAATCGAGAAAAAAAATATACAACATAAAAATAGTAATATTAAATTCAAATAGTAATAAAATAAATAAGATTTAGATCAAGTTGCCATAAAATTTAATTCGTTTGCATAATTTTAGAATTTTGTTTTTAAGTAGGTAAAAAAAAAAAAGCTTTTCGGCGAATATGATTCCCAAGCAGAGACAGACACTGTTTTAAAACCGGCAACACTAAATGATCAGTAGGTAGGTACGGGAGCACATATCACATATTTTCAAACACTGTTACAAGAATTCTTTTAGTTTATTTTATTAAAATAATATAATATTAAATTTTCGAAATCATTGAAATTTTTAACACAAGACTTCACATAACCCCACGACAAAACAAAACCTTATTGATCAGCGAAACTTGTATATGATCGCCAAAAAATTTGGTATTTTTCTTTAATATATTCTATGACTAATGAAATTAATAAGAATTTAAAAAGAAAAAAAAATAACACTCATATCCAACTAACTACCAATTCACAGGAGAAGAAGTTTTTACTTTTAATCAATAAATGAAACGCAAACGCAAAAAACCGCGAAAAATATGATCGCTCCACCAAAAACGATCTGTTCGATGCGCTCCTCAAAAACTGAATGAACTCAAGAATATGTTACGATCATGTTGCAAGAGCTGGATTAAAAAAAGTTCGTTTTTAATGCTGGTGGTGTTGTTTTACATTTTTAATTTTTATTTTGCTGGTATTTTAATATATAAAAATATATATGATCTTTTTACCTCGTGGTACTAAATAATCCTTTCCGTCTTTCGAGATTATATATTTTTTTTTCTTCAATTTCAAGTTATAATGTCCAGAATTCTTGCATTTTCACTTTGGTTTGGTATTTCTTTTCAATTTATTGGGAGAAAAAAACGAAAACGTTAAAATTTTTGCTAGATTTTAATTTAGTAACTTTTTTACTGTCTCATGGAGTGCGGAGTGCTGATGTTTTTGCTTTCATTATGTGAAAAAAAAGGTGGAACATATGAATGTAGTAACTGATCTAGCAAAAAAACAAAACAGCCAACTAAAACGCTAACAACCGGATTTAATGATTTGAAAAAATACGTTATAACAAAGTTTCGGAGAGATGATGATCACTGAATGAATTTACAAATTTTCAACATTTTTATCTACTCATAATATTTAGTATATTTTAAGAAAACCGGTGTGTATTTTATCATAAATATCTTATATGGTAAATCGTCAAATTTTCTTATACACAATTTCTTAAATTTAATCGTCTCAAAGATTGTAGCTGAAAGACATGAAGAATGTATATTTCGAATTTAATTTAAGTTGAACACGTAAATATGAACGAATAACCAAAATTACTAAATCATCCTGCTATAAATGGGTGACAGATAGCATACATTCTTATTACCCTCATCACTAAACACATATTTGAGTTAAAAATTGTGTTTTTGTCGAATTTTATTTATACTAGTAAAGCATATTTATACTTAAAGCTAAGATAAAGTAAAGTGACAAGAGTTTTTATTTTGAAAATATCTAATGTGCGTCTTATGTCACACATACAGCTTAGCATGTTTAGTTTACTGGTTGAAAATATGAAATACAATCAGAATTTTATGTCTTGTGTTTATTGTAGGGGTTGAAAAATCTTGTTGTGTTGTATTGTATTGAAGGGGTCCGCACAGTTGGATCTTAGCACGTAGGCCTAACTGGCTCATTGTGCCTCCTCCTAAAAAGGTTGGTTGAGAGGCTAGGCCTCTTAAGGTTAGCACCGTAGTTAGGTCCAAGTTAGCTAGCCCCTCCTTACTGAGGGGTAGAAAAATGTAAAAAAGGTTTCAAAAAGTGGGTAAGAAAATTTATTGTATACATATTTCCTTATCTTTGTTTAAAGTATAAGAAAGTAATAAGGATAGACAATTTTTGCATATCTTCAATATTTAATATTTAAAGAGAAGTGATCAGAAGTGATCTTCAGAAGAAATTTAAAGAAATCGTTAAGCTTTAAATATTGATTCAGCAAAAATATGCAAATACCAAACGAACGTTATTTTAGTCATTAGAATTATATTGAAACGAACGAAAAGGTAACTTATATAAAACGTTGCGTGAATTACAGGTGTTTAACTTATCTACTATACAAAAAATAAGAACTCTGAAAATTTTGTATTCTTCACAATTTTACATTTTAAGTAATTCGAAATTTGTCATGTTTCAAAATAAGCCTTAAATAAATACATTATTTTAAATGAATTAGCCTCGATTTAATATTATAAAAAAAGAAAAAACAATTAAAGTTTTAAAAAACAAAAGTAATAAGAATAAGAATATAAACTTGACGACAGAAGCCAATGCAAATTGCATCGAAATCAAATAACACACTTTTTTTGTTAAATTTTTCTTCAGAAAATGTTCTTTGATTCTTAATAAATCTCACCTTCGCCTTTGACACAATGCATATAAATAGTAATCAATAATTTTTAACAAATAAACGATTTTATTTTAATTCATTGCCAATTAGTGGAAATCAATTACGGGCCCAACATTGACAATGAAAATAAATCGACAATTTTGCAAGTCAAAAATGCTTAGTCTCACAATTTAAATTTTTGCATTAATTGAAAGAATTTAATTTCAAAAGAAATTCTTACCAAAAAATTTAACAATTTTTATTATTAAATGAAATTTTGAAATTCTGTAATATTAAAACATTCCATAAAAAAAATTTCGTACTATCAAATTTCACTAAATACTGTTTTTAGAAAATGTTCCGAGATTTATTAAATCGATTTTAACGACAATTTTTGAAAAAAAAAAAATATAATAATTCAATAACTTTGTTCCGAAATTATAAAACGCGCACGATCACAACAACTCAATATGCACAACTGGTTACAAAAGTAGTTTGGTTAAAACTAAGTTAAGTTCGAATTGAAAGATTACAAATCAACGGAATTATCACGCCCTGAGAAAATATTATGACGTATCCAGTTTCCGTTGCAAGTAATTTTATTTTTTTCTTTATTTCCGAAATTTTAAAAGACAAAACGATCTTAATTACAAAAAATTAACAAACAAAAGAATTATTTTCCACGATCAAGTTTTATTTGAAAAAGAGCTTTTCTTTTTAAAATTTCAAATCAAGTTAGTTCCGAAATGTAAGATTTCATGACCAAATGTATTTGCTAACTGCAATTTTAGTAAAGACGCAAAGCTCAAAGTTTTCGGAACTTATTCAAAACTCTTCTTAATTAAACTTTTTTAGTAAGTTTAGTTTCTCACAAAGAAAACTTATCAAGCTTTCATTCCAGCGGTGGCCAACCATGTCAGTTTGAAAATAAGGTTAGGCATATCATATCACCAAGGTGATAAATACAGTTGTATTTGAAGTCAGACTTCTCCATCTAAACAATATGAATATTGCTATTTTTTTTGAAACACTGTAAACATTTAATATATTGCACTAGAAAAACCTGGATAATGTGAACGAACACGAAACAAACACTTTCTTTGCGCCTTCAAACTTCCAAATGGCTGTATTGCAAATATAGAAAGAATAATTATAATTTCTAATTATTTCAGCATTTATAGTACTTAAATTTATTATAATTATTAAATTTCAATTAAATATGATTTACGATATTACATTTCGAATACAGCATTCAAGTATTTGTCTTAAATAATTTTGATTAAGCCATCTGCAATGAAAAAGTAGAATTTTCAAAAGCTTTTGGGTGGCAACTTTGGCAATTTCAATTATGAAGGATATCCATTTCCCGTTTTTAAAGCTTGGTGTATGATTGTACGATATTCCTGTATTATGCTATAACGATGGAATTGAATAAAATCAACAAAAAATTTCAAAGTATACAACGATACACCCGGATTAACAATGGAAAAGGAATACCTCTATTATAAAAAAAATTTCGTTATGGCTACGAATTCATTGTATTCAAATTTAACGAAAAACTTTAATCTACTTCAAACATAGAAATAAATATTTACGTGATACGCGATATGTCCTTGATATGGGATACTGAGTATCCTAATTTTTATGCCATCTGAGATAACTCAAAACCCCTTAGTCATTTTGATAGGTCGCTATTCAGCACTAAGCCGTTTAGAGAAAACACCCACGATTCCCGTACTTTTACTCATCCGACAGTTCAACAAAATTTAATTGTCAGGAGTAAAAATATTTAGTCAGTGCCGAGGACTACTGGATAATCCTAATTATTCAAATTAAAAGCCTTATCAAGTTATAATTCTTATGATTCTAATATTTCAAAATTATTTTTCGTTGGTATTTTATGCGGGTGGGTGAATACTGACGCTGTTTATAAAACGATAAAGGATATTTTGAATGTCAAATGTATTAATTTAAATTTGGTTTATTGATATAATCTGATATGGTAAATATATAATTTCTTTTTGAAATGTTAATGAAGTCGGTACAAATTATATAGAATAAATCTTCTTCAAAAATATACACCCAGGCAAACCAAATGGAGTTTGTTTTCCCTGACGAAAATTGTTTATAAGAATTTTTCGACAAACTTATGAGTTGTGCCCGAAAATGTTTCAATGTCAGATCTCCTTTCACTAAAGCTGAACCCACACTGATTAAATAAGACAAATTATTCATCATCGCAGAAGGATTTCAAGGGTATAGTTGTGTATCGAATCAAAAATTATATCGATTTATGCATGCCCGTCCATACGTCCGTCTGTGTGAAAAAAGGCGCTATCCAATTTTGATAAAATTTACAATGTGAGTTGGTTATTATGAACTTAATTTCGTATTGCATTTCAGCAAAATCGGTCGAGAAGGAGCGAATTTATGAATCAAAAACCGTTTTTTTAAAAAGTTTTTCAGATTTAATTGGAAAATTTGTGAAATAATTTTGTTTAAATTATTTACATGGGTTAAGTACATAAATAGACGACACTATGTTAAATTTCAGTAAAATCGGTGCAAGGATAGTGGAGAAAATAAGCCTGCTCATAAAGTCTTTTAGATGTACTTTAAAAAGTAATATACCAATTTGAAAAAAATTTACAGAATAGGTTTATGTTTCTTAGGGTCTAGGTTAACCGTGAGAGAAAAATTTAAAAGGAGGAAACAAAGATATGAAGAAAGAACCTTGAAATATTGTTAGTTTTAACTGTTGTTTTGTCCTATTTCTGCCATAGGACATCAAACAATCAGTTATTATATATTTGTTTGGTTATTTTGTCTGATTCAGTGTGGGATTTGTATGCCTAAATCGTATCTTATTATTGGAATGAAAATAAAACGTTAGTAAATCTCTTTTAGATAGATGGCGAATTGATGGATACATGTGAAGCGCTTGCAATTTCATTAATTTAACAATTAACAATAAATATAAATTTTCAATGAACTAATTTATTATAGATGTAATTAATGAAAGGGAACTTCCTTTTCAAACCATTTTCACAAGTGATCCAAAAGAAGGCGGACATGATGAAAAAATCATAAGATTTCCTTTTACAGATATTCAAAATTTATTTTACAATTATTTGTTTGTCATTGTATTTAATAAGTGGACCTACGTGTAATCCTTTTTCAACATTTTAAAATGAATTTTTTTTGGAAATTTATTGATATTCAAAGTGATCGAAAAATTAGAATTAAAATAAAATTATTAAATGAAATAAATTGAATTCAGTTCAATCGAAAAACATATGAATTAAAATTGAAAATATCTAAGCTTTTTCTGTTGAATTACAAGCTTTTTACCTTGTAAAAGCTTTTCAATTCAAAATTAAACTAAATGCAGAGATTTTTGGTATATTATTTTTTGTTTTTGTTGATTCGTCCTTGTTATTATGCGAACTGAAATTTTTTCTTTGGGGATTTTTATGTTGTTTGTAGAAAACTTTATTGTGTACGCATGTAGAAACTTTCCAGATTCGTTAGATATTCCAATTATTCGTTTAGTTCTTTCAATTTATACAATTTGACGTTAAGTTCATAGTAATCGTGGGTTAATTTTTTTTTATTGGAATAGAAACTCATGGGAAACTTATGTTTAAAAGTAGGTGTTTTTTTTACTAGAATTGTGCTTTTATCTATTTTGGAGATTCGTATTTCTTTCCCGCCGTTCATTCCAATCCCGCTTTTCATCAGTTGATCCTATCTCCAACCTCCAGCTGTGATTCATTCACAAAATTTTATTTATCGATATATTAAATATTTTCTGTTTCATTAAATCGACACAGATGTCACTCTTGTTGTTAACTAGATATTTATATGTAATTTTCTTTATTTTCGCGTGTCCTTAAATTTGAAGTCGCCATTTTTTTGGATAACCTTAAAAACGTTACAGCATTAAAAAATGGGTGAAATTGTTAGGATTTTAATAACCTTTCTTTTTCTTTTTATTTAAAATAAGTTTTTACGTTTTTAAAATATGTCCTTTATTTTATTAATATATGTAATTTAGTTTTTCGTTAAATTTTGAATATGAAAACTTACGCTAAAAAAGGACAAACATATGAAATTTGTATAATAGTAAAAACATAAAATTATCGATAAAAAGCATGTGCATCAAATATCGATTGGTTTGCGTGCGCATATAAAATAAGAAGAAAAAACCTATAGAACCCAAAATGAGAATTATCCACAAAAAACGAATCTCCCCTTTTTTTGTATCCATTGTAATTTCGGATAAAATTCTTCTCTATAACTAGAATTGACTCTTTCACACCTTTTCCATAGGAAAACCATACATTTCCATTACTCAAAAAGGAGAAAAACAGGAATAATCTATGCTTTTTCCAGTCTAGCTCCATCTATGCCAAATTTCAGTGCCATTTGGGGCCACCAGAGAAGAAGCAGGGTACGGTATATCCTGCAACGCGCAAACGTTGGCCGTTTTTTTAATACCATTAAGAAAAAAAAAAAAGATTTATAAAATAAAATAAAATTTTAGAAATTTAATTTAATTAAAAACACACAAAAAAAAACAAACCAAAATTATCTTGGATTTAATTATTATAAAAATAATCAAAATAAATTTTAGAAATTAAAGTAAAAGGAAAGTTTTCATTTTCTTGTTTTTCTTGATCATCAAAAAAAAGTTGGGAAAAAGAAAAGCTAGTAAAATATCTAAAAAAGAAAAGGCAACCTAATTTTCCTTCTTTTTTTTTTTAATAATTGTGTGCATTTTTTTTGATAAATTTTTATAACAAGAACAAGTCCCCGGAAAGAAAAGGATAATTTCAAATTTTCATTTCACAAAATTTTTAAACAAGAAATTTTGTGTTTAGTAATTTTTCTTAATTGAAATACAAGAAAAAACCAAAGTTCGGGTCTTATCATCTGGTTTTCAGTTTTTTTGGTACCATTTTTTCGGCGAATTGCTGCTAGGATAAAAATTAAGCTCTACAAAATAAAAAAAAAACACAAAAATAATAAAAAAGGGATAATAATAAAAACTAATAAAATAGGATTTATAAGATTGAGAAGAAAAAAAGGATACATCGTCGCGGTGTGTGGTGTCGTGTAACTAAAGCCGTCCCGGATTTCCCAAGTACATTTAATTTCTTCATTTTTTTTTTTGGTTTTCAATGAAAGATATATTATAAGACAAAACAACCAAGGAAAGAAGAAAAAAAAACGGATAACATTAATTGCACTTTTTAAAGGATTACACAAAGACGATTTTGAAAAAAAAGTCATGAAAACTTTTACACAAAAATTTTCGTTGCTTTAAAAGTCGTTAAAATTAATTTGTTAAATTTAAAAATGGACATTTCTTTTCGAAATATATAAAATTTTGAACATGTAACATATGATGAATGTGATTTTTTTTAAAACCATAATTTAACCATAAAAATTATAGTAAATACTAAAAATATGACCCCAGGATTGTATTTATAAAATTTGTATTTAATTAAAAAACTAACAAAAAAACAGTGCTATAATTTAAATGTTTTTTTTTTACCATAAATAAAAAAAAATCAATTTTCCTATAAAAATTAATTTTTTAAAAATTTATTTTTTTGGTGATGATATAATTAAATAAAAAAGTTTAAATATAGCAAAAGAAAATTTTCATCAGAATTTTGTTTGCCATAAAAATAAAAGTTTAAAATTTCTTGCAAAATAATTTTTATTATCACATTTTTTTTCTATTTTTGGGAGAAAACCCAATGTTGGTGATTTTTAATAGGTTTTCAATGAAAAGTGCTGCCAACTGAAGAAAAAAAAAAAAGAAGAAAACTCCAGATAGATAAAAGGGCTAAGGGAGTTTTTGGAGCTAGTAAAAATGTGCTAATATTAAAATACTTTTATAGTATATCAGTTTTTTTTTTTTATTGGTGATTGTGTTCGCGAATGTGTGTAAATTGTTAAAGATAAAATCAAATAGAAAAAAGAAAAACATAAAGGGAGGAGACAAATTTCCCAAAAAATAAAAAGGAAATAAAATTTTGGTGTAAAATACTACAAAACTAAAAAAACTTAAAAAAAAAAAAAAATAAGAGAAACAATTGAAAAAAAGGACACTAAAAAATCTTCTGTTATTAATTTAATTATTTTTCCTTTTCATTTGTTTATTTTTCTTTAAATTTTAAAAATACTAGAAAATATTCGATTTTCCGTTAATTTTTAGTTATTTTATTTTGAAATTGAAATTTTCCGATACATTTTCCAGTCAAACATTGATGAATACATTTACGAATCGTATTTATTTATTTGTATTTGTAACAAAAGTAACAATTTCTGTAACTTCTTTGGTTTGACTATAAAAAAGGAAAATTTTTCGCTTGGTTTTTGTCTTTTATGGTTTAGTTTGATTTCTAATTTTCTTCCTATTTTCCTTTTTTCCTATTTTTTTTTCTCGGTTATTGTTGAGGTTACGTTTTCGTTATCGTTATCGTTGTGTTATTATCATTGTTGTTGTTTGTTAATATTATTATCCTCATCGTCATCATCATCGTCGTCGTTGTCGCCGTCGTCGTCGCCGTCGTTGTGATCGTCGTTGTTGTCGTCGCATGTAGTCGTATAATTTATATCCTTTTTATTTATATAATTAAATGTGTGTGCGCTCAAGATGGCCGCGCGGTTTATAAAAGAAATTCGTTTGATTTTATTTAATATTTAACAAATATTGTTTTATATTTATAATCAATATATATATGTATGGACATTATTTTATTTTATTTATATATATACGTAATTAATATATATATATGTTTTCTTTTGGTTTTTTTAAATTATAATAATATTGACAATGTTATACAATTTATATTTAATATCAATGAAATTAATGAAAAGAAAAAGGAAAAGAATTTAAATATGGATTATTATTAATTTAATAAATTACACGAGAATTAAACAAAAATAAATAAATAATAAATAAGTATTAATAATAATTATTAGCGATTATAATAAAAATATTTACATATTAGAAAATTCTTTTTTGGAAAATACCAAAAAAAAAATCCTAACCTAAAAATTGTTATTCAAAAAATTAGAATGAAATAAAACTAAAACGGCTTAGAAAATAAATTAAACAGAAAATTAATAATTTAATGTGTTTTTTGGAAAAATTCAAAATGAAAGAGAAAATTTGTTAAGTTTTGTTTTTCTTTTTATTTTTGGTTCTTTTTTTTTTTGTTTTTCAATAAAAATAAAACAAAAAGAAAAACTATTTTGAATTTGGTTTTTGTGACTAAAACAAGAAAAAAACTTAAAAGAAATTATTTTCAATATAATTAAATAATAATAAGAAAAAACAAAAAAATTTATAAAACAAAATAAAAAATCAAAAAAAAAAAAAAAATAAAGCGAAAAGGAAAATCCAATTAATTAAAATAGAAACAATAAAAATAGAAAGTAGTCTAGATATAAGGTGATGATGGGGCCATGAGCCCATCATATCCTCAAATCTATTGGAGTCGCAAGCGCGTCTCAAGCGGGCCTGCACCATGCTAGCACCGCCGAACCCGAGGTCAATATGCGGCCAGGACCCGGGCTGGTCGTGATGGCGCTTGCGTTTATTTCGGGGGCTCGGCGTGGCAGCAGCACCAGTCAAAAACAACAACAAGATAATAATAATAATAATAATAAACATCATAATCAACAACAACATCAACAAACCATTATACCAAATTTATATTATAATATATATAGTAATATAAATAATAATAATTATATTAACATCAATAACGATAATATAAACAAAAATTATTTAAATAATATTAAATTGGGCAAAATTGGTTACGACGACGACACCGAGGACTACGGTGGTGGTGGTGGCAATAGTGCATTGGCACGTGTCAATCCGTGGCTGTCAGCCTGCGACCTGGCGCAACCCAATCAGGCACCGGATCTCCAGGTAAATATATACTTCTTAATTTTCCTGTTTTTTTTTGTTGATTTTCTATTAATTTTCATAATTTTTTGTGTTTGTGTTTGTTTTTAGTGAATATTTTATTGAATGTTAAATGTCCCTTTTTTTCTGATATTACATAATAAATCACATACCTTTAGGCAAATCATTATTATTACTTTTCGATCAAATAAAGATGAAAAATGTAATGGCAAAAAAGTAGGATACATAACGAACACGGCACGTATTAATCAATGTAAATTGAAGTATATCCTACCTGTGAGTTGTTGCTTTCTTTATTGTAAATAGGATATATCAAATATATCGAACAATAATTTCTGTACAGTACAAATCGAATAATTATCAAAGTAATTACTTTATATGTACAAAAATGTGTAAAAATTGTTCTCCAACTTTAAAATCTAATTAAATTTATATTGTTTTGAAACACTTTTATTATTTGATATTACTCAATAATTACGATCCTTTTCAAACTTAACTTTTCTACAAATACTCACGTATATAATATTTCAAATTTTGACTTCTTACTGAAACTTTTTCATACTATACGAATTTTCATTTTTGAGTAGGCGCTCTTTTATACGAGTATATATTTCGAATATGATGATATAAAGCTGTAAATTGTTGTACTTTTTCATATTTCTTGGAATAAAGAAAAAAAAAAGAAATAACGAAAAGAACATTGAAAATTTTTGTCAGTATATATGTCAATGTGAATGTAATTTCATACAGAATATTACAGAACAATATTTTTAATAATATGTTATTACATTCCAGTTTATAAATGTATTTTATTATATATATTACTAAAAAAGTAATTATTATATTTTATTTACGTTTCGGTTTTTCATGAAAAGTAAGCCTATATAAATTTTCCTAACAGTCAGTTATAGTAAAGGGATATAGGAAGGATGATGATTGTGATTCCTTTCTATATACATATTTTAGTACATTGAAATGATTACATTTGTTTTTTGGTATATTATTGAATGTGAATCCTACATGGAATTTCACTTACTGCTGTGAATCCGATTTGAATTGAAATTTCTGTATATGACTATACAAGTATGACCTACAAAATTCTAATATAGTTTTTGAACTGACTTTTACATGCCAAGGTTGTGCAACACTAGATTTTATTAGTTTTGTCATTGGATTTGTGATACAGAGAAATTTTTTTCACAGAACTGTCTCAAGGCAATAAATGTGTTTCGAATTTCCCATGTTCGTCCATCTGTTTACACGATAACACCTTACCTAATTTTAATGAAATTTGGTTGGTCATTTCTTAAATCGATTTAGTATTGTTTTGAGCAAAATTAATAGAAATGAAACGAAGTAATGGAAATAGAAAAACCAGCATAACCATAAAGGTTTTGCTTTCTGATTTTGGGGTTTACATATTTCGAAAAGTTCTTTTAAATGTATAATATTTGATATAAAACCATCAACACGATACACGACACTATATTGAATTTTATTGAAATCGCTGAAAGGCTATTGCAGAAACAAATAGTTATATGTTATGTTTAGTTTGTGTGCGAGTTAAACTAAATAGTAGCCACGAAACTGAATCGCTTGAACAAGTGAATTTCCTGGCTCAGTGGTCGAGTCTTGTCCGGAGTTTAAATTCTAGTCGTAGAGTTATCAACTGTTTTTTGATAATAGTTACGTTTCTTTATGAAACAGGACTTTTCATATTGGTGACATAATTTAAATAGAAAATTCATACTAAATTTTTGTTTCATAAACGATGATGATAAAATGTTCTAAACATCTCATAAATTATGATTGATACTAGTTTAGGCTAAACGATGACATTTTTTTTCCTTTCTTAACCTTACCTTATCTTATTTTTTATGACAAAATTTTAAATATAATTTTTTCATTAAACATTTTAGAACAATTTTGTAAATTGTAAAAGTTTTATTTTAATTGCCTTACATCAAAATCTTTCCTTTTCACATAAGTGAAATCTCTCAAACCATTTGAATATAAAGTTTTTCATTTACATACTTTACTTCAATTGTATACAAACTTCTTATATTAATTACTTGCTCGCACTCATGTGTTGCTGCTTTTTTACATTCTCATTTTATGTACTTGAAAACACAATGTTATATTGTTTCGCCAACAAAATTTTTCTTCTTTATTATTGTTTTCTTTTAATTTTCATCGACTTGAGAAATACAAATTAAAATTCTATTTAAAAAAACAAAAGAAATTATATTTTGGTATAAAGAATTTTTACACTATGATTTTCAAGATCCAATAGAAACGTTCCAGAAGTCCGAATTAAGTCTAAAATACCTGATGTGTTAAAAGTGAAAACCCCATCAATTATTTTGGAAACAATATATTGGTTCAGGTGGGATTCGAATTTGTGAAAAATAAGAAATTTCCATCAATAAGTTAGAAATGGCCTATTCTCTGTGATTTTGTTAAACTATAAACAATTCGATTTATGTCAAATTAGTTAAGCAAAACATTGATAATTAAACTAGTTTGGATTAGATATACCAAATATTCCCAGCAGTAAAAAAGAACTACTTTAAAGGAATAAAACTTTTAAAAATAATTATTAATCTAGTAGAATTCATACTCAAACCATTATCTATAACTGTTTTGACAGAAATACATCTATTTTTAACATTTGAAAATATCATTCATAAAAATAGACACTGACAAAAATCGCTCCTTTTTATTCAAACCCAATTTTATCTAGTAGTGAGCTATAAAGCTAACTATAGTGACTATTATAAAATGACCACTCCTGTAAGATATAAATAGATTATTGTAGTTTAATATAATGACTTGAAATAAATCTTATATTTGGATAAAGCGAAATAGGATTCATTCTGGGAGCGGAACATATCAAAAGAATTCAGTGCGTCAGCAATGAGTATTCAAATTTTCTATCGAATTTCCGTATTTCTTATTGTATATATTATTTTGATCTAATCATTTCCATTTTTAATATAATTATGTTGTTTTTATCTTGTTTTTATCTTGTTTCTGTCTGTCTGTCTGTCTGTCTGTCTGTCTGTCTGTCTGTCTGTCTGTCTGTCTGTCTGTCTGTCTGTCTGTCTGTCTGTCTGTCTGTCTGTCTGTCTGTCTGTCTGTCTGTCTGTCTGTCTGTCTGGCTGTCTGTCTGTCTGTCTGTCTGTCTGTCTGTCTGTCTGTCTGTCTATCTGTCTGTCTGTCTGTCTGTCCGTCTGTGGTTGGCAAGATTGTGGCCGTATTTTTGAAATGAAAAAGATGAAACAGTATATCAATATGAAAACTAACTCCCTTTGGCAGCAATTTTCTAAAAATACCGCACTGCATACAAAATTGACCAACATATATACAGGGATAACTCGAACTGAATTCCCATAATTTTATAGTTCTTTTTAAATAGATTTATGGAAAATAAAATATTTTGAACATAGGTATAGAAGTATATATGTATAGTTTTCATTCGCTTGTTTGCTGAATGAAAGGATTTTTCTCTTTTTACTTGAAATTCAATTCTTTTACAAAAATTTTTATATACAACTTTTCCATGACATAATATCACAATAATATTTTATTATCTTTGTGCTTTTTTGAATATCTTAAAAAATAGATTTATGTTATTAGAATAAGAAAAAAAAATATATAAAAATTTATTCTTAACACCTTTTACCAATTTATTATCGATAAAGCCGAACACATCAAACTTACATCTTTTTTATCTACTTGACTAGAAAAAATATCATCAAAGTCAATCCAAGCTGACATTACACAAGCATATCACAATTTTCATCCTCTCGGAATATTTCGCCATTCCGTCAATCATTAACTAGAGTTTTTGGGTGGAGTATGCCATTCGAAGCTTCAATATAGGATAGCAAAAAAAAAGAATATCATACCTTTCTATTTTTCTTTCTTTTTTTTTTTGGTATTCCACATATTGGCACCATTACAACCCAAACCACCCACCAATTAGCACATTATTCCTAAGCTATATGTTTATACATATATATAGCATGTATATTGTATATATGTATGGATGACAACAACCTACACTAAAGGATCGACAATGCTGTCGTTGTCGCCGGGATATTAAACAAAACTTGAAGCGAAAACACAGCGAAAACAAATGATATATATATATATATAATATATATAAACTGTAAGAACAGAAAATGGTAACAGATGTGACAGACGGTCGGGCGAATAAAATTTTTGTGGGTGGTATTTTTCAATAACTTGAATAAAGATGGTGTTGGTTAGTAATTGTGTCAGTATCATCGGCGGCGACGGCAACGACCATACGTGAAGATGGTTTTTTTTGGGGCAAAATCGGCGACAGGCGAACACAAACAATTATGAATGAGGCGGTTGTGGGGGTGGCGAAAGCACATACTATTACAAAAAGCTTTCTCCTTCAAATTTCAATAAGCTAGCATCCTTGAGCGCTTTTCTTGCCAATCCACTCACTAGATTTACCGTTAAAGTTAGTATATATTTTGCTTTTGGTATTTGAATATAATATGTATAAATATACAATATATTTAAGTTGTATATGTGCGGGGGTGTAAAGCATATAAATGCGTTCATTTTATGGCAAGAAAAAGGAGAATTTTTTTTTCCATTTTTCTTGTTGCTATTTTTTTTTTTTAAATTAAAGCTCAATAAATCAGCCATTCCGCCATTTTTTATTCTCGTGTAAAGCTTCATGCTGTGTTTTTGTCGTTGCCGTCTTTCTATAAGAATATTCGGTCGGTGTATTATTATTTCTTCGCCTCTATATATGCATTTATTCCGTTAGTGTTGTTGGCTTGCCAATTTTATCAAATATCTTTTCGTTTTTTCTTTTTAAATGGTTTATAGTTTTTTTTTTTTTCGTTAGATCTGATTGTCACAAATATTCCATTTTCATGGTGATATTTTTCTAATTTCACACAAGAAAAAAAAAACACTAAAAAAGGATTTTCTTCTTTAGAAAATTCAAATTCTATATAGTACCAAGGCAAACACTTTGTAAGCTTTGTAGAATATTCTGTGTTCTATTCTTTAAGATTTCATTTAAATTGAATTTTATGTGACAACTATTACGAAGGAATTTATTTTAAAAGGAAAATTTCTGAAAGGCATATAATTTAATAAACTATTTTTTATTTTTCGAACTTTTATTTGTATTATTTAAGCTTGTATAGGAAATATACTAAAATATATAAAAATTATATAAAGCTTTTCACGTTATGTCCGGATTCATTTTCCAACTTATTAAAAAGATTGTTATTAAATTATCTGCGGTTATTTCGGACACCTTCCTTTACAAAATACCTGTCTGTAAAGTAATTTATTGAATTACATAATTTTATAAAGGAAATTTCCTTATATTTTTAATTAAGTTTTTTGTTTTTAATAACTCATTTTGAAATTTTGCAATATCAATAAAAAGATATTAAATGCATATTCTAGAATCTATAAATTTCGATGAAATCATAAAAATATACAATGTTTCTCAAGCCTTGGACATAATAAAATTCTTTCCAAATATATATATATATATTCTAATTATAAAATTAATATTAAAAAAAAGAAGGAAACTAAAGCTTACACGTGTATTACAAGATATCAGCTGATAATGAAATATGCGCGCGCATAATTCCATTTAATATGAAAAGGATTTTTGAAAATATGCCTGTTTTTCTTTTTTCTGGTCCTCAAAATCCTAACGATTTTGATGATGATTTTATGCAAACTTTTTTCTTTTTCGGTAAAAATAAAATTTATCGTGTGTGTGTCCTTGTGTAAGCTTTTTTATTATTAAAAATATATTAAAAACAATAAATTCTTTATCTCGAATAATGTAATAGTGGGTTGAAAGTCTTAAATTTAATAGAATTCAATTAATTTTTTAATAAATATATAAGTATTTATTGTATTTGACTATCGAATATCAAATCATTAAACATAATATTCAATACAATTCGGAAATTTATAGATAACTCCTAACATGTCAATTAAATATGAAAAACGATACAATTTCGAATCTAATTAAATGATTTGTAATTGATTTCAAGAAAATACTCACAACCACCTTTATTTATGTCGTTTTCAAAACCGCTTCACTTACATTTCTATGGTTAATCGTATTTCCTTTAAATTAATATTTCTGTTAATTAAATATCATAATTAAATGAGACTCCCTGCAAACTATTCGTATTTTTTAATATAAAAGTGCCTTCTAAGTTTTACGAGTAAAGTCTACAGTATTACTATTATTCGGAATGAATGACTAAAGTTTAGACCTACTGTATGTTAGTATAAGTTTTTAGTTGCTGCAAATATACCATACATAGAAAAGGTGACTAAATAAATTAAATTTTCATGGACTTACATCCCAATTTCGAACACGAATAAGAACTTCCATCATACTACTGAAATACTAACAGAAATAATATAGTGTCGAACCCTCACAGACTTCTCAACTCCTCGCAATTTCGACTGCTCTAGTACAACATGTATTAAATAACTTCACCAGTACTGTTGTTTCTATTTTACATCATAAACATTTCATTCTTTATATAAACAATTCTCTGTTTCTAAATAAAGAAACCAACCTAAAACTTTTGTGCAATAGTTAGATGAAACAATCAGCAAAAAAAAGGCAGCTCCTTTCTAAAAGTAATCATAATAAGTTATGATTGTTATAATTGGCCCTATAGTCACAATTTTTGTCACACATTTGTACTCTATCCCGGTACAAATTTATAACAGTCATAAAGATGTCTGTCGGAATGCGAATTATCACAGGACTTTTTGTCACTACAAGTTGGTCATATCTTAGAAATAGGACTCTATATATATATTCTATATGTCGGTAACATAAAAATACTTAATTAAGTAATGGAATAATTGGCTTTGTATGTGTGGTAAAGTTAGTAGGGAATAAACTGAAGTGATCGAGTATGGGGTCAATTTGGTTGTCTGGTATTCATTGGTCCGGACCACAAATTCCATTCTTGACAATTTCACATTTTTTTTTTTAGTTGTTAAGTTTTTCAGTCCTCTACAATGTGATTAAAATTTTGAAGGATGTTTTTTTATGTCTTGGGACATTGTTGTTCATTAATGTTTAGTTTTTATATAGGAAGAAATCTTGAAGATAGCAATAATTCACTTTATTCAATTGAAAAACAAAATGTTATACAAATATGTATTTAGTAGTATCCCAATGCTTGGTTCAAATTTAACCCTTTTCCCGAGCATTGGATTATAAAAAAATTGGCTATATTTTAAAATATTTGTTAGCCATTTTATCCAAATAATAATAATAAATTATTTAAATCTTTGTTTATAGTCAATTATAATTTGTTATTGATTCAATTCCTTATCATTTAGTATTGATTAAAAAGATACTATCTTAACATATGTCCCATCGTAAATATATGGTGTTTCGGATGTCTGAAGTAATATTGCATAAATTTTTGTTCGATTAAATAATAGTAAACAAAATTTGTCCCATTTAATAGTTTGATAATAAATTATTATATTAATATTGTTATCATAAATAAATTACGATAAAAAGAAAATATTATCATCAAACATTGTATCTCAGTAATCTATATTCAAATAAATTGGAATGAAATAAAATCAGTGAATATAATTGACAGGACAAAGGGAATCCTAATATAGGATATTCCTCTGTAAATCATCTTTACCTGGAATTAATTGAAACTCAAATAAGTCCTATATACTAGTATACTAGTATACTAATAACGAGCTTTAAATTCACAAAATTAACACAAAAAGTTAACTTTTAATCAAAAATCGTTTGTTATTCGAAAGACCTATTCATGGCACTAATATTTAAAAATGACTTTGAGCATATAGTCGCCGTGACTGTTCTTGACAAAGTGCATACTGTCAGTCCAATTTTGGGTTAGATTTTCGATTATTGGCGGCCGTATGTCACGAAAAACACGGAGAATGTTGGTCAATTCTTGCTGGTTTATCAGACTAGTGACTATACGTAAACCTGTCGCAAATGTTCGACAGATTTCAGATCACACCACCTTGGAAGCCAATTTATAGGGGTATTTCTCAAAATCATATAATCGCTAAATCGTGATTTCAATAAATCGGTGGTTTCTGTTGCTGTATGGCATGTAGTGCCTTCCTGGTTAAATCACATCTCATTAGGATCAATATCATCGATATCCCTGAACGAATATTCATTAATCGTGGTCCAGGAAAGTTCTGATTGACCATAGCACGAGCTCCCGCCTCACTTTTAAAGAAATAAGGATCAATGATACCACCAGCATGCAAACCTTATTTTTCTGGATGGAATAGAATCTCTAGAGTCCCTTCTAGGTTGATCTTATCCCAGAAGCGACAATTTTGCTTATTACTAAACCCATTCAGCCAAAAATGAGTCTCGATATTGAATACTAGTTTGCGATAAAATAGCGCGACCGATTTTCGAAGCAAATTTAAATAATTCTTGATCGTTCGTAAGCAATAAGTTTATTCATGGTGATAAAAAATACTCTTGCATTGATAGGTGACAATGATTTAAGTCGATCGCTCATTGTCATCAGATATTATTAGTTAATTAAAATTCAAAAAAAACTACGATCTTTTACAGCTTATATAAATATTTTCGCTCGAATTTCACTCAAATTTACGATATGTGTCTGTCAGGTCATGACAAGTAGTTTTTTCTTCATATATTTAGTTCCTCTACCGCCTATAGAGCTATAACGTTAAAATTGATGAAATTGCTAGATGATAGAGTCTGTCAAATTCTGATTGGTTTCATCACCTAGGAAAAAAAGATAGAAATTGCACTTTAAATTTCGAAGCCATTTATCTGAATAGACTTTATAATACTCAATTAAAAAGAAGATTCACTTTAATAATCTGACAGATGACAATAGAATCTTGATAAAATGGGTTAACATTAAAATAGTTAAGAGGAAAAAAGGATCAAAATTCATACATACCTATTCTTGATGAAAGTAATCCTTTTTCCTTGGTTGCAAACAATTTAATTTAATTTAATTTTCCAATTTGTTAATTCTAAAGAAAACTAATGCAATAAATTCCCCTTCTAGTATAATGAAGAAAAAAACTGTATAGGTACAGATAGATAGGTACAGTATTTTTGTTCACCCTTTCATAAGGATTATTCCTTCAAATAATGTATTTTCATTCTTTCTTTTTTTTACTCTCTCATCATATTCTACGAAAGGTAGATGAATTGTAAATTACACCATCATTTTATCTGGTCGGTTGAAGGACAACTTACAATAGGGAGTGAAAGGACCTTTCTCATTTCATTCCTATGTATAGTATATGTATTATCCATACAACAGCATAATGTAAAGAAGAATAAAAAAAAACCTAAAAAAATTTGAATATCATCGATGACATTACAGGATATTGTTAATCTGAAATTCCTTTTTCTACTTCTTTTAGCTAAAATTTATTTATTTCTTCTCTTTTCTTTTTGAATATATCAAATTTTCACTATCTCTTTTATTCTATGTCAACTTCTGTTACCAGCAAGTTTATATTATTTGCGGAAATCGATTGATTTTTCTCTTATGCCAAATATAGTATTCTATATGGAAAAATAATGTAAAATGACTAAAACTGAACGAAAGGATAGAGTTCAAAAAAAAAAAAAACAAAAAAAATAACCTGATATGATAGGACAAAGACAGTAACGACAATGATAACAATAAGGACTATGAAGAATTTCAAGTATTAAAGGACTGAAAGTATAATATAAAAGCTTTTCTTCATTTTACTCAACACACGAATATCAAAAAAATAAAGGAAAAACTTATTCGAATTTAGAAAATAGCACACATCATCATCTTTAATATACGTATATGATGTAAGATTTTACTATATATATGTATGTATAAATAGGAAAACTTTGCCAATTCTAACACATAAGATAAATGTTTGCATCCTTATCGTAAAGGACATACTTCTAACCTTCCAAAAAAAAAAATAAAATAAAAATAAAATAAGAAAATGAAAAAAAAATTGATATACACTTATAAACACAATCATATTAGCAAGAAAAAAAGAAACTAGAAAAACATGTAGGACATACAAGATACACATACATATGATAGAATCTCAAATAAAATTATTTGCAATAGTATCATGTTATATATAGGATAATCCTGACATATATAACTATGATATTCTCTAGACGAAAAGCAACCACACACACACACACATATACATCCAAGCAATTTTGCTAGGCTTTAAGATGAATCCTGTGAAAAATAAAGTAGAATCTTATACCAAGAGTAATCTTCTTTCTTGAAGTATCATCCACCTTTCTTGTACTGGACCAAATGGCAAGTTTTGTGGGTGTCTTATCGCGAGTGAATTTTTCAAAGTTTCTTTTTTTTCATCATTTTTCGTTCATTTTGTTAATATTTTATTTTATTTTTTTTCCATTTTAGTGTAACAAACATTTCATTTCTCGTTTTTCTCATTTGCACTTCTTTTTGTGATACAGCTCAATAGTAATCTTCTCATTTTTTTTGATACAAAAAAAAAATCCTTACGCAAAAATCTATAGAATACACCTATACTGATTTAAAATCAAACGAATACATTTAAATGAAAATATATAATACAAGTAAACATATACACTCAGATATTGGGAATATTTGTGATGAACTCGGGGTGGCTACTAAAGGCTAAGTATGTTTGTTCAATTTTCTTCGAAAGGAAAGTGAAGGAAAAAAAAAATTGAATAAAATAAAATATAATACAAAAATCTTCGAAGACGAAGTGATTTCTCAGTCCCATATCTGTACGAACTAACTTCAGCTATGCGAACACTATTCCAAAAGTATTCAAACCCATAAAGAAATAAAGTGGGTGATTCTAGGAGATGTTGAGCTATAACTGAATTTCTTTTCACAAAAAAAAGGATGATATTGGTGAACACATAAATGAATGTTAGTCTGATAAATATGTACATGTATTTGGAGAGTTTTTCGAAATTTCATACCGATGAAACATCCAACCCCATCTACCCTATTCTAATTTCGTCCTTTTTTTTTATTCTTTTTCTTAATATTAATGCGAAGGCGACATATTATAGTTTAGTGGGTAGACATGGATGAATTTATCTTATTTTTTTCTCCTCATCTCTTTTCTATCTCTCTCTGTACCTCATTCTAGTACTTTTATATTTTCAACATTTTGTCAAAAAGCCTAGCTAGACTATTGTATAGATTCTATATAAAAAGGTTGACATTAAAGTAGAGAAATCGGATCATGGCAATTCTTTAAAAGGTTTACAGGAAACTTTGTCAATTACCTTATTTTGCGGTCGATGTTGATTTAATATGCGGGGTAATATAATACAAGAATTCACTGACAGAATGATATCCTTTTTGGTGGTATAGATTCTTCTTCATGATGTTGTTGTTATTATATATATATATATATATATATATATCTAAATAAATGAAAAACTTTCCCGATAGGATATGTCTACATATGTAATCCTAACTCTTAGAATCAAATAGAAACACTCATCCTGTCAAATAGATGGCCCATCAGGTTCCATATCAATCTATTTATGGTCGAATCTATATAGTTTGTATATATTTATTAAGCTATATATTTTTGTGCCTTATGTCTTCATATGGTTAATTGTGTTTTCAAGAGATAGGTGTTATATGTTCTATCAACTTTTATCCAATACTATATATAATATAGATATAAATTCATGGATGTGTTATGATTTCACACTTAATTGATTTTATCTTGAAAACTTCTTCTTTTAGAGTACATGCTTAGATTTCGTATAGTTATATTATTATTATATGCTTGATGATTTAGACTTTACCGCAAAATATTTTGATTTTGGTTTTTCTATTTTTTTACAATTTTAATATATAGAAAAATTTCTATATTACTTAAAATTTCTGTTTTATTCTTTGAATAACTTACTTTTCATTATTGAAATGAAAATGAACAAATTTTATTTTTATTTTACATAATTTTAGCAAATGTATTTTACATGAAAAGATTTTTGATAAAATTACATTTTGAATATTTTAATTTGAGTTCTCATTTTTAATTTAAAATTTCTCAGTAAATAAAATTATTTTGAATTAAGTAGTTCGCCTAAATTTATGCAATTTTCAAAGGACGATATCTTTATGTAGTTAGAATAAGAATTCAAGAAATTTTTGGTGTTAAACAAATATTTGTATTCTCCGGTGGCACAGATTTTCAGTCTGCAAACAAGATATCTCGTTATTAGTATTTGTGAAAAAGACCTTGTGTTATGTAAAAATGCATGTATTTCCAACATTTTTTTTCCCTATTTCATAATTTTCTTTCCGATATAGGATAGTATATATCACTAGTTCTTATAACCAAAAGGACTTTTGTTCGTGAAAACTCACACTTCATGCCTGGTATAACATGTGTGTATAACGAACATTATTGGGAGAACTAAAATTGTGATTAAACTCTGAGCTTAGTCAGAAAGTTAAAATGAAGAAATTCAATAAATTCCCCATAGAGCTCCACTACAAATTTGCTTCCTATTCGAAGAATTTAAATTAAAAATGCGGACAAGATTTTTCATTAAAGTAAAAATCATTAAAGTAATTGAAATCGTGAAAATTATAATTCAAAATCTGTTTTCTAAAAAGTTTTTTGTAAATGAAAATCTCAAAAGATAACAAAACACAACAATAATAATGAACATTTTAATAATCTTCCATTTAGTTGCAAGAATCTGATACAAATGAATTTTCCAACCCACGAATTCACATTTTCGAATAATATGAAATTGTTTAAAGATTTTTACTCCCTTTTAGACTACCACCCCAATGGCCACTTTCCATTCTATGCGCCCTTATCATTTGGCAAACCATACTTTTATTCCCGTGGTTATTTTGTTCTAATTTTTAGTGTAAAACATTTCAAAATATTCGAATACAAACTAAATATACAAACAAAAAGAACAACTTGTTCATTTTGTAATTTTCGAATTTTGCCGAATTAGTTATTTCGTTTTTCATTTGGTTAATGTACAAAACTATACCAAAAAAAATGGTATGTGGTATAAAGTACATGAACATTACAACAACGACAGAAAAAAAACACAAAAATAATATCCCGAAAAAAAAGACGACAACTAGGTATACATCCTGATAATACACTTAGTGAATGGAAGGGCGGAGTAAATGAAACCAAATTGAACTGTATTTATACTCAGAAATTCTGATCCTTATGGAATGGTTTGAAAGTTATTATGTCCCAAAAGATTTTTCACCATAAGTTCAAGCAGATGAAACTCAAATGTATATAAGGTGAAGTCGAATCTTCCTTAAGATATTGAACATTATATGAGAGGGTATAACAACGTAGAAGCTGGTGGAAACTACAATATATTCTCTGTTTGGTTTTGTCTGAGATGTCTGAAAATCATGTTTGTTAATTAAAAATGAAAGAGATTATTTTTTTTTCCTGTGTTGCTTCTGGATTATGTTACTCGGATTTCTTTGGGGGTTATTTTTGAAATTTAATACAATCATATAAATGCGAAAATTCACCTTTTTTTTAATATACAATTCGAAATAATGAATTATATCAAAAATTCATTCATATAACCATATTCTGAATATATGTACATAACGTATGTATATTGTAATTGTATGTAAAATGTGAGTTTCAATTAATTTTGAACGTGGAAATTTCTGCAAACGATGCTAAAAAGGTAACCGCTATTTATCATTCATGTTTTTTTTTTCTTTTTAAGTTACCAATTCTATGCTGTACTCCACCCACAATATTCCCACATCATAATATTGTTACTGTGATATCCAGCCTGTATGATGTTTGTGTTCAAATTATTCGTCATCGTAAGAGCTATGCTATTTTAAAATTCTAAATTAAGTTGAAAATCTTAAAATCATATAATTTAAATAGAATAAAATAAGTGAAATACTTAAATAAATCCTTGTTATTTTTATTGTCGTGAAAAATACCTTCATCTCAGGCAAATATGTTTTTATCCTCGTAAATATGATTAAGCACTGAAAACGTAGACTTACGAAAATACAAATAATGGAATTTTGTACACCTATTTATAACGTATTAAAAATATATTTACGGTAATCTCAGGTTAAAATAAAATCTTAGAGTTAATCTTAGTTCATTATACGCGAAACTCTATTTACAACTAGACAATTTTGGAGATGAGTTTTGAAGAAATGATTTAAATAAAAACCATTTTTGAAAGAATGCATAATTACACTGAAATAAAATACACCCATACCTCGCTTTATGGCCTAGATACGTTCCGGAAAAGTTGGCCGTAAAGCGAAAAGCCGTATAACGAATCAATTATTTTTTGTAGCAGTGCTGACTACAGGTACAAGCTGAAACTAATCAGAAGGTCGCTAACAGTATATACAGCATTTTTATTTGGCCGTATAACGAAACATTGGGGCCGTAACTCGAAAAAGTGCCATAATTAAAAAAGGCCGTTATAACTAAATGCCGTATAAAGAGCGGCCGTATAGCGAGGTATAGGTATACTTGGAAATTGATTAGCTATTTTTACGAAAATTCAGTTTCGTTTCCAAGTTTTAATTTTATAAAACTTGGAAACGAAACTTTAGAAAGAACTTGCCTACAAGATCATGAAACTTGGCAACTTGAGCATCTAGTTTTTTGAAAACATAGATCGGGTTCACAAGTTTTTGATTTCAGTGTATATGCGGATCACCAATAGGGTTTCGAGAGAAAGCTTATAAATTTTTTAACAATTTAGAATTCAATTTAAACGATATATTTGTATAAATTTGTATAAGTCTGATTTTAGGCGTTAATAAAATAATTACTGTTAAATAACATACAATTAATAAAAGGGAATCGACAGAGTTGTCAGTAGTTTTGTTGGTTTAGGCCCCTCATTACTAATAACTGACGATGCCTAGTCTCGGGCCTACAAAATTTGACTCTTAATCTAGGTTTTGATGTTTCCACCCGTTAATAATAGAACTAGCTTCTAAAATATAGAACAAAGTTCAATCTACAATCTAGAATCTAGATTGTATATATACAATATATTGGCATGAAATTTATACATATAATTTTCCGAATATTTTCTAGATCCATGCAAATATAGTTCTATCACAGATTCCCAGTGAATATTTTTAAATATTTATATATTGTATAAAACGAAACATATGTCAGAAGTTTGAGGAAAAGGAATATCATTGCTCTAATGTTAAATCATAAAGAAACAAAAATAATTCGCCTATTATATTATAATATATGGAATTCATACATATATCTGTACTAAACTACATCTCATACTCATTTTATAAATGGATAGCTTCAATTTGTTGCTTTGTATATGATTTTTCTTCAAGGTATTTCACATTCTATAATAAAACTTCGGGAAAACCCATGGGTAAATTTCCTTCACCATTGCAAGATCCCAACAAACCAAAATAATATAGAATGAATAGGGAAAAAAGAAGCTAACTATATCCTGTACCATTGAAGAGTTTCACTCAAATTTTCTTTGGGATTTTTTTTTTGTCGTTTCATATATGATAATATGTTTGGATATAAAAATATTTCTATTTTTTTTTTTTTTTGTTTTTCCAGAAGCATATCCATCCAATTCTTTTCTTTTCCTAACGAATGAATACCATATCGTTGGTATATTTTCCGTTTCTATCCTTGTTGCTACTATCACTGTGTCGCGTTGCTAATATTGTCATATATCGAGAAAATGTTATGCATATGTATTTGTTAGTCAGTTTAGTTAAGTGTTTGCCAGGAAAAAATTCTATCTTCTAGAAGAAGTCCCATTTCATATTAATTTGCATAAATAAAACAAATTCGTAATGATTGTTCAAAAGATTATTTTTTAAGGATCTTTTTTGGTTGAGTGTATGGGTTAATAGGCCGCAGCTATAGTGCCTTTCACTTTTTTACTCGTATAAATCGTTTTTGTATACAAAAATGTGTATTCCTTTTGAAGTCATTTTTAAACGGTGTTGAAATATCATCCATATACTGAGAGACAGTCAGCCCAGCTATATCAACTTAGATTGAGTTGGTAAAAGAATGGGGAAACAAGAATATAAATTTTGTTGAAAAGTTATCCTACTATACTTGAGGATGAGATGTGTTTTCCCTTTTTGTTTGTTTTCCTTTTTTTTGAGCTTATAAGATATCAACGAGAAGAATAAGATTTTTTCTAAACTACACACATTTTGTATATAAAGTATACACTTATGGTAGATGTTTTAAGTATGTTCATTTAATTAGTATAAATTGTCAATGGGTATGTGATTGCAAATTTAATTAAATTAAGGATGAAAAAAAAAAAAAAAACATAACCGACAAATTTTATTTTTATTGCTAAAGAAGTGGTAATAGAATATAATTCTTATTTTAATTGGAATATGTTCATTTAGTATAATCTTCTAATTCTCTTTGAAGAATGTAATTTTTTTAATACATATAGTACATTAAAATTAATACAGATTTGAGTTTTCTTGTTAGATAACTGTAATACAATACTAATAGAAAATTAGAAAGAATTATATCACTAGTGAACTACGTACTCATAGTACGCGTTATTAACCAACCAAATCTATTCTTGACATCCATATATTGAGTTGAGTTTTATATAAGTTCAGTTGATTTATAATTCAACCCAATATTTATATAATACATTCCATCTAATAAGTACCGGGAATTGTTCATTTAAAAAACCCTGGTGACGTGATCTGTTTACCTGTTTGTTTACAGATGTTGCTTTTGTTAGTCGAGTTCAAGTGTGCTCTGCGATTTTTCCTCAAATTTTGTGTTGACAACGAAATATATTGTACTGGATCATTGAAAATGTTGAAAAAGGCCTACTGTGAGACAACGAAGAGACGTGCGTACAAGTGGTACAAAGCATTCAAAGAAGGCCTAGAATATCACGTCAAATTCAAGTCAAGTTGACTGTTTTCTTTGACAATTGTCGTGTTTACAATATGAAATTACTTCCTGAGGTGTAAACAGTCAACAGACAAAATTATCTGGGCATTATCTAGCGGTTGAGAGAGAATATTCATCGGAAAATTTCAGATTTGTGAAAGGATAATTCTTGGATTTTGCACCATGATAATGCGCCGTCTCGCATATCGATCATTGTACGCCAATTTTTGTTCTACAACTAAATAAATGTCATCGACCAAGCACCATACTCGCTAGATATTCTTCTGCGTGACTTTTCCTGCTCCCCCGGTAGATATTATCACTTTGTGGAATACGTTTTGAGTCCATTGAAGTCATAAAACAAAATTCGCAGAAGCTTTTGAAGGCTGTACCGGAAAGTGCCTATGAGAAGTGCTCGACGACTGGATTAATCGTTGGTATATGTATATCGCATCGAATGGGGCCTATTATGAAAGGGACAATATTAATTTGTTCGTTTAAATTAGTATTTAATATTTTATTTAACAATTCCTGTTACTAATTTGACTGAATGTACATAGCTGTGATTTAATAATTATTTAGTAATAATTCTTCAACATATTACAAGTAATTTGGGTAATATGTTAAGAATTAATCACAATATTTTATTACATGCAAAAGATAAGTAATCCACAACTCAATTTAATATTAAAAACCTTATAAATAAACTAACTGAGATTAAATCAAATCAATTCGTTTACTATACAATTTTCGTATAGGAAAAAGTGAAATATTATATTTTTAATATTATTACATACTAATCTTCATTGGAAACACTTTAAAAATGAAAATCCGGCTTATTTTTCCGCACTTTTCACATTTTTAATTAACAATATTTTTAACAATCAGCAAGGTGTTAAATTGAGAAAAGCTTAAATAAAAAGATAATGTGAAGAGTGGTTTTTTGTATTTAAAATAAAAATTTTTTTTTAAAAAGGATTGTTTCTAAAATATACTACATCACAACATCTCTAATGAATTCTCTTGTTTCTTCTTATTTTTGCTGCAATTTTATAATAAAATGTTATACAATTAGAAAACTACTTCTTCGTTTCATATTATTTTATTTTATTTCTTTGAAAAATGTTTCCTAGGGGAGTTTAAGAGGCTTCATTAAAGGTGTATTTAGATACCCAAGTGCTTTTCACAATATACCATTTTTAATGCATATACTAGGTATGCTACCGGGTCCGTCAATTGAAGTGTCAAAATGTAAAAAGGCTGAAATTTTTTTAATTATTGGTCGGTTTTATTAAATTGTATGGAAATGATAGTTTATAACACATAGTTAATTGTACAATCATTCGAATGGTATGCAACCGCCTTTTGCCATAACCACCAGCTTCAATCTCTATTTAAACGATCCACACGATGCTCGCACGATGCCTTAAACGGCTTCCTTAAACGGTTCCATTCACGAGTCAAATCTTTTTCATCTTGTTTTCTTGTGACTCTCAAATGCTCGGAATTATCATCGTCTCTTTAACCAAACAGAATGCAGAATGTTTTCTCATTCGAAAATACCAAATTTGGTAAATCACCACGAGCGAGCGTACAAAGTAATCCTTTTGATTGTACAGAAAATAAGAACGCATCTTTTCACCAAGAAATAATTTTTGATACTGCAGGCAATATGTCAAGCAACATTCATGTCAAATTTTAGTATTGCAAGATGTGCGGTTTACATTTGACACCCATTTGAATTAGGCGGACACTTCAATTGTCGGACCCGGTAGATACGATACTATGTACTAACATATATAATGTATACTCGTAAAAGATGGGAAAGAATTTACTAGAATTCATAAAATGCAAAACTATAATATCGATGTTGAATAACAGAAACGTTATATAGTTTCGAGAATTATATAATTAATAACAGCTAACGATATTATGTCGATGAAGTACATCTCCTGTTGGAAAATGAGAAAATTTCTTTTAATTAAATAGTTACAAAATTTCACTGAAGATTCGTTGTGTTATTTCATTTTAGAATAAAATGTATTCTATATGTTTTGTTGTTGATTAGTTATACAAAAATATTATAATATAAAATATATATTTCCATATTACTTACCATAATATTAAAAACTAGCTGGTACACGAGTGCAAATGAGGAAATTCATGAAAATCCATTATCCCAATACGGGACGTTTCCTTATCTGTATCGAGTGCAAACAAATACTAAATATACATTCCGAGGTTCATGCAAATCAGTTCAATAATTTTTCGAGTTTGTCTGGAACGAAGAAACAAATAGACTTTTTATCATCAACAAATATTTTAATTTACGTCGAAAAATACGAAATTTCTTAAATTTAAAGATACTATACTAGTATTTCTGAAAGATTTTTTTGGTCTGAGACCATGATCCTTGGAAATGTTCTAACTTTTTCTATCAAAAAGAAAGGCAATTGTGATTTGCAATGATTTTCTTAATCACTAGATTTTTATTTCCTTATCCATCCAATTATTAAATATAGTACTAGTTATATAAGATTATTGAATTTTATTTACATATTAATTTTTTCCTGTTTTTTTTTTCAATTTTCAGGGTCAATGTACAGCTGGTACACTACCTGTCGCATGGGTGGATGAGGGTCCTGGACCGCCACGGTGTCCGCAATCTTGTCATAAATTACGATTAGATCAAAATAATAATATTAATAATAATAATTATAATAACAATAATAATAATAATAATAATAATAATAAAGAATTAAGTAATAATAAACAAACTAATGATAATAAATATAATAATAATAATAATAATAAAAATATTAAAACTAATAAAAATAAATTAAATAATATTAATAATAACAATAATTTTAATACTATGGATAACTTACATGACGTCAGACAACAGGATACAACACAACATCAATATAATCAACAAAAACAATATAAACAGAAACATCAACAGAAGCAACAACAGTATGAACAACAACAAAAAAATGAACATTTACAACAACAACAACAGTGCCTTGACTATTTGGGCGATAATGAGGAGTCTAGTCCTGCACAATTATGTAAAAAATCACGACGTGAATTAGCGACCAAATTACGTTCATTACGATTAAAACATTGCTGTGAACGTACTGTATTTAGTGCATTGCATACGTTAGCATTGAATCATACATTGAACGGTGGTAACGAGTGCATAGGAACATTAAATGATTTATTGGATATGGATGCCTTAGCAACAAGGATCACATGTGAATTTACCGAAATTTTAGTTCGTTATGATTGTCGGCAACGTTTTTCATTAATACATCATTGTCGACATTGCAAAGTAAGTAAAAAATAATTATATATTATTTAAATTTTTATTAACTATATTAAATTATATTGATTTCTGTTATAAGTATGGTTCAAATACTAATATTTGGAACCATAGGCGGACATCAAAGAATAACACAAAATGTCAGAATTCTTTTCGATTGCCTTAATTGCAAATTGATTTTGTTCAAATTTTCGTAAATGAACTTTAAAGTGCAAGTTTGGGGGATAATTTTACAAACAGATCTTGTTTTCAAACTGCAAATATGAATAAATATGGATTAAAAGTTATATCAGAATTATGTGTAGGATTTCTTGACCTATAAATGTTTAGGACACTGTTTTACTATAAAATTAACAATTCATTAGATAAGATCCGAAAAACAACAAAAATATTGAACTTTAAAGATGAATATATCAAATATCTCCCAAAAATCACAATCGTATTTTTTTCCATACGCGAATAAGAAGTCAGGATTCTTAAAATTCCAGCTTTTAATAGTTCACAGATAAGTTTGATTATTAGTTGGTATATTCTGATAAGAGATACAAATTTCGTCTATGTTTGAAAAAAATTATAACCCATTTGGACCAAAATTCTTTATAATTTCCACTGAATTTGTAGCTTATTTAACCAGAATTCTTATTATAAGAAAAGGAATATATTCCATTCTGCATCTATTCGAAATTACCTGCACATGAACATGTATACATGTCTTATATACCAACTTTCAGTCAGACCATTTATTTTTCATTTTTATCTTACCTAATATTTCTTCTTAGTTTCGTTGCCAAGATTTTTAGAAAATCCTAGAAAATAAAATACCCGATATAAAGATGAAATCTATCTGAAGTCTTCGGTAGTACATCACTTTAAATCGAGAAGTGAGCTTTACAGAAGAAAAACCACTTGAAGACAAACACTTGACCCAGTTGAGCTAATTGTCTTCATATATGCATCGTTTGTATGATTTTCCATTTGAGTTGTATTTTTTATTTCTTCTTTTTTTTCTGAATGTGACGACCAAATAAGAGTCACAAAAGCTTTCACCTCCTACTTTAATAGGTTCTTTTTATTTTCTTATAATGTTTCTTATCATTTAACCTTTTCCACTAATGATTTCATGAATGTTGTATCTTATTTTTCTTACCATTTTCCAACTAATGAATTTTCCAATTGTATAATTTTCGGTATTATTCTCAAATTTCTCCATTTTTCAAAATTTCAATAACAAATTGTATTTTTCTGATTTAGTTCTTTCGCAAAAAGCAAAATCGAAATATAAAATAGATTCCTTCAAGATTGAAATTTTCATTATAATTGAATAAAATTCATTTGAATTTTTAATATAATTAAAATTGATGAACTTCAATCGTAATTAAATGTTAAAATGAACTTTGTTCTTGATTGTTCGTTCTTAATTGATGTGTTTAATACGATTATTATGACAATTATTAAATATTGAGTTAGAATTCCAGAAAAATTACAAATTAACTATATATTTTCTAAAATATGAATTTATAAGTTTTCATAAGAAAATGTTCACATCCAAGTTTAATCAAGAATTTGATAGCAATTTATTTAAGAAGGTCGATTATAAAAATTTCTTAACTATTCCTAGAATAAATTGGTATATATTTATATAATCTCCAATGTAACCAAAAATTCATTTTCATACTATAAACTATCACTTCTCGGAGATATCCTAAAAGGTTTTCCCACTTCAGGCACCATTTTTTTTTGCAAAACTACTACCGAATAGGTTAAATTTAAAACTGAAACTGAAATGGAATACCCCAACAAAATTTTAAGTACACTAAAGGTTATTACAAACAATCTAAATAAAAAGACGATATCTTTATTCGTTGAGGAGAAAAGGGTACAATATAAAAAGCCCGGCCATCGACTTTCATTAAAGTCCATGAATTTTCTCTTATATAACCAATTCTTGAAATTTTCATGTAAATAATTAAAACATGCATTAATTATTTCTTTCGTTTGTTGATGTTTTAATGATTAAGAATTTTGAAGTTAAAAAAACTTCTAACCTAAAATCATGAAAGCTCATTACTAATTACTGCCTATACAAAGTGAACAAAAAAATTTCTTACATATATAGTAGTGAAAATAACAAACAAAAAATGTACCATCATTTCATACTTAAGGGATCTTCTATATATCATTAATTAATTCCCTTTGAGGTTTTTCATTTAAAGCATACCTCAAAAGGCAAATTATTCATTTCCGTCTACTATATGGCCGGGTATCATAATATTAAAATGGAAATATTTTAAAGTAACTAAACTAGTTATATATCTAAATAATAATTCGCACACAAGGTGACAATGTTTCCTTCATTTTTCCTACGTTCTCTTCGATGATTTATAAATGCTCATTGATATAAAATTTGCACTTTGGTCCAAGGAGACATTAACAAGTACATAAATGTGGACAAGTTCATTCATCGTTCTATATTAGAAAGATGTCAATTGTAGTAGGTGTAGTCGATGGTAGTAGGTGATGGTTATTACAAGTCAAATCAAGAGGCATACAAATATTATTATTTATTATTTTTTTTTCTTAAGTTATCAGCAAAGAAAAACGGAACAAAAATGTTCAGTCTTCATACTCATTTCTTTTATTTAGATTTCATTTACACGATTTCTCAACAAAGAGAAAAATTATATGAAAATGTGTACAAAAAAAAGAAAAGAAAAACGAAGAGGTATTCATGTTGTATTGAAAAATGAATGGAACGAGAACAAGGATAAATATTTTCCCGAGAAAGCGACTCTGCCCAAAATTAGGTGGAATTAGGGCGAATCGATACTTGCCTTGCGAAATTTTCAGTTCACATTTACATATACATTTCTGTATCATTCAGTATCACATACTTACCAATTCTGTTCTCAATTTATACGCATGTATTCAAATATTTAGGTAAACCATACATTGATAAAACTACCAAACCAGAGATAAATATTTTCAAAATGTTCATACAATATGGTCCTCCACAAGGTTTTATCATCAATTCGCTTTTGAGAGTATATATCTTTTTTGTATTTCGATTTAGATATGAATGTGTATAAACCAAAAATCGTTTAAAATCAAATTTTATATATATATTTATATATATTTCTGTCTTTTCTATTCGACTTTTATAATATTGTACACAATTCTATTTTAAAAGAACGTTATTATTACGGATGCCCGAAAGTATGCAAAAAAATTGATACTTACTATTTTCAAAGAGAAACATTTTTGTACAGCTTTTCATCTATATTTCCAATTAGAAATTACCGTAAATTCGATGTTTTTCCTTTTCTTTTTCAGTTTTCATTTTTTTTGCCTATATTATAACAACAACTATCTAATATTCGTGTTTTTTTATAATATCTGCTTGTTCCATTTTTGTATTCGTTTTTCATTTAACAACCTGCAAGTATGTTATTCTCATAAAAATTCAAAGATGGGTGTAAATTTCTGTAGATATGAAATAGAAAGAAATGAACAGAATGTTAGTAACATTGGTAAAAAAAAAAACAAAATATATATATATATTATTTTGTTAAAGATTGTATAGTGGGTGTTTATATCCATATAAATGTATATGTGTATTTATGTTTGGCAAAAATTTATATGTATTTATATAAATGCCGAAATAATGTGGGCATACATAAAATACAAATAAAGAAAATTAAATTATCACTTAATTTACTTCTCTAAGGAATTTAACATACTAAGATGTGCTTATATAATTCAAGTTGGAACTGTATATAGATGAGAACTCTTTATAAACAGTTCTAAACATAAAAGTAAAATCATATATGTAGAAAACTAAATGAAAATGAACATAAAAATACAATAATTTTATATGAAAATAAAACTATATAGTCAGCGAAATAGAGTACAGTTAAGGTAAGAATTTTGAAAAATGGAATACTATATTTGTATGTACATTTAATTTCAATATCATATGCATACATATGATCTGAAGTATAGTTTTCTATACAATTATATCTCCTTATAAACGTAAGGTATTTATAAGGAATTATTGAATTCGAAATTGAAATTGCTAGAAAATTTTTGCATATAAAATTCATTTGAGATAAATGCAATTCTACTTAACTGACACTAGGCCAAGAATCTTGAAGGGTTCTAGAGTCATATATACAGAAGTGGTTTTTCACAAATATAATTCAAATACAATATGCTTTTCGAAAATTCTTTTGTAATGTGATTTAAATAGACAATTGAGATTTTAATGTATTCCAACAATTTCAAACCAGCTCATAAATAGAACTGCAAGGTTATAGTTTAGCCTATTTGAAAGTGCTCAAATTTGTATACATATGTCCCGTTTATTGCAGTGTTTCTAAATGCAATTTTTTCTAAATGTATTATACTAGAAATTAAAGAAAAACTTCAACAACAACAAAAAATTGTTGGCATCCTGTAATCGCTTCTTCAATTCAGATATTGCAAAATTTTCAAATTTCAATGATGTTATCATTTTACTTTTGGCACTGGAAATTATAAATCTATACAAAATATGTTTTTATGAAATACAAATGGTCTGTTTTAATTTCTTGGAATTGGCTTTTATCTCTTAGAAAGAAAACTGATCTTAATTTAAATTATTTCATTGCAAATATTTTTGTAAGCAATTTTAGCTGTTATGTTATTTTTCGATGCCAATCTTTGTCCTCAATTATTAATATATATCTCAAAACAAATGTCACATTGCTATTTATTAACCATAATGCGGTATTATTTGTATACATTACTATCTACAACCTACAGCGTGACTACAGAAGTAATATATGCATTTATATTTTCTTAAGCAATATATGCATCTGATATTTATCCACCCAATACAATTTTCTGAAACTTGACGTAACTTCTTTTATCCTATAAAAAAAGCTATTGAATGGAGAAATCACAAAAGCGTATTCGTTTCATCATCAATCAGCGAATAAATGTCTGATGTAAATAAGGCTTAATACACATTTGGTTCATTGAGAGCTTGTGCTAGAAAAAACCAGTAAAATTAAGCATTTTTAAAAAACAAGAAATCCATTTGCCTTAGTTTTCAGTTATTAGGTTGCATATTTGATACAACGTAAGGAGTAGTTCACATCCATATTATTGTGAAATAGTTTTTAAGACTTTTATTACTTTTTGTTACTTCTGAACTTACTACGGAAAACATGCAGTGAAAATGGGATTTTTTTCTCTAACCTGAAAATAAGTATGAGTTAGAGAACAAAAAATAGTGTATATATTTCGGTCTGTGACTCATATTCAAGTAATATAACGAGAAACACGTTTATAATGAACAAAGTGCATATATAAATTGTGCCTTTTTATGGTGAGAATTTTTAGACAAGCCAAAAAGATAATATCATTTCGTATAGAAGAAATTAATAATCATCATAAAAGCTTTTAAAACTTAGTTTTTTGTTTCCATTAAAAACAAAATAATATACTAAAAATGTAGATATAGAGCAAAATGTCTCTCTCCTTTAAGATTCTATAATATTTTGTGATAGCACTAAAACATTTTTTTATTATCACCTGAGTTTGATTATTATATATCGATGATTGAATCCGAATATCATAATATTTTATTGGAAACATTAAATATAACTACATAACATCATATCGTGATAATGCAATTAAAATTACGTAAAAAATTTATTATTTATACGAGTTTTGGAAAGACTCTACATACTATAAAAGAGCTGGAAATATTTTTTATTATAATCGACATTATAAAATCTGAATTTTTTGTAAGAAAACGCTGGATTATTGATTTAAAATTTGTATATGTATAAAATAGTATATTTGAAAATTTTGCAAATGAAAGAATGGAATTCCAGATAGAGTAGTATGCAATTCTGTTGAAGAAAGAAAAAAAAACAGACTGAAAAACTTCGCATTTTATGTTTATATAAAACTTTATGTTCGTTGTCATGTCACTCTCATCATTTCGATACAGGATTTCTATATTCCCTTTTTTTCTATCATCAATGTCATCTTCTGCTAATATATTGTCATCAAGATCATTCCATATAAATAATAATCAGCGTAAGAAAACGTGACGAAAATCTCTTGTTTAACTGAAATTCAATTCAATTTAACTGAAAATATCGATATTATTTTCTATGGGCCTATGGTAGAATATCAACAATATTATTTGCTATGGTCTACAGCTCACAAGAAAATTGGTTTTTACATGTCAGTTAATCAGTGCTAGTTAGTTAGTTAATCGATTACAATACCTTTTACTAATATTATGATTAGTCAACGTAATTGCTTATACCACAAAAAAGACAAATATTTTCTTGACCAGAGATTCATTAGTTAGTTAAAACTGTTTACTGGAACTTGAACCTTTTCAACCGATTAATGTGACTAAACCAATTTCGATTCATATATTTATGTAACATATTAGATATGTCTGCTACTTTTAAAGTTTGTAAGAATCCAAGCCTTTGTATTCAAAGGCTTGGATTCTTGAAGTCTTACAGAGAAGCATTATTCCAGCAGATGAAATGTAATATTTTTTTTCTGACCTCAAATAAAATGTGTAAGAACTCTTTATAATATTAATATAGGCTATTTAGACTATTTAGTTCGTCAATATTAATAGTACTATTGTCTCTGGATAGCCAAAAACTGGACATAACTATAAAAACTTTATATCTACATCAATGTGACTGCCATGGAAACAAAAAAATGAATTTAAAATTTAGCATGTTTCAACAAGGGAATTTAGCCTAAACTTTTATTCCTTTTTAATTGTTAACAAGACTGGGCTTGGTGCAAACCAACCTCTGTCGATATTGTGGAGACATAAGAGTGGCTGAAGACATAAAGCACATTTTATGCGAATGCTCATATCTCTCTAGAGCTCGTGACAACTTGTTGGGCAACCATTTCTTTGAGAATTTAGGGATGCTTCATGAGAAGTCTAATGAAGTTTTGTGGGAAAATTAAATGCTTTGAAGAAGAATAGGTCTCCTAATAGGGTATCTCTTGGTTTCGTAGGGATCACAATGGGCCCATAAGTTGCCTGGTGTTGTACGTAGTACCCCTACTCTACCTACCTACCTACTTAATTGTTAACAATTTCAATTTCACTAATTACTATAGGATATTACAAAATTTCGTTATAGACCAGTTTTAGTTTTCCATATTTTTTTATATGACGATTTGGCTTGTTATACGATTCGGTCATTTCTTCCATTGTAACATGAGCTTGTCTTTTACGGATAATAATGGACGTCAACAACAGGTGCATTAAATTTTCCACGTGTTTTCCTTTTAAAACCAGAAGGAAACAAAATAGTCATATCGAAGTTAAATGGTTTTTTTATTTTTTGTAATTTAAATAGTTAATAAAGAAAATTTGAACTAAAAAAACATGTTCTTCAATAAACTAAATAAAATAATTAAAAGGATTAATAACGTTTTTTTTTTCCTTTATTAAAATCATTTTCATAAGAATTTTTAAATTTCCTTTGCGTATAATTAAAAAATCACTTAAATTTTTGCAAAAAAAAAAAATGAAATGCATTCAACTTGGGACCCACAAACAAAATAATTTCCCAATTAAATTCGTACAAGATTTAAATATTTAATATGAACTTAAATATTTCCCCAATGACGATATTAAAATACATGCAAATGTGAAGATGTATGTATAAAATATTTAGTTAAAGGAATTAAATGGATATTAATAATATAATAATAATTATAATATTAAAAATTGTTATTTAAGTGCCTTCAAGGTGTTTTTAAAGATAACTTTTGATAGTCGCAATTAAAGAAAATGTTTTTGTAATTTATTTTTAATTCTATTTGACTTTTTATTTCAAATTATATGAAATTCTTTTAGGGATAGTTGCTGGTCAACTCGGTCAATAGTCATGTCATGGACCCCATTTTGAAATAAGAGAAAATATATATTTTCCTAAATAAATAAAATTTGTTTACTTTTTCCTTATAATTAATAAAGACTTGACAATTAATACAAATTTGTTGTATGAATTGGTACTGCGGATCCTGCAGGAAGGAAGGAAATTATCGAAATTGACATATAAAATTTTTGGAAAAGTATTTTTCGCGTAAAATATTATAGAATTTTGCACTCGAATTAGAGTTGTTTATGAACAAATTCCAACTCCTTTTTAGGGCCGTATTTATCCATAGGCAATATAGGCAGCCGTCTATGGACCCGCACCACAAAAAAACTGTTCAAAAATTTCAATTTTGACTAGACTAAAATAATATTCACCGTAAAATGACCATAAGCATCAAATTTCTGAATTGACAATTAATTACAGCCATTAATAGGTCTGTTTTATTTGCCACTTGCTCTGGGGTAGAGCAAACTTTTACATTAAAAACAAAAACAACAAAAGAGCAAATCCTACACTACTTCAGACAAAGTGTGATTATCACACCCGAAATTAGTTCAGTTCTTTCCCATAAAAAGTGTATTAGCTAAACGTTTCTCATTTCAATACAATATGGTTGATAAACAGCCTTACAAACATTCGAATTAAAACTTTCTCCTACTCCTGTTCGTTTTATTTGCCACTTATCCTTCTCCAGGGTAGGGTATGAAGTGTTTATCGACATTTTTCCTGTAAAACATACTCTATTATAATTTTTGAGAAATTATTCCAAAAATTACCAGAATATTCGCTAGAAAGCGCAGCATACGCTTCCTAGCGGTAGGGCCCGCACCACCGCTGGTTTAGCTTAGGGGTCTACAGATCATAGATAGGGCCCTACTCCTGTTGCAGGTGCGCATCCTTCAAACGCAAAGTACGCATACGTTACACATTTTGAAACAATCTACACTAAGAAATCCGAACTCAACAGTGTGGTGTCTTGTCTTGTGTACGTTTGTCTGATTCGCATATTTTGACGAGCAGCTAAAATTTTTGTCTTCTAAGAGACAAGTATAAGAAATAAGAACTAGTTTTAATTTTTGCGAATTTTTTTAATCCAAATTTTTCAAAAGATCATTAAAAGACATATATGTCCATAAGTGCGTTAATGAGCAGGGCAACTAGTCAAAAGATTTTAGATTAGTAGGCAATTTTTTTTAAAAAAAACTCTTCAAAATTAAAAATAAAAATATATAGTTCATATTCTAATACTAGGCCTACAAACTATTAAAAGAAAATAAAAAATACGAGCTAATTTCTGCCAGTTAGGTAATTTTATTTAGAACCAGTTGCGATTTTTTGACTATTTCGTGGTCTTATGACAGGCTTATGGTAAGCAAAAATTATAAAGGATTTTGTTGCTAAAAACAAAGAAAATTAAATAAAATTTTGCAATTAGCTTTTACTGTTTTAAATCTTCATATTATTGAAATATTTGAATTGACCTCTAGAAAAATGAATATAAAGGAGATCTCCTCTTAGTGGGGCCGTGTCCTTACAAAAATCGCGAAACAACATGCAGTCATATTTTCAAATATATCTGGAAATATATTTATATCTACAATCAGTATTTTTTTCTTTTTAATATATATAAATAAGCCTATTTAGGATAGAAGAAAGCTAAAAAAAATAAAGGTTTTGCGATAAAAAGGGTTGACCGAGAATGTTGGAGTTATATTTTTTTTTCTTGTCCAACCAAAAAAACCACATAAAAGGTAGAAAAAAAAGCAAAATACACCTGTAAAATTCCTATTCATACCTTGTCAGCTCACCATTTTACCATCACCATATTATAATCAACAACATTCTACTTTTAGCCTTTTTGCCATCATCATCTTTCATATAAATTCCCATGTTTTTTTTTCCTTTACTTTTTTGCATTTCGTTGCTGTTGTTGTAGAATCCTTCCAGGTGAATTTTTCACTTTTGATGGTAAAAGAATGAACGTGAAGAGTCAAATGGGGATGAACTCTCCAGAAAATCTATGTGAACAAAATATAATATTTTACATGGAGGACCATATAGTTGAGATACCGAACCAACAACAACAGCAAAAAGGTGATCTCAACCACATCGCTTTTACCGCATACTCTTTAATATTTCAACCACTGAACGGATGGGGTTGAAAATGGACTATAATACTATATATATGAATATATATACTTTACTTTTATGTTTACATATATATCGAAACGTAAACATAATTGTTTAAGGATGTTTGAATAAGCAGAGCGGTACAGGTGAAATTTCGGTGAAAGTGAAAATTTCATATTTTCTAAGTGAAAATGAATGTGCGTGTTTTTGTATAAATATAAAATGAAATATAATGAATGAACAAGTATTAACTAACCGACGTCTGTTATAAAATATTATCACAACCAAAAACAACAACAATATTAACAACTTATTCGCTTCTATAAAAAGTCAGAATATTTATGATTTTGTTGAATCTCTTCATATTATAATTCCGAATCTGTGATTTTATCATTTTGAGAAATTTTCATGAAAATCTTAATTTAAATCATATTTCAATTTACGAAAATTTCTGACTTTTATATTCTATAGCAAAAAAAAAAAAGGGATTCAATTAAAAATTAAAGAATTCATATAAGATATTATGTTCCTAATAAAACGATATGTATATAAATTCAGTTTTGATAAAAGGGTATTGAAATTGAAAAGGATTTTTATTGATTTCCTTTTGATTCATTGATAAGAATATGTGTTATATTATTTATTTGAAAATATCATGAAGGTTATCATAATCAATTGATTTATTTTTATATACACGTATTTCACTAACTAATTGATTTAGTTTTGAACGTATATGAATTCACATCAGATAATATACTTACATATATGTATAAAGGGTGATCCAAGTTCAGTTTCTGAACTTTAAAATAAAAATAAAACACACAAATTTAACGAAATACACTTATTTTATTTTGTTAATCACAAATGATATGTATTTCATTATTTATGAAAAATACTATCAATTACATGGCCGCCTTTGGACCTTCTGCAGCAGCCGATCCTTTGGAGGTAATTTTAGATAATTTTTCGCAAATTTCGAATGGTATCTCGGCAATAACTTGGCGGATGTTGTTTTTAGGTGCTCCAACGTTTTGGGTTTGTTGACGTAGATACGACTTTTAACGTCACCCCACCAAAAGAAATCCAATGGCGTTAAGTCGCATGATCTTGGCGGCCAATTGACGCCACCAAAACGTGAAATAATGTGATCTGGGAACTTTTCACGCAAAACATCCAACGTTGCACCCGCTGTGTGGAAACACATGTCTTCCACATCAATATCTTCGATTTCGTGCCAGTAATAATCGGTTATCATGCGCCTTTATCGCTCACCATTGACTGTTACAATTTGACCCTGATCGCTTTCACAAAAAATAAGGCCCAATGACGCCGTCTGATCATAATGCACACTAAACAGTCACTTTTGGTCATGTGATGGTATGTCATGAAGATTTTCATCTCCCCATATGCTACAATTTTGCAAACACCCAGAGACGTGGAAATGTGCTTCATCAGAGAAAAAGATTTTGTTTGATTTACCTTCTATAGAACAATTAAACAATTTAAAAACATAGAGCGGTGGTTAAGCGATCCATTTTGTGAATGTGCTGTTGCAGACTGACACTTGACACTTTGAAAACAAGTGCTTATCGACAGCTACTTCATTTACAGTGCTGCTAACATAGGAAACTCAAATTGGATCACCCTATACATTGTGTATATGATGTGAATAATCTTTACGCACTTTTATAATTGACCTTTCATTGATGTGGGACGATGAAAAGAAATTTGTGTAATTATAATTTACTGACTTTCAATTTTTTTCCAACAACATTGTCTAGAACGATTTGTCATGCACGCCTGTAAATAGGCGCATAATTTAATGTAAAATTTCTTGATGACAATTTGTATTTTTTGTAAAGTTTTTATGCCCGAAGATTGAAGTCACAGGCTTAACCAATGCATTTTTATGTAATCTCAAAATTCCTAGAGATTTTATCAAATGAATACATTGTTGTCATTGGTTACCACTATGAAATATAATTGCGTGGAATAATAAAGAGGAGCTTAATATAATCGTGTGAGTCTTTTTCGAGACATAAGTTGTGTTTTTTTGGGAGTTTTTATATGCCAGTACTTCACTTTCTCAGTCTATGTTTCTATAGCATTTAATTTCGGATGTTCGTGCGACTGAAATTATATAATGAAACACGCAAATTAGAAATAATTAAAAATTCTTTTTCTTAGACAAATAATGAAATCAAAATAAATAATACTCTGCAAGATGACTATTGTATTATGCCATCTATTATCTGGGATATAATACCAAATAAATGTCGTTAAATTAGGCCTCGAATTATATACACCGTAAATAAGCCTTTTTATACAGGCATGAATGGTAACCGTGCTTAGAGAAAACTGCTATAATATTTGCGTTAATTTTATTTTTATAGTAAAACATTTTTAAAATTTAATTATTAGGGTATTTTAAAATGAAAATGGAAATTTAAATAACTTCAAAATTTTATAAAACAAATTGTTCATATAACTAATGCCATATGTAGGTAGTTATATCACAGCTTTGTATAACAGATGTCATATCTACATTGGCACTTACAGCATAATAGATATTCCTATCGACTTGAATGTTCACAAAACTGCATTGTCACAGAAATATCGAGTATAAATTCGAATAAAGCTTTTATCAAATAATTGAAGAGTTTTTCAAATACGAGATCAAGAAGAATTAGTACACTTCGATGAATTTATTGTATTTTAGAGAAGAGTATAATCAATTCATTATATACTTGAATTTAGAGAATGTTTTAAGTACCTATATTAACCGTGATTAAATATGTTTGAATGCTTTATTTAGGTGTAACATTTGGTTAAATAACAGGCTTCAAAGACTTTTAGTGCTTCCGAATATAGGTCTTGTAGTCTTGTTTCTAATGTTAACTAATGAAAGAAAGCCTTCTTCCATCATATTCATTAAGAGTGTCTTCATGAAAAAAGTAAACTTTAAGAAAGTTGGATGAGTGGATGGATAAATTTTTCTTTTTAATAAAAATCTTTAAAGTTAATACATATGATTGACAGATTACTTTAATAATAATAATCTGTTAAAGTTCTGTATTTATTTGCGATTTCAGTCATATTTCAAATGATATTGAAAAATATCATTGTTAATATTTTTTTTGTATGAAAAAAGTAGATTTATTTAAGAACTAATCAAAACTTTCCATTTTCAATCTTCCGGACAATGATAGAATACGCATAAATGTAATATGTACATGAAAAAAAAATGCTTTTATCATATCCGTGCTATATATAGTATATAAAGCTTTCATTCGTTCCAATAATATACTTAATATATCTTATTATACCTATATAATATATACTATATACATATACATATATGTTTAAACTTTAGAAAGTGTAAAGATATATTATACACATATGGTATAAATTGTATTTTATAAATACATATGAAAACGTTGAAATTATGATTTGAAGAAGGGCAACATTTTTAAAGAAAATATATTTCTTCTCTTCCTGTGGGTGGTGGAGTTCTTATTTTTCAACATAGTAAACCTTTTTTTTTCTACAAATTATCTCAAAATATTATTTTTTGAAGTGGAAAGCTGTTTTTTTCCGGGGTACCTTGTGACAAATGGATCCTCAAAGTGATTAATTTTCACTTTTTGAGAGGCAATTGAGGAGTACAACTCAGTAGTACGGATAATATGAGAAATTGCAAGGTTAATAAAATATATGTGAAAGATTCTATTGAATACATGTATCAACATTGAGGTATATGGTATAAAAGTATATACAAATTATTATTCTATTTAAGAAAGAAAAGCGAAACAGTTCATGTCTAAAAAACGATGGAATGTTGTTGTTTTTCTTTTTATTTTGCAGAGACCTTGTTACATTTAAAAACGGCTGACAAAATGATTTCCGTAAAACAATACGAAACGAATGAATGGGTAGTACTATCATGATCTTAAAATCATTTGTACTTATGCCTAGGCTTATATATTATCATTTACATGTATTTACCATCGTAATAATAATGATAATATATATATACTTACATAGTATATCGCGTTTTTTTTTTAGTTGTTTCCTTAAAATATTTTTCAAATGCCTGGTTAAGTGTATATCAAATTGGTGCTGATGAGGCTGGAGATGTAAAGAGGAAAATATATACAATGCAACGATCTGGAAAGGTTATGACAAGTTGAAGTAAAGAGGCATATAGAGCGTAAAATTGCCAGCGATAATGAGGCATTTTGTTTACTTTTATTTAATTCATGTAAAATATATTTCAACTCAAAAGTTTTACTTTTTAATAA